>CM053762.1:21435951-21570036 GCA_028658305.1 Pachyuromys duprasi
CTGGAACCACTGGTCCATGTGCCCAGGGTGAGGACTCATTTCTCCCCACAGCTTTGTACCAGCCCCTGAGCCCCACATGCCCCTCGCCATGGACACTAGGCACCAAGACTGTCTTTGTATGCCACCCTGTCCCATTCTACCCAAAGAGCTTAGCCTGGTACCAGTCACCAGAAAAAACGGGTTCAGTAATGACAGCCATGGGGGCTCCCCACTAAGGAGCAGGAAGGATTTCCATGGCCACGCTACCAGGAGGAAAAGCAAGATGGAGTCATCCACCTGCCTCCCCCTACCAAGTGCCAAGGGTAGGGCTAGACAGGGCCCTGTCACGTCCCTTTACTTCCCCAACCCTCATCTGTGGCTGGAGAGTTTAATTCACACTGGATATCCAAGATCACAACACAGAAGGAAAGTCCAGAGCAGGGCCTGGGAAAGTGACTCCGTTGGTAATGTGTGTGTTATACAAGCCTCATATATACCCAGTACCCATGTAAAGAAACAGGCATGGTGACACGCTTATAACCAGTGAGGCCCAGCTCCCAATGAGAGACCTTGTCTCAAAGAACAAGGTGGATGGCTCCTGAAAAACACTACGCAGGGCTGACCTCCGTCTTCCATGCGCACATGATGGCTCCTGAGGAAAACCATTGAAGGGTTGACCTCTGACCTTTACATGCAGAGGCATGCACATATGCGAACAGAAAGAAAGAAAGAAAGAAAGAAAGAAAGAAAGAAAGAAAGAAAGAAAGAAAGAAAGAAAGAAAGAAAGAAAGAAAGAAAGAAATCCAAACCATGGCGGAACAGCCTCCAGAATTCCCAGGCCAGAAAGATCAGACGCTGTGTCACACAACTGTCCCCAGAGCTCTGCCACCACCACCCAGGCCTGGGCTAGGGGCAGTGCTGCTTGCACCTAACACTCCCCACCACAGGAAAGAAGAGGGGGCCAGATACTTATACCAAGCACAGAGAGGCAAGGTGAGCCTCAGAAGACAAATAGCAATTGGGCATTAAAAACAAAACAAAACAACAACAACAACAAAAAACCTTGGCTTCTCTGACCACCCCACTCTGCAGGCCTATGCAAAGCAGGTGACAGAGTCCTCACCTGGCTGCACCCATCCCCCCACCCCTGAGTGAGGCCTCTGCTAGGTCATTCTGCTAGAGGCCTGAGTAGCCACACTCTGAAGTCAAAATAAAAAGGGTTCCAAGTATGCTGGGAACCACAAGGTGGCTTTCCCCAGAGAAGCTCGGGACAAACGTGGGATGGAACAGGTTGCCTGGGTAATTTGTTGCGCAGAGGGATCAAGGACAGAGCCCTAATCTGGAGGGGACTCCACACGGCCACAGCATTTAACCCTACACGTGCTGGCTGGGCCCTCCCAGGGGCCGGCACCTTCAGGAATCTCCCTCCAAGTAGACAGGCTAGGCTGGTCCAGGGACAAATGCTTTAGGCATGAAGGAGAGAAGCTTCCAGGCTGGGGAATGCCGTTCTCCACACGGGGACCACTAGAACAAAGGCTTTTCTGTGGGCTCACGGCTTCAATTTGCAACAGGAAGCAATCAGGAAAAATAATTAGCTGCCTTCTCTCCAGACTCCCAAAGCGTGAATCTCACACAGACGTCTGGGGGGGGGGGGGGTCGCACAGCCACGGAGAACAGTCAAAATAAGACAGCTTCAGTAAGATTCCTCCCTTCGCTTCCATTTTAGGCCTGGATTACCCCATCAGCTGGTACTCCTGGGGCCTGGCTTCCTAATGTTAAAATATTCGACTCTATTTTTGCCTCATACACCACCAAACTATGAAGATGTTGAGTCTGAGATACCAGACGACAGGCAGGGGATTCCAGTAATGTCTACACCACCTCGGACAGGAAAGTCGGCTTACAAACCCCACCTTTAAAACAAACATCCCCCCCCCCATATCCCTTCTGCAGCCACGACCCAGGCATTTCCGGAAAGAGCAGCGCTGGCCTGGACTTCCCACGGCCTGTCACGGTTTTGTCTTCCCCTTGTTTTGGGAGCTCTAGACAGGGTCGGAAAATGTAAACCCGCTGTCGAGGGAGACAAGTTTAGGGGGAGAGACTCCCCAAGAGCTGAGGCTGAAAAGCGCTAGGACTGGAGGAAGCCAGCCTCCCTCGACCGACCCCCCCCCCAAAACCTGGGTGGAAGGGACTGCAGCCCAGGGAATCTGAGCACAGAGCCCGGCCTAGCTAGCCACCTCCCTCGAGTGTCTACCCTGGAAATACACAGGGGGACAGCTGTTCGCCTTAATAAGGCCCAGACAAAGAGACCTGAGGTTGTCCCCCTAATGCACCCCAAACTGCCATCAACACCATCCGGGAGTTCAAGAGTATCTGCCGGACCCCTGGACAGCCACACTCCAGAAAAACAAAACACAACACACCCGAAAACAATGATTTAGGTGGCAAGAGGCTTGCTTTTAAAACCACATGGCAATCTCCGAATTAAAAGAACATGTGTAGCGTTTCCAACTGCTTCGTTTCTCGACAGTCCGCCTGACCTCAACTCCACCCCTCAGGACACACCAAAAGTTAGAAAGTTCTCCAGCCGGCCACCTCCCCGAAGGTGGGTCCAACTGAGGCAGAACCATACCTCCCCACACCAAGGCACCCAACCCACACAAGTGATGCCAAGGCTGGACACTGGTCAGCGGCGGCCAAGCGCCACCGTTTAGGGGCCTGAGCGGTCCCTGGGGTCACGGGGGCACCTGGCAGGTGTCAGTCGGTTTGGAAAGCTGACAGCCACGCAGGTCAAAGAGACAGCGGCCAGGGCCAGGCCGCCCCGCGCGGAGCTCTCCGAACTTCCTAGCTTGCAACTTCAGACACTTCCCAGGGCTCGGTAGGCCGGCCGCCGCAAGCAGGCTCGCGAAAAGTTTTCCCGGTAGTTCGCGACAGGCCAGGCCTGCTCCGGGCCACCGCGATGCCCGTGGGCGCACCGCTGAGCGCGCTCCGTGCCCTGTGCCCCGAGCCTTGGGCAGGTGAGGGCCCGCCCGCGCCGCACCTGGCGGGCTCGGTCCCCGGGGAGGGGCCCCGGCGGGAGAGACAAAGGGCCCGCGCGCGGTCCCCCGGCGCGCGCTCCAACTCGCCCACAACTTGCAAAGTGGCTGCTGCGGCCCCGGCCATTGTCCCCCACCCACCCCGCGCCCACCTTACCCGCGGCGGGGGCCAGGCTGCAGCACAGCGCCAGCAGCAGCAGCAGCGGCGGCGGCGGCGGCGGAGGGGCCCGGGTCGGCGCCGTTTCCATGTCGTCCGGCGGCCGGGAGCGCCGCGCGCTCACTCGGGCTCCATGGCGCGCGCGGCGGCGGCGGCGGCGGCGGTGGATCCTCGCGGCTCCCGGCGCCTCCTGCTCCCGCCTCGGGCGCCGCGGCCCAAGACGACGCGGGAGGAGGGAGCGGAAGCCGAGCCGGTCTCCGCCCCCCGCGCTGCCCGCGCCGCCCGCGCCCCCCGCCAAGCCGCGCCCTCCTGCGGGCGCCCGGGAGCCGGGCCGGCGCGTTCCTCCGGGCCCGCGACGGGAGAGGTCCCCCGCGAGCAAGAGAATCCTCTGCCGAGCCCCTGCACTGACAAGTGGGGAAACTGAGGCACGCGGAGGAGTGACCCATGCAGCCAGGAGGCCTTAGAGCTAGAAGCCAGGGGTCCCCGGAGCCAGATGTGGGCGCTTTTCACCACAACTGTGCCATCTGGCCCAGAGACACCTGGGCTCACTTGGGAAGCACAGGCGCAGAAGTGCGTGGTGCTGGAGGAGCTGAGGAGTTTTAGATTAATTTTTGTTTTATGTGTGTGAGTGTTTGCCTACGCTTATGTGCACCACATGCGGGAAGAAGTCCCAGGAAACCAGTGGGCATCGGGTGGCCCAGAACTGGAGTTACAGGTGGTTGTGAGCCACCCTGTGAATACAGGGAACCGAACCCAGGTCCCCGAAAGGGCAGTAAGTGCTTCTAACTGCTGAGCCTTCTCTCCAGCAGGGCTTTCTTGATCCTCACACCTTGGCCAAGTCTGGGTGTAATCTCTTAATGTCCTTATAAAGTAAGACTTTGCAAGGTGGAGAGGAAGGACAGACGCTGAGGTGACCTCACAGAGCCAGTGGTCAGGAAGGTGCCTCTGCCCTCTGTGGTTTATGCTAGGAAGAAACAAACAAAAATAAGAGCCCAAACAAACAAGTAAATAGCCAGAGCCATGAGGGATGGCTCTCATGCCTGTAGTCCAGCCTTGTGAGATTGAGGCAGGAGGCTTGTGTTTGAGGCCACCCTGGGCTACAGTGAGACCCTGTTTAAAAAGGACAGATAGAGTCCTTGATTCCCTAGCGTGCATACAAGGACCCCGGGGGTTCATCACCACCCCCAGCACTGTATAAAATAAACCAGACACGCTAGCACAGGCGAAATGATCAAAAGGAAAGTCAAGGTCGGCCAGCGAGATGGCTCCTGTTAACCTCAATTCAATCCTGAGATCCCGGAGTGGAAGAAGAGAATTGACTCCCAATACTTGTCTTCTGCTAAGAACACATGAAGTCCAAGGAGCAGCCAGTAGGGGGAGGGGATGGCCCAGAGAAGAAAAGCCAGGGCCAGGGTCCCAAGTGTCAAGGCAGAGATTTTAATGCGGAAGCAGGCCAGTGGTGCAGGAAGAGCAGTCTCCTGGGGTGGCTGTATCCAATCGCAGACCGGAAGAGGAGTCAGGAGGTCTCCGGCACTGGATCCTACTCACCCAACCCCCACTCCCCTCCCCTTCAACTCAGAGCTGAAAGCACACAACTCTTTTCTCTGTCCCCACTCTCACCACATACCCCCAAGGTCACCACCACCCCCAAGGTCACGACAGCCCCCACCCCAGGTCTTCCTCAGTCAGCCTTGATTGTTCAGCCAGTGAGCACAGTAAATAAGGGAGCTCTGACGGGTCTTCCCCTCCACAGCTTGGCTAAGGCTCCGCCACACAGCCCCACCTACTCACAAGTCCTTTACCTCATGGGCAGCTCCTTGTAGAGACAGGCACACTCCTGCCCTGGGGGAGGGCCTCTCTGCTGGGATTCTTTTATCCCACCTAGTTCTTGAAAACTGTACTGCCTCCCCCTAATGTTACCCCCCACCATAGCTCAAACTTGCCAACACTTCCTGCATACTCTGCTTCTCCTTTGTACCAGTTGCCACCCTACAGAGTATGTGTTTACTTCTCTGTCTTCCTTCCATTATAACAGATCTGTCTGACTAGTTTCCTGTGCATAGGCCAGGGCCCAGCACATAGTAGGTGCTCAATAAATAGTAAATGTCTGTTAAATGAGCGACAGAAGAGATCTGACTTTCTTTCATTAAAGAAGCACCCTGAATCTCTGTGGGTTCAAGGCCAGCCTGGTCTACAAAGCAAGTCCAGGCCAGCCAAGGCCACACAGGGAAATCCCTCTCTCAAAAAACCGAAGAAGAGGAGGAGGAAAAAGAGGAGGAAGAGGAGGAGGAAGAAGAAGAATTACCCTGAGTGCTGAGCAGGGCTGGGACTGTGAAAAGGAGAGGAATACAGGTCCAGATGGGAGGCGGTGGTCCAGAAAGGAAAGTCTAAACAAGGGCCACCAAACAGGATGAGAAATGGCACCTCCACCTCGCCCTGGGCTGGGCTCCTGTAACCTTGGGTCAGACTCCATCCAGCCTTCAAGCCCAAGTGCGGATTCCCTGGGAACTGGCCCTCCGTCCATGCTCTCCACAGCTGCAGCAGTAGAATGCCCTGGAGTTCACAGCCCCTGTTAGTGCTCAGGCTTCTGAGGACCAGCCTGTCCTCCCTCTGGTGAGCACTAGCCCCTGCGCTCTCCACTGAGGCCCCATTAGGCCGAAGCCTGTGTGGAGGTGGCCATGTAGCGTCTACTGAGAACGGCGTATGAGTGCTTCACTGATGGGACCACACTGCAGGCAGGCTCTTGGGGACCCCTTCCTACCTGGCAAGAACCAGTGGGGAATTTTGGTGGCCTTTATGCTTATTACCTAGATAGCATGTGCTACAAGCTCTTCTTGCTTTCCGCTGTGCTGTTTATACTCATGTCCGTCACAGGCGAGGCCGGGACCACGCAGGCAGAAAGCCCTGGGAATGAATCTGTGTTTTCCGCTGTGCTCTTTTGAGGGGTAAAACCCTCCTTTCCCCTCTCTGTCCCTATCGATCCGATCCTCGAGATATGACCATTAGTCCTGTGTATTTTGGGACCTGCAATCATGTGTCTAGAGAAACAGCTGCAGTCACATTGAGTGAGCCTGTGGCAGTCGGTCCTGCTTCTGTAGCTGTTCTGAGGAAGTTGTGTCTGAGCAATAGAGACTTAGAAAAAAGGTTTAAGAACCACTCTTAAGATGGTATCAGAAATTGATAGGTGCATAACAGGAAAGGTTGCTTGATGCAGTGGGCACGTCTCTGTCTAAAATTTAGAAAGTTCTGTGACAGAGGGATGCTGTTTGGTAAATGGACTTCTACCCACAGCTAATCTGTCTCTTGCTATGTAACCACATTTGCTACCAGTTGGACATGTGCTGATGTATCGGGACATGCCTGACCAGACGTTTATTTTTGGATTGCTGATGTTGTGCTTTGTAGTATAAAATATGGTTGGGGGTGATTGACCCAGTGGGAGGGGGGAAGGAGGGAGAAAAGTTATTGGGGGCTTCTTGTAATGAGGGAGCTTATGAGGTGCTGATGTTATGATTTCTTTAAATAAAATAACCAGTGATGTCACTGCTCAGGCAAGCAGGACTGTGATTGTATAAATAAAGATGGCTGGAACTATTCGGGGCCACTTGCTTGAAAGTCAACAGGTGGTCAGCGTCTTTCCCTTTTCTCAGGACCTGAACCCTTAAAGCTGGAGCTGGCCTCGGCACCTGTGCACCCACACGCTTGTACCACTGTCCTTCCACTGTGTCCGGCCCACAGACCGCAAGTCTCTAGGAACTGTACGAGCCAGCAGGGGCTTGGAGGGGGTGGGCAGCGGAGGCATCCAGAGGTATCTGGGTTACAGGTGGGGAGCTGTAGATGGTGAGAGGCTGTGATGACTTCTTCAAGAAGAGCTCTGGGCCTTGCGGGGAGCCCTGGCTATAGAGAGAGCCAAAGGGGGCCGCTGCAGTATGGGGGTGGTTCAGAGTTCAAAGCTAAACTCGAAATCTGAAAATGGTGCGCCAGCGAGATGGCTCAGCTGGTGGTGGGGGCACTGGTCACTAGGCCTGATGACCTGTGTTCAATCCCTGGGAGCTACACAGTAGGGAGAGAAAGCCTATTCCCACGGGTTGTCCTCTGACTGCCATATGCATGCCACTGAAGAGGCACACACTGTGGTGGGACAAAACTCTTCCTGGGGAATTGCAACACACAAGACACATCTACTCACCTCAGACAGGGAGCCCAGGACAGACCAACGAACAGATAACTCCGAAGTCCAACTTGGTACACCATGAGTTTTATTGGGGTTACTTGCAGGTATATGGGTAAGGGGTTTCTTCCAGGAGCTGAAATGACTCAGACAGCTGTATCACTAAGGTCCACCCCAGCGTGTGTGACCGCTCACAAAAACTGGGAACCTGGAGCACATTGCACAGTCTGCAGACAGCTCAACAAGTTGGAGAGGGCCTCGGTTGTTCCAAACCTCTTCCAGGAAGTTCAGCTGGTTCCTGCTTCTAGGCAGCTGGTCTAGTCTCGGAGTTTTCTTTGCAGTTGGCCCTGCTCCTCTGAGACACAGTCTCTGCTTTTATTGCATATTATGGCAGAGAGGGACCTGGTGAATCTGGTTGGTTTCAGGGACTTCCTAGAGCTATTTTGAGTTGCTTGCCTTCCTGCTTAAGGAGCATCCTTGCAAGACGGAATGTTTCAGGCTTGGAGAAAATTGTTAGACTGAGCTCTTGAGCACATATACTCAGATACGCAATGAATAAATAAATAAATTTAATTTTAAAATAAGCTGGGTGTGGTGGTTCACATCTTTATTCCCAGTGCTTAGGAGGCAGAGGCAAGTGGATCTCTTTGAGTTCAAGGCCAGCAAGGACTATATAGTGAGGCCCTATCTCAAAAACTAAAATAAGAAGGCTAGAGAGATGGCTCAGTGGTTAAGAGCACTTGTCGCTCTTCCAGTTCTATTCCAATTCTATTCCTAGTACCCACACCGGAACTCACAACCATCTGTAACTCCAGATCCAGAGAATCCATGCCCTCTTCTGGGCTCCACAGCACCAGGCGCACACACAGTGCACAGGCATACACGTACAGGCAAAACAGTAACTCACATAAAATAAAAATAAAAAAATTAAAAACTAAAAATGCATTTGTAAGGGATTTGGAGAAGTAGAAGACCCAATAATCACTTAAGCAAGTGATTAAAAGTAAAATATACACACACAAAAATGGAAGGCATGGGGAAGTGGCCACTTAGTTGCCAAGGAGAAGGCCCAGCCCTATGGCTCCCAAGTCACATCATTGCAAAGTCTTAGGTGGCCAGACTCCAATTTGGACCCTCCAGAAAAGTCCAAAGAACACACCAGAACTCATCACTATTCCATCCTGCAGACTTCTGACATCACAGGGTCAGCCATTTTTAGACCCTTTGGTAACACAGTATGCAATCAGAGAATGTGCTAAGCTCCAACTTCCCTGGAAGGTCGCCTGTCACAGCTCCTGACAGTGACGCACTCTCTTAGGTCTGGTGTTTGATAGTTGTCACCCTTAGCCTGGTCCTCAGATGCGAGTTCCAACTCCGGGAAGTAGTGAGGGCCAGCACCTGTCCTATCTAATCGTTTCCGGGGACAGGGGCTCAACCTGGGTCCTCAGAGGGCCCATCAGAGAATAACGTCTCCATCTCTTTGGTTGCCCTCCCAGGCAGAAACCGCTGACTCAGAAAGTCATTCCAGGCACCAGAGCCCCTCCTGCCTAGCAGGGTGACACCAAAGGTCAGAAGTGTGCCTGGGGCGCTGTAAGCCACGGCGTCCTCCTTCAAGGAGCTGAAGGCACGCTCTCCATGTGCCCATGGAGCACCCATTCCTCACACACGGCTGCCTGGAAACCTGCACCCAGAGCAGGCCAAGGGAACTTTCAGTGGGCACTGGAAGGCTTAGCTGGGCAGCCATGGTCTTTGAGCTGGCTGGGGTGAGAGGCTTGAGCTGATTTGCCCCTCTGAGCCTTGGTTTCTTCATTCACACCGTGGGAATGGAACAGTGATATCTGGGAGACTTACCCTAGTGCTGATTCAACCCTCAAGACTTTAACTCATGTTTACCACAGACCTAAGACCAGACAGGGGTAGGTGTTCCAATGCTCCCCACACCCCAGACGCCTGCCTCCTACTTCTTTCACTGTTATTTCACTTTGGGCGTATTTGTTTTGAGATGGAGTCTCTTGTAGCCCAGGCTGGTCTTGAACTCACTATGTAGCTGAGGATAACCTTGAACCTCTGACCCTTCTGCCTCCACTTCCTAAGTGCTGGGGATTACAAGCACGTGCCTCCATGCCACATTTATGAAGGGAAAGGAGACAGTGGTGGCACATACCTTTAGTACCAGCACTCTGGAGATAAAGACAGACAGATCTCTAAGTTCAAGGCCAACCTGGTCTACAGACTGGGAGACAGGACAGCCAGGGAGACCGAGAGAAATGAATGCTAGGTAAGCACCCTGCCAACTGAGGTACACCCCAGCCGCTAGCTACCTCTTCCCAGAGCCGTGAATCACTGGTCCCTCCTGACTCTGAAGCTGTTTTAGCCTTCCTCATCACTCAGTGGTGCTGGATCTTGCCTCAAAGGGCACCGAGGAGTGTTTCATTTTCATTACAAGCTAAGGAGGAGATGTACTTGATTTGGGTTTCTTTCATAAATACCTTCAGAGACTTAGAGTGGACTGAATGCGGCTCTCTGAAGACAGGGACGCTCTGGACCCCTCAAGCCTGTAATCATTAATGTGCAGCAGGATTAAGAGAAAGCCCTGAAATAGATTGTCCTGGAGCATCCATGTGGACCCAAATCCAGTGACAGATGTCCTTAAAGAAGACGGTTGAGTGCAGCCACACTCCTGCATACAGTAGGCTGCAAGAGCATTTCCAGGACAAGTACCCTGAGCTAAGTGAGTTCAGGACCAGTCTGTGCAACTTAGTGCAACCCTGTCTCAAAGCAAAGCTTTTTAGATGGGTTTAGGGGCTGGGGAAATACGCTCGAGGGCAAAGCGCTTGCTGCATGAGCCTGATGACCTGAGCTCAGATCCCAAGAAGCCACACAAAAAAGCAAGATGCACGAATATCCATAATCCCAGTGCACCCAGGAAGTGAGAGGAAAACCAGAGGAACCTTAAAATCCAGCCATGCTAGCAAGCACAGCAGTGAACAAGAGAGACCCTGTCCCAGACGAGACGGAAGGAGGACCAACACCTGGCATTGTCCCCTGATCTACACGTGTGATGTAGATCAATCTCTCTCTCCCCCTCTCTTTCTCCTTACACACACACACACACACACACACACACACACACACTCAATTTCCTTTTAAAGAGTTTGGTGTGTGACTCAGTGATAGATCACTCACCGTGTCTGAGTCTGTGGCTATGCAGTGGCAGGGATTAGTGTCGACATCCGTGGCTCATAGAGAATATGGGGATGTCCCTGGTCAGGGCAGCCATTGGGGACCATGTGGATATACAGGGGCTGTGCATTGCCAGCCCTGCCCTTTGGTTGGATAGAGCACTCAGGAGAGCCGGCCCCATCTCTCACGGGCAGTAATACTCGGGAAAGCAGGCCCTGTGCTTCACCCAGGCTGCACAGTGGAGCTGGCCCTGGCAGCAGGTGTGTGGCTGAGTCAGCCCTGAAGGAGTGTGTATGAGAGCTGACCCTGCCACTTGTCCTTACCACCTCCAGCAGGCGGGAAAGCTACCCACAGGGTCATGAGCTCAGGAAAGCTAGCCCTGGCCCTCACAAGCTGTAGCAATCTGGAGAGCAGGCCCTGCACCTCACCTAGACAGTACAGTGGAGGTGACCATGATGGCAGGGGTACAGGTGAGTCTGCCCCAAGGGTGAGAGCCTTGGGGAGCTGGCCCTGCCACTCCTCTGTCATGGGGTAGGGAGATGCTCTCTGCCCCTTTGGCCTTTGCCACCTGAGGCAGTTGGGAAAGCTGATCCTGGGTCATGAAAGTGGGTGAGCTGCCCCTGTCCAGGAGCACTCAGGAGAGAGTGCATCTCGCCTGGGCAATGCAGTATGCCCCTAAAGGCGAAGGCACCGGTGAACTCGAACCTTGACTGGGCACCACTGTGGAGCTGGCTCTGGAGGTGTGGGTGCCAGTGAGCTGGCCCTGAGGGCATGAGAGCAGGAGGGCTGACCCTGCTTCCTGCCGTTGGTGGCATTGGGTGGCCTAGCCACAACAGTGCTGGAGAGCTCGCCCTGGTGGTGCTGGTAAGGAAGAGCCAGCAAGCTGACCAGCTCAGCTACCACCCAGGCCCAGAGCCAGGGCTCTGAATTGGCCCACCCCAAAATCTAAATCATCTGCGAATGTTTGAGATGTGTGAAAAGGCTAATCCTGTTCCAAAGCTGCAGGACCTCCCTGACACAAGGCTACAACAGGAGAAATCCCAACAAGGATCCAATATTGATGGTCACAGAAGTCAGAGACCTTGAACCAGACCAATGACTCACTGCAATGAACATTTGCAAGTAAAGATATGGGCACAAAGGGATATACTGTAAGACAAACAGTGACATACTGTAGCTTCCACAATGAGATATTTTCTTGCTTTGTTGTTGTTTATTTATTTGTTTGCTTGCGTGTTTTAATGGGGGGGGTTGCAAGGGCGGAGGGAAGATATAAGGGGATGGGAAGATGAGAGGACTGGGGTGTATGATGTGAAACTCACAGAGAATCAATAAAAAGTGTGATTTTTTTGTTGTTGTTTTTGTTTTTTTAAAGAAAGTCGGGAGGTTGGCTGAGGATATGGCTGTATTGTAGAATGTTTCTAGGACGTGTGAAAGAAGCTGGACTTAATTATCAGTACTGTTAAAAAGAAGAAGAAAAGGAATGAAAGGAAAGGAAAAAGTTAGGGTTGAGGCTCAGTGGTCAAGCGCTTCCCTGACATATCAGAGGCCCTGAGTTCAACACCCAGAACAAACACCCTGCCTCGGTTTCCTTTCTGTCGCTGTGAGGAAACACCATGATCAAAAGCAACTTGAGGAGAAAACGGTTTATTTCATCTTACAGCTTACAGCCCATCATGAAAGGGAAGTCAGGGAAGGAGCCCAAAGCTGGAACCAAAGAAGAAGCCATGGAGGAAGCCTGCTTACTGGCTTGTTCCCTATAGCTTTCCCAGCCTGCTCTCTTGTACCACTCAAGCCCACCTGTCCCTTCACATCAATCAAGAACATTCTCTCAGACACGCCCACAGACCAATCAGATGCAGGCATTTTCCCAGTCAAGGGTCCTTTTCCCAGATAACTCAAGCTTGTGGTCTAGTTAACAAGATACTGACCAGTATGCTCCCTGTTCATACCCCTCAGAAGTAAGCTGGATGTCTGCCTGAAGTCCCAGGTATTGGGGAGGATGAGACAGGAGGCTCTCTTAAACCAGGAGTTCGAGATCAGCCTGGGCAAAGGAGCAAGACCCATCTCAAAAACAGTGGCAGGGCTGGAAAGATGGCTCAGCTGTTGAAGGCGAGGCTCACCACCAGGGTGTTAAAAGTTACAGCAGTCAACCACAGTGAAGAGAGAAAAGAATGCTTCCTCCATGAGGAGGAGGCAAAGAGAAGAGTCAAAGTTCCAGGAACACCTGGGCCTGGGGCTTGTGCAGGCAGAAGGACCCCTCTGGAGTCATCTCCAGAAACATGATCCTGCCACATCTTGATGCCTAATTTAACAAGAATCTGCCCCAGAAAATTGGCACAGCTCCTAATGTTCACAGGCTCACTTAAAGGCAAGGACATGGGGCTGACCCCAGTATCTGTTTGCACATTGGAATGGCAAAGGTGAATTCCTGCAAAGTCTGATGTTTGCTGAAGGGTTTGTCCATGGAGGCCAGAGGGTCAGAGGGCAACACCTGCTCCAGGAAAATGTAGCACCATCCCATGGGCTGGAATCTGGGACTGGACAAAAAGGAGAAAACAAGTTGAATACCAGACCAATATTCATCTCTGTGTTTTCACACTGACACAATGTGACCAGAATCTTATACTCCAATCATTATGCCTTCCCTTCCATGACAGACTGTACCTCCACAAGTCATGAGCCGAAACAAACTGTCAGGGCTGGTCTGGGGCTACTACGTATTCAAATGTTAATTGCTTGTTCCCCAAGATCCTTACTGTTTTATGAGCAAATTCTCATGTATGTAAACTGACACTGTGAAAGCTTTGCCTCCCAAATTATCCCTGATTGGCTAAATAAATTGGCTTATAGCCTAGACTGGGCAGAAGAGAGGTAGGCAGGTTCACAGGCTTTGGAGGTGGCAGAAGGACCAAGAAGAGGGAGGTCGCCAGGGGTTAGCAGGCTGGGAGGAACTTACTCTGAGGACTGGCCTGATGGAGAGAAATGGAAAACGTGTGCAATTATTTATGGGGGTTTTGGCTGGGAAGTGGACAAGACAGCTTAGAGGGCTAATATCTGCCCAGCCCCTGTGTATTAAGGCTTATTAAAAATCTAACAGGTTTCTGTGTCTTTAATTTATATAGTAGCATGTTAAGAAATAACTGCTGCCTTAATAATTGTATGAATCAACATTAAATATTAATGATCTTCTACAATAAGGCATCCCTTTAGTAAGTCACTTCTTGGCAGTCTTCATGTCAATGACCAGAAAAGGGACTCATACAGAGGGTGATTACAGCTGCTGATTGCAGTCGCCATGCCAAGCCTGATGGAAAGTGTTCTACACGGCAAGGCCACCATTTCAGGGCCAGGGCTGATAGGGCAGTGACAGACACATCCTTGACCTTTAATTTATCATGCAGTTCCAAGGGGCACATGACTTCCAAAGCTTTCCTGCCAGGCTTTAGAGGAAGTCCACTCCCCTAGCTCGGTTTCTCTCTCTCTCTCCTCTCTCCCTACCCCTCCTACACTCTCATTTTGAATAGTGGACCACCCTGTTGGTCTGAGACTGGTATCCTTCTGGAATGTGGCACTTTCAGGCTAAACCCAGGAAAGCCTCTAACAAATGGGAATGAGTTAGTCACTCTGTAGTCTAAGCATGTTTGGGACCCCAGACAAGACAATGAAGCAAGCACCAGGGCCAGACCTATCACCTGAGAGTTAGAAATCACACCTCAACACATCAGGATTCCTGGGGAAAAAAAAAAGTGAGATTTCTCTAGACAAAGAGAGACAACAGAAATGCCCTGTTAGATTGACAAAATGGCTCCGTAAGTTAGAGTGCCTGCCACCAAGCCTGATGTCCTGGTTGTTCAACTCCCAGGACCCATATGGTGGAGAGAAAGAACCAACTTTCAAAAGCTGTTCTCTGACCTCCACACATTTGCTGTAGCATGTACACACACACACTGACACACAAGAAGTATAGGAGCTCGAGACATGCCTTAACAGGTAAGAGCACTTGCTGATCTTTCAGAGTTCCCATGTTTCGGTCCTAGTACCCATATCCACATGGTGCTCAACTATCTGTAACTCCAGCTCCAGGGGATCCAATATCTTTGGCCTTCCTTGAGCACCTGCACTCACATACACAACCCCTCTCATAGGCACACAATTCAAAATGAGATACATTTTAAAAACCATATTAGTTACTTTTCTATTAGTGTAATAAAACACCATGGCCAAAGCAACTTATAGAAGAAAGGGTTTATTTGGGCTTATGGATCCAGAGAGTTGGAGTCCATGATGGTAGAGCCAAGGCATGGCAGCAGGAGCAGGAAGCTGAGGGCTCACATCTTGAGCCACAGACAGCAAGCAGAGAGTGAGTGGGGAACAGTGCAAGGTTTTGAGACCTGAAAGCTTACCCCCAGTGATGTACTTCCTCCAGCAAGGACACACCTCCTAGACCTCTCTAAACAATGCCACCAACTGGGGACCAAATATTCAAATGTCTAAAACTATGAGGGGCATGTAACACTCAAACCACCACATAAATTTAATTAAAAAAAAAAAAGCCGGGGGCTGGAGAGATGGCTCAGAGGTTAAGAGCTCTGTCTGCTCTTCCTGAGGTCCTGAGTTCAATTCCCAGCACCCACATGGTGGCTCCCAACCATCTATAACTGAGCTCTGAAGTCCTCTTCTGGCATGCAGGCGTACATGCAGTCAGAGCTCTCACACAAAAAATAAATAAATAAATCTTTAAAAAAAAAAAAAAGCCAATTGTGGTGGTACACGCCTTTAATCCCAGCACTTGGGAGGCAGAGGCAGTTGGATCTCTGTGAGTTTGAGGCCAGCCTGGTCTACAAAGTGAGTCCAGGACAGCCAGGGCTACACAGAGAAACTCTGTCTTGAAAAACGTAAATAAATAAATAAATAAATAAATAAATAAATAAATAAATAAATAAATGGAATGTCTTGATGGTCATATCCTGCTTAGCTAGGTGATAGCACAGACCCATAATTCTAAGTGCTCAGGAAGCTGAAGCAGGAGGATCATAAGTCCAAGGCTTGCTTGGGCAACGTAGCAAAACTCTATTCAAAATATAGAGTGTGGGGCTGGAAAGACTGCTCAGCGGTTCGCAGCGCTAGCTGCTCCTGTCAGAGGACTAGAGCTTCTTTCCCAGCATCCACACTCCAGGGAATCTGATGACCTCTTGACCCTGTGGCACCGGGCACACACATGGTGTACAGACATACATGTAGGTAAAATACCCATTTACATAAAATAAAAAAAATTAATCCCTTTTTGGTTGGCATTTAAATACAGAGTGTAGAGCCAGCAAGATGGCTCAGCAGGTAAAGGCACTTGCTGAGCCTGACAAGCTGAGTCCAATCTCCAGGACCCACTCAGTAGAGAGAACCAACTGTTTTGCTTGTTGTCTTCTGATCTCTGACCACACATATGCCATAGCATGCACGTGGCCCACTTCTACTCCTTCCACAAATAATTTGAGAACATGTGAAAAAAAAAACCACAAAGCTAGTCCTTGGGCTGCTGAGACAGCTCGGGTAAAGGCCTCTGCTCTGCTGCCGAGCCTGATAACCTGAGCTTGACCTGGTGGTATATGTGACCTGGGAGTAGATGTAGCATGGACCAATCGGTGACTCCAGGTCTGAAGCCAGGAGCATCGGACTGGCTTGGTGTGGACAGAGAAGGGGACCTACTGATGGTGAGGCTACGGTGAAAGGACCTGGGGTGGGGGGATTGTGGTCTAGAGAGGTATTGTATGTGCTGCTTTTCAAAAGAGTCCAGAGCTCTGGCGTGGGTACCTCTCCCGGAGCCTGCCTGCAAGACACATTCTACCCACAGGAATCCTGCGATGGACCTGGCAGCAGTGTCAGGAAGGGAAGTCATCCAAAGTACCCAGGACAGGACAGGTGGCCTCAGGGTCATGGCTTTGAGTCCATGGACACCACCCCCATTTGTTTTTTTCGAGACAGGGTTTCTTGAACTCACAGCAATCCACCTGCTCCTGCCTCTCTGAGTGCTGGGATTACAGGTGTGTGCAACCATGCCCGGCTTCATGCTGGTCTCCTTATGGCTCCGGCTCTCTCCAGTGGGGTCTTAGCATCAGCAGCCCCTAGGCTCTGATAGGAATCAAGAGAAGGGTCTTGAGGCTTCCTGAGGCCAACTATCTAACTGTGCAGACAGTGAACTCAAAGACACATGCTCTCCCCTAAAGCTTCCAGGCTTGAAAAGCATATCAGAGAAATTGAGAGCCCTCAGCTTGAGGCTCTCCCCTTGCATTGGGGACTTGTCTCCTGCCAGAATACTACCCTGGCAAGGCCAGGGTCATCTGCCTCTCTCTGCTTGTTCCTCAGCCACTCTGGTCAAAGAGCATCATGGTTGAAGCCATGGAAGCAGCAAATGGACACTGGCAGCCAGCCTCACTGTCAACATACCACAGAGAACTTTGCACTGAGACTGTCATATAAGGAAGGGACAGGTTGCCTTGGGTCCTCTGGCTGTCATGCATAAGCACGGGGATGAGGTTTCTTGGAAATTGGTTTGCTGGTGAAGTGCTCCTCATAGCCCTTCCAGGAGGCTCTTAATTCATGACTATTTTATAGAGTGGGGAATGTCAGGGCTCTTGGGAAGTGAAGATAGAGCTGAGGACACTCTCATTGGGTTGAAGAGGTTGCTCAGCAGTTAAGAGCACTGGCTGCAGCCGGGAGAGGGGCACACCTTTAATCCCAGTACTCAGGAAGCAGAGGCAGTTGAATCTCTGAGCTGAGGCTAGCCTGGTCTACAGAGCAAGTTCCAGGACAGCCAGGGCTACACAGAGAAACCCTGTCTTGAGAAAAAAACAACAAAGGAAGAAAGGAAGGAAAGGAAGGAAGGAGGGAAGGAAAGAAGGAAGGAAGGAAGGAGGGAAGGAAAGAAGGAAGGAAGGAAGGAGGGAAGGAAAGAAGGAAGGAAGGAGGGAAGGAAAGAAGGAAGGAAGCAAGGAAGGAAGGAAGCAAGGAAGGAAGGAAAGCGCACAGGCTGTTCTTCCAGAGAATACAAACTTTGATTGCCAGCACCCACATGACTACTCACAACTGTATGATTCAGGGGAGTTCATGCCCTCTTCTCCTCTTCTAGCTTCTCTGGGCTCCAGACACATACATGGTACACAGACTAACATGGTACACAGGCAAAACACTCACATGCATGAAACACACACACAAGTGGCTCCTTTATATCTGCTCTCAAGAAGGGGCCTAGCCCGGCCTGGCCCAGCCTGGCCCACTGCATTGTCTCAGGCCTGCAGTCTGCCCG
Organism: Pachyuromys duprasi; assembly: GCA_028658305.1. Lineage (NCBI taxonomy): Eukaryota > Metazoa > Chordata > Mammalia > Rodentia > Muridae > Pachyuromys > Pachyuromys duprasi. The sequence goes on from CM053762.1 coordinate 21,453,780, forward strand.
GTGGCCAGGAGGGGGAAGCATCAAGCTGCTTAGCTTTTCCTGGCTTTTCCAGTTGAGAAGCCCAACCTCTGGGATCAAGATTTAAATGGTTGTAGGGTGAGGTCACAGTAACTGTATGCACCCAATTCTGTCAAGAGCAGGGAGCGACTGAGGGCTCTCAGCCTGATCACTAGAGCAACCCAAACACTCATCTTACTTCCTGCTACTGCCCGCTGGGTTAAGAGTAGAACCTGGCTGGGTTAGGATGAGCTAAGAGAGCCAGGCTGAATCAGTGGCCTTTGGCAACTGTGGCTTCTGCTTCTTGCTTTTGCTGTGACCTTGTTACCTTCCAGTGAGCAGGACTCACATCCACACCCACCCAGCCCAAGGGCTACTGCACAAGAAGCTATTCCCTTTCCCTAGCAGCCCGCTCCAGGCCAGTGTCCCTGGTGCCTCTGCTGCCTTGCAGTGCTGTTCTCTGTATTATGATGCTTGGCCTTGCTCCCCTGGCCAGCTGAGAGCCTTGGTGGAGAGCTGCCTAACACATCCTCCTAACACATCCAGCTCTGCTGGAATGCTTGCCAACAAGGTGAAACTCCTGTTTGTTTTCGGGGCTTCCCACTAACAGTGAGCTTTTGAGAAACTCCAAGCCCCCCTGGTCTGCCTGTGACTCACAGAGGGAAGATGAATTTCGTCTGGGACATCCAGGCCTTCACATCCACAGTATGTGCCCACCATTGAGTACCCGTGACCTGGAGCCGCAGTCTTGGGCCTACTGCAGAGCTGAGGACCTCTAATTTGCACATGGGAGTCTGCCCAAGACCATGCAAGGTCAAGGACATCAGCTCCCTTCCAGATCCCCGTATGCAAGGCTGGAGCAGCTGAGGGAAACTGCCCCACTCCGTCAGCCCCACTGGGTTTGCTGGGTCCCTGGGAAGGGAAACCCTGGGAAGATCTTCAGTGTCAGCCTGAGCTGGGTGTCTATAGGGTATAGGGGCACAGGATCTTCATCATGGGCAGCAGGCCAGAGCTTAGAAAGGAAGCAGCATAGATTTTCCTCCAGCACCCAGGTAAAAGGCAGTCCTGGGGAGCTAAGGCAGTCTCTCTCCTGTCTGTTTTCTTTCTGTCTTTTGTTGTTGTTGTTGTTTTTGTTTTTCAAGACAGGGTTTCTCTGTGTAGTACTGGCTGTCCTGGTTCTCCCTTCATAGACCAGGCTGGCCTCAAGCTCATAGAGCTCCATCTGCCTCTGCCTCCAGAGTGCTGGGATTTCAGGCGTGTGCCACCATCGTCTGGCTTCCTGACTATTTTCTACTAAGGTATTCATCCCAAATACCCAAGCTCTATATGACTCAGGAAAATACAATCTTTGCTGCACAATGGGATGGTGAGTTGTATCCATTTGACTGGATTGAAAAATCACCTAAGGGTGATTTACCTTTTAGTTAAACAGCAGTTATTCCTAAACCAGCATATGTATATCCAAATCACCATATACAGACTAGGATGTATTTAGTTAACCTAGAACACAATGCTGGGCAATAATTACTCCATCCTAAATCTCCAAGCCCGCAAAACATCCTCCCATTCAGATGTCCCACATTATACTTGCTTTTAGATCTGGTTCATCTCTCCTGGTGGTTCCAAGTCCTCTTCTCCCTAATCTCTCCTCTCTGACCTCCCACTCGCTTCTCTCTCCTCTCCTCTAGACCAGGATGTCCCCCCCCCCCCCATTCTCTCAATTGCTCAGCATTGGCTGGTTGTTTTATTGACAATACAGAGAACAAATGGTGGCATGTTTACACAAACTTGAGACAGGTGTTATTAGAATAAACATCACAATGCAATGTCTGGATTGAAACCAGATAGTGGGGTAGAGAAATCAGCATCTGAATGAACAAGAGCAAACTGTATACATTCCACAAGAACATTATACCAACATAGGGGTCAGTGTATTAATCTCTATTGTGATACAACACCAAGTCCAAGAAAACCTATAAAAGAAAGAGTTTGTCTGGAGCTTACAGTCTCAGAGGATTGGAGTTCATGACAGCAGAGGAGAAAACGGAACAGGTGTGTAGAGTAGCAGCTGGGAGCTCCCACCCAGAACCACAGGCGGCAGGCAAAGAGCAAACTGGGATTGGCAGAGATCTTTTGAAACTTCAGGGCCTGCCTCAGTGACACACCTCTCCCAACAAGGTCACACCTCCTAAACCTGTCTTAAGCCGGGCAAGGTGGCACACACCTGGAATCCCAACACTTGGGAGGCAGAAGCAGGCAGATCTCTGTGAGTTCCAGGCCAGCCTGATCTACAAAGTGAGTCCAGGACACCTAAGGCTACACAGAGAAACCCTGTCTCGGAAAAAAAAAAACAAAAAAAAAAACTACTACCCTAGTCACTGTTCTATTACTGTGAAGAGACACCATGACCAATGTAACTTATAAGAGAAAGTGCTTCATTGGGGCTTAGAGCGGCAGAGGCTAGTCCACAGTCTTGCCAGGGAGCATGGCCGCAGGCCTGGTACTGGAGCTGCTAAGAACTTCCATCTTGATCCATATGCAAAGGCAGAGAAAGACTTGGCCTGGTGTGGGCTTGGCCTGCAACAAGGCCACACGTTCTAATCCTTGCCAAACGGTTCCACCAACTGGGGACCAATTATTCAAACATATGAGCCTGTGGGAGCCATTCTCATTCAGACCACCTCACTATGAGTCTCCACCGTAGTCTCCAGAGACCAGCAGGGCATGAGGACTTGGACCTCATCAATGGATTAATCCCTAGACGGATTCACCTGATAGTATTGGAAAGTATGAAGTAGGAGATGGGAGGAAGTGGGCTGCAGGAGGGGGATCCTTGGACCTACATCTTAATCTGCCGCTTCCTGTACGCCTGTCTTCTGTCTGTCTGCCCCTGCATCACCGTGTATGTGTGGAGGTTAGAGGACCTTGGGGTTCTCTCCTTCTGCTGCCTTCTGTGGATTCTGGAGATTGAACCCAAGTCATCAGTCTTGAGTGGCAAGACTTGCCAGTGGTGACACTGTGACTTTTTTTTTTCTTTTCTTTTTTGACACAGGCTATCACTATGCAGCCCTAGCTGGCCTTGAACTCACAAGATCCACCTGCCTCTGCCTCCTACATATCAGGACAAAGTCCTGTGCCACAATGCCCAGCAAAATGGCCACTATTCCCTGTGCTTTTCTTTTCTTTTCTTTTTTGCTTTTTATATTGAGATAAATTTGACTTACAGAAGTTTTGCAAAAAATAGTATCCAGTTCCTGCTTCCCCTTATGCTAACCCAGATTCTCCCATATTCTAGCATCTTATGTAACTACAGAACCATTGTCAATAGCAGGAAATTAACCTTAGTACGACACCAGGAACTTGGGACTGGGCTAGTTTCCCACTAGAGCCAACCTCCTCCAGTGTATTACTCTGAGCCTGTGCAGTTAGGGCCCACTTCTCTTTGGGCTCCTCTAGTCTGAGAGTTCTCAGCCTGTTTTTCTGGCTTTGTTTGTTTTGTTTTTTAATGAGCATATTTATGTTTAAGAGCTAATGCATACAAGTACCCACAGAGACCAGAGGGGTGTAGCAGACATCCCATAATTGTTACAGCAAACTTGTGGGCAGCAGTGTGGATGATGGGAATTGAACTCTGGTTTTAGGTTCTGAATCCTCCGCAAGGGTAGTAAGTATCCTTAACTGAGGAGCCATCTCTCTCACCAACCCCCATGTCTGTAACAAGGGGGCTCATATATGCAGGCGATGACTGAGCTACTTCCCCTGCCCTTGTTTTGCCTTTTACCCTTGTTTTGTGGTATGGTCTTGTTAGGTTGCCTAGACTAGCTTTGAACTACCTCTGTAGTCTCGGCAGGCCTTGAACTTGCAATCTTCCAGCTCCAGCCTCCCAAGCAGCTGAGATGACACAGGTACCACATGCCTGGCCATAGCCTTTATTTCTTTGCCTGATCCTTGCAACAGCTTGGGTCCTGGAACACTGACTAGGGGCAGTGAGGGATGCCGGAATGACAGACAGTAAAAGCTGGGATTGGGTGAGCTGGACTTTGATGGAGAAGGCACAGCACCCAAGAAGTTCAGAGCTGATGAACAAGGAGACAGGTTTAACTAAGGGCAGCTGGAACTGTCTCTGCAGGGGAGCAGTCTTCAGGCTGGTGGGACTAGAGTGGACATTTTTTTCCCCACACGTTGTCTAAATTCACATTCCAGTCAGAGGAAGGCTTTGCCATCCCTCAGGCAAGGCTCTGAAACTCACATGGGCTAAAACACTGGGGTCTTTAACACCAATGGCCATACCCATCAGCAACGCACATTCACTCAGGACTTCACTCACTCCCTACACTTCTCAATGCTTTCATATTGAGAGTCTCCCTGTATACCCCTGGCTGGCCCAAACCTCACTCTGTAGACCTAGATAGGCTTCAACTCAAGAGCTCTGCCTGCCTCTGCCTCCCAGGTGCTGGGATTAAAGAAGTTTGAAACTCTACTCCACCCAGAAGTATTATTTTAAAAGGAAAAAGTGTGAGTTTGAGGCCAGACGGCTTTACAGAGCTAGCTTCAGGACAGCCAGGACTACACAGAGAAACCCTGTCTCAAAAGAAATAAAAAGGAGGCTGGAGAGATGGCTCAATGGTCAAGAGCACTTGCTGATCTTGCAGAAGACCTGGGTTTGGTTTCTAGCACCCACATGGCAGCTCACAACTACCTGTGACTGCAGGATTAGACACTGTCTTAATGGGTACTGCATGCAAGTGACATACAAATATACATGTAGGCAAACACTTATCCACTTATAATTTAAAATTTAAAATTAAAGAACAAAAATTAGCCAGGCAGTGGTGACACACAACTTTAATCCCAGCCATTAAGAGGTAGAGGCAGGTGCTGGAGAGATGGCTCAGAGGTTAAAAGCACTGGCTGTTCTTCCAAAGGTCCTGAGTCCAATTCCCAGCAACCACATGGTGGCTTACAAGCATCTATAATAAGATATGGTGCCCTCTTCTGACTATGCAGATATTATATAAATTATAAAGAAATAAAAACAAAAATAAAATAAATAAACAAATAGATAAATATACAAATATACCCAGTTCATTATAAAAATAAATAAATAAAAATATTTGTCTTAAAAAAAAAAAGAGACAGAAGCAGGCTGACTGATGAATTTAGGACAGCCAAGACTACACAGAGAAACCCTGTCTCCCAAAGCAAAAAACAATCTACTACTACTAATAATAATAAATAATTGATCACATATTATATGAATAATAAAAAATTCACTTTCAAAATTATATTCTTGGACAAGTATAGTGGTACATGTCTTTAATGCCAGCACTCATGAGGCAGAGACAGGTGAATCTCTGATTCTGAGGCCAACCTGGTCTATATAGTGAGTTCTAGGCCAGTTAATGTTACATAGAAAGACCTTGTCATGAAGAAAATTAATATATATATATATATATATATATATATATATATATATACTATTTTTATCTCATTGCTTGCCTAGAAAATCCAGAGTAGTGCTCACCAAGACCTTGAGAAAAAAACACCCTGCTTCTGATTTTTCAAAAATATCTTGGGTTGGTTTGTTGGTTTTCTTTCTTAAGTCAAGGTCTCACAGGGCGGGAGAGATGACTCACTGGCTGCTCTTCCAAAGGTCCTGAGGTCAATTCCCAGCAACCACATGGTGGCTCACAACCATCTACAGTGAGATCTGATACCCTCTTCTGGCGTGCATAATAAACAAATAAAATCTTATCTTTTTTTTAGAAATAACTTACTCATTTTTATTTTATGTGTATTATATGTGTGAGGATGTCAGATCTTGGAGTTAGAGACAGTTGTGAGCTGCCACGTGGGTGCTGGGAATTGAACCCTGGTCCTTTGGGAGAGCAACCAGTGCTCTTAACCACTGAGCCCTCTCTCTAGCCCCTGTAGCTTGTTCTTTAACTCACAGAGATACTCCTGCCTCTGCTCCCTGAGTGCTGGGATCAAAGGCATGCAGCACCACACCCTGTTTTTCTGAGGAGAGTAATGAGGACACAGATTTTGATGTTCAAGAATGGTGCCCACAGAACCACACAATTGATGGTTCAGGGGTATTTTTACTGAACATTAATATTGTATTTCTCCTTCTGGAAATTCTTGGGAGATTAAAACAAACACAAAGCAAAAAAACCTTGTCTTCCAGTGCTCTCCCTCAGCTGCCTTCAGCAAACCCACACTTTGCAGCAAACTGTGCTCCACACGGCACAAAACAGTCTGGACTGTAGGCGTGCTGGTGACTCTGCGTCGAGACTTATAGTGTTTCCAGAGCTCAGAGCAGGGTCCACTGGTCCCTACACACTCTCCGCAATTCGGAATCTGAGTCCAGAACTCAAGACAAGTCATAAAACTGGAAAGAGGCCAGCCATGGTGGCACATGCTTTTAATCCCAGCAGGGAAGCAAAGGCACAAGGATCTCTGAGTTCAAGTCCAGAATGATCTACATTGCAAGTACAGCCAGGGATATAAAGAGAGACCTGACTCTCAAAAGCGGAACAAACAAAATTTATGGTAGTTCTGTCAGGTATGTATGTGCACTGGAGGCCGGAGGGCATGGAATCTCCTGGAACTGTTATTTCAGATGGTTGCGAGGCACCGTGTAGGTGCTGAGAATCGAATGGGCTCTATTCAAATTTAAAGCAACTCTCGCGGGCTTTCCATTTCGTCCCACTCGTCATGCCACGTGTAAAATTCCAAAGCCCTTTGTGAGTCTGTTTCTGGACCTGGAGAACAGAAGCGAAGGTCCTCTTGCAGAAGTAAATCAGTGTGAACTGCTGAGCCAGAATCTGGCAAGCGCAGCTGAGTGCAAAGCGAACCTTAGGAGCCATGCTTGAGAGCGGGGACAGGCCGGGCTGCCTTAAGGAGTTGAATAGCCGAGGGGGAGGAAAGCTCAAAGAACCAGGCCGGAGGAGCGTCCCAAAGTCCTTCACGAGGCCGTAGAGTGCTGTCTCGTCCAGACAGGCCACCGTCCGAGTACATCTGCGCTGACCTGGCCCGATCCCCTTCTCCCGGGCTTCGGGAAAAGGCCACGCACACAGACAGTCTAGAAGTCGCAGGACCTCTCACTTCCGCTAGACCAGCTCCACATAGCTCTTTCTGGCTAAGGACCAGGTTGGCGGCCGGCTCCCGAAGCAGGCGGGGCCTACGCAAACCACGCCCATCGCTCTCGGCCGCACGTGCCCGCGGCAGCCTATTGGTCCCGCCTCCGTGACGTTTTTCCGGGGCGGTCCGGGTGGGGCCCAGCGCGCATCAGCCAGCTGAGCTAACTGGGTTTCGCTGCGGTCCACGTCCCCGCGCGGGGCTGAGTCGCTGAAGTGGCTGCGCTGCGGTGCGAGGGCCACGGGCCTGCCGCGCCCGGGTAAGCGACCCGCGCTGCCGAACAGGGAACCGTCGTGAAGGCCCCATGAACCGGTTGGGGATGGACAGCGAGGTGCGGGGCGGAGGAGGGATGAATGGGGACCTGGTGCCTAGGCGGTGAGGAAAGGAGAGGAGGAGGAAAAGGGAGGAATGGGCCGAGCCCTTAGAGATGCGCAGAGGGAGGAGGTGGGCTGATGGCGAGAGCCGATGCTGGGCAGTTTGAAAGCATTCTACGAACACTCGAGAGTAGGGGAATCCTGGATCAGGCTGTGCCCTAGAAGGTGTTGATCTCAGAAATAGTTGAGGCCTGCTCCCCAAACTCTTCTACCCTCTAGTGTGGAAAATCCGTCATATTTTCCTTCTCATTTGTCTACTTGCCTCCCTCCCCTTGTGGCCGCTAGCTTGTTCGCTTAACGGTCTGGCCAGAGCTCAGAAGTCCGACGCTAAGAACTTGCACTACTTAAGTCCCGAACCCTAGGAAGCCGCTTTAAAATTTGAGTAAGATCAACTGCGAACTGTTTAAAATACAGGTTTTCCATTTATAAATTAGTTCTGCCTAATAGCGAAATATCGAAAGTGCTCACATGGGAAGCTTTAACACAGCAGACCTTTGGTATTTAGTGGTGAGACGTGAACCTCCAGAAACCTGGAGGTAAGCAGTGCAATTAAGATAATATTTAATGTTCCGGGATCACGGGCTAATGTCTGCCACATGGACAGAGCCTTTGGATCACAGGGCAATGTCTTTGTACACAAGCCCAACCAGGCGATGTGTCAGGATTAGGTGGCTGTGGTTTGTCCTGTACTGCTAGCTTTCCCAATCTCTGTTGCTGTATATGTGTAACTTTCCTAGCCTGGAGCAGAGATGGGGCCCTGCTGATAGGGATTATTAGTGGTCATTGCTGAGTCTGGACTTCTTGTATTGAATCTGTGCATGTCGGAGGAAAAGTTCAACAATTTGAGGTCTGTTTTTTTTTTTTTTTATGTGATTTGTATACAGCAATCTACACATCTCAAAAAAGAGTTAAAAGTCAAGGCAAGATTTGGAATGCAAACTGTCAAACACTAAAGGAATTAAGAGGTATTTCAAGGGCACTGGGACTCAGACACGTCACCTGGCTGAACTTTGGTGGGAGCAGCCCAGGAAACGCAGACTTAAAGTCTTGTGCATATAGACATTGCCCTGTGGTAAAGGGTGTGTCCATGTAGCAGATGGGAATTTGGAACATTAGATACTGGCCTTGTGAGCTGGCAAAAGGTGTCCTGCTGCTCCTCCCTTGAAGATCCTGTGGGGAACTGAGTCTCAAAAAGGAGGAACTCTCAGCACTAAGCCAGCCCATCCTAGTCTCTGATTAATACTTGGTTTTTTATTATTGTTTTTTTCCTGTATGTGCATGAATGTTTTATCTGTATGCCTGTCTGTGTATCTTCAGATATCCAAATACATGCCTGTAATGCCCTTGTGGGCCAGAAGAGGTTGTTGGGTCCTCTGGGCCTGGAATTAACAGACTGTCATTAGACAAGGCAGACCCATACCTCAGCACTGGGGGAAAAGACAAGTGGCTCTTGGGGGCTCTCTGGCCAGTCACTCTAGTCAACTTGTCAAGCTCCAGCGGTCTCCATTAAGAGACCCTGTTTCAAAATATGTAATGTATAATATATGATAGATAGCTGAGAGATGGCTCAGGGGTTAAGAGCGCTATTAAAAATATTTTCATATGTATGGATGTTTTGCCTCCATGTGTATCTGTACATCGTGTGCATAAAATGCCTGCAGAGGTAAGAAGAGGGCATTAGATCTCCTAGGACTGTAGTTACAAATAGTTGTGAACCACCATGTGGGAACTGGGCATCTAACCCTGGTCTTGTGGAAGACCACCCACTCTTAACTGCTGAGCTGTCTCTCCAGCGAGGTCTCAGACTACTCAGATCTTTATGTAGATCAGGATGAACTAGAACTTTTGGCTGTCCTCATGCCTCTGCTCCTGGAGTTCCCGGGATTGAAGGTATACACTGCCATGTCTGGGTCCTACAGATATTGAGAACACTGAGGTCTAAGCTCTGACTTAGGGCTCTCTAAAGTCCTGGAATGGAAACGGTTGTTATTTATGAGTCAATCTGCAAAAGTTCTGCTATGTTGTTCTGTGGACCTGGGGTCATACACTGTAGCTGGGGTGGCCTTGAACTTGCCTGTTGCCTCTGCCTCCCCAGAGCTGCAATTGCAGGCATGTGTCACCATCCCTAGCTCTGCATGTGACCTTGGCATCGACCATGCCATAGAGATGAAGTCACAATACAATAAGGGCCTTCTTGCCTCTCCTCAGTGGCTAATTCCTGTTTGTGTAGGAGTTCTGCACCCGCTGGCTGGTAGTCGGTGACTAGGAGTAGCACACAGCAGAGGCCTTCCAAGAAACTTTCATAGTGTTTTAGAGATAGTCCTATGGTGCTTCCCTCCCCCTCCCTCTCCCTCCCTTCCTCTCCCTCCTCCTTCCTCCCTCTTCCTCCCTCCCTCCCTCTCCCTCCTCCTTCCTCCCTCTTCCTCCCTTCCTCTTCTTCCTTCTCCCTCCTCCTTCCTCCTTCCCTCACTCTCCCTCCTTCACCCTCCTCTCTCCCTCCTTTTCCCTCTGTCCCTCCCTACCTCTCTCTCCCTCTCTCTATCATTTGTGTTTTTATTCATGTGTGCATGCATGCACTGAGTTGTGTGACTTCCTACACATGTGACTGCTCACTTGCATGCATATGGCTGGCTATGTGCAAGCACGGGTGTGTGTGCTTCTGCACATTCGTTTTGGATAGCAGTTTTGTGGCTATGCAGGGTGTTACCATCTGCTAACGCCTGTCCTCTGGAAGGTGAGAAGCTGCTTCTCTAGTCTCTGGGCACCACCATCTGCTTGACTCCACCTGCCCTCTGGAAGCCGAGGAGCTTCTGAGTGTCCATTAAACACTCATCAGTGAAAGCTGGGCCCGATAGCTCACGGCAATCCCAGCATTTGGGAGGCTGGGCATCTTGGACTATGTGGTGAGTTCCAAGCCAGCCTAGGCTACAGTGGGAGATCTTGTCTCGACAACATGGCTCCGAACGCTTCTCACCTGGGTTTCGGTCCTTCCATCAGATGGATCACAACCCTTTGTACCTCCAGGGTCATCCAGTTCCTCTGGCCTCTGGGGACACCTGCTCGCACATGCATATACCCACAGAGATAGACATAAATATTTGTAGCTAAAAGAAAAAAAAAAAAAGAACCTTAAAACTTGGCCAGAACCATTCCCCAGTAAGAGGACGGTCTGCTTAGTGTCCTCGCATTGTGCTTCTGATTCCACTCAGTTCCAGTTGCCTCCCAGAAAAGTGGGTTTCCTGACAGATGAATCAGCTGGTTTATCAAAATTTGCCTTTTCATTTGTTTGCTTTGTTTTTTAATCTCCCTGTGAGGGCCAGCAAGATGGCTCAGGGGGTAAAGGCACTCACTGGTCACCAAGTTTGCCTACCTGAGTTTGAACCCTGCAGCCCACATGGTAGAAGGAGACAACAGATTCAGATTGTCCTGAACCTCCACACACTCCCTATAGTACATGTGCACCCATGTATACACATAGAATTAGCCGTTTTGTTTTGTTTTGTTTTAAAAAACTCCTTCCAGGCAGCAGTGCACACCTTTAATCCCAGCACTCAAGGGGCAGAGGCAGGCAGATCTCTGAGTTCGAGGCCAGTCTGGTCTACAGAGTGAGCTCCAGGACAGCCAAGGCTACACAGAGAAACCCTGTCTCAAACAAAGGAAACAAAATAGTTCTTGTGTCAGAACTGCTACATCAGAGGTTGTGGCGTTGGCAGGTCCAATACCTGTCCTTTCCCCAGCACTAAGCTTTGAGTGCTGCCCCCTCTGGGGCCTCCTCACTCGATGTTTGTCTCTTGTCCTTCCTAAGCAGTGTTGGCTCTCTTTCAACCCTAGGTGTGTCTGATACCACAGAGGAGCAGCTGCCTCTGTCCTACATGTGCCTCAGCGAATGCCATGGCCTGGGAGTACCCTGCCAAGCCGCTCTCACCTGCAAAGCCAGACTTAATATGGCAAGTACAGGATGCCAAGCCCACAGCTACCCAAGGAGGACATCAGCCCGGCCTCCTAGTCTGCACTGAGCAGCTGCCTCTGGTGAGTGTCCTGGGCCCTACCTGACTGGGGCACCTGACAGAGAACCTAGAGAGGGCCCTGGGGTGCCGGGTTGATAGAGTCAACAGGAAGACAGCAGTCAGTGCCTCTCTGGCTTAGCTGAGTCAGCTGCCTTGAGGTGGGTGAAAGCACCAGAGCCATAGTTGGCAAACGTAATTTGTGGGCTACATCTCCAGGAATATGTGCTGTGTGGATAAATTTTCGCTGGGACACGGCCACTGCCCTCCGAGGCAGTCTTGCTGCCGTAATGGCAGAACTTAAGTAAGTAGCTGAGGTACGGCCTGCATGGTCCCGTCTGAAATATTTGCTCCGAGAAAATTTGCGTACCTCTGTCCCAGATTGATAGTGGGCACAGGAGGTGCTGAGGCCCTCCCTAGCCACTAGAAATGCCTGTCACATTTTTTCTCCTTGAACTCACCAGCAGACTTGCAACCCAGAGCTGAGGCTCAGGGAGTACCCTGAACCTGCTGGAAGCATCTTTAGGGTATCAGTAGATGAAAGTGGTCCAAGAGCCAGGTAGATGTCTTCATTTGCCATGGCTCAGATACCTTACTTCTCAGTGTGAAACCTTTGTTTCAGCTCTCCTCACCCCCCACCCCACCCTCCGTCTTTTCTTCTCGAAGAACAAACATTCTGTGCCCTAGAAAATAAGACTCACCTGGTGAAGGATGTGGAGTCTTCACCCCATTGAGGAGGCTTGGCTCTCTCCCTCCAGCTCTAGTTCTAGAGGTGGAAAGTGGGACTTTCCAGAAGGGACAGCAAAACTGGGTCAGATGCTTTAGGCAAGGGGAGGCAAGACACAGCAGGTCAGCATTGCCTTCATGGCTGCTTGGGTGACTTCTTCCCGGTCCTGGTCTAAGCACCGGGCTCAGTTTACACTGTGGCCCCTACAGAGCCCTGGGTCTCTGGGAAAGCTGTGTGCTGCTGAGCAAACACCTCTGACCAACTTGCCTTCTTCACCCCAGATTCCTGGGCCGAGCAGAAGGCGACTGTTGAGAGCCTGAAGGGCTGGCCGCCTGAGGCTCCGAGACCAGCAGCCCTTCTTCCACCTCACCAGCAAGATGTGGACAGCCCTGGTGCTGGTTTGGATTTCCTCCGTGCCCTTATCTAGAAGCCATACAGTGTCTGATGAGCCACGTAAGTGAGAAAGCTGCCTGACCACCAGGAGTCCCCGAGGATCTGACTCCAGAAGGAGGCGCCCTCACACCTCTGCCTTCCTAGCTACAGGGCTGGGAGGGCCTGTCCTGAGCAGAGGTGGGAGCCCCCATGTGCTTGGGAGCGGAGGCCTGTGGAGTTGCCCATCTTGCAGGAACCTCGAGTTTGTCAGGATCCGTCCTGAGTGTGCTTCTGCCCTGCTGGGCTCTGCTCATCCTTCCGCCAGGCCCATCCCTGAGCCAAGGCCGTTTACAGGGCAAATGTCTGTATAGCCACTCTTCCGTGTAAACTTCAGGGTGTGTGTGCAGGGGTTGAGGTTTGCTTTGTTTTTATTGACTAATCACATAATGTGAGCCTTCTGATCTGGTGCTTTAGGAATTGGATACAGTTACAAAGTTCTGAAACATCCTCAGGCTGGAGCCTCAGAACAGGCAAAGGAATCCTTAATTCAGGGTGTCATGGGCTCTGGGCAGCTGTTGTCAGCTGTTGGGGTGGTGGGAGGAGACATAGGGCTCCCACTTCCATCAGCGCCCAAGGCTAGAATATGGGGCCATATAGCTAGGATGGGGCTGGGGGCTAAGGGGACAGCCGGTGACCCTACATGTGGTTGAAAGTGTCCTGTGTCTCTCTCTTCTCTCCTGATTTTAAGGATACCTAGTCACTACCAAGATGTGGCCTAAAACAGTAAAACAAAGCATTCCTAGGGACACAGTTCCAAAGGCTGAAAATGTAACTTCTGAGGGAAAGGCCACAGTGCTGCCTGCTCCTGTCACAGCCACCACAGGGACCCGGGCAGTCATCCTGAACACCACCACAGTGACAGCCAGGACGACAACACACTGGACAAACATGAGCAGCCCACCAGCCAGAGAGGGTATGACAGACAGTGTGACCTCCGGAACTGCGCCACCTCCACCTTCAGGCCCCTCTGTGGGGCAGGCTCTACCCACCGCCACCACCGGGCTTCCCTCTCTCAGCACATCACATGCAGAAGTGCCAAGAACAGATGCCAGCACATCACCAGGAGCAGTCACCGTGGCAGCCGTGGCCCCACACACCATGACTGTTGCTCCGGGCACCACAAACACTAGTGGTCCTCCCACAAGGACGCCGAGTCCTGCCAAAAGCACACCCACTAACACATCCACCACGAACTCCATACCCACCTCAGGTGTCCAGACGCAAGGTACCACTGAGCAGGTGACAACAAAACAGCCAGTGGGTAGCACAGCGGGGGGATTAACAACGAGTCCCCCAAACACCACCCTGGCGTCCACCACCACCCGCTCTGTGGCTTCAGTGTCCCCTACAGTAGTGACCACCACCCAGGTAAAAACCAAGGGGCCAACTGCCAGCACAGTGCCAATGCCTCCTACCAGCCCCAGCCCTGGAATGGAAGCCACGTCCCCCACCACACAGCCAAGCCCTGTGTTACCTACCCAGGGAACAGGCAGGACAGGCGAGCCAGGCACGCCCCTGACAACAGAACAGGTGGGGACCAAAGCCACAGCCGGCACTGCCTCCACTGGGCCAACACCCAGGAGCTCAGGGGACCTGAAGGTGCCAACCACAGACTCGTGCCAGTTCAGCACCCAAGGCCAGTACCTAGTAGTCACCACCGAGCCCCTAACCCCATCCTTGGTGAACAAGATATTACTCGTGGTGGTGCTCGTCCTTGGGGTGACCCTCCTCATTGCAGTCCTGGTGATGTTTGCCCTGCAAGCCTACGAGAGCTACAAGCAGAAGGACTACACACAGGTGGACTACCTGATCAACGGCATGTACGCCGACTCAGAGATGTGAGGGCCCCCGGGAGGCCAGCCTCTCCCACGGCCTTCTATTTTGCCTCAGACCAAACCAAGTGCTTCCAGATCTTTTCGGTGCAATCTCAGAGCTGTGCCACATGCTGAAAGGCTTAATTGCTGTCAGATCAGCTCCATGATCACAAGAGAGCTGCCTTTTCATATTTATTTTTCTAAATGATGACATAAGCAGGCGTGGCCAGGGTCGAGGGGCCCTGACCTGCTCCGCCCTCAGTGTGGGAAATCTCGGCCAGAATTAAAAGCAATTGACTGCTCTCCATCCGCCTTGTGTTGTTTCTGTGTGTCCTGCCCTCCGTCACTCCTGGTGCAGCCCCTCATGTCTGGTGGGGCTTCCTTTTGTAAACATGTAGTATGATATGAGTCCCTGGAGAGCTACTGTGTTCAGGCCGCTGGGCTCCCTCTGATGTCCAGGTGCTCAGCAGTGTCTTCAGCCAAGTCCTGAGCTGCTCCTTGGTGCTGGCAGTTAACTGTGCAGCCTCCCAGGTACTGAGCCTAAGGAGCCCAACCTGGGTAGAAAAGAGCCAAATCCAATATAACCCATAAAACAGCCAGCTTGGCTCTACACGACACATACTGCCAGAACACTAGCCACCCAGCTCAGCCACAGAGGTAGGACAGTCAGTCCAAAGTCCAGTGGTGCTCCCAGGCTATATGGGTTCAGAGCCCTTTCAACGGGTATTTCTGGATTCCAGGCATTTGGCATGAGAGCAGCCAGAGGCAGTACTGCCGCGATGTGTCCTGGTCCAGCCACCATCCTCATGAGTGCATGTGACACACAGAGCCCTCATCCCAGCAGATTAGCATTCCAACACTCATTTTAGCAACCTCTGGGGCTCTGTAGCATCTCATCCAGGGCCAAAGTCAGGAGAAAGCCTTCCATGTCCACTTCTTGGTAGTGCTGGGAATGGAACCCCGGGCCTTTTGTATAACACTCGTGCTGAGCCATATCCCAGCTCTGGCCCCTGGTTCTAGTGTCCCAGTTCTTCAGCTGACCCGTTTCCAGGTAGAGCCTTGGCCTTACTCTACCCACGTGCTCAGTGTAGCAAGAGCCCACTAGCAGTGAGCCACGTGGCAGCCAAAGGGACCTCAGCTGTGTTGTAGGCCAGGTCTATGGCTGCTGTCCAGTCTAGGGCCAGCTGTGGAACGTTCTGGAGTTTAGGAGCCAGGCCTGGCCTGACCTGGAGAGATGTGGCTGTGGTTACGGGCTGTCCTGGACTTTGTAGAGCAGGCTGGTCTCTGTCTCCCAGAGTACTGGGATGTGGTTACTGCTTAAGGCTGGTGTTTCCTAAGGATGCTGTTTCCCCTTCCCATGATGGCCCAGATTCTCAAGTCTTCCTCACCCAAAAGGGATGACAGGTGGCGTGTAATGAAAGAGAAAGTAAACCCTTCGGCCATTTTCAGAACTGTATGAGATCAGGTGAAGGGATCAGAATTATCCACACAGCTGTGGCTTCCAACCCACCTTATCTAGCATTAAAGCCAGGCCTGCCTGCTGCCCCACCAGCTTCCAGAGTCAAGCCGCCTGTGATGATACCTGACTCAGGATACTTAACGCTGATGGCTCCAGCCACGGCTGGGAAGCTGGCTGCTTCCAGCCCCTGGTGAACATCAGACCAGTTCACAACATTGCGTGTCTGAGAGTCTGCCTGCTACTAGGAACACAGCTCTGGGGCCAGTCAGGGTCTTTGAGTATGCCTTCTGCTCAGCCTCGGTTGGTTTAGGGGCAGGCTCCCCCTCGTGGCTGATAGAATCGTAAACCCTGGACTCAGGTGGACCACGTTTCAAAGCGTGTTCTCAAAGACTGGGATCCTTGAATCTTTTCAGGATGTGTGTGCGTGTCAGGGGGGTGGGGGAGGTCAAAGTGAGAGTCAGTGTACAGCAAGAAAGCAAGACACAGAAAGGCCAAGTTGTCTATTCAAGACCATCCACCGGAGAAATGGCAGGCCGGGATTCACGAAGGCCAGCCGCTCAGCGTTGAGCACTGATGTGGCCAGGGAGAGGACGTTTCACCTTCAAGACCTAGCGAACACGCGCCCTGGAGGGCGCCGGGGCACCGGGGGCGGGTCTCACCTGGGGCGGCCCTGGTCGCCGTGGCGAAGGTCCCCTGGTGCCCCCTGGCGGCCGAGCTCCTCACCGCATCCGGCCCGTGCCTGTGACCACCCACCACGGCTATTTGGACCCACAAAGTCATTCCAGCTGAACCCTGTCAACAAGAAGAGCCCCTGGATAACCCCACTGGGACGCTCGCCCTCCTGAGTGCTTTTAGGCCTGGAAGGTCTCTACCCAACTTGAGGCCAGCAAGTACTTGTAGGAATGACGTCATATGTGCCCGAAACTCCTCCCCCTCTCCCAGGCACGCTGGAGTTAATTCGGGGAGCCCGCAACCTCAACGCGGTGACCCCGCTCTTCTGTCCCTGAAGCAGCCAGCTTGGGGGTCATTCAGGGCAAGGCACGCGAAGCAGCTTTACATCGGCACTCTGCTAAGAGCTCCTGTCTGTGAGGGCTGACTCTGTGGCCTGCTCGGGTAGCCCCCCGCGGCCGTCTATCCCTCATCTCCGGGACTGTCTTCCTGCCACTCCCTCCCCTCCCCACCCACGGCTCATCCTCCACTTCGCATCCTGGCGGGGGGATATTTTTAAAACACAACTCAGATCTTAATGCTCAATTCCCTAGGCTGGCCTCCCACTGGGATTGGAGAATGGGGGGCGGGGGACTGTTCAAGAGAAGGTGGCCAGCCGCTGTAAACCTTCAAGAATGGCACAACGCTAGCGAGCGTGGGGAGAAGAGGCAGTCGGGGCCAGGACTAGTGACCAGAGAAGGTGAGAAGCCTGTCTTCGGGGACCTAAGCAAAGAAATAAGGTCTTTAGGTTTAGAGTTTAAACAGATACTTAATTGCACTTCTGTGTTTACAGTGACACTGAAGTTACCTTAAACAGCTTAAAGGTGGCCAAGCAACACGGCTCAGTGTGTAAGGGTGCTTGTCCTCAAGCCTGGACAACTGAATGTGATCCTCACAGTCTATATTGACCTCTGACCGCCATATAAGCACTGCACATGCACACACTCACACAAAATAAGTTAATAAATTAATACAATTAATTTTTTAAAATGGTTAAAGAGAAATGAGGAGAGGGCAGACACAACCAGAGACCCTCCCCCCAGACAGGCATAGGTTCCCGGGGAAGGGCTTTTTCCAGGTCCTCATGTGTGTATGGAAATTTCCATGATGAAAAGTTAGAAGAAAAGGGAAGGGAGGGGCAGGAGGGGTGGAGTCCCGACTTCAAGCTCCTAAGTAGAAGATCCTTCTGGTTGCCGCTGGGAGGAGCTATGGGAAACTCCTCCCAGGATCAGGGCTTAGACCAAGATCAGGTTCAGTCCCCAGAGAGAAGCCGGGGAACTTGCTTTGGAGGCTGAGCCCATAGACCTCTACTGTTTCTTCTTTCTGTTCCTCCATCTCTCCCTTCCTCTTTCCCTTCTTCCCTCCCTCAACTGAGGGCAAATACTATATTGATTTATACTTCACTGACTCCTTCTTGCTATTCTACTTCTGTTGGGTTCATTTTTTTTAAGATTTATTTTTAATTTTGTGAATGTTGTGCCTGCATATATGAATGTGTACTTCACGCATGCCTGATGCCAGGGGAAGCCAGAAGAGGGTGCTGGATCCCCTGGAACTGGGGTTGCAAACAGTTGCTAGCTGCTGTTTCCTCTACAAAAACAGAAAGTGCTCTTAGCTACTGAGCCATCTTCATCCCTGTTTTGTTTGGGGTGTTTTATTAAACCTGTGTAATCCTGTTGACCTTAATTTTTTTTTAACAAACCTATTTTATTTAGGGTTATTAAACTCTCCTACCTCCCTTCCAATCCCACAACACCGGGTAGGAGGGAAAGGTTAGTGTGGATGGGGGAGAGCGGGGCAGGGGCGGAGTTTCCTATGCTACTTCCCTCTGGGTAGAGTCGTAGGATTCTTTTGGGGGCAATACCAATATCAGCCGCCCAGAAATACAGCAGAAGTCCAGGTAACCAGCAAACCAGCAAACAGTAAAAGCAGCAGCAGAACGCACCAGCAGCAAGCAGTCCTCCAAGAAGCCACGCCTTCATACTCTGGGCTGTCATATTCACACCCCTCCAAGTCCTTAGAATTCAACTAATTCCACCTGGCAAAGACCATGCTCTGCACGAGATGCTTAACAGGTGTGGACAAACCAACCACCCATCCCCCCCTTGAAATTAAAAAAAAAACATATTTCCATATCCTAAACCAAAACATCCATGACATAACCCAACTGCCATGAATTTTTTTTCTTTCTTCCTTTCTTTGCTTTTTGTTTACTTATTTGTTTTTTGAGACAGGGTCTCATCAGGTAGCTCTGACTAATGTGGAACTTGATATAAAGACCAGGCTGGCCTTGAACTCACAGAAATGTACTTGCTTCTGCCTAGGATTACAACTCTGCACCCAGACCCAGCAGCATGAATGTGTGTGCAGTGCCTGTGGAGACCAGAAGAGGGCACCATATCCCTGGACCTGTATGGGTGTAGAGATGGGTGTGAGCCACCGTTTGGGTTCTGGGACTAGAACCCAGGTCCTTTGAAAGAGCAGCCAGTGACCTTAACTGTGAAGCTGCCTCTTTGGCCCCCGTGTTTGGTACTTTTATTCAATAGTTGTGTGGAGCCATTACAAGCAGGAATGAATGTGATGCTATTCCCTATGCTGTCAAGGCTAGCCTGGTCTACATGGCAAGTGTTGGGATTCAGGCAGGGACAAGCGGCTCAGGTGCCTATTTAACAAATCAAATCGGACCTGGCCTCCAAGTTCTCCCAGCATCCCTCAGTCCCTACCTGTTACAGGGCATGACTGGCACACCCCGCCCTCTACCCCAAACTTTCCTCTCCCGCAGAGGCTCTTCACTATATAATCCACTATATATGCTGTGCTCTCTCTCTCTCTCTCTCAATCTCTCCTCTGCCTCCTCCTTGCTTTCCTTTCTACACACTGCTTTCTCTCTCTTTCTCTCTCAGTCTCTCATTTGCCTCCTCCTTGCTCTCCTTTCTCTGCCCCTCTACCAAACCTTTTCTATATCCCTTTGCGTAGTGATTTCCTTGGCCCTGTTTCTTGGAGCCAGTGAACCCTCCTGTTAGCTGCCCCCAATAACCCTGGCTTTATACTTTAATTTGGCTTAAATTGGTTCATTTCATTGATGGAGAATACCTATCAGCCAGTTCCAGGCTAGCCAGAACTAGAGAGACCCTAATATACACATGTACACACACCTAAAATCATACCAAAACATGAAACACTTACACATTAAAAAATTAAATGTCTTAAAGTTGTAGGTAACAGAACTCCAAGGTAGATGTGCTTCAAGATGTATTTTTATTCTTAAAGTTAATTGATCTTTAATTAGGCCAGAGGCACTAGACCATCTGGAGCTGGCCTTTCAGATGGTTGTGACCTGTAAAGAGAGGAATTGGGAACTGAACTTGAGTCCTTTGCAAAGGCAGTAAGTGCTCTTAACCACTGAGCTCTTTCTCAGACTGAGTTTAATTTTTTAATATTTATTTATTATATTTTTTGTGTATGTGAAAGACAGAGAGAGACAGAAATAGACAGACAGAGAACAAAAGGACATGTGTGTGTGCCCTACATAGAACATGTGTGGAGGTCAAACAACTGTTGATATTTTGGGGAGTTGCCTTTTTCCTTCTACCATATGGGTTCTCAGACTTGAACTCAAGTTTCCAGGCTTATCACCAGGTGCCTTTAGCCCCAAGCCATCTTGCCAACCTCCAGGACACATTCTTGAAGGGGGAGAAAAATAGTACAATACAATATGGCTGTCATTCAGTGCTGATCTCTCCGTGACCATTGCTCTGTGACAATATGTCCACCCTGTCAGCATTGAAAAAGCTATGCTGGTCACCTCAGTTTCCAAGAAATCTCTATGCATGGCATGGTAGGGGCTTTTGCTTGGGGGTCATGCACTTAAAGCAAGTCACAGCCTGACCCACACTCAAGGAGAGGGCTCTACATGAATGCCAGGATGCAGAGATGGCTGGCCACCTTAGGGTCATCTGCCACGCTACTTATGTAAGACATTATTTCTAAAGAAACAGACACATCTCTGAAATAACAGGAGAGTTTGCAAAAGAGGCGCCTTGTATTCTCAACAGGTGTTCTCAACTCTCAGGAGGAGGGAGAAGGGAACTGTTCGAAGAGAAGGATTGGGCAAGAAGGGAAAGTTTTAATGCCTTAAAATTGCATTTATTGCATGCACACCCGTGTCTCAGCGGGCATATCAAATTGGGAAACAAGGGACAGGAGTGGATTCTATCCTTCTACCATGTGGATCCCAGGGAATGAACTCAGATCTTCATTCTTAGCAGCAAACATCTTTACCCACTGAGCTAACTCACCAGCACAAGTTTTAAGTTTTTTTTTTTTAATGTATTCAAGTACTAAAGAGAATGACGACAGATCCCAAACCTCTTTTTCAGAGGAGAGATACACACACAGGATAGCATGTGAGCTGAGCCTGCAGTTCCAGATCAAAGCAGGGAGATCCAAGCTTCAGACTGTCCTGAGATTCCCTTGGGCCATGGCAGGCCTTCCTGAACACTGCAAGATGCAGGGTGAGAGTACAAAGGAGACACTTTTAATACTCATCAGAAATCTTGGGGCCAGAAGAGGGCTTATTGGTTAAGAGCTCGCTCAGGCCGTTCTTGCCCAAGTTAGGGATTCGATCCTCGCACCTGCACACTGGCTCAGGACCATCTGTACCTCCAATTCCACGGGATTGAGCACCATACCCTGGCCTCTGTGGGAACTGCACAGACATGATGCACATGCATGCATACAGGCAAAAGCTCACATGCACATCTTAAAGAAATATCAAATCAAAAGGAATATGAACAACACAGAAAGAAAAATCCTAAACGCCCTATCAATCTGGCTGAGATTTG
Organism: Pachyuromys duprasi; assembly: GCA_028658305.1. Lineage (NCBI taxonomy): Eukaryota > Metazoa > Chordata > Mammalia > Rodentia > Muridae > Pachyuromys > Pachyuromys duprasi. Next base: position 21,475,279 of record CM053762.1, read on the forward strand.
TTCCTTTTGCCTCATTCGCAAACAGGACTCATCATGACATGATGGTTCTTCAGGAGGGTGTGAATGAGGGGATGGACCATTGAGGGGCACCAGAGCCAAGTGGTACCTGGGAAGTGTCCAGGCCTTACTTTGGGAGGTGTTGTCTCCACAGCCTTTCTCTCTTTCTTCTTTTCCTGGCTCAGAATGTGACCATTATTAAAGCTGTTCCAGGTCTTGTCTTTGTTTGTTTGTTTCTTTCTTTCTTTGTTTCTTTCTCCAAGACAGGGTTTCTCTGTGTAACCTTAGCTGTCCTGGACTTGCTTTGTAGACCAGGTTGGCCTCAAACTCACAGAGATCTGCCTGCCTCTGCCTCCCAGAGTGCTGGGATTACAGGTGTGGGCCACCATGCCCAGCTCCAGGTCTTTAATTTCTATATGAATTCTAAGTTTTAAATGAAATCAACTTACTTTTTAAAAATGAGTGTGTTTGTGTGTTTATAGCTGCCCTTGGCAGCCAGTAGAGGGTGCTGGATTCTCCGGAGCTGGAGTCATAGGTAGCTGTGAAAGGCTAATGTGGGTGCCTGGACCACATTGGGTCCTCGGGAAGAACAGGACATGTTCTGAATGCTGACCTTTACATTTATTTATGTATTTATTTTCTTGTTGTGGTACACATTACCACCCCACCCATGTGAAAATCAGAAAAATTTGTAGGAGCCAGCTCCCTGCTTCAGTTATGTGTGTTCCAGAGATTGAACTTAAGTCATCAAGATTTAGGAACAAGTACTTTACTCATTAAAGCCATCTGATGAGCCCTTCCATGTGAGTTTTAGAATCTGCTTGTCAATTTCTTACAACATTAGATTATCTTGAAGCTATAAATTTAAAGAAAATTGACTTTTTTTTTTTCAAAGACAAGGTTTTTACTGTGGCCTTGCTAGCCTGGAATTCACTGTTACCAGGATGGCCTTGAGCTCACAGAGATCCACCTGCCTCTGCTTACCTAGTGCTGGAATGAAAGGTTTGTGCCACTGAACCTGACTTTCAGGTCTCCTTTCATCTAGGTATCCATGATCACATTCTCCCAGCATCCAGGAAGCAGACCCAGGAAGATTGTCACAAATTCAAGACCAGCCTGAGCTACATAGTGAATTAAAAGCTAGACTGGGTTACCCAGTTAAACTCTGTCTCAAAAAAGGGTAGGAGGGAGGCATGAGCTGATCAGGGCACGGACTCCAGTGTTGCTGTTCACACAAATATCACAAATATGTCCTGAATTACCAAGACTGAGATCCCTAGTTGCTGACAGGTGCCTTTTTATCTTTTTTAAAAATTTTATTTATTTTACTTAATGTATATGAATGTTACCCTGAGTGCATATATGTGCACCATGTGCATGCCTGTTGGATCCCCCGGAACTCGGATCACAAATGGTTGTGAGCCACCATGCCGGTGTTGGAAATCAAACCCGGGTCCTCTGGAAGAGCAACAAATGCTCTTAACTGCTGAGCCATCCTTCTTCCCAACCCCCACTTCTTAACTCAGCAGCCCTCCCCTTGAGAGCTCTCTCCCAGCATGCCTTCTGCATGGCCCCAAGGACTGTGCCCCAGATGGCCATGCTCTCCTTTCTACCGATGTCAAGGACACAGGAGAGCACAGGAGTCCAGCCTCTGAGCTGCTCTCTCAGCTGGCTATGGTCAGCCTGTCTCTAGTCTCAGCAAACCTTTCAGAGAAACGGCATGGACCCGTTTACACCTTGCCCCACCATCCTAGAGAACAGGAAAGCACCATGTGTTTCAGGTCTGAGTGCACATATTGCCTGTTAGAATGTAGAAGTACAAGGGACTCTGTAGACCAGGCTGGCCTCTAACTCACAGTGATCTGCCTGCCTCTGCCTCCTGAGTACTGGGATTTGGGGCATGTGCCACCACCAGCTGGCTTCTTTTTCTTTTTTTTTTTTTTAGACCTAGAACTTTTTGTATTTATCTTTACTTTTTGTGCATTGGTGTTTTGATGGCACATGTTTGTGTGAGGGTGTCAGATCCAGGAACTGGATGTACAGACAATTGTGAGCTGCCCTGTGGGTGCTGGGAATTGGGTCCTTTGGAGGAGCAGCCAGTGTGATAACCACTGAGCTATCTCTCCAGCATCAATTTTCCTTAATGAAATCATTTATAGTGGGAAGACCCACCTTGAATCCAGATCTTCTGTGGTGGGAAGACCACCTTTAATCTGAGCCACAACCTTCTGCTGGTAGCCTATATAAAAAACATGGAAGAAGGAAGCTTTTGCTCTTTGTCTATTTGCCCTCCCTCTCAAAAGTCCATTCCTTCTCTGGGATTAGAGATCACTTCCTTGAGATTCCAGCGTATACTGAAGGCCAGCTGAGACATCCAGGCCTCAAGGATTGAACAACTACTGGATTCTTGGGCTTTCCATTGGTAAACAGCCATTGTTGGATAAGATAGGCCACAGCCTGCAGGCCATTCTAATAAATAAATCTATACATATCTAACTTTCTCTCTTTATACACATATGCACGCAAACATAAACACACATGCACCTATATACACTCATGTACACACATACACATATACATGTGCACACACATATTCACATTCATACAAACACATACAGAACATACATATACACACAGACACATACACACATATACAGCAGTTTCTAACCTCCATCCTGATGATTTTAGCATATCCACTACTTAGAGGAATGTCACTTAGCCTCCAAATATTTAAAGAGTTTCTAGAAATATTTTCCTTTTCTAGTTTAATGCAGTGTAATTAGAATTTAGACTCTGCTTGTCAATCTTTTTAAATATGTTGCTGGTCCATTTGGTAAGTGAATCTTTCACGTCTGTGACATTTCCTAGAGATGCCATCCCTCAAGCTGTCTGGCAATGGCAGCCACATCTGCATCCCTCCCGGCTTATCAGTCAGTGAGACTCTCGCTTTATCTGTTAATGACGCGGGTGTGTTAAATCTTCTGCTGAAATCATGGGCATTCATTTCTTCCTTTAACCATTTGTGTGCATGTGTCTGTATGCATACACAGAGGTGCTGGATCCTCTGGAGATGTGCGACTGGCAGTTATGAGCTACCTGGTGTGGGTGCTGGAACCTGGACTTAGGCCCTCCAGAAGAGCAGTAGATTTTCTTTTCTTTCTTTCTTTCTTTCTTTCTTTCTTTCTTTCTTTCTTTCTTTCTTTCTTTTTTCATTTCTTTTCTTTTTTTCTTTTTTTTGAGACAGGGATTCTCTGTGTAGCCTTGGCTGTTCTGAACTCACTTTGTAGACCAGGCTGGCCTCAAACTCACAGAGGTCCATTCACCTGCCTCTGCCTCCTGGGCGCTGGGATCAAAGGTATGCACCACCAGGCCTGGCCAGCAGTAAATATTATATATATATATATATATATATATATATATATATATATGATTTACACATGTTTATTGGGAGCAACAGGGACAGGGTCTCTTCCGTCCCTGGCAGTATTTACAGGTTCTTCAACCATTCCAGGCTTGACCCTGAGGGTGCTGGGGGCGGCAGGCACATCTGGCATGTTCCTGTTACCTCTCATAGGCCCTGGGTAATGACAGGGTGTGGCTGGTTTGATCATGGTGTCTACTTGCGTAGAGGCTAAGTTAGGGCGTAATTACACTGAGGTCGTCAGCGACGAGGGGCGCCTCCAGCCCCGCTTCCTTCTCGCAGATGCAGACGTTTCTGAGGAAGGTGGAGGATCTTCCAGCCATCTTGCTCTCTCAGCCTCTAAGTTTTTAAAGATAACATCTCACCATGTAGCCCTGGCTGGGCTGGAACTCACAGAGCTCTGCCTGTCCGATTTTTCCCTGAGAGCTGGGATGAAAGGGTGTGTGCTACACCTAGCTACATGATGTAGAGATGTCACATCCTCTTAATAAGTCGACTTTTTCATACCTGGTGACAGCCTTTGCCCTCATATATAGTTGGTACAATATTAAAATAGCCATGGCTAGCCGGGTGTGGGGCACACGCCTTTGATCCCCACACTTGGGAGGCAAAAGGCAGGTGGATCACTGTGAGTTCAAGGCCAGCCTCATCTACAAATCCAGCCAAGGCTACAGAGAAGAACCCTGTCTCAAAAAATCCAAACATAAATAAATTAATTAATAAAAATAAAAATAAATTTACAAATAAATTAGCCATGGTAAATCTTTTATTAGTGGTAGTGTGATTTGTCCTTTTTCCATTTCTTCTTTAAGCGATTTTTTTGCATATTTAAAGTGGTTTTTTGCCTTCATTTTTTTTAATTTTAAGATTTATTTATGTTAATTTATTGTGTAGCAGTATTTTGCCTGCTTGCATATAGATGTGCACCACATGCCTGCCTGGTACCATGGATCCCCTGGAACTGGAATTACAGACAGTTGTGAGCTGCCATGTGGGTGCTGGGAATTGAAACAGGGCCCCCTAGGGGGGCAGGGGACCATCCAGTGTTCCTGACCACTGAGCCCTCTCTCCAGCCCGCTTTCTTATTCTTTTTTTCTTTTCTTTTTTTTTTTTTTTAAGATTTACTGATTTTATTATGTAAACAATGTTCTGCCTGCATGTACACCTAAACGTCAGAAGAGGGCACCAGATCTCATTATAGATGGTAGTAAGCCACCATGTGGTTGCTGGGAATTGAACTCAGGACCTCTGGAAGAGTAAGCACTGCTCTTAACCTCTGAGCCATCTCTCCAGCCCCCTCTTTCTTTCTTTTTAAGACAAGTTTTTTTTCTGTGTAGCCCTGGCTGCCCCAGAACTCACTGTGTAGACCAGGCTAGCCTCAGACTCAGAGACGTTGCTTCTGCTTCTGTCTCCCGAGTGCTGGGATTAAAGGTGAGCAGAACCGCACAGTTCAAAGTTCACTTTTTAAATAGTATACTAGTAGGTCATTCAAAAATATTTATTGATTTCTTTCTTTTTTTTTTTTTCGGTTTGGGTGTTTTGCCTGCATTTATGTTTATGTACTATTTGCATGCAATGCCTTCAGAGACCAAAAAGGACATTGGATTCCCTGGAACTAGGATTTCAGATATTTGTGTGTTACCAGGTGGTGGCTGGGAATCAAATCCAGGTTCACTGCAAGAACAGCCAATGATCTTAACCATTAAGTTATTTCTCCAGCTCTGATAGGTCACTTTAGAAAAATACGCTTTAGGAGCTGGAGAGATGGCTCAGAGGTTAAGAGCACTGGCTGCTCTTCCCAAGGTCCTAAGTTCAATTCCCAGACAACCACATGGTGGCTCATAACCATCTATAATGGGATCTGGTGCCCTCTTCTGGTGAGCAGGCATACATGCAGGCAAAACACTGTATACATAATAAATAAATCTTTAAAAAATAAATACACTTTATCCAACCAGGTGGTGGTTACACACATCTTTAATCCTAGTACTTGGGAAGCAGAGGCAGGTGGCTGAGCTTGAGGCCAGCCTGGTCTACAGAGTGAGTTCCAGGACAGCCAGGGCTACATACAGAGAAAACCTGTCTCAAAAAACAAACAAACAAAAATTAAATAATGCTGGGCACAGTTGTGCACATCTATAATTCCAGCACTCGAAGCAGAAGCAGGTGGATCTCTGTGAGTTCGAGGCCATGCTGGTCTACAAAGGGAGTCCAAGACAGCCAAGGCTACACAGAAAAACCCTGTCTGGGGAAAAAAAGAAACTAACTAAATAACTAATAACTAAACAAATAAATAAATAGAATGGATCAAGAATGGTAACATACAATTTTAATCCCAGCACTTGGGAGACAAAGGCAGGCAGATCTCTGTGAGTTCAAGGTCAGTCCATCTAAATAACAAGTTACAGGTTTGCCAGGGCTACATATTGAGACCCTGTATCAATATATTAATTAATTAGTTAATAATTATATTAATTTTCATTAGGCCAGATGGTGGTGTCTCAAGACTTTAATTGGGAGGCAGAGGCAGGCAGATTTTTGTGAGTTTGAGACTAGCCTGGTTTACAGAGCAATTCCAGGACAGCCAGGGCTACACACAGAGAAACCCTGTCTCGAAAAACCAATAATAATAATAATAATAATTTTCATTGCTAAAAGCTCTCTGTAATAGGGCTGGAGAGATGGATCAGTTAGAGCTTTTGTTGCTCTTCCTGGGGTCTGAGTTCTGTTGCTAGCACCCACATCGGGCAGCTCAAACTGCTTGGAACTCTAGCTCCAGGGGATCTGACATAAGATGGTGTGAGTACAAAATACATTTCTTTAAAAATGAAAAGAGGCTTGACAGTGCTTCCCCCAAGATCCATAGACTATCTACGAAAAGCCCCAAAACTGGGCATGAGAAGAACTCTTTTGAGTTGTTGGTCTGCTTTGTCCAAGAGACTCTCAAAACATTATGGGCCATTGCTCTTGCCTTTCATTGCCTCCTTATTGCTGAAGGCACTATGTACTTCTGACACAGGACCCAGAGGATCCAAGCTGGAGTTGACCTGAGAGCTTCTTCCCGGAGGATTAGCTTGCATGGTATCAGAAGGTGTGGTGTAAGCCTCCAAAGGAGAGAACACACAATGTCCTATTCAGCTCTAACAGCTCTGTATTAAAACATGACAAGCATGGTGCGATGTGCTTGTGGCATGCCTGCCTTCTTGGTAACCAACAGCTCTCTCCCTCTGTCTCTGTCTGTCTGTCTCTCTCTGTGTTTTTCGGTGCAGTCCTCACTGTCCTGGAACTCACTCTGTAGACCAGGCTGGCCTTGGACTCACAGAAATCTGCCTGCCTCTGCCTCCAGAGCACTGAGATTAAAGGCATGTACCACCACCACCAGCAAAACAGCTCTCTAGGTGGACTCAGAGCCCGGTCAGCAGGAGGAAAATGGAACTGGAAACCTAGCCAGCTACCTACCCAGGGTTTGTGACATCATGCACGGATCTTGGAGGAGAACCTACAGCCAACACTTTCCTAAAGCAGCACAATCCCTAATAACCATCTAAGTATTTGTCCTATGTCCACAGAGGAGTGTAGCCATTGTCTTTGAAACAGACAGAGTCCATTGCAGTCCAAAGCCACATGTGGTAGAAAAAAAAAAAAGTAGAGTTGTGCCAACCAGTCTCAACTAATACAGGTGTCTACAGCACGATCCCTGCACCTGAGGCACAAGGATCGTCATGGAAGAGGAGCAGAAAGTGTGCCGTGAGAGCGCTTCTCCTAGAAATGCCAGGCAGGCGGATCTCTGCGAGTGCGAGGGCCAGCCTGATATATGTAGTGAGTTCCAAGACAGCCAGGGCTACTCAGAGATGGCTTGTCTCAAAAACAGAAACCAAAAAACAAAAGCGAAACAACCTCAGAGAGATGTACACCCATCAAGTCTCACCAAAGGGCTGGAGAGATGGCTCAGCGGTTAAGAGCGCTGGCTGTTCTTCCAGAGGTCCTGAGTTCAACTCCCAGCAACCACATGGTGGCTCACAACCATCTGTAGTGAGATCTGGTGCCCTCTTCGGGCGTGTAGGCACATATGCATACTGTATAAATAATAAAATAAATAAAAAGAAAATTTAAAATAAATAGATAAATAAAGTCTCACCAGTAAGACTGTGTAAATGAGACCTGAACAAGGCTGACATCAGTAGCTGCCCTAACGTGGAGGGGGAAAGCCCAGGAGACCTTACCCCCAGACAGAGAGCTACAGGCAGCTTAAAAATGCTGAGAATGGGCCAGGCATGGCGGTGCATTCGGGAGGCAGAGACTGGTGGATCTCTGTGAGTTTGAGGGCAGCCTGGTTTACAAAGAGAATTGCAGGACAGTCAGAGCTACACAGAGAAACCCTGTCTTGGAAAAAAAAAAAAGAAAAAAGAAAAGAAAAAAAAAAAAGCTAAAAATGGGAGAAATAGTCCTCCTGGGGAAGAGTGCATCAACTGGTTATCCAATACCAAGTAGTCAGCCCTGAAAACACACATACAGGTAACATTATATACAGGCTGAGCATGTTGTAGTACACGCATAAACACACAGATACACACACACTTCGATAATTAAAAGGTGGCCATGAATTTGAGAGAGAGAGAGCAAGAGTGAAGTTGGAGGAAAGGCTATGATTTAAAAACAAAACATAATTTAAAAAAAAAAAAAAGAAAGGAAGAAATTAGGAAAAGTTTGCTAACCTTGGGACAGATGAGGTGATACACTTCTCCCTGGGCTTGGGACAGGCGCAAGCATGCTAAAACCTTGTTAAAGTTCTTACAATCACCATTACTGCTAATGATAAGCTGTTTCTGTTTATCCTTTAAGCATCCCTTCTCTGGCTCATTTTCCTGTGAGTAAGCAAAGACGCTCGGGCGGGGGCAATCTGGCTCTTTAATTAGCAGCTACTGGTCTCTGTCTTGCTGTCTGAGCACCCTTCAGCAAAAACACTGTCTACCAGTCAGCCAGATTACCACGATGCCCGGACCAGCCATCCTGAACACTCCGCGAACACGTTGACACAACTGAGCGAATGATTACAGCTGACTGCCCTGGTTACTGAAGCGCACGCCGCGCCAGGGCTGTTTGAAACTGTTCCAGACACTGACGATTAGAAGCCTCGATGAACCACTTCCACTGTGGCGGAAGGGGGAGCAGGCGGGGTGGGACGGACAGTGGGGCTGGTGACAAGATTGTGACGGGCCTAAAACACAAGCCTTAAGACTTGGTGGTGGCCCACGCCTTTATCCCATTGCTCCGGAGGTAAAGGCAAATGGATCTCAGTGGTTCGAGGCCAACCTGGTCTACAGAGCTAGTTGCAGGACAGCCAGGGCTACACAGAGAAATTCTTATTCTGGGGGTGGGGAGGAAGACTTGTGATGATCACCAGAGGCCAGAATAGGATTGGCCAGAGAAATGGCTGTGAGTCCTTCTTGGGCTCCATGAGCAGACTGTTTAGACTCACCCAGAGTGGGGAGACTCTCTTGTGCTTCTTCACCTGGCATTGCAACATCCGGTCCAAAAGACATTTCTTGGAGCTGAAGAGATGGCCCATTTGGTAAAAACAAATGACTGGAGTTTGATTCCCCAAAACTCATGAAAAAAAGCTGGGCATGACGGACAGCGCAGGCTTATAACTTCAGGCCTGGGGAAGCAGAGATAAATGGATGTCGGTACTGTCTAGCCAGCCAGTCTAGCCCAACTGGCAAGCTCCTGGCTTATCCAGAGATGCTGTCTCAAAAATGTAACAAAATAAATATAACATAATACAACATGATATAGTATGATGGCTAGAGAAATGGTTCAGGTTGAAAAGCAGTTAAAACTGTGTCTGTATACCACATGAGTGCAGTACCTGCACAGGCCAGAAGAGGGCCCTGTGGCCCTTGGAACTGGAGCCACAAACAGTTGTAAACTGTCACGTTGGTGCTGGGACTCAAACTGGAGTTCTATAGAAGAAAAGTCAGTGCTCTTGGCTGATGAGCCATCTCTCCAGCCCTAAGAGCACTTTCTGTTCTTACAAAGGACCCAAGTTCATTTCCCAGCATCCACTTAGGGCAGATTACAGTACACAGCCTTTGAAGTGCTTCTTGCCGATAGGCATGGTGGAGAACACCTTTAATCTCGGTACTCAGGAGGCTTAGGCAGGCAGAGGGTCAGCCTGGTCTAGTGAGTGAGTTCCAGGACAACCAGGGCTACACAGAGAAACCTGGACTCAAAAAACAAAAACAAAAACAAGGGCTAGAATGATGGCTCAGAGGTTAAGAGCACTGGCTGCTCTTCCAAAGGTCCTGAGTTCAATTCCCAGCAACCACAGAGCGGCTCACAACCATCTATATCTGGTGCCTTCTTCTGGTGTGTAGGCATACATGCAGGCAAGAAAAAAAAACCACGGAAGAAGAAAAGGAGGAAGAGGAGCAGGAGGAGAAGAAGCTTCTTGCCCACAGGGTTTCTGTCCTAGTGGAATAGAGAAAGCCCTTTAAACCAGTCAGGGTTACACACATCTGGTTCAGGGTTTACCCTGGCTTCCTCAGCTCAGCTCAGCACAGAAAGAATTGTCTATAAACAGAGAGGAGAGAGAGAGAGAGAAAAAAACAACAAAAACAGCCAGCCTCTGTAAGTAGTCCTAATGAAACCCACTGGGTCTCCAAACAGGCAAACGAAAGAACAACAACAAGAAAATGGCGGGGGTGGGGGGGCTGTTCTTTGTTGTTGTTTGAGACAGGGTCTCACTATGCAGACCAAGCTGGCCTCCAACTCATAAAGATCCTCCCGCCTCTGTCATCGGCATGCTGGGAACAAAGACTAGATGACAACTCGGCTCATGGTCGACCTCTCTGTAACAGGTAGAGATCACTGACTTCCTGTACTCCAGGGGGATTTAAGGGGCTCTCTACGGTGACGTGACTGGCCTCCGTTGCTCTGTAGCTGCTTGCTCTCTTTTCCCACTAACACACGTGCTTGTCCTTGGGAGATTTCTAAATGGCACTGCGGTGGCACCTCAGGTGGTGCCCAGGCTCTGGGTGCTGTGCAGCCGGGAAGGCTTAGACGTGTGGCACAGGATTAAAGTGACCCGCGAGGGAGGCCGAAGCGATGCCAAAGGTCCTTTTGTTTAGCTTGCCAGTGACCTTTTACAGAGATCAAAGGCGCGTGTCTTCACCCACTGTTACCGTTTCCAGACTTTCTTTGAGCCGCACCGGCTTTTCTCTGGTACACATTTCTTCCCGCCCGAAGGATTTCCTTTGACATGCTAGGTGGATAATCTGTTTCTGCCATGTCTAATCTGTGGCCAAGTGTATCTAAAACATTTTTCTTTCAGGCACTGTAGTTTCAATATCTTGACATTCAATTCAAGAGATGTGTTCGCTTGTTTGTTTGTTTGTTTGTTTTTTGAGGCAGGGTTTCCCTGTGTAGCCTTGGCTGTCCTGAAACTTGCTTTGTAGACCAGGCTGGCCTCGAACTCACAAAGATCCGCCTGCCTCTGCCTCTGCCTCTGGAATGCTGGGATTAAAGGTGTGCCCTACCACCGCTGCCACCACCACTCAGCTTCAATTAAAGACTTCTAAAGGATTTGACTTGTTCCTACTTAACATTTAAAAATATCCCGTTTCTTAGTGTGTATAACAGTTTCTATAACTATTCTAATGACTTTAATTATTCTGTCATTTCAGGTTCAGGTTCAGTTATGAGGTGTATATATCTATTTATTGTTTTTGCTTCTTTGTGTGCCTGGCAACATTTTTCTTCTACCATGTGTCTTCTTTGCTGGTTTTTAAAATAATTTTACTTTGTTATGTGCTATTCTTGTATCATATAAATATTCTTGAACTTTGTTCTGGGACAGAGTTGCATTCTTTGGAAATAGTTGAACTCTTCCGGGGTTTGCCTTTCTTGGGTAGGACCAGACTGATGTTTAGTCTGTGGCTAATTTGCCCTGCTACTGAGGCAGAACCTTCTGGGTACCATACCCAGTGGTCTGTGACTGACTTCTCTTATGCCCCAAGCTGTCCTTCCAGGCCTGGCATTTACTTCCCGTGTGAGCACAGAGCAATATTCAGGTTAATTGCAGCCCCGCCTTACAGACTCTCAGAGCTCAGCTCCATACCTCTGTGTCTCCAAGTCCCTCCACCTATTTTCCTTCTGGTCCTCCACCCTGTGAACTCCAGCCCAGGCCCCCAGACTCCAGACCCTTCCTCTCAACTCAGAACAGCTGCCAGGCTGCGCCTCATTTCCTCTCCCACCGCAGACCAGAAACCCTTTAGATGGCACCCTCCTCCACTCATCTGTGTTCTACCTTAGAATGACAAAACCCAACATAGCCCGGGCAGATGCCAAGCCGGACAACCTGGGATCCCAATGCTGGGAGGAAAAAGCTGACTCCTGGAATCTGTCCTCTGGTCTCCACAGAAGCGCCGTGGAGTGCACACATGCACCATAATAAACACAACGCAAAACTAAAAAGGACCACTTATCACTGCTCTTTAAAATGTTAAATAAAAAATGTTTAATAACAAAATAAGTGTAGGATATTTAAGCAGAAAACTACAAAATGCTGATGGATTAAGTGTCACAATTCCTAAAAGAAAAATGTGCCGTGTGAGAGTCTGAAAGACCATGGCCAGGACCGCTTCTCTCTGAGCGTGTGTGTCAATCAGTCTTGATCAAAGTCTCAGGGGGTTAGGATGCTAAGCAACAAAGGGCCCAGAAGAGTGAAAAATACCTGTAATCCTAACACTTGGGAAGCCAAGGCAGCCTGGTTTTTATACACACGCATGTATACACACACACACATACATACACACACACATGTCCACATGCACACACATACACACACGCATATATACACACATACATATACACATATACATCACATACATACACACATATACACATACATACATATATACATAGATATCACACACGTACACAAAAGGGTAGAGAGGAAAGACAGAGCTCATAAACTTAGATGTGTAATGACGGTGAAAGGGCAAGTCAATGAGGAAAGAATTGTTTTTGAAATGATGGCTGGAAAAACTGAACATCCATAAACAATTGGAGGAGAAATTGGAGGGGGTGGAGCTCAAAAGAGAAAAATCAGCATCAATTTATGCGTCATATAAAACTTAAACAAATACGAAGCCCAGACTTAAAATAAAACTATGAAACTTTTAGAAAAAGAACATAGGAGAAAATTATGTTGGCTTAGAAAAGTAATTCTTAGATTTGACTCCAAATTATGGTGCTTAAAATGAAAAATAAAATGATGAACAGACCTCGCATTTTAAAACTTTGGCTCTGCAAAAGACAACATTATGACAATGAGAAGCTCAGAGACAGGCTGAAACAAGAGGGTGTAAGTCTCTCATCGGGCAGAAGGTTCTGGAAAAATATCTGAGTGGGAAGCGCCACAGAGATTCCTCTCCACCTAGACAATTGCACGGCCAGAATCTTGTCTGTTACAATTATTTTCCAACTTCTCAGCCCAGCAAGGGTTTGCAGGCTCAGGGGAAGGGGAGAGGCGAGGCGCGGCAGTTTGCTTTGGGCAATTGTCACTCTTGGTGTGGCAGCGGCTGTCCATTCTCCTGTCTTAGGTCACCGGCAGACAGCTGTGCGCAAGCCCGGGGACTAGCCAGCCTGAGCCAGGTAGAGTAAAGGCGGCTCGGCCCTCCAACATTGGGGGTGCGGACTCCGATCTCGGTCGCTTCGGATTGGAGGTGCAGACAAAGAGGCAGGTGGCCAAGGAGGGCGGACCTCCCCCATTGTTGCAAAGCCCCTCCCCCAACTGAAGTGAGGCGATGCGGATTTAAAGGGCCAATGTTCCTTTCTTCTTCTTCTTCTTCTCCTTCTTCTTTTCTGTTTTCAGGGACCAGATTTTAAACACTAAGGCAGTCAAGAACAGTTATAGCTGCAAGGAAAATTAGAAAGTGATGGTATATGCCTGGGGAAAGGTTCAGGGTTTTATAAAGACTCCAGAGGACCCCAAAATGCACTTCCCAGGCTGATCGTTGCACAGAGATACTCAATAACAATTAAAATGCATATAGGACCTGTGGGATGGATAGCTCAGTCATAAAGGCACTTGCTTCCAAGTCTGATGATTGGAGCTGGATCTCTGGAAACTTCCTCTGTAGACCAGGCTGGCCAGGATAGTATTTTGTGGAAAAAAGAAGTCAACAGTAATGGTCCCTGAAAAAGACCGGATAGCAGACCTCAGAAAGGAAAGGCCCCTTCTAGTGGCCACGGGCCCTTGTCTGTTCCTTGCCACCAATGCCAATGAGGAAATATCTAGCAGCCCAAGGAATCAAGAGCAGTTTGGGAAATAGTTCACCAAGCTCTGAGCTTTGAAACTTAAGGTGGAGCTGGTCCTGGTGGTAATTCCAGCACCTGGGAGGTAGAAGCAAGAAGACAGGACAACCTGGGCTACATGAAGCCCTTTCATAAGCAAATAAACAAAATGAGAAGAAAGGAAGAAAGAAAGGAAGAAAAGAGTAAAGAAAGAACCTTCAAATGGCGGTTAAGAGGAAGGTTATTTTGAGTTGTGTGAGGCAGAGCTTGTATTCCCAGCTACTTTCTGAGGACAGCCTGGCCCACCTACTGAGATGCTGTCTTAAAGAAGGAAAGGAGGGAGGGAGGAAGAAGGAAGGCAAGCACAAGTATACAGGGCTGATTGGGTGGTTCTGGGAAGGTTCTGTGAGGCCTGGCACCTGTCTAACAGGGAAGAGACTTTTGCTGGGTAAGGGTTAAGGAAGCTGGCAGTCAGGCATTCACGGTGTTGAATGCCTGAAGTGCAACTTGGGAAGTATGTGAGCAACTTTCCCATTGCTGAGATAAAACACCAAGACCCAGGCAAGGTACAGAAGCGAGCCTTTATTTGGGCTAACTGTTCTGGAGGACTAAGGGTCAGTCATGGTGGGGAGGTATGGCCGCAAGCAGCAGGCCTGGAAGCACCTGTTGCAGAATGGTGAGAGCCAACACCCTTCACTACCAGACAGAGAAAACAAACCAGAAATAGTCAAGCCTTTCCACTCTCAAAGCTCACCTCCCTATGACATACTTTCCCCAGAAAAACCACACTTCCCAAACCTCCCCAAATAGTGCCACTGGGGAGCAGGTCCAGATGTCCCAGACTATTGGGGACCTTTCTCATTCAAAGCACCACAAGAAGTGCAGGAAGAGGGATCCCAAGTTCAAGGCCAGCCTGGGCACCTGGGCAACAGTTCTAAACCAACACAATAATCTTGTCTCACAAACAAAGCAAAACAAACAAGAAATTCAAAGTTGACCTTGGCAAAAGGTTTAGCGATCCGTTAAACCAATAGTAGAACAGCAGCAGTCTGAATGGAATGTACCCCAGAAGCCCCCAGGATCTGAATGTCTGGTCTCCAATTGGTGGCTCTTTGGGGAGGATTAGGAGGTGTGGCCTTGCTGGAGGAAGTGTGTTGCTGGGAGTGGCCTTGGAGGCTTCAGAAGACTCCAGCTATTTCAAATACAACTCTGCTTCCTGCTTGTGGTTGGAGCTGTGAGTTCTGAGCTGTGGTCCCGCTGCCTTAGCTCCGCCATCGCGGTCTCCAACCCTCTGGAACCACAAACCCAAAATACACACTTTTTTCTGTAAGTTGCATTTATCATGTGTTTCTCACAGCAACAGAAAAGTAATTACTAAATGGATTAATTAGATATCATTAGAAGAATCCATTAAATGTACATTTCTGAGTCCTTTCAGTAATGCCCTTTCCCTCCCTCCTTTTCTCCCCTCTGCCCACCCACCCCCTTTTTTTGTTTGGCTGGTTTTGGTTTATTTGAGACAGGGTTTCTCTGTGTAGCCTCCCAAGTGCTGGGACTAAAGGTGTGCGCTGTCACTGTGATACACTCTCCCTGCGTTCTTCTCTTCTGATCACTTCCAGTATACGGCCCTATAAATTACAATAATGCTTCTATGAATAAAAATTAAAGAATTGGGGGTAAAAAGCTGCTAAAGAGCTGGCTCGGCAGTTAAGAACACTGCTGCTCTTGTAGCAGATCCAGGCCCACTAATCAGTACCCACATCTGATAACTCACAGTTGGGTATAAGTCCAGTTCCAGGGACTTCCCAGAGACCTGAGTCCTCTTCTGGCCTCTGTAGGCACTGCACACACAAGTAGACATACACACAGACATGCGTAAAACATAAAAACAAAAATTCTAAACCAAGGAATTTGTGGCTGGGGTTGTATTAGTGGTTCCTTAGAATATGTGAAACTCTCCAGCACCAAGGGAGAAAACACGAAGCAAAACATTTTAAAACAATGCTTGAAGATACTAAAAGAACACTCGGTAAAAACAAAAGAAATAACACATGAACAAATAGAATATCGAAGAAGAAAAAAAAAACTAAGAAGAAGCAAGAAATAAAGGAGCTGAAAAGTAGAGTTGAAATATTTTTGTGTCTGAGTTTATGGGTGTGCGTGTAGTACCGGAGGAGACCAGCAGAGGACGTCAGATTCCCCTGAGCCCGAATTGCAGGTGCTTGTGAGGCATCTGCTGAGAGCGCTGGAAACCAGGCTTCTGTCCTCTGGAGGAGCAGCAGCACTCTCAACTACTGAGCTGTCTCTCTAGGCCCTCTGCTCTTGCACCGGCTCCCCTGGGCTGAGGTGATGTTCTGTGGGCAAAGCCGGTACTGTGCAAGCGTGAAGACTTGAGTTCAGATCCTGGTTCCCATGTAAAAGAAGGACGCTGGGACCCCAGCACTAGGTTGGCACAGGGGGCAGAATCAGGCCGATTCCCGGACCTCTATAGCCAGCTAGAAATGGTGAGCTCCAGGCTCAATGAGAGATGCTATCTCAACAAAGAAGAGCGATTGAAGAAGACCCCTGACCTTGTCCCATGGACTCCACGTGGCATGCACAGGTGAGAACACCCCCACACATGAGTGTACATAGACATATGTGCACCATGTGTGTATATATACACATGTGTGCACCACAGAGAGAGAGAACTGACTTTAGCTAGTGGAGTTCAAGAACTGATTTGATCATCCTGAGTGAGGTATCCCAAAAGCAGAAAGAAACACATGGTATATACTCACTTATATAGACCTATAGGATAGGATAAACATACTGATATCCATATACCTGAAGAAGATAAACAAGAAAGAGGACCCGGGGTAAGATGATCAATCCTCACTTAGATAGACAAATGGGATGGACATTGAATGTAGGAGAAAACAAGCAACAGGACAGGAGCCTACCACAGAGGGCCTCTGAAAGACTCTACCTAGTAGTGTATCAAAGCAGATACTGAGACTCATAATCAAACCTTCAGCAGAGTGCAGGGAATCATATGAAAGAAGGGGGAGTTAGTAAGACCTGGAGAGGACAAGAGCTCCATAAGGACCAAATATATCAGGGCACAGGGGTCTTTTATGAGACTCTTTCTCCAACCAAGGACCATGTATGGATATAACCTAGAACCCCTGCTCGGATATAGCCCATGGTAGCTCAGTATCCAATTAGGTACCCTATTAAGAGAAACAGGGACTATTTCTGTCATGAACTCAATGGCTGGCTCTTCGACACCCGCCCCCCTCCACCCCCAGAGTGAGGAGCAGCCTTGCTAGACCACAGAAAAGGACATTGCAGCCAGTCCTGAAGACACCTGATAATCTAGGGTCAGATGGAAGGGGAGGAGGTCCTACCCTATTAGTGGACTTGGAAAGGGGCAGGGAGGAGGTGAGGGAGGGATGGGAGGATTGAGAAGGAATGAAGGAGGGGGCTACAGCTGGGATACAAAGTACATAACCTGTGATTAATATAAAAATAAAATAATTTTTAAAAAAAGAACTGATTTGAGCTGTCAGAAGAATCAGCCAACTTGAAATCAGGAGAATGGGAGAAGTTTTCTAGTTTGAGAAACAACACTGTTTTTTGAGGAAGAATCACCATAATCTCTGAGACAGTATGTAAAACTCAAAAAAGGGAGTCAACACACAGTGTGAGTGTTCCAGAAGGAGGGAAAGAAGAACAGAAGGAATGTTTAAAGAAAGAATGTCCAACCATTAAAGGTGGCACATGCCTTTAATCCAAGCAAATGCAGAGGCAGAGGCAGGCAGATTGCTGTGAGTTCGAGGCCAGCCTGGTCTACAAATTGAGTCCAGGATATTCAAGGCTACACAGAGAAACCCTGTCTTGAAAAACAAAAACAAGCATAGAAACAAAAACAAACAAAACAAAGAAAGTCCAAAATGTTCCCAGGTATGATGAAATCCAAACATATTCCAGAAGGTCAATAGAGACACTAAGTCAACATGAACTCAGGGGCCCACAAGACAACAGTAATAAGTATACTTCTGACAGAAGGACATAACAGAAATCTTGAATTCACTCTGGGTATGGTGGCACAGGCCTTTAATCCCACCACTTGGGAGGCAGATCTCTGTGAGTTTGAGGCCAAAACTTCCATTACAATCCTGTTTAAAAAAAAAATAGGTAGAGAGATGATGGAGATAGATAGACAGATAAGGAGAATGTAGAATTCAGGGGGACAGAAACAACCTGTCACATACAAGGGAGTTAAAAAAAACTCATCAGCATATTTCTCATTGCAAACTTTGCAACAGAGCTGACATACTCAGTCCTGGAAACAAACAAGGGACTGGAGAAGTACCTCAGTGGTTAAAAACACCTGCTGCTCAGACAGGGGACCCAAGTTTGGTTCTCAGCACCCACACAGTGGCTCACAATCACCTGTAACTCCAGCTCTAGAGCACCCAATATTCAATTCTGTGCTCTAAGGGGACACTTCACCCATGCGTACAAATATTCTCTCTCTCTCTCTCTCTCTCTCTCTCTCTCTCTCTCTCTCTCTCTCTCTCTCTCACTCACACACACACACACACACACACACACACGGAACTAGAGAGCTGGCTCAATGATTAAGAGCATTTGCTGCCCAGACAGAGGAATTGGGTTGGGGTCCTAGCACCCACATGATGGTTCACAGCTCCAGCTCCAGGGGATCTGGCATCAGCTGCATGGGCAGTGGACTTCCGCACACATAAAATAAAATAAATCTTAAAAAAAAAGAAGGAGCCGGGCATGATGGCACACACCTGTAATCTCAGTACTCCCAGAGGCAGAGGCAGGCAGACCTCTGTGAGTTCGAGGCCAGCTTGGTCTACAAGGTGAGTCCAGGACAGCCAAGGCTACACAGAGAAATCCTGTCTCAAAAAGCCCGAGAGAGAGAGAGAGAGAGAGAGAGAGAGAGAGAGAGAGAGAGAGAGAGAGAGAGAGAGAGAGAGAGAATGACACTGAACAAAGACTCCTGTGTCCTTCCAAAGTGAAGAGAAAGTTGCTTGCGTGGCCAGGCAGACAAGAGCAGGGAGAGCGTTTTACACAAAGACTTGCCCAGCAAGGGGGTGCTTCTGCGTCTGTGAGCCTTTCCAGGGAAAAAGAAAAGCCAGCAGATTCTAACTTGAAGCTGTGAGATGTAAAGATTTCAACAAAGCCACGGTATATGAGTACTCCATGCACATGGAAAAGCCATTGTACACGGATGAGCCAGTGCACAGTGAGCAGCCATTGCATACTGTCCTAGTTAGAGCTTCTATTGCTGTGATGAAACACCGTGGCTAAAGCAACCTGAGGAGGAAAGGGCTTATTTGGCTTACACTTCCAAATCTGTTCATTATTGGAGGAAGTCAGGGCAGGAACTCAAACAGGGTAGGAACCTGGAGGCAGGAGCTGATGCAGAGGCCATAGAGGGGTGCTGCTTACTGGCTTGCTCATCCTTCTTTCTTATAGAACCCAAGACCGCCAGCCCAGGGATGACACCACCCACAATAGGCTGGGTCCTCCCCCATCAATCACTAACTAAGAAAATGCCCTGCAGCTGGAGCTTATGAAGGCATCTTCTGAGCTGAGGTGCCCTCCTTTCAGAGATCTTGGGTCAAGTTAATATAAAACTAGCCAAGACACACATGGATCAGCCATTGCCCATAGATGAGCCATTGTGGCTGAGGGTGACTTTGAACTCCTGAGTCTCTTGCCTCTACCTCCTGAGTGCTGGAATTACAGGTGTGCACACCACACTCCTAACTCAATAATTCCATTTCTATGACATTCTGATAAGGGTTGAGGAGCATCAATGGCTGTCAGGGCTGGGGAATGCAGGGTTTGGCAGCAGCAGGCCCGGGGCTGTCCTCCCTTTGCGGTTACTGGGATGGAGGGGCAGTGGCTGCTGCTTGCTCTTCTTCAGGAGCTCCTCATCCTTGAGCTGCTCTCCTGTCTCCGCCTGAATCGGTCCTCTTTTCTCATTCACACATTAGGAGAGGTGCTGTACTTTCCGTAGCATTCCAGGCGCTTGCGGCACATGCGTGCTTAGTCACCCCACTGCGCCTTCCTGCCTCATGGTCAACTTGCGGAGACTTTGGACCCTGCGTCGCCAGGGAGCTGTTCTTCCCTCCTGCTCAGTTTCCCGTGCCCACAGCCACACCCTGGTCCTTTCAGTCACCAGCAAGTGCTTGGCTTCTGAAACAGGTCATAACGTACAGAAAAGAAATATTGGGTTTTTTTTTGAGCCACTTGGTCTTCAATGAGGGTGATGTTACCACCAACAGTCCAGTCAACCCGCCCACCTCCCCCTCACCCACCCACCCCCAGACAAAGGACCGCTCCCCACCATGCATAAAGCCATGGGCTTGATCCCTAGCACCTCATAAAACAAGTGTGGTCCTACAGGCCTTTAATCCCAGCACTTGGGAGGTAGAGGCAGGAAGATCTGGAGTTTAGAGTCATCCTCAGCTATATCCATCGCTGGCCTACATCCCAGCCTTATTTAAAAGTTTATCATTATTATTAGATCTACCTATCTGCCTGTCTGTCTATCGATCTACCTACTGTGTGTGTGTCCTCTGAATATTCCCTTGTCCATTTTTGTTTATGGAAGATACTCAGGTGCAGAGCCTCAGCCTGAGGTGGCAGACAGGGTCTGAGTCACAGCAGCAGGTAAGCCACGGAAAGCTGCTCACTCAGCAGGAGTGTGGCCTGAGGAGGAGCAGCACCCAATCAGCGGCAGTGGCTGGCCTTCTGGCTTCCCCTTCTTCCTTTCCTCCTCCTCTTCCCTCACAATCTTTTTCCTTTAAATTTTTCTTTTCTTTTTTCCAGACAGGGTTCCTGTGGCCCAACAGACCTAATCCCTCCAACTTCCCCACTAATTTGCCACTGGAAGGGGGGTGGGGGCACCTGCACCCCGGAGGAGCCATCCCTAGAATGTGCATACAGGAAGGGATTGTTGGACAGGAAATGTCCCTGACAAGCTCATGTCTCTGAGCACTTGGTGCCGAGCTGGTGAGACTGCTCTGAAATGCCACAGAGCCTTTGGGAGGTGGAGCCTGGGAAGGAAGAAACCTCCATGAGGGGATCTTAGAGTTCAGCCAGCTTCCTCTTCCTTCCCTGCTTCCTGACCCACCCAGACATGAACAGGCAGCCTTGCACCCCAGCTGCTGCAGGTGAGAGCTGTCCCCCCTGCCACGCCTTCCCCCATGACAGTCACAGATCCTCAAACCTTGAGTAAAAAATAAATCCTTCCTTCCTGAATTGCTCTTTATCAGGTATCTGGGCGCGGTAATGAGACAAGGAGCTAATCCATGGGCCCAGGCTGTGAGGACACTTCTCTCATGCACTTCTTGGATCCTTCCCCCCTCCCCCACCAAGCCCCTGCATTGGCAGCCCCTGAGACAGGTCACACTCTCGGTGGCCTGCATCTAACGACAGACTGGACCAGGGTTTGGGAGTGAAGGCTCAGTACACAGCCTGAGGACTTATATTCCTAATGGCTCCCACCCTGTTCCCACAGAACTGTCTCCCCTTCCACCCTCCCTGGAATCCAGCTTAAAACAAGCACAACTGAGCGAGGCGGAGCAGAGGCAGTCTGAGCAGGGCATCCGCCCCGTGGGTAACGGGAAGGCTCTGAGCTTGATTGCTGTGGAAGGAAAGGGCTGCATGGGAGAGTCATTTCCACAGGGCAGCCTCACTCGTCTGGATCCACCAGCTGTCCCCACCCCAGTACGTGTGCCTTTGACTGGGGCTTCTCGGTCTTTGGGGGGGGGTGTCTTCAGCCAGGCAAGTGGAACGTGCTGGGCATCTGCAGCAGGCAGACAGCGCTCCACTCTTGTCTCAGCTGCGACAACTCTACCCTGAGGGGTTTTCCCCACTGACACCAGGTGCCCGGTAGCCCTGAACCGCAGTTACCCACAGAGTTGTTACACAGACCTCCATACCCGCTTCTCGCTTCCTTCTCTGCTTCCCCGACTCCGTGCTGGAGCTTCCTGGTATGGTCTCAAAACTCCTTTTCTCAGGGTCAACCGCTGGGGAACCCAGCCCGAGAGGGAGGGTCTGGGAGGTGACTCCAGGAAGGAGCCTGTGTCAGTCAGGGTTCTCTAGAGAAACAGAGCCAACACGGTGGATATATGCTGTAAAGTTTGAGATTGCCTTGCACCGTCCAGGTTAGGGCATCCAACAGTGGCTGACCGCACACTAGAGAAGATGAGAGGCTAGGAGTTGTGCGGCACGCAAAGCGGGGCGCCTCGGCAGTTCCATCTCGACTGAAGGCCTGAAGATTGCTAGAGAGCCACTGATCTCCATTTCAGGACGCAAGCTGACGCAGCGGGGTTCCACGCGGTTGTGGTGGCAGCAACAGAGCAGATGCCCTCACCGGCCGCGGGCAGACCCGAGCAGATGAAAAACAATGGCTTGGGCCGGTGAGATGGCTCAGCAGGTAAAGGTACTTGCTGAGAGCCCTGAGTTCAGTCCCTGAGTTCAGTCCCTGAGACCTGCATGGTGGAAGGAGAAAACTGACTCCCAGAAGCTGGCCTCTGGACTCCACACTTGTACCACAGTACGCTTGTGAGTGTATTCATATGTGCATACACACACACACACACACAAATGAATAAAACAGCTTTTCTCTAAGACCTCCTCACATTTGGGCCGCTGGTGGAAGGCACCACTCCCTCGCCCCTCCTCTTCCAGGATGAGGTGAGGGTCATCCTCCCTCAGTTAGTCCATCTGGGAAATACTCTTGCAGAGCTGTCTGCAATTGAGTCCGGAGCCGGTCACATGGAGCCGGTCACGTGGACAGCAGCGGCGGTTTGAATGCGAACGACCCCTATAGGTGCAAGTACATCTGACTATGTTAGAAGACGGTGGAACTGTTTGGGATTAGGAGGCGTGGCCTTGCTAGAGGAGGTGTGTCACTCAGGGTGGGCTTTGAGGTTTTCCCTTAGCTCTCCCTGCCTTGTGCTTATGGCTTAGCTGGAAGCTCTCAGCCACCGCTTCACCGCTGTGCCTGTGCCTGCACTTGCAGCTTGCAGCTCCTCCTCAACACATACATGTGCGTACACCACACATACAGAATAAAAGAAAGGAAGGGAGGAAAGAGAAGAAGGAGGAGGGCATCCTTGAACCAAGCGTAGAGATTCTTTCCCACTTGACAGCAACCAGCAGGCCCTGTCTTTTTACGGATGGTCTACCTCAGGACCAGCAGTCCATACCTTGTTTACAGGTGGTCTATCTCAGGACCGTCAGTTCCTCCCTGTTTACAGACGGTCTATCTCAGGACCTAAAGTTTGTGTCTGGAACCTCAGCTAGTACATGCTTGGGATTTTCTTTTTCTTTCTTCTTAAGTTTATTTTATTTTTATTGGTGTGTATGTATATATGTCTGTGGACATGTGTTCTGGCCTCTAAGTGCCTCAGAGTGTCCGATCCCCTGGAGCTGGGGTTGTAGACCACCTGAAATGGGTGTTGGGAATGGTAGTCCGGTCCTCTAGAGGAGCAAGGAGCACACGGCCATCTTTCCAGCCCCTAAAATGGAACAATTCAAACCCCAGACTGTCATAAGGTGACCTAACATCCCCTCTGCACCCTCCATGGAGTGGGTGAGGTCCCCCATCCTGGGGAGGTTTGCTGCTGTCCTCTGCCCACTGATTCGATGGCTTCTCTTTTGTAGAAACATCGTCCGCTCACACCAGGAAACTGTTTACCCAGCTATCTGGGCACCCTGGGTCCAGGAAAGTTAGCAAATGAAACTGACCGGGACAGACAAAGGACAGCCCAAGCTCCTCCTTTCTGCCCTGGTGAGCCAGCTCTTGAATCCTCACCTGGGAAGTCACTCCACTGGGGGCTCAGGGCCAAGACTGGCAGGAAGCATTCTCTGACCTCTCAGAATACAGCCTAGGAAATCATGTCCACTCCTGGTTTGAGGAATCGCCACTCCTTAGAATTTACTATGAGACAAGCTGGCCGTCCAAAGTATACCTACAAGGACAACCACATCGTCACGCTGGCCAGAGACTGCCAAGCTGAGTTCCAAAAAGGCTGGAACTCCCAGTCCATGCAGCAGCGGAGAGGCAAGTGTTTGTAGAAGGTTCTAGAACAGTGTCCCTCCTTCCTGAATCCCCCTCAGTAATAACTGCCACCAACAGTACCTTCGAAAAAGGCACTAGAGCCTTCAGGTTTTCACTGTGAACCTGGAGTTGGCTTGTTAACCTGAGTCAGTTCTGGACATAACGACAGAAAACACTAAGAGGAGCTGTACTGCAAAGCTCCCTGGGTCAAAGATACACCATGGAAAGACTGGAGATGTTTTTGTTGAGTGGGAGTCAAGCTCAATCAAGTGTTTTTTTGTTTTTGTTTTTTATTTTTTCTTCCAGGTTTCACCCTCAATTTTGAGTACATAATTCACATAGACCTTGGATTTCAACTTTAGAATTTTCCAACATGCTCTTCTGTATAAATCGACCTCAGAGATGCTTCTATCTGACCTAAAGTCTGGCAACCTACATGGGCAAGTCACCTACCAGGGGACAAATGACTCTTCAGGTCTTTCCACAGGTTAAGATTTTAGTGCTAGGACACTGTGAAGTTTAAATCAACACCCCCTTTTTTTCTATTGTTCATGGTTTCTTTTTGTCAACATAGTGATTTTTATATTTGTCCAAGCTGTTTGTAATAGTAGCTCATTCCTTTGTGTCTGCATAGCATTCTGTCCCACTGGGAGACCACACATGGCTTATTTATTCTTTTGTTGACTGGCACTTAGGTTTTTTTTTTTCAATTACCAGCTAAAATAAATATAAATACAAAATATAAATAAAATAAATATAAATATAAATCCCCAGCGCATAGGAGGCTGGTGCAGGAGAAGCGTGTGTTTAAGGCATAACTACATATTACGATACTAGCAGAAAGAGGGGGGGAGGGGAGGGACACAGAGGGAAGGGGAGGAAAGGGAAGATACAGAAAAGGGGAGCAGCGAGGAGAGGGAAGAGAGAGAGAAATCAAAGAGAGAGTAATCTAAGATGAAGAGAAAGGAGGACCGAGGGAGAGGGCGGGAGAGAGAGACTATTTAGCTTTTTTGTTTTGTTTTAAGATTTATTATGTACACGATGTTTTGCCTGTACGCCAGAAGAGGGCACCACATCTCATTATAGATTTGAGAGCCACCAGGTGGTTGCTGGGAACTGAACTCAGGACGTGTAGGAAGAGCAGCCAGTGCTCTCAACTGCTGAGCCATCTCTCCAGCCTGACTATTTAGCTTTCTATTACTATAACAAAATACCTGAGACAATCCAAGAGAAAAGGTCTTCTATCCCCTTCAAAGGAATAATATTAACTCCCCATCTTTGAACATTTCTACCACCTTCCAGCAGCGCAAACCTAGAGACAAAGCTCTGACCGCATTCTAGACCAGAAGCACAGGATATGTACATTGCATCTGGGAGTGATAGCGCACACCTTTAGTTCCAGCACTTGGGAGGCAGAAGCCTCCAGATGTCTGTGAGTTCTAAGCCAACCTGGTCTACATAATGAGACACTGTCTCAAAAAAACATAAAATAAACTAAACAAGCAAACAGATAAACAAACACATAGCACAACAAGAATGAAACACTACATCTTCCCAAGTTCTGAGCTCCTAAAACCTAAGACTGAAAATAAGTGACTTTCCAGGGGAGATTGTGTCACGAAGACACCCAAGGGAACCTCACCAGGAAGGATTGAGCTGAGGCCCTTTGCCACCTGCCAAGATGTTTCCAGAAGACCTCTCTTCTGAGACCTTCTGGACAGAGATTCCTGACATTGATCTGATCATACAGAAAGGTCAGAAACCCAAATTGAAGGGCATGCTTCAAGATTACTGGGGTGGTTGCTCAGGGGGTAAACGCAGCCCTGAGCTCCAATCCTGGGAGCCACATGGTGGAAGGAGAGAACTGTCTCCTCAGGTTGTTCTCTGACCTCCACATGTGTGCCCTGGCATTCGGACATCCTTCCATGCTCATTGTGTACACACACACACACACACACGGGCCAAATAATAATAAATAAAACAAAGACATGAACAAATTACAAAGTCAAAGCTCTGTTTACTTTGCACTTGGTTTGTTTGTTTGGTTCTTTTGAGACAGTTGCCACACTGTAGTGTGGACTAGGACTGATGGCAATCTTGCCTCTGCGTCTTAAATGTTGGGGTTACAAGTGTGAGCCCCACATTTAGTTATGCTGGTCCTTGGGTGATGTCTTCTGTTGCTGTGACATATCACTGACCAAGACAACTTGGGAGACAAAGGATTTGTCTTACACTTCAAGGCAGGAATGTTGAAAACATGAAGCAACACTGATTACTGGCTTGCTCCCAGGCTTGTTCAGCCTATTCTTTCTTTTTGGTTTTTAGAGACAGGGTGTCTCTGTGTTACAGCCCTGGCTGTCCTGGAACTTGCTCTGTAGACCAGGCTGGCCCCAAATTCAGAGATCTGCCTGCCTCTGCCTCCTGAGTGCTGGGATCAAAGGTGTTCTCAGCCACCTCCTCCTTCGCTGCTACTCCATTGCTACCACCACTGCCACTCAACCTTGCTTAGCTTTCTTATATAGATAGCCCGTGCCTACCTGCCCAGGGGAGACACTACTCACAGTGGCTGGTCCTTCCTGCATAAACCATTAATCAAGAAAATGCTCAATTTTCAGGGTTACACTTTCATTGTGTTTGGAGGTGGGGACTTGGGACAGAGTTAAGCTAAGAAGATGACATGGGGGTAGGTCTCTATGATGATATGAATGGCTTTGTTTTTGTGCATGTGTGTGCATGCCCTTGTGCATGAAGAGGACATTGGACAACCTCAGGTGTCATTCCTCAGAAATTATCCCCCCCTCCTTTTTTTTAAACACAGGGTCTCACTATGTAGCTCTGCCTGTCCAGGAATTCACTACGTAGATCAGTCTAGCCTCAAACTCACAGAGACCTTCTTGCCTTTGCCTCCCAAGAGATGGAATAAAGATGTGTGCTACCATGCCCAGCTTTCTTTTTACATTTATTTTATGTTAATGGGTGCTTTATTTCCATGCGTGACTATGCGCCATGTGTATACAGTGTTCTCACATGAGTGCACTAAAGAGGGCATCAGAGCCTCTAGGACTGGAGTTACAAATTATTGTACACTATCATGTGGTTGCTGGGGATTGAACTTGGGTCCTCTTGAAGAGCAGCCAATGCTCTTAACCGCTGAGCCATCTCTCCAGCATCAATCGTGTTTTTGAGCCAGGATCGCTCACTAGCTTGATATTTGTTAAGTAGCCTAGGCTGGCCAGTTAGCTCCAGGGATTCACCTGGTTCAGCTTCCCCAAACACTGGGATCGCAAGCCAAGCCAGTTATCATTTTCTGACCTTTTCACATGGGTCCTGGAGGTTAAACTCAGGTCCTCAGACCTAACAGCGAGCATTTTACTGACAGAGCATCTCCCCAGCCCAGGAGGAACTTTATACAAAGTGAAACAGAGGTGCTGGGGAGCTGGCTGAGTGGTTAAAGATCACGTTTCCAGAGGACCCAAGTTCAGTTCCCACCACCCGTGTCAGGAGGCTCACGGCTGCTTGGGGGATCTGACACTCTTCTGGTCTCTCATGGTTCACACACGCACACCCCCACAGGTGTATACATAATTAAAAACTAATTTTAAAGGAGCAAAGACTTGAACTAGCTGTATTGTTCTTTCTCATGGTGTGAAGAGCCATTCAGAGGGCAGACACCAGATGTTAACATCATGGCTTCAGATTTGCCAGTCTAGAGCCGTGAGTGTAATACTGAACTCCTTCTTGTCAGTGACCTAGCCGCTTAGCCACAGGTATTCTGTTACAACAGAATAAGATGGAGAGTCCTCTTGTGCTTAGTTCTAGGTGTGTGTTAGAAAGGGGGAAAAAGTATCTTAATGAAAATAATTTTGTAAAATTTGGAAATTGGTATGACAAATACAAAAAGGTCTAGATTTAGTTGAGGGAGGGGGTAAAAGACGCTGTGTATGGGAACCCTCAGATGACATCTTTCAGCCGCAGGACACTTAGCTTGATGTCTGATTATTCCAGGTGGATGCCCTGAACACCCCCCCCCCCTTAGACATTATAACAAGCTTTTGAGTGTGAAAAGAAGAGTCATCCGCTGAATATCCTTGAATCCTTAGAGCTGGGAGAGGGGTCAGTGAGCACTTATCCTCCAAATGACCCTGGGGAAATGACCCCTTCTCCCTCCCAGAGAAGGAATCAGAACTGAGTGTGAATCTGTCCTCTATATGGCATTCCAAGGGGCCATTCTGGAGGCCGTTAGAGGAGCAATGAAGAAGATGAGGCTCCTTTGGTGGAGAAGACTACGGACTCACAGAGTATTCGCTAATAGACAAAATTGTAAGTCAGAGGTCCAGATGCTAGGTGATCTGTGCCACTCCAGGCATGAGGGAGGAAGGAAACTCTACGGAAGCTGCATTACAGAAGTGTCTGAGATGGGGCAGTTCGGCAGCCTGGTGGTGTCCATATCCATGACCAGGAAGCCAGCCACCCACAGAGTTCCCAGAATGCCCAAACCTAGCCCCCACTTCCCAGCATTTTTAGACACCTGCTTTCAGCAGAACAGTCTTGTAATTGCTGGGGGAGCAGGGGAGTGGCTGGAGAGGTGCATGCAAGAGTCCAAACACCCAAACTGCTTTACAAGTAGAACTTGAGAAGTGACTCACCCAACCTGAAATTCCAGGGTCAGCCCTGTCTGCAAGGACTCCGAAGGAGTACAGGGTCTACTGAGCAACAGGGAACTAGGGAAGCTGGTATTTGAAGAAGGGGTACCATGGAACATGGGACAGGCTGGGTGACTAAAATGCTACTGGGCATACCAATGCCAGCCTGTTCGGCCACAGGAACTAACGCTGTAGGCTCGGTCAGTGCCCTATTAAGGGTACTGCCTGTAAAGGGGACCTGCCAGTGTTGGGCTGTGGCTCTCATAGGTCAGCTTCAGGCTGCTTCTGCCAGGGCAGACTGAGACCCTTCCGCCAGAGCTCTCAAAGTCTAGCCAGGCTGGGTGGGGGCTCAGGCTCTGTGGCCGGTCCTCCAACCACCGGGCATCCAGAGGCTTCATGTTGAAAATGCCTAGGCTCCTATCATGTGGGGCCCAGCAGGTGCCAGGCCTTCTATTTCCTGACCCCTACTCCTTGCCAGCTGGCAGGAGGAGCCTTTAGCTGGCCTCTCTCACTGCAAGAAAGTCTAATTTCCAGTTTCTTCCAGGAGGGTGGCTCCCAGCTGTGGTAAGAGCCAGCTCAGCCAGGATCTCATAGATCAAGACCTCTTAGAAACCCCAATCTTTCAACATGGTTCAACAAAGGTCCTGAGCCCAGCCCAGTTTCATCAATAATCATGGTCTGCCTAGGTCTCTCAGATGCCACTGGAAGAACAGCAGGAGATGTTGGAGGCTTGGAGGGATAGCCTAAAACTGGACAGGCTAGAAGGCTGTACTGTGCTCTCTCGTGTCTTGTATGACAGGCTGGAATCCCAGCCCACTCCTTTGGAAGGCAATGCCCACAACCCTTGGCCTGGCATTTGGCAGGGAATAAATGGAAGCACTGGCATCTTGGAAGGTTAAGGTCATATAGAGCTGGAGCTTGTGTGAGCCCAAAGGGTCATGTACTGTTGGGTTTGCTGAAGTTTGGCTGGACTTGGAATCTGAGCCTCTCACCTCTGAAAGTCAACCTAGGGCCACGGTGCCTATTGGAGGTAGGTAGCGTTCCATGTGTGCTCAGCTCCTTGGCATTCGGTATCAAAGGTAGCAAAAGCAACCTCAGTACTTAGAGCCAAGACCTACCGAAGTCTTGGGAGAAAACATTTAGCAAGAAACCAGAAAAACCAAAACAACCAAGATCAAAGGAATCGTTAGCTGTGTCGGCAAAAAGGGAACACAGTATGATAGACCTGATGGCATAGGTGAGCGGAGCAACAGGAAGCAGACCCCGACCTGCCAAGCCCTGCTTCTCCTGTGGCTGGTCAGGTTGTGCCTACTGCCCATCCCCAAGACAGTCTGTGGAGTGAGAATACAAGTCACACAGCTGAGGTCAGTGCAGGCATTCTGGTTTTGAAGAACCACACCCTCCCGCCTGGCTCTCCTAGGCAGCTTACTGTGCCTCTGTTTCCCATCTGTGGAAGGGGATAACAAGCGTCATGCCTACCACTCAAGATCAAAGAGGACGCAGTAGGAGGTAAGTTGGCATTAGCTGGGCTTTAGGACCATGTCCCCTGCTGAGCCATCTCTAGAAATGCCCGCTGTGGTAGGGTATGTGTGCGCGCGTGGTGGTGTTTGCGGAGGAAACTAGGAAGGCTGGGGCTCTCCTGGGGTCGCCTCAGCCGCCTGCCTCTCTGGAGATGCATTCTTCCTTCCCTTCCGTCGCCTGAACCAGCACTCTCCACCTCACTCAGGTGCTCGCTTCTTCTGTATGCGCCTGACAGCCTCAAGCGTCTCCTTCGGGTCACTAATTTAAAGCCTGCGCGTTTTTCGTAGAGTGGTGTGTGAGGCTCCTGTCCTGAGCAGTTGAAAAGTCACCTATCCACTCCGTGCCTCAATGTCCCTATGTGTGAGGCGGGACCCACAGCGCTCTAGACCTCTGGGGATTACCCTGAAGAGTAAATCAGGCAGTGCACCAGATCGCGGGGGACGATGCCTGGTTAGGGGCAAGGATGTGACCCTCGTTATTGTTGCGTGGCACCCCTTATCCGACTGCAAGATCCAAGGGGTGGGGCTTCGCCATACCCCAGGCGTGGGTGCAAGCCACTCCGGATCTTCCGCCCCAAGCTCCCTGAGGACCAAACCGCTCTCCTCGCGCCGGTGGATCCCGAAGAGGGCGAGGAGTGGGCGCGTCGCGGAAAGGCTGGCACTCAGTAGGTGCTCAAGGCGCGGCCGGCGACAGCAGCGGGGACCCGGCGCACGCCCCCTCCCCGCCCCCCGCGTGGTAACGCTCCCGTGGCCCACATGGTCTTGAAGGGTGTCTCTGCTCCCAACGACACCCATCCCCACAACAAAGAAACTCGCCGTCCCCGGCCGCCTCCCCTCGGTGCACCCCGGAGGCCCCGCGGGCCCGGAGCGCCGCGCACCGGCAGCTGGCCCCCCGAAGCCGCGTCCCGGGAGCTGTCCCTGGTAGGTGCAGGTGCGCGCGGGAGGGGGCGGGCGCCGACCCCGCGGGGCAGCGAGCGGCCGGCGAACTAGGTGGCGCCCGCCGGGCGCGCGGCGACGCCGCCTCCACCGAGATTTAAAGGGCAGCCGGGCGGAGGGATCCCCGAACGACGCTCGCCGCGATCCCTCCGCCTCGGGGCTCAGCGACGGCCACGACGCGGCCCCTTCTCTGGCCAAATCGCCCCCGTGCCTCCGCCGTCGGGTGCCGCGGCGGGGAACTTCATCCTCCTCGGCGCCTCTCCGCCTCCTCCCGCAGAATTCCATCGGAGCCATCGCGGCCGCCGGCGCGGGGCGAAGGAGCGCGCACGCCCCGCGAGCCGGCGCGGTGTCCCTCCGCCGCCAGCCGCGGACTCCTTTTCGTGTCCTTCCACCGAGCCCGGGCGGTGTCCGGGTGGCTCACCGGGGGCGGCGACGCGTCTGCGGCGCGGCAGCGGGGCTCGGGGGCTATGAGGTGAGGACGCCCGGGGACCGGAGGCGGCACCCGGCGCTGCGCGAGGACGCAGGACGTGAAGCCCCGAAGCCGGCGGATGCCTCTGGGAGCCCGCGGCGGCGCGCGAGGCGGAGGTGAGGCCCGAGGGCTGTGAGGCAGGGGGGTGACCCAGCGCTGCGAGCCAGGGCTCGGGGACCGAGGCTGGGCGCGGGCCGCGGTGGCGGCCGCGGCGGCCGGGCTTGGGGGGGGGGGGGACACGCTCGGCGGACGCGGACTCCTTTATCTCCCCCTCCCGTCAGCGGAGGCAGCAGCGGGCGGTGCTACGTCCGTGCCGCCATATTGGATTGTACTCTCCGATTTTTTTTTTTTTTTGAGGAAAAAAAAATATATATATTTTCTGGTGGTTCATTCTCTGGAGGGACGGAAGAGTGTGGCCGGGCGCTTCGGGAGCTCGGTGGCGGGGGCTCGCGGCCGGGCCCGGGGGTTGGAAGACGGGCCGCGCCGGCGGTGAGGTGCGGAGGGCGTGCGTGCGCGCGCGCGCGCGTGCGTGCGGGGACCGGGCGGCGGGGGCGGGGCCGGGGCGGCCGGGCGAGCGCGGCCTGCAGTGGCGGCGGCGGCCGGAAGGGAGCGGTAGCGGTCGGCGGGGCGGGGTGGGGGGGGGACCCGGCTCGCCGCCGCCGCACGCGGGGAGCTGCCCGGGCGCTCGGGATTGGGGGGCCGTGTTTTCCCTCTCCTCCAATGGGCGCCCGGGAAGCGGCTCGCCCAGCGCGCTCGCGCCGGCGCGCCGAACTTTCGGTTGTTTTTGTTTTGGCCCGAGCCTCGCTTCCTGCGGCTGCGGCTCGGCCTGCCGCCCTCCGGTACGCGCCCTCCCCTCGGTGCCCGTCCCTCGGCGTCGCGGGGCCCGCTACCCCCAGGCCCGGCGCCCAGGCGCTGGCGTCACCGGCTCTGCAGACACCCCGGGGCGAGCGGGGGACGCGAGGTTCAGCTGGAGCTCTCCAGCCCGGCTCCCTCGGAGAGGATCTCCTCTGCGGAGGAGCGGCCCAGATACACTACCTGGGCTGGTGGAGTTCTGTACACCCGCGCTCTAGACCCGAAACTGTGCGCGGAGTGGCCTGAGCGGGCGGAAGCCTGCTGAGTGGATGGATTCCTTGGAGGAACTCGCTTCCCCCTGTAACTTTTCCCGTCCCGCCTCCCCTCCACTTTTTTTTTTTAATTGACGGCAGCGCTCGTCAGTTTTGGTCATAAATAGACAAAACTGTAAGCCCGTTGAGAGACGAAGTTTTTTTTTATTTTATTTTATTTTATTTTATTTTTGCATGAAACGATCGCAGATGGTTTGTGTGTGAAGGCCATGCCTGAAGAGTGAATTGCCAAAGACACACGTTTACTGTGTAGATGCAGGTTTGGGCGAGTCCCTCAGGAGGAGCTCTTTAGGGCCCAGGCTTAAAGTCTGCAAGTGTCTTAATGTCGCTTGTGGGGAAACAGGTTTTGAGACTGTAGCCTCTCTGACATGGTACATTCTCCTCCCTCTCCGAAGCTCGTTTGTGCTAGATCCCTGTACCTGGTTCCTTTCGGCTACCCAGTCTCTGGCATTCCCACGCCCCTTCTCTTGTCCCAGCATACACCTGTGTGCATAGGAGCCCCAGAAGAATGGAGCCTGCTGCCGCCAGGGCTTTTGAGCAAGCATCCTGGCTGTCCCACACAGAAAGCAGGTTTCTCTGTTCCCCGAGCGGTCTTTGCATGCTGTGTGAGATTGACTGTGCCCTTCCACATCCCTTCGGAGCCTGTTGATTCTTAGTGCTAAGATTTATCAGGTCCACCTCAGGGCAGGTGCTAAATAGTCATTTCATGAAAGAGATAATTTGTTAATTCCAGTTTGTCAAGCCTGTTTGTAGTTTTTCAAAATGTATCTAGTCAGTGTTGTTGAAAGTGTTTCTTAACGTTGTTATTTAAAAAACAGAAAAAAAAAAGAAACAAACCTCTTACCTTCAGAGTATTTATACTTCAAGAGGAAATAAGGCCTCCATCCTTTCTCTGTGATTGAAACCCAGCTCTTTCAAAAATCATTCCCAAGGACTCTTTCTTTCCTTTCTCTCCAAGGTGCTCTCTTGGAGGTGTTTCACCCACTGTGGTGACACTGGACTACTTTGAGCTCTCAACTCTCGTAGAAGATACCAGTGGACCATGCCTGATAAGGCTGGGTTGCAGAAATGTGTGCAGCTGAGAGGGGAGTATCCTGGATGTTTGTGTGATTGAGCAGGTGTTTTATAGGTGGGTGGGGACAATCTGTTTACGTTTCCCTTTGGGTCGTCCTTGGCTCCTCAAATATGCTTTTGTTCTATATAGGTATCAACTTGTAGGTTCATAGGGCTCAGGTAGCGGCTGGGGTGTGGGGCGGGTTTGTGTAAAGTGTCTGAGAAGCTCCCTGTCAGTAGTATTTTCCAGTCGCTTGCAAAGCAAAGCAAATCCTCTCAAATCACCGTGATTCCGTTACTTTGTGCCCTTGTCTGTCATATATGTGAACTTTACCTTCTCTCCATTCACCAAAATCCTTCTCCTCTCTCGTCAGAACGTCCAGGACTTTGTAGGCTCTAGAGTATTCTTGTAAAAAACAAGAGACCATATGTCATCCCTGTATGGGTTCACAGTATTGGCTGCTTAGCATGTATTGAGTAATTGCAGGGAGAGATGGTGTGGGGTAGTTGTATCTCAGGTAGAGTTAGTTCTCTGCACTAGAGACTAGCTTTATGTGTATGTGCAACCTTTACTTTTTCTGCCTTATTTTTAGTTACCTCTTTGTTTTAGGAGTGGATAAGGCACTTGTTTTACTGGCATGTCAGTGGAGAAAGTGGACTTAGTTGTAGTAAGACTCATAAATCAAAGTTACTGCAAGGTAAAAATTCTGGACTTCAGTGCAGATGGACTTCAGTGCAGCAGTTTGCAAAGTAACCTCTTTCTTGGATAAGTTGTCAGTTTTGAAATCTTAAAGCATTAGGCTGCAGAAGTGGCTCAGTGAGTTCTGCTCTTCCAGAGTTCCTGAGTTCAGTTCTTGGCACCTACATCAGGTAGAATCTGACACTTCTGGCCTCCTAAGAGCATTGTACTTAAAAAAAAAAAAAAAAAGGTACTGTATTCATGTGCACATAACCACATGTATACACATAATTAAAAATAATTAAAAGATCATTTTAAAAAGAAGGCTCTTAAGTTTGAAGTGTGAATTAAAACCCCTGCATACTTTTAAAATATTTTTAAGTTATGTATATGAGTTGTTTTGCCTGGATATGTTTGTCTAGTGCCCCCAGAGATCAAAGAAGGACATCCAGTCCCTTAGAACTGGAGTTACAGATGATTAAGAGCTACTGTGTGGGTTCTGGGAGCAGAACTTGGGTCCTTTGCAAGAGTAACAAGAGCTCATAACCACTGAGCTATCTCTCCAGCCCCCAAACTTAGTACGTTTAAATGACTGAATTCCATAAACTTACTGTATAGAAGACAAGGGTTCCTAGTCAGCAAGTCAGGAGTTTTTTAACGGGGCTGTGGGTCCTTTTTAACAGTTCCCTCCATCTTTTATACCTGCATTCTTCCTCCTACTCTAACAGGAAATTGTTACACATAGGTTTTTATAGGTCTTATTGTAATCTCCACCACCAGGTAATTGTGTGCTTCCTGAAGATTAGAAGTACCTGTGAGAGGAAAGATGGCTGATCAATATCTAAACTAATTTTTGCCTGTTAGTATGATCTGAAATCTCCTTTTTCCTATTCAAACGTTTTTCAAACTGTTTAAGCATGGTGGCTGTCATGTACTTGTAATAGCTCTGTAGAGACTGAGACAGGAGGCTTTCAAGTTGGAAAGCAGCCCGGACTACGTGTTAGGACCCTGTCTCAGAAAGTCAAAACACAGCCTGGCAGTGGCGGTGCACGCCGTTAGTTCCAGCACTTGGGAGGCAGAGGCAAGCGGATCTCTTTAAGTTTGAGGTCAGCCTGGTGTACAGAATAAATTAGATTCCAGGACAGCCAGGGCTACACAGAGAAACTGTCTTGACTGCCCCCCCCCCGAAAAAAAGCCAAAACAAAAACAGTTTTCCGTTTTAAATATAACTTGTTTTAGTTGGCCAATTTTTCTTTATGTGCATATTATTAAATGCATTGTAGGGTTTTATTATTTTAAAAGCATGTTGTAGAGACTCCATCTGTACAATAATCATCCTAGCCTGTTTTTATAAATCTATATTAACTAAATGTATGTATGTATGTATGTGTTTTTTCATTTTACATATTTTGGGGGGAACAGATTCCCCACATTGTATTGTTCAAGCCAGAAAGTTAAGAGTAGTTGAATTCTCATGTACCTGATAGTATCAGCCTCCACTATCTTAAATGGTCTCACAAAGGAGTAAAGGTGTTGCCCACAGTCTGTGAGCCTCTTAAGTCACATTTTACATTGCCATTCTTTTCGAATGGTGCCCAAGGACGGTCAAACCAGTTAGCATCTGCTACCTCTGGCCTCAGGCCCTGAGTCTAGGGCTAGCTGGTGTGGGATGGGGCACGCTCAGATGCCTTTCAGCTGGAGGGGTGTGTATGAACCGTGATTCTGTGTATGAATGTAGTTTGGGTGCTGCTCAGAGGGCTGTTGGTCCACTGCCACTGTGTTTAAGGCACTGATGGGCCAGGGCTTTTGTTTTTGTGGAGCAATTAGGCATTCTAGTCCTAAATTCTTCATCTTCCCATTTCTAAGAGCTGCTTCAATCATGCTCAACATCTTCAGTTGGTTTACTCAGCCCATCTTCAGGCTTCATGTGGTTTTGTGTCTTTGAAGCGTCACAAGAGGCTTTACAGTCCAGGTGGCTTTTTGAATTGAAGTACTAGCATATATCAGTGGTCAAAAAACCTTGGTATTTAAGTCCCATCTCTGCAGCGGGTCTTCATTTGTGTGTACTAGGGCATACTAAACAAGTCAACAGACACAGGGAGTGTTTGTGATCACTTTTTTAGTATTTTGTTTGTGGCTCAGCCTGAATTTAGACTGGAGTTTGAGACCAAGCATTGCCACCTAAGATCAGCATTTTTTGAGCAGCAAAATGATGCTAATATCTGCATAGTGAGATAGTTGAGCCAAGAGTCCTCATCACACGTGCTAGTTTGAACACTACAGTATCTGGTATAGGTGTTAGGGCATCTTCATTCTAACTGTGTTTTCCTCCTTAAAGGGACACCAGGCCAGCATTTTTCCTAATCAGCGTTTTGAAGATGTTATTTATGCATGTCTGTGTGTGAATTTGTGCGAGTGCAGGTGTTTATAGAATCCGAAAGAAGGCATTCTATTTCCTGAAGCTGGAGTTACGGGAGATTGTGAGCATTTGATGTGGGTGCTGGGAACTGAACTCTTGTCCTCTAAAAGGGCAGCAATACTCTTAACCACTCAGCCATCTTTCCAACCTTTGAAGTTGTAGTGGTTTGGCATGATTTTTCTCTGAAAGGGGAAGCTCTTGTAGGCCCTCTAGTGTTCCATGACCACAACTATTCCAGCACCACGAACAGTGCCTGAGGGCTCCCAGCAGGCTTTTGCAGTATTTGTGGAAATGAGTGGATTCTAGCTCTGCAAAATGAATCATTTCATCTGATTTATAGGACAAGATGAACTGTCTACTGTGTTTTAATGACTCAGTGATCTTTGAAGAGTGTTTTTGTTTTCAAAGTGATGTTTATGTTGTATCATAGGGAATATATATTTATACTGAGCCATACACACTGAGAACAAAGGGTTCTTGACCCTTCAGCCAGTGAGCTATTGGAGTCTGAGGCTAGAGAGGCTGTAGGAAACCCTACTCCTTGAGAAAGAAGCAGAAACAGCCTTATTCAGGGTCCTACAGCGCTCAGACAAAGTTAGTTGGCTCTCAAAGGGATTTGTGACTGGAAGTAAACATTCAGAGTGCTCTCCTCCCGTGATCCTTATGTTTTTATTTTTCCTGATTAAAGTCTCTTAGTGTCATTTTTAATTTTCTTACATTTTTGTAGTTCTTAGCAGATTGTGATTATTTAGATGCCTGCATATGTAGTTGTCTCTTCCCACACTGGACTCCTCTCCATGAAGGCAGAAGGCATTACCATTCTGTTCTAGGATCTTCACAGACATCTCAAATATATCCAAAGATTTGTTTGCATTGACACTGTATTGCTTTTCTGTATGGTACTAAGAGTGTATAGTTTTCCAATCTGACCTTGGCTGAATCTTGTCTAACTCTTCTGGCCTTGTTTTCAGTACATTGGAGATGACAGTGGTGGCATTGTGTATGTGTTACAGGGTTGTGCGTGAACACATGATGTACTGCCCAGTTCTTGGCACAGCTCTTGAGTCATAGTGACACCATGGTGTGAAGCACCCAGAATACTAGTTAGGAGATGGCTTCCGTTGTGCCAGGACAACCCCACTTAGGTCTTCACTTTAATCTGGAGCTAATGCCGAGTGCTGGACATTGAGCTAGATATTTAGCCACACGGACCATCTTCACTCACTAGAGTCGCGGTGTTGCTTATCAAGATGTGGCTGTCTTGTCTAGCACCTGTGTGTCTTGCTTGTCCTTCTTTTCTTTCTCTCTTGTTCCCTTTCTTGACACTGAACTTCCTGTGGTAAAATAGAGTATTTTTGTTTGGTTGTGTTGTGTGGTTGTATGTTATTGGACATGGTACTTTGTTGGAAGTTAATTACTTTAGTTAGATAATTTGATAGTTAAGTCTGCTTGGGTTTTTCATTTATTTTATGAGTGGGTCTCACTAAGTAAGAGTATAGGCTATCCTCAAACCCTGGGTGCCCCTGCCTCAGCCTCCCAAGTAACTCAGATTACAGGCATGGGCCAGTGTGCCCAGCTGAGTCTCTTTCTTTCTTTGGTTTTTATTTTTACCTGTGCTTGTGTGAGTTTATGCTGCCTCTGAGGGTGTCTGCAGAGGTCAGAAGAGGGCATTGGGTCTGGTGGAGCTGTAGTTACAGTGAGCCACCTAATGTGTGTGCTGTCTTAACTGAGATATATTGCAGTAGAGATGATGAAATCTTCATAGAGTGGAAGTCTTGTATCAGTCCTGTTGGCCAGCACCTTTACCAGCTGAGCTAACTCACTGGCCCAGTTAGTTTTTGGTTTTGCCTTTTAGGTTTTAGTTTGTTTTTTTGGGACAGGGTTTTTCTATGTAGCCTTGGCTGTCCTGGACTCACTTTGAAGACCAGGCTGGCCTCGAACTCACAGAGATCTGCTTGTCTCTGCCTCTCAGAGTGCTGGGATTACAGACATGCACCACCACGCTTGGCTTAGTTTTTGTTAAAATGTTGTGATTTTTTATTTCATTTTTGTGAGAGAGGTAGGAAGATGGCGGCTGTGTCTGGCTACCTTTGCTTTTGCCCTAGTTACTTGGAAAGAGCAGTTGGGTGCTTTTATTGGTCATTTCTGCTCAACCTGTTTGCCAGACCTAGGAACTGGGCCTTTTCACGTGATTTAGGCATTAAATGACTTATACTTGGTTACCCGGCCAGTAAGTATGGAGCGAAGCCTGTGTGGACAGCCTTTGGTGGAGCCTACCACTTGGCAAACTTGAGCATAACCCTGAAAGTCCAGCCCGTGAACTACCCTTTTTGCCCAGAAGTTGTTGAGTACTGTTTGGAGCTATGACTGTGCTTGCAATAGCAATAGGTAGTGTCTATTTCTAGAAGAGTGGCTGAAAATACAGCAGAGGAAACATTGGCTGTATTGGTCCTTGGATGTATTGGGTATTACTATTGAGTGAACCCTGATCAGGTGGGAAGACAGAGATAGTGTTTAGTTTTTCTTTGTTTGACCTTGTTTTTGGTGTTTGGTTTTGTGGAGTTTCTTTACAGTGACGTAGCTGAAACCTTTATTTTAGAAATACCTACTAGGGCTATTGGAGGAAAGGAATTTCTCTTACATAAATGCCATAGTCAAGTACCCTAAATGTGGAGGTAGAAGAAATTGCCAGTTGGTATTTTCTCCGCTAAGTATTTGGAGAGGACTGTATTCTAGGTCCAACTGTAGATCCACAACCAAATACCATAGCTGCCTGATCAAAACTTACCAATAGAGGGGTTCTATTGTTTAAAATGTTTAAACAGTTGTTTTATTGTTTAAAATATTTTGCTAAATCAAAATTTCTATCTAAATAGGCTTTTCATAAAATAGGATAATGTTAGCTGTGACACTCCTAAGGAGTTGCCATTACGTAGCTCAGCACATACCACTTTATTACTTTATTACTTAGATGTGTAGTCACAGGGGAAATAACTTTGAAGGTGTTTTCAATATGTTGGTTCTATAAGAACAGTCCTGATTGTGGTGGGATTTTGTATGCTTCTAGTCTGATGACTACAAATTTTTACCTTGGTGTACTTTGTCATGGTCTTTGTAGTAGTTTCCTGTGGCTGCTGGAAATAGAGTTTATGGTGGCTTAAAGCGAAAGTGGTATGTTGTGGTATCATCAGGCTCAAGCCAAGGTACGGTGAGGGGGCTAGCCTTAGCCTCTCCTCAGTCTCTTTTATGGCAGTAGGTGGTTCAGGATTAATCTCATCATTAAGCTTTTTTAATTTTTTTTTAAGATTTCTTTATTTATTATTTATACAGTATTCTGTCTGCATGTACCCACCTGCACAGGCCACCAGAAGAGGGCACCAGATTTCAGTACAAATGGTTGTGAGCCACCATGTGGTTGCTGGGAATTGAACTCAGGGCCTCTGGAAGAGCAGCCGGTGTTCTTAACCGCTGAGCCATCTCTGCAGCCCCGTCATTAAGCTCTTAATTTAATAATAGCATCCTCAGAGTACCCTTTTCCTGGTAACATTTGCAAGTTCCAGAAGGTAGAACCTAACAAACATTACAGCCATTTTCAACCCTCTGCCTTCTTCTTTCGAGTAAATCAGACTAGCCAACTTACCACAATTAGTAGTTTTCAAAATATCCTGAAAAGGTGGTAGGTAATTGTCTGTATAGACCTATTCTTGGCCTCAGACCTG
The DNA here is from genome assembly GCA_028658305.1 of Pachyuromys duprasi. Classification (NCBI taxonomy): domain Eukaryota; kingdom Metazoa; phylum Chordata; class Mammalia; order Rodentia; family Muridae; genus Pachyuromys; species Pachyuromys duprasi. The sequence goes on from CM053762.1 coordinate 21,515,654, forward strand.
CCTCCCTTGGGTAGTTGAGGGTATGACACCTGGGGGGCTATTGATAGGCAGAGCAGGTGCATCTGGGCTTAGCTTTGCAGAAGCTAGAAAAGGAAATTGGAAAGGGCAACCTGATGGTGTGTGTTTGTATTATCTTGTCTTACAACTATAGAGACCTGCTCTTTGAGTCTTTGACTCTAGCTTCTGCTTATAACTTGTGACAGACAGCTCCACTGTAGAGGCATTTGAGTTTAGAGAAAAAGAAATCTCCTGTGCTTTCCTTGTTTTGTCTTCTAACACTCTTATCAAGTCTCCTGGCTTCTTGAATGAGATACTTTCCAATAATGTAGTCACAGAAGCAAGAGTTGATCATAAATTCATGGTTCCTTCCTAGAAAATTGTCAACTGAGCATTTGTCTCATTGAGCTGTCTGAAGTGTTGGGATGAGATGTTGGACGCAAATGCTTGTGGTAGCTCACAGGACTTTTGTGGCCTGCTCAGTTTGCTATAGGACTCCTTAAAGAGTAGGTGTGTGCTGATTGCAGGTGGACTAGCCTGGACTAGCACTCACGAACCTGGTTGCAGACTGCTGTGTCATAGCAGTCTGGAGTCTTAGATTTGGAGGAAAAAACCTAACAACCTAGTTGGGCTCAGTGCAACTTTGGGGCTTGAAAATGGAGGGAGTGACACATGCTGGTCGTCCAGCCTTGTGTGAAGTCCCAGTAGTATAAGTACGACCTTGTAGCTTCCGCTGAAGAGTGGACTGGGTGTGCAAAGAAGCACACACAGCTGGAGAGTTGTCTGCGAGTCCTGGAGAGTGGGAGAGCTGAGCCGCAGGGTCTAGAACAGCTGGCCAGTCCCCAGCCAGAGGCCCTGCGGTGGGCAGCAGCAGGCTTTTCATTCATTCATTTATTTATTTTTGGTAAGTCTGTAAATTTTACTGCAGAAGCAGGTAGAGTGCTGTCACTGGCCCCAGGACAAGCAGACTACTGTTCTTACCAATTGTAGCTGGGTCACTTAAAAAATGTTTTATTTGCTTTTTTGAATAAAGATTTCCAGAATTGTCTAACAAGATAGAGCCTGCTTTTTAATGTTTATTTACTTATTGTGTTTATGGTGTGTATCTGTGTGTATGCATTCCATAATGTTCATGTGGAAGTCAGAGGACAGCTGTGTGTGTCCCACAGATTGATCTCAGGTCATGAGGTGTGGCTGCAAGCTCATCTTTATCCACTGAGCCATGTCACAGGCCCTGCAATCCACTTTTTAACTTTTATCTTCTTTTTCAACCATTTGGGTTTGTGTTCCTGATTCTGTATATTTTCTCTAAGATAAACCACACAGACAAGCTCAGAATGTTAAATTTGTTCAAGAGTTTTTGGTAATGTCGCAAGAATTATGGTAACAGTCAGAATCACTGTTTTATTTCTATGAAATACCTTAACTTTTTTTTTTGGTCAAGAGTGTTTTGCCTGCTTGTGTGTCTGTACAGACAGTATGCCTCATGCCTGTGGAGGCCAGAAGAGGGCATCAGATCCCTGGGAACTGGATTGTTGGTTACAGTGCTTGTGAGCTGCCATTATGGGTGCTAGGAATCAAACCTGGCAACCAGTGCCTTTAACCTCTGAGCCATCTCTCCAGCCCTCTCTGCAGAATTCTAAAAGTTGGTGTGTGTGCAGCAGTAAATAAAAACTTCTCCACACCTTGAAGTTAGAAAAATTTGGAAGCAGAGTCCTCCAAATCGGCCAAGACTGTCAACTCAGGAGACTGGCCAGTGCTGTGCTTTCATCCAGAGACGGGGTGGGGAGATGCCTTTTTTTGTTGGGCACAGGGCAGATACTTCCTGAGCCAAGTCTGTTTACTGAGGCAACTATGCTTTCTTCTGAAACTGGGTAAACTATCAAAGTTTTGGTGTTTTTCTGAATATAAGTAAATAGATTCATTACAGGTATTTAGGAAAAATAGTCCCTCTTCCCCTAAATGCATCTCTAGCGTTCTCATGGGAGGGGAGGGGCCTGTGGATTGGTGCTCCTTATCTTAATGATATGATAATAGGATGTGATTACAAGCTATCATTTCTATTTCAATTCTTTTGGAGGGTGGGATTATTTTGTTCTATTTTTGAAGTGGAGATTCTCACTATGTAGTTGGCCTCAAATTCATTGTCTTTTTGTTTAAGCCTCCAAACTAGCCTTTCTCTTAATTCCCTGAATGCTTTATTTCAGCAGTTTTCTAATATGTTTCATACTGGTCCTAACTTGCCCCTGTCTCCTTTCCCCCTACCTTGTGCTTTGTGTTAGAACCTGAGAAACCTTACCTCTTTTTCCACTTGTTGATCCAGTGGCTCTTTTTCCCTTAGTGTTGGTGAACCAGCCTCTCGGGAATGCTGCTGCCATCCTTAGTGCAGTCACTATATTATGTTTACTCAGAACCTCGTTGCATCATTTTCAGAGAGTTCAGGGTCACCCTTGGGACTTCATCACTTGCTTAGATAAGCGTGTCACTCCAATCTAGAGAATTAACTTTTAATAGAGTATCTTGATGTATTCTTTGACAGTATCATGCACAAAAACAGTGTGACTTGATCATATTCCCCAACTTCTCCCTCCACTCCTCCCAGCATTCCCCAACACATCCTCTTTTCTATTTTTGTGCCTCCCTATCTTTGTAATCCATGGAGTCCGGGTTGGTATTGCTTACTGTAATACCGACGGGTGCGCTGTCTTGATCTTGTGCAGGTGAGCACAACTCTGGTGAGTTCACGAGAGAAGCAGCTATGTTAGCATTGCACAGCACTCCTCCCAGCCATCCTACTCTCAACATTCTTTCTACCTCCTCCTCCGTGATGTTCTCTGAGCCTTGGAGGTAGGAGTGTGGCTTGATATAGATATCTCATTTGGAGCTGAACACTCAAGTCACTTATTCTCAGCACTTTGACCAGTTTTGAGTCCCTTTATTAAGAGCTGACCATTGCAGAGAGAAGTTCTCTGCCCAGAGCTGAGTGCAACATTAATCTGTGTGTATGGATGTAAATATTTAGGAGGCAGCTTGACATGTCTATTTAGCAAGTCAACAGTAGTAGGTTCACCACTACCTTCCCCCACTTTTTCCTTTGAGGCAAGGTCTTAAAGGGCCCAGACTGATCTTAAACTTGTTATGTACCTGCAGCTGATGTGAACTGCTGACCTCTTGCCTCTGCGCCCAAGTGCTGACATTATAGACGTCCATTGCCAGCTCCACCCGTTGTTCAAAAGTTTAACACGGGCTAGACAGATGGCTCAGCAGGGGGGGGTATTTACCGCTTTGGGGGGACATTGGTTTTGAGACAGGGTTTCTCTGTGTAGTCCTGGCTCTCCTGGAACTTGCTTTGTTGACCAGGCTGTCCTAGAACTCACATCGATCCTCCTGCCTCTGCCTCCTGAGTGCTGGGATTAAAGGTGTATACCACTGCTTTTATAGAGGGCCCTAGGGTTAAGTTTCTTCCCAGCATCCATGTAGCACCTCACACCCTTCTATAACTTCAGTTTGAAGTGATCTAGTACCTCCAGGTAGAATACTCCTGAAACACTTTCAGAGCTATCATGAGTTCTAGCTCACAGTCCTGAGCTTGATAGACTTGGGGGTTGCCAAGGGTCATTCTGATGAAAACTGTTAAATAGCTCAACAGTAAGGGGTAGAACCCTTTACTTTACCTCAGAGATACTTGCTCATTCATGTTCACTCCCTCAATTGCTTAGAAACACAAATCAGCCTAGGCACCCACTAACTCATGAATGGATAATGAAAATGTGGTACATGCATTTAATGGGATTTTACCCAGCTACAAGGAAATGAAATTATGACGTTTGCAGATAAATGGATGGAACTAGAAAAAAAATTATATTGAATGAGGTAACCCCTCCTTGTGGCCTCCAAAGTTACCAGGCACACACATGGTGTACACAAAGACAAAATACTTAAATGCTAAAATAAAAATAAGTGGGGCTGGAGAGATGGCTCATGTTTAATCACTTACTACTCTTCTAGGGGATCGGTTCCAAGCATGTGGTACTTACAACTCCCTGTAACTCAGGTTCTAGGGGATCCATCTCCCTCTTCTCATCTCCAAGGGCTTCTACAGGCACATGGTGCATGTACATACACTCAGGTGCACACATATACGTGTAAAGTATATATATACATGTAAAATAAATAAAAATAAAAAGTAGTATATGATCTTAAGCATTGAGCCATTTAAATCTTTAGCCTTCCAAATAAATTTTTTGTTTTGTTTTTCGAGGCAGCGTTTTTCTGTGTAATAGCCCTGGCTGTCTTGGAACTCTCTCTGTAGACTAGGCTGGTCATGAACTCACAGAGATCCCCCTCTGCCTCCCAAATGCTGGGATTAAAGGTATGTACCACCATGCCCAGCCTCCCAAATAAATTTTAAAAATTTAACTCAGACCGTAAATGATCTCAAATGATTCATTCTGTTTCTAACATATCTCAGTCCCTAGCTTTAATTTGCGTGCGTCTTTTCTGGCGTTTGAGACTTGTTTCTTTTGCTAATCTTCCTCTTTGTCCTGCCATCGTTTTCAGCACAGACCGTAGCATCAGTACATGCTTAGAGACACTCTATGTAGGATGTTCATTTCTTACAGGGCTCAGTTATCAGTGGCCTGTCCCGACTTGCCTTCTGAATCTCTGCAGCCTGTACCCCTGGTGACTCCTTAAAGTGCTGTTCCTGGGCTGCACTTTTTTCCTTCTTGCTCCTTTGTGTGTTTCTTTGTCTTCAACTTGACTTGTTTTCTCAGCTCTTGGATCTACTTCATCCACACTCAGGCTTAGATAAATTTGGATCTGTGGCTTGAAATACCATCAGCACCACAACACCAGGTGGTATCCCTGGCCTGTTTCTCAGCCCTGTGTCAGTTAGTGTACTCCACTTGGGCATACTTTATTACTCTCCAGTGGGTGTCTAGAAATGACCAAAGCCTGAGATTCTTGTAGTCTTTGTCAGCTGCCTCAGGATTCTTGCAGTGTTGCATCTCAATTTGTGAGCTCTTTCAATTTATGAGCTCTTTACAACAGTGACCTGGTAATATGGTCCTTTAAATTTGAGGCGATGCTAATATCACTCTGCTTCCTGTGTTTCAGAAAGAATAATGCTGCCTCCTAGTGCCTTCTAAAATCTACTTTCTGTTGCCTGTCCTTTCAACTGCTCTGCCCTGCCTTTCCCCTCTACTCTCTTTGTCTGCCCCAGCCACAGTAGGCTGTGAAAGTGTTTCTGCTCTAGGCTGTTGTTTGCCTTCTCTGTGCCTAGAAAACTTGATTACAGCCAGCTTCCTTCCTCTCTTCCCTCAGCTTTCTTAGAAAAAACTCAGCACACCTGCTTGACCAGAAACACTCCTGCTTATACCGCTTTCTTTTCTCCAAGGTGCTGACATCCTGTTTTTGTTTTAAATTTTTATTTTATGTGCATTTGTGTTTGGCCTGCATGCATGTCTGTGTGAAGGTGCCAAATCACTTAGAACTGGAGTTACAGACAGTTGCCATATGGGTACTGGGACTTGAACATGGGTCCTCTGGAAGAGCAGCCATTGCTGTTAACCGCTGAGCCACCTCTCTAGCTAGCCCCTTATTTTTGTTGTTAGAGACAGGGTTTCTTTGTGTAGTTTTGCTTGTCTGGGACTTGCTTTGTAGACCAGGCTGGCCTTGAACTTAAAGAGATCTGTCTGCCTCTGTCTCCCAAGTGCTGGGATTAAAGATGTGAACCACCACCGCTTGCTGCTGACAATTTTTTTAAAAAATAGTGCTGTTATGAATACCAGTATACAGGTATCTGTGTAGTTCCTGCTTTAAGTTAAAGATTTATTTATGTGTATGGGTGTTAACACGTAAGTCTGTGCCTGAGGACGTTAGAAGAGGGTGTTGTTGCCCACTGGAACTTAAGTTACAGAATTCTGAGCCACCCTGTGGGTGATGGGAGCTGAACCTGGGTCCTCTGCAAGAACAGCAAGTACTCTTAACTACTGAGCTGTCTCTCCAGCCTTTTAGCTGAGTTTTTTGGTTTTGTTTTTCAAATTTATTAATGTGTATGTGCCATGGTGCACATGTGGGTCCTGCCTTTATGTGCACATCTGCCTTTATTTGGGTCCTGGGGATGAATCTCAAATTGCCAGGCTTATGAGGAAAGCCCTCTTATCACTGAGCCATCTCAGTTTGCCTTGATTACTAATTTAGCATTTTTCCTGGTTTGTTTTTCCCACAGGTGGGCTGGGGAGATGGATCAGTTGGTAAAGTGCTGCCATACAAACACGAGGAGCTGAGCTCAGATCACAAGCATTGAAGCCAAATAAAAGCTGGATTTAGCAGTCATATCATGAAATTAGATAGCAAACCATCACTCCTTTAATCCTAGCTCTGAGAAGGCAGAGGCAGGAAAATCTGTGAGTTTGAGGCCAGCTTTGTCTACACAGTAAGCTCCTATTCAGAGTCCTTTAATTCCAACAAAGAGTCCCATTCAGGAGCCTTTGCTGAGCTATAAACGGAGCATTTGTTGGTGCTACTCTGTGACTGACACAAACACCTTCTACACCTGGACCTGTTCAGACAGCAACATTAGTTGACCACATTGTAGCAGCCCTGTTGTAGTTTTTCTTTGGTTGTTAACCTGCTTTCAGTTACAGTGAGAGTAACTTGTAGTGACTGAAGCACCATTGCTGGGATGATTTGCTGGTGAGATGTTCCTAAAAGTTGGGAAAAGATGTTCTTGGTAGAATTCATGTAGGCTAAACTTCTGTTTTGTGAATTTTCTTAGAAAATTGGTCACCTTTGTCCTGGCAGCTAGGACAGTGAAGAAATAAGTAGAGCAATTGTTCCCTCATGTGTACCACACAGAGGTCTTGTTATCACTGGGCTTCTGAGTTGGATTTTCAAGATTCTGCATAGAGCAGTTGCTGTCTTATCCAGACCCAAGTTCTGACCCAGCACTTAGGTCAGTCAGCTCACAAGTCTAACTCCAGCTCTAAGGGGTCTCATGTTCCCATCTGGCCTCTGTGGGCGCTTGGACACAACATCACAAAAAGTAAGTTTTTAAAGCCATGTGTATCAGTTCTGTTTTACCGAGTTACATACTTAGCGCTCTTAAAAACACATTCATAAGTGGTGTGTCACATGGGAGTTTCTTGGGTATTTCCAGAAGGACCAAAAGTGCTTTAGGTTCTCTTTGTCTTTTTTCCAAGAGAACTAAAATAAACTAAGCGCTGATCAGGGGCCTGGAGAGATGGGTCAGTGGGTAAGAGCACTGGCTGCTCTTCCAGAGTACCCAGGTTCAATTCCCAGCCAGGGGATCTGGCACTCACTCAGACACACATGCAGGCAATGCACATGAAATAAAAATATATTTAAACTAATTGCTGAGCCAAAAGTATAGTAGTAGAAGTAGGAAGGTCACAGGTGGTAGCATATGTATGTCCTGCCATATGTGTTTGAGCCTTAGCACTGTGGGTGTCTAATAAAAGAAGATTTGAAGAGGTCTGGCAATAACTAATTCACAGTTTCAAGCCAATATGGACAGATTTCTGCACTGTGGTTTAGACTACAGCCTCTTAACAGAGGCTCAAGAGATCTCTCTGTTGTCCCAGCTCAGGGGTGGAGATAAGAAAACTGGATTCTGGGCTGGAGAGATGGCTCACTGATTAAGAACACTGGCTGCGCTTGCAGAAGACCAGGGTTTAATTCCCAGCACCCACATGGGAGCTCATAGCTATCTGTTCCAGGGGATCCAACACCTTCTTCTGCCTATTTGGGCATCAGGCGTGCATGTGGTGCACATACACCCATACTCAGAAATAAAAATAAGTATTTTTAAATTAGTTCTTTAATTTAAAAAATTTTGTTTGGGAGGGGAAGTGGATGTGTGGAATTATGCTCATGTGGAGGTGAAAGATCATCTTGCAGGAGTTGGTTCTCTCCTTTCAGTATATGGGTTCTGGGGATCAAACAAATTGTCAGCCTTAGTGACAAGCAATTTTATCTACTGAACCATCTTGTTGCTCTTCTAGAGGATCTGAGTTTAGTTTCCAGCACCCAGAATTGCTTGTGAACTCCAGCTTTAGAGTATCTAACATCTTCTAAGGGCACTATACACTCATGGCATATAGTAATGTAATTCTTTCTTCCCAAGCTTAAACATTAAGGTCTTTAGGCAAAATTCAGGGCTGAAGAGATAGTTTAGTGGTTAAGAGCATGTACTGCTCTTGCAGAACTAGTTCAATTCCCAGTACCCACATCAGGCAGCTCATAACCTGTAATTCCATTTTCTGAGATCCTACACATCCGGCCTCCAAGGGCACCAGAACCTGCACATACACCCACACAGAGATGCATACTTAAAAATAATAAATCTTAAAAAATAAAAAGGTTTCCAGGCACAGTGGCACATGCCTGTGATCCCAGCACTCTGGGAGGCAGAGGCAGGAGGATTGCTGTGAGTTCAAGGCGAGCCTGGTTTGCAAAGTGAGTCCAGGACAGCTGAGGCTACACAGAAAAACCCTGTCTCGAAAAACAAACGAACAAATAAATAAATAAGGTCTTTAAACAAAATTTACTGTTTGGATAATATTTAGCTTATGTCTGATGTAGCTTTACATAGCCCATTATATAGTTTAAGTAGGAGCTTTCTCTGAGTTTATTGAAGATTTTATAAGAACTGAAAGACAGGCACAATAAAAGTTAAACAGTAGCTGAATTTAAATAGAAACAGACCCAGAGCGGAAGTACCTCAGAGATAGTTGCCTGGACATCAGCCAGGCATCGTTTACCTTTCAGCTGAGCCTGCCTTCTGTTTTTTTTTTTTTTTTTTTTTTTGCTTCCGTGAAGTCATACAAAGAATTCTGAGGGCACATAGAAATTAATGTTTTTAGACTGGAGAAATGGCTCAGAGGTTAAGAGCACTGGTTGCTTTTCCAGAGGTCCTGTTCAGTTCTCAGCAACCACATGATAGCTCACAACCATCTCTAATGAGATCTGGTGCCCTCTTCTGGCCTTGCAGGCATACATGCAGGCAGAATACTATAATAAATAAATATATCTTTTTTAAAAAAGAGTGGTGTTTTTTTTTTGTTTGTCATATTAAAGGTAGCATTCATTGGAGGCATTCAGAATTTATCATGAGAAACTAGGGTTGTGGTTTAGTGATAGAATACGTTTAGCCTGTGTGAGATGCTGGCTTCAGTGCCCACTGCTCTCAATAATGGTTATCAGTTGTTTTCTATGCCTTTGTGAAGAGAAAGTCCCAAAGTCTCTTGTCAGGAGAGCCCAGGCTGGAAGCACTGAATTGAGTTGTGAATGCTGCGAGCTCGCGGGAGCATCTCGTCTGTGTGCTGATGGAGTTGTGCCAGTGCTGCAGACTCCTTCATTCTGAGGGTCTTCAGTTCCGCGCCTTCTCATTTGGCGCTCTTTAGTCTGACCTGGACAAGAGTGTAAGTCCTTAGTGAGGAGCATTGTCACTCATTCCATTAGAAGCAGCAAATGTGACTCATCAGACCCTCAAAAAAAATCTCCGTCACCAAATCCAACTAATTAAGTTTCAGATAGTGAAGAATGCTATATACATACTGTTTCCCTCAATGTTCTTGCCATTGTGTGGTATAGTAAGACATGTTTCCAAATGGGTGTTGGTGGTTGGTTTTGGTTTTTGAGATAGGGTTTCTCTGTGTAGCCCTGTTTGTCCTGGACTCTTTTTGTAGACCAGGCTGGCCTCAAACTCAGAGATCCCCCATCTGTGCCTTCCTAAGTTCTGGGATTCCAGATGTGTACCACCATGTGCACCCAGCATGGGTGTAACTGATACTTGAATATGAGTTCTTAAATGCCATCAAATGGCAAAAAGATATGAAATTCAGGAGTCTTGAAATTAGAAGATCGTTGGGAGAGCTGGTTCTTTCCTTTCAACCTGTGGGGCTTGAGAGTCAAACTCAGGGCATCGGGCTTGGTGCCTGTCAGCTTCTTACATTGTAAGCAAATTCCTAAGTTACAGTAGTACCTACCTGGGCTGGATAGAACTTCACCTAGATGACTTTTCCCTAAGTTTTCCTGTGGTCAAAGGAGGTAATTCCCATGTACTTTACCAACAGTTCATAGAGCGTTATGGAAATCTATCAGTGGATTCTTGAGCTGTGCTCAGGCAGAGAGCGTCTCAGCTCTTGGTAACTGGGAAGAGAATGTTAAGGAGCTAGAAGGCCCACTGTGGGAAATTTGGGGCACTCCAGTCCTGAGACTGTCATATGGTGGTGGAAGGGAGGTAAGAGTGGTCTGTGTGTCTTTTTTATAGTCTGTTGACATGGTCTTCAATATATTTACCTTGTTTTGTTTTCCATGTTTTGTTTCTGTTAGGAGAGAACATTGAAGTTATTCTCTAAGCTATCTGAAGAGAGTGACTAAATGCTCCTGGGTCAGGCTGTCTGTGGGTATGAAGTGGTTGGGAGACTCCAAGAACATGGTGGTGAATGGCAGGAGAAATGGAGGCAAGTTGTCTAATGACCATCAGCAGAATCAATCAAAATTGCAGCACTCGGGCAAGGACGCCCTGAAGACTGGCAGAAACGCCGTTGAGAGGCGGTCCAACAGATGTATGTACACACTTCATCTCACTGTTCTGATTGTGGTGCAGCCGTATTCCCGTCCGCTTCATCTTGCCATCATACAAATTCATTGTGATTTTTTTTCTTCCTTTTCTTTTTGTCTGTGGGGGTGGGGCGTGTCCCATTGTGTTGGCCAAGTTCAACTTGAACTCCTCCTGGGCTCAAGTGATCTGCTTCAGCCTTCCAAGTAGCTGGGACTACAGACACAAAAGCAGTTTTGATTATTATCATGTAAAATGTAAAACTTAAGTTTCATGCTATATGTAATCTTTATATGCTTTTTAACCCGTAACTTATAGAAAGTTGATTTGCTCTGTAGTTCTTTAAAATGCTACCGCTGAATTTTTTATATATATACATATAAACAAATACCTTGCTGTAACTTCCATAAATGCGTCATGGAGCAAACTAACCATACAGTCACTTCTTTTGCATGAAGAGTAGATGGAAAAGCGATGATCCTTAGGACACCCTCACAGTCCTTGCCATCTCTTCAGACTGCATGGATTACGAATAATAGGGAAACCCTATGATAAGAAGTTACTTCTGACCTCTGTGGCTCTTGGTGGAGATGAGGCTACTTGTTTTGAGAGTTGAGGAAATTGTAGGATTGGTTCCTGTTTCTTGTCTCCCTTCCCCAATAAAAAGCCCTAGAACAAGCCTGTGCCTGAATAGACAGTTACAGGAATATTAGCCAGCAGTGTCCACCCATGTTATGGATGACTTTCTTAGTTTCTGCTTTTTTTAACATTAGTCAGCCACTACGGAAGTTACTGAATTGTGTTGGATCTGGCTCATTTTTTTCTTAGCTTTAGGGGGTGGTGCTGTTCATTGGGCTCAGGTGCCTTTACTCTTTCTAGATCAATTCAGATAAGTGTTTCTTTTGAAAGTTGGGCATAATTCCTGATTGAAATTAAGAATGTGTGGGCTGGAGAGATGGCTCAGAGGTTAAGAACACTGGCCGTTCTTCCAAAGGTCCCGAGGTCAGTTCCCACATGGTGATTTATAACCATCTATAGTGAGATATGGTGCCCTCTTCTGATGCACAGGCACACATGTGGCATAAATAATAAATTAATAAATACTTAAAAAAAAACAAAAGAAATTAAGAATGTAAGGGAGCCCAAAAGTAACTGGCTCTGGTCTGCATTGACACCAGCCCCACCGAGGCCGCCGTCATTGTGGCATGATGCCTTCTCAGTGGCATTGTTGTGGTCAGAAAACTAGACATTTCTGAAGCTTTTAAGTAAAACTGCTGACCTTCTCACACACAATGTAAAGGGTTTTAGTTTAAGTTAAATTATGGGAGATGCAGGATGTGGTGAAGACAGCATCATGCTGATAGTTGTTGGGAAGCTTGAATGATGTAGTGAGAGCCAGTGACAGAGGAGAAGGAGCCTAAAGTGCTCCATGTTGAAGAAGATGGTCATCATGAAAAGCAGGGCCCAGAACATACAAGTATCTGCTGCTGGCACTGGAGGGAAAGTGGACAGAGCAGCAGGAAATGAGGTACTACAGCGGTCCACTTTCAGCAACGGGCAAACGATAGGCCAGAGGTGAAGAGGAAAAGCGTAACTTTCAAAGCTCTTTAAGCCAATTAGACCAATCAGGTATCAGTAGAACACTCCATTTACCAACACCATTAAATTTATTATTCTCAAATATACATGGAACTTTCTCCAAAATACATTGTGTGCCAGGCTATTTAACAAATCTAAGCAAACTTAAAGATTGAAGTCATACAAATTTCTACTGTAGGGTAAAAATTAGAGTCAATACAGCTGGCCATGGTGGTGTACACCTTTGATCCCAGCACTTGGGAGGCAGAGGATGGTGGATCTCTGTGAGTTTGAGACCAGCCTGATCTACAGAGGGAGTTCCAGTACAGCCAAGGTTACAGAGAAACCCTGTCTCAAAAAAAAAAAAAAATAAACAAACACAAATAAATAAATAAAATCAATACAAATTTTTCTAGTACACACTCATGAATGACTGTTGCTTCAGAGGAGAAATTAAAAGGGAAACCAGTTTGGGCATGGGGACACGTACCTCAATCCCAGCAGTTGAAAGGCAGAGGAAGAAGGAGCTCTTGAGAGTTCAAGGCCAGACTGGGAGAAAAAACCCAAATAAACGTGTAACAAATGGCCATTTAAAATCAGCAGAACCTACCCTCAAAGAAAATGTCAAGTACAAAAAGAAAAGTACAGACTGATACTGCTTCTGAAGACGAACAAGTCTATGCTTCACAAAATACTAGCATTATCAGTCTGAGCATGGAGACCAGCTGATATAGCATTTACCCAGCATCCCATCTCCAAGGTCTTGGGGATGGTTTGTTCCATAGCACTGAATAAATGTGAGGGGCGGGGAGGTGAGGTGTGTGTGTTTGTGTGTGGGTGTGTATCTCTAGAGGACAGAGGTTGACAACATGTCTTCCACTGTTATTGTAAGCTTTTGGAGACAGAGTATCTTTACTGAACTTGGAGCTTGTTTTTTTGGCTAGACTGACTGGCCAGCAAGCCTCTGGGGTTAGTCTTTCTCTGTCCCCATCTCACTCTGTGCTGGGGTTCTAGGCACACACCACACCATTATGCACATCTTTTAAATAGGTGTAGAGGATCTAAAAATCAAGTTCTCATGCTTGTGTAGCAAGCACCTTAACACTAAGCCAGTACCTCAGACCGTATTTGTATTTATTTTATATTTGAGGTGTGTATGCATGTGAGTACATGTGTAGAGGCCAGAAGTCTTTTTTACCATTAAATTTAGTGTTTATTTAGTGTATGTGTTCGTGTACATATGTGCAATGTCATGCACGTGTAACATTGTGCATGTACACATCAGAAGACAAGTTAGAGAGGTCATTTCTTTTCAGAATACAGATTCAGGGAATTGAACTCTTTTTTAACCTGTCTGGCTTGCTGGCAAGGACCGTCTTATTGTGAGACCTGTCTGACTGAACCTGGAGCTTATCCATTTGGCTACACTGGCTGCTCAAAGAGCTGCAAGGACCCTTTTTTTCTCCCCTCATGGCTTTTCTGTGGGTGCTAGAGATCCGAATTTAGGTCCTTATACTTGCCCAGCAGCCACTTTTCTTACCAAGCCATCTCTCTGGCCCCTCAAAGTTAATCTTTTATTTTATTTTATTTTTTTGATGTTTTATTTTATTTTTAAATATTAGTTTATTAACTTTGTATCCCGCTCCCTCATTCCTTCCCAGTTGTCATGATGTTAAAGTTAATCTTTTAATGAGCCATCTAGAAATGAAGTTAATGATGGCACTTGCCTATAATTCCAGCCCTGGAGGTGGAGGTAAGATTGTAGCTCAAGGTCCTCCTCAGCTACTTTGAGGCCATCCAAGACTACATGAGACCTGTCTCAACAAAACAAGACAGTGAGCCTTTTTTACCTTTATATCTTGCACACACCAGGGAGTCACCATGATGAGCACGTTAGATATATTGTTATCTTACTCTGAACAGCAGCTGCAGAGTAAATTTAGAAACCCTTTCAGTTCATCAAAAATGAAATGCAGGGCTAGAAAGATGGCTCAGCAGTTAAAAATGCTTACTGTTCTTTCAGAGAACCTAAGCTTAGGATCTAACACCCTCTCTGGCTTTGGCAGGTTGCCACATGCATGTAGTGTACATAAACTCATACAGGCACAAACACATATATAAAGTACAGATTCAGACATAGTGGTACATACCTTTAATCTTAGCACCTGGCAGGGTGGGGCAGAAGAATTGCCTAAGTTTTATGTCAGCCTGGGATATATATATATATATATATATATATATATATATATATATAAATATATATATATATATATATATCAAGATTCTGTCTTAGAAAAGAAAAGATAGTTAAGAAAATTTCATTTACTAATATCAGCATTCTAAAGGCTGAGGCAGGAGGATTACTAAGAGTTCAGGACCCAGCCAATACTACATGGCAAGAACCTTGCTCAAAAAATAAAAAACTCAAGATGTAGCCTGATGATAGAGTGATTTAGCTAGTGTGTAGGAGGCTCCAGGTTCAGCCCCAAATACTACAGACAGAAACATCTCATTTACAAGTACCATCCAAAAATAGTAGCAGAAAGAATCTACAAAGTATTAAATGTATTTCTGAAAACTGAAAAATGTTGTTGAAAAAAATTGAAGACCTAATAGGTGGAATAACATGCTGCTTGTTCATTGATTAGACAACAGATGGCAGTATTCTTCAAATGATCTGTCACAATCCCAACTGGCATATTAGAAGATGACAAATCCTAAAATACAGGAATTCAAGGAACCCAGAGTAGTAAGCAGTGTTCAGGATTGTAGGAACTAAAGTTGGGAAACTCTGATTCTTCTGTTTCCAAACTTCTTACCTGCTACAGTGAGCACAAGAGTGGCCCAGTGTGTCCTGGAATAACCCTGAGGAGCAGAGTAAGCTGCACAGCTGCTCTGTTGACAAGGGTAGAACCAAAGCGCCTGGCTTTTAGATAAGAGCTTCCCCATTTATTTAGGTTGCATCCCAGCCATGTTTTTTGTTTGTTTGTTTGTTTTTAAGTGTGCCAGGAAAAATACAATGAAGGAGAATCAGATCTCTGTATCCAGACTGAAGTAAACCTGGCACACCATGTGTGTGAAACATTAATCCCAGAAGCAAGCACAGGCAATATTTCCCTGACTTCACATTAGGCAATGTTCTTTTTCAATAGGACATTAAAAAAAACACAAGGAGCAAGAAAAAATTCAAATTCACAAACCATGGTGTTAAAGGAAATCATTAAAAAGTAATAAGACAACCACAGAGTGGGGGAACTAGTCATATGTTTACGAAGGGCTAGCTCCAGAATATATAAAGATCTCTTGAAAGCCAAAGTAAAAGACAAAACCAATTTTGAAATGGATTAAGGATCTGAGTAAACATATTGCTCTAGGGATACACAAGCAGCCAGTAGCATATTTAGTCAGCACAAAATGCAGTACCATTTTACTGTCTCATGGACAGCTAGAATCAAGATGACAAGCAGTAACTGCTGTTGACAAGGAGTTGGCTTGTACTCCCCAGTTCTGGTAGATATGAGACCCCCTACTGGGAAGACCTGTAGATACACAAAATAATTTTACAGAGGTTTGTGC
Organism: Pachyuromys duprasi; assembly: GCA_028658305.1. Classification (NCBI taxonomy): domain Eukaryota; kingdom Metazoa; phylum Chordata; class Mammalia; order Rodentia; family Muridae; genus Pachyuromys; species Pachyuromys duprasi. The sequence goes on from CM053762.1 coordinate 21,531,393, forward strand.
CAGCCTTATCCATAATAGCTCTCAAATGGAAACAGCTCAGGTGTGTCTGCCAGCTGCGGTAGAGTATTCTTTAGCCTTAAGGACAAAAGTACTGCTACAATAGTGTAACATGGTTAACTGTGCCAATTGGAAGAAGCCAGTCGAAGAGGATCACACATACTTTTTTCTTTTTGGTTTTTCCAGACAGGATTTCTCTGTATATCCTTGGCTGTCCTAGACTCACTGTGTAGACCAGGCTAGCCTCAAACTCATTATTATTCCACCATGTGAAGTTTTCAGAACAGGCAAATTGAAAGAGACAAAGTAGGTTAGTGGTTGCCTGAAAAGTTAAGGACAGTAAGGCTTCTTTTGGGTCCACATAGGGCTGGGCTGGTGTTGGGGGACCAAGTCTGTGAAACGGGTAACCATTGCATTGTCTATTTCACCTGGTTGAACTTGTATTTCAACACAACTTAGAAACTACAGGAGGTTAAGGACTAAGGATATGTATAACTCAGTTATTATCTTGCATGAGGCCCTAGATTTGACCCAGGCGACAATTCAGATAGCTTTTTGTTGTTTTCATTTTTGTGTGTTTAGGTATTTTGCTGCTTCTCTATACATGTTTGGTACCTTCAAAAGTCAGATCCCATGTCAAATTGTAATGGTGCATGCCTTTAATCCCAGAATTTGGGAGGCAGAGGCAGGTGGATCTCTTGAGCTTGAGGCCACCTAGACTACAGAGTAAGTTTCAGGATAGCCAGGGATACATAGAAAAGCCCCGTCTCAGAAATCCAATTAAAATCAAAATAAAACAACAGAGAAAGTCAGATCCAGTGGAACTGGAGTTACAGACAGTTGTGAGCTGTTACATGGGCATGGGAATTGAACCCTGGTCCTCTGAAAGAGCAGCCAGTGCTCTTAATGGTTGAACAGTCTCTCCAGTCCCTTAGATAACTTTTCATGTGACCATATGCAAATATTTTGATTATACCTACCTTTTGGCAAGGACCCATGTATGTTATTTTGTGAAAGAAAGGATGAAAGGTTAATCCTCTTAGCATTTCATTCTCTATGTGCTGATTTGGAGAGCCTAAACTTACACTGCCATCAGCACTTTGTAAATTATGTGCTAATTCCAGGAGCGGACTGAACACTACACATCAGCCTTCACCAGCACTGATGAAGCTTTGTTCCTGTGCACGCCTTCTCTACATTGCTTCTCCTCAGTGAAACCCAGCCACTACGTTATCCATTCAGTTCACTCATTGAGAATTCTCTCAAACAGAAGTTGAATAAAAATAAACCTCTCATTTTCATTCCCCGCTTCTGTATAACTATAATCCCAGGCAAGTTTTTTAACTTCTGGTCACCCATAACTTCAGGTACCCATTAAGAGGATATTGGTCATTCAGCTGCTTTTGTAGAAAGTCCAACTTAATTCCTTCAGACCCTTTGGTTCCTGGGATCCACACTTCCCAGACCATGTTAGGAAACCTGATGACATTGTCAATTGCCCACATTCTCTCAGTGGTTAAAATTACTGCATCTCATTTTCTTTTTGTTTTGCATAAGGGATTTTGCATAGTGATTGATGTCACTACAGCTGATGATGTCAATTTGGACTCAGTAGATATTTTTAAGGAGATTGAGTAGTTTTCACCAAGTTACAATTCTTTCTTTTGCTTTTCCTAGGTCATGGTAATTCAGGATTTGAAGGGCAGAGTCGCTATGTGCCGTCCTCTGGAATGTCCGCCAAGGAGCTCTGTGAGAATGACGACTTAGCAACCAGCTTGGTTCTTGATCCCTATTTAGGTTTTCAGACACACAAAATGAATACTAGGTAATTTGATTCTTTCTCCTGCATAGAACCAGTGATGGTGTCAAACTTAGGAAAACAGTTGATGAATCCTACAGTCAGAATTATAAATGACAGGGAAGTTCTTTAATACAGAACAGTTTTCTGTGAGCCAAGAGAAGCAAGCAGAATCTGGAAAGGAAGTCACCTTTCTGTCATGCACTGGTGGGTCAGTTCTTTTCCCTGGCTTCCTTCTGGAGTCTTACTCTTTCAGATAGAGGCTCCTGGGACTTTGCCTTTCTTGGGTAACCTTTGCCACTCAGCAGTTATTACTTGTATATTCCATATGCAAGTAGGAACCTGTTTAGAGTCTTAAGATCCCTGTCAGTCAGAAACTACTCTGACAGTCTTGGAATACCTCTATCTTTAATATCTGGAGTTGTGGAGCCCTGTGTGTGTGTACGCACACAAATGTGCACACGCGTGAGCACGAGCATGCATGGGTGGTGTGGGACTTTGGGAGATCCTCATCTTCTGAGTGCTGGGACTGCAGGCATAGACTACTATGCTCAGCTCTGCTTCTTTGACTTGAATCTCTAGAGAACCATCTCTTCCTTGGAAAAGACACTAAAATCATCTTACAATTCTTTCTGTCTGCTTTTGTGGCAAATGGTTTTGGATCTGATGGAAATGGTTCCACTAGGGATTTAGAAATGAGGTGCATTCTAGGCCCCTTCCTTCTCATTTCCGCCACACACAGGATTCTCATAGCCCTATGTCCATGACCGTTCAGGAATATTGGAAAAACAGCTGTCATTGTCAGGGGAGGCAGAAACTAGAAGGAAGCCTTTCATAGACTTTTCCCTTTGAGCTTTTTTCTTTCTTTCTTTCTTTTTGGTTTTTCGAGACAGGATTTCTCTGTATATCCTTGGCTGTCCTAGACTCACTGTGTAGACCAGGCTGGCCTCAAACTCATAGAGATCTACCTGCTTCTCCCTCCCTAAGCGCTAGGATCACGCCTGGCTTTTTAAGATTTGCCCCTTTCTCGAAGTAAGCCAGGACATAGTTTTTCTCACTTCCCAGCCCTGTTATATACATAGAAATAAATAAAGGCAGTATAAAGGCGTCTTTGGAATTTCATGATTCCTATCAGCAGGAGTCCGTCACTGAGGTGAAGTGATACACCCTGGAATGGAGCCTAGGCTGTTAGTAGGACTGTACCCTGTACCAGCCCATAGCCTTCCTTACACTGCTTCAAGTTCAGTTCCTCTTCTCTCAATCAGGGAGATTGATGCTCCTTATTCTGGAAGACGATCCTGATAGGATCGCAGTCACTTTCTAGTTGTGTCTCTCGTGCTATTTTATTTTTAAATTTATCTATTCATTTGTATTAGTGCCAGAAGAGAGCATTGGTTCTCTTTTAAACATGGTCAGGAGCCACCATGTAGTGGCTGGGAATTGAACTTAGGACTTCTGGAAAAGCACCAGTGCTGAACCCCATCTTGTGTTATTTTAAATAGATTACTTTTTTTTTTTAATATTTATTTATTATGTATACAACGTTGTGCCTGCATGTACACCTGCATTCTAGAAGAGGGCACCAGATCTCATTATAGGTGGTTGTGAGCCAACATGTGGTTGCTGGGAATTGAACTCAGGACCTGGAGAAACAATCAGTGCTCTTAACCACTGAGCCATCCATCTGTCCAGCCCCCTTAAATAGATTACTTAAGTTGTCCTATGTTGATTATGCCTTATATGTTGAGATACAGAAGCAAATGAAATGTTTCAAAAAGTTAGTCCATTAGAATGAGAACAGAGGTTTTATTTGCCTAGGGAAGAATGTTTATTCTGAATGTCCTCTGTCCCGAGGATGAAGGGTTACACTGCCACTGGCTCTGCAGTGGGGAGTGTGGTGTCTTCCTCCCAGGCCAATGTTGTTTCTTAGCCTGTTGTTTCTTAGACGAGGATTCTGCATTTCTAACAAGCTCCTCATCTGTATTTAGAGTATTTTAGTCTTAGCTCAGGTTTCTTGAGGCTCACTTAAAACCATGTGGTCATGGAGTGAAGTTCAGAGTGAAGTCTAGTGGGCACCTATCATGAGGGGATTGGAGAGAAAAAGTTCAAGAGAAGGAGAAAAATCTCAGTGCTGTCACAGTTATTAATGCTCATGTCCTTGTATGGGAAGACTCCCAAGCCAGCTGTGCTCACTTCCCGCAGAGCCAATGCCTGAATCAGTGTTGCTCGGGGCAGCTGAGTCAGCCTGGGCAAGACAGCAGTGCTGCTCTGCCCCCGACAGCGTGGGTCCCAGGCCCTTCAGGGGTCTACCTGCATTTGATGGCTTCCTCACACAGAGTTTCAGCAGCTCCCTACAAGCTGTTTAGGAAAGCACAATCCCCTGTGCATGCCTCCAGTGCTGAGGCTAGACCAGGGCCTCATACCTGCTAAGTAAGAGTGTCTACCACTGGCCTTCACTCACAGCTCTGCTTCTCTTTCTTCTGCCTTTTGCCTCCTCTCTTCATCTTTCTGTGTAATGTTAGGAATGTGTTTTAAAGCAGTAGTAGTTTTGAATGCTTACACTTTGACTTTTAATTTGTTGGTTTTGGTTGTAAGGCAAGGTCTTGCTGTGTAGCCAAGGTTGACCTCGTACTCACAGTTTTCCTGCCTTTGTCTCCTAAATGCCACGTTAAAGGTGTGCAGCCCCATACTTGGCTCAAGTGCTGATATTTTGATCTTAGTGACACAGCATTTACCCACCAGTGAGGCAGAGCTATAGAAGAGAGCTGAGGAAACATAAAAGGCAAATTGCATTTGCTGGGAGTTTTTGAACTGCTTCTTGTCAATTATGAAACTTAAAATTTTCTTTATAATAGGAGACTAGAGTTGTGATTTTTAAAAAGGGAGTTGAGGCCAGGCAGTGGTGGCATACACCTTTAATACCAGCACTCAAGAGGCAGAGGCAGTGGATCCTGAGTTCAAGGCCAGTCTGGTCTGTGGAGTGAATTCCAGGACAGCAAGGGCTACATAATAGAGAAACCCTTTCTAGGGCAGGGAATGAGGAGAGGTTGAAGCAAGTATGGTAAAGATGGGATGGATGGATGGTTCTAGTAATGCCTCCTCATCTAGGCAGCATGACTCAGAGAGTTGAGGTATCCTAAGCAGGGGTAAGAAGCAGGCAGGCAGCCAAGTGTGGTGGCACATGCCTTTAATCCGAGCACTCAAGAGGCAGAGCCAGATGGATCTCTTGAATTTGAAGCCATCCTGGTGTACATATTGAATTTCAGGTCATCCAGGACTACATAGAGAGACTTTGTCTCAAAAACCAAGATGGGGCCCAGTGTAGGTCAAAAGAAGTGGTATTTATGAAGCAAGAATTATTGGCTGAAGACTTATCCTTTGAAGCTTTTCTTTTTTATTATTTATTTTAATTTACATATATTGGTCTTCTGACTGCACATATGTCTGTGTGTGGGTGTTAGATCCCCTAGAACAGAAGTTACAGACAGTTGTGAGCTGCCATGTGGGTGCTGAGAATTGATTGGGTCCTTTTCCCCACTGAGCCATCTCTCCAGCCCCCTGAAGCTTTTCTTGATTTTTCTTAGTCAAACGTTTTGACAGTCTTAGCCTTCTGTCATTGTATCTGTATAGTATTTTTATACATTTATAAATGTTATACATTTATAAATTTTATATTTATAAATTACTTTATATCATTTCAGATTTTGATGCATGATTAGAATATATAAAGAAATTTTGTGAATTAGTGGTATGGTGGGAAGAAAAGATTTAACAACCTACTGTTGCTATCTGTGGAATAGTCCTGTAGGTTCAAAAATTTTAAATATTGGTGTTTATAGATTTGTGCTACAGTGAATGTTTAAAGGTGACAATTACCAGTACAAATAGTCTTTACTGATGTTTTGTTTTGCATTTATATAGCGCCTTTCCTTCGAGGAGCTCGAGACATCTTTCAAAAGCTGACAGTTTTTCTCACAACAATCCTGTGAGGTAGGTGGTGGGCATTTCAAACAAGTAAGGCACGAGCCTATGGTTCTGTCCTGGAACCATATCACTGAAATAGAACTTTTTTTAATGATTAACTTATTTTTGTTTTATGTCCATTGGTGTTTTGCCTCTGTATAAGTCTGTGTGAGGGTATTGGATCACCCTGGAACTGGAATTACAGTTTTGAGCTGCCATTTGGGTGCTGGGAACGGAATCCAGGTCCTCTGGAAGAACAGCCAGTGTTTTTAACTGCTGAGCCATTTCTCCTGCTCCCTGGCCTGGCCAGCTTGCTCTGTCCTAACATAAACTTCAACACTTATTTTTTTATCCAACCCTTACACTATATGAATTAACACCATTAATTAAAAGCTGGATAGACTAGAGTCTTACCAGGTAAAGGTGCTTGTCACCAAACCTTGTGAGCCTGGGTGTAATCCCTAGGACCACATAGTAAGGGAAGACAGCTCCTACAAATTGTCCTCTGACCTCTGAGATTGCGCCCTTCTTCCCTCACTGTATGTATACATATGTGTGTGTATATATACATAGATGTATACATATATGTGTATGTGTGTGTGTATAAAGCCGACACTGTTTCTTAGTAACTCAAGTGTAGGTTCCCAAGTGGCAAACAGAAGTCAAATCTTTTCTAACCATAAAATGAAACCAAAGGGCTTGCTTGAGTAAGAGCAAGCTAGGCTTAGGTAAAATCTCTGCTCTTCATTGAGTAGCCCTAAAACCTGGTCACCTGCTTGGCCTTGTACTTGTTTTCAAGAGTGAACAAGATGCTGAGTACTTTAAATTCTCCTGGCAGAAGTGTAACAGTGGAAGGAAAGCATTAGGCATTGTACATGGGAGGTTTAGAGCAATCAGGATTGAAGAGGCGAGAGGTGTTCTGGCTGTTGGAGTAAGAAGGTAAGCTAGGCGAAGCGGCAGTGCTTTTAGTCCCAACAACAACAAAACCTACATTTTAAACAACAAAACCAACAACAGAAGCAGAGCAGCAACAGCAGACAGGGTCTTAGCGTGGTCAGTGGCATGACAAGCACTCTGTCGGCCTGCTTTGTCCAAGAGACTCTCGAGCGTAATAGGCCATTGCTGCTTCCCTTGATTGACTCCCATAGGTTAAAGGTAAGTCCTTATTGCTGAAGACACAGTACACTGTTGACACAGGACCCAGAGGATCCAAGCTGGATCTGACTTGAAAGTTTCCTTCCTGAGCGCTTGCTTTCATATTATCAGAAGGTGCTGTACAAGCTTCCGAAGGAGAGAAGCAGTCTGCCTGGCTGTGAAGCCTGTGAAGGAGGACATGGCAAGCATGGCACAGTCCTTGAGGAGGCGGCCGTGGCACACAGGCCTTATGGCTAGCCAGTCGTGCTCTAGTTTGACGTAAGGCCTGTTCAACAAGAGGGAATTCAGACTCCCTGGAGTTAAGAGTTCCAAGTAGATGTTGAACTGCCAGATGGGGTTGCTAGGATCAGAACTCAGACCCCAGGAAAAGCAACAGAAGGTCTAAAGTACTAATCCATCTCTCCAGCCTCATTAGGGAGAGCTTTTTAGCAATGGAAATTATTATAATTACTAATTAATATATTGAGACAGTGTCTCAATGTGTAGTCCTGCCTGACCTGGACTAGTTATGTAGACAGACATTGAACTGAAAACCTAGCCAGCTACCCAGGGTTAGTGAAGTCATGGATCTTGGGAGAGAACCTACAACTACCACTTTAATAAAGTGCCACAATCTCTAACTACATTCTGAATATTTGTCTTTATACCCATAGTTAAGTATAATTCTTATCTTTGAAACATGTGGAGTTTATTACAGAAAACCACAATTCATCAAATTGCAGAGTTGTAGCCAGGCAGTAGTAGCACACGCCTTTAGTCCCAGCGCTCAGGAGGCAGAATCAAGCCAAGCTCTGAGTTCGAGGCCAGTCTTGTCTACAGAGTGAGTTCCAGGCCAGCCAGGGCTACACAAAGAAACCCTGTCTGGAAAAACCAAAATAAAACACAACAAATGCAGAGTTGTACAACCCAGTCTCATATCTACGTACACTTACGGCACCTCCACCTCAAGGGTCACTGTGGAAAAAGGACTGGGAAGATTGTATGAGCAAGAGAGACAACGTTTGTTGTAAGGTTGTATACACTAGAAATGTTAGAGGGCGCTCAGTTGGCAGAGGCAGGCATTATCTCTGAGTTTGATTTTGCCCTGTGAATTCCAGGACAACCAACGTTTCATAATAGAGAGACCCGGTCTCAAAAAAATAAAAATAGTAATAGGAAGTTCTTCTCTTACTTCTAAGGTCCTTAGTGGCTATAAGGTCCTTAGTGGGTTTTTCTTTATTCTTAATATTTGTTAGCAGGTCTGTGCAATTGAATAATTTTTATCTCCCACAGGATTGCTGCAACAGGATTTCACTTATGCTTTTGGCCAAATGATGTTAATATGTATCTGCAGGGTCATTGAAACACTGTCTCCTTTGCCTCCTTTTTCTTTCCTTGGTATTATTCTTGGGGGGAGGGGATATATGTATTTATTTATTTACTTACTTTCTTATTTATTTATCGATCTGTCTATCTATCTAGGTTCTTTTTCAAGGCATGGTTTCTCTGTATAGCTTCGCAGGTTAGGCATATATGTTCTACCTAGACCTACACTCACACCCCCACTCCCCCTGCCATCCCACTGTGTCATTCTAAACAGGGTCACCATTGCTCGTTTTCACACAGGACACAGGAGGACAGCTGTCTCTCTTCCTTTCGTCTGAAGTCCTGCCACTTCACATCTTGGGTGGTTTATTGGATTTGTTCAGTGGGGTATGTTGCTTCTGACCACTGAACAAAATATAGCTCTCAGTTTCCCACATTTCACCATTTGTAGAGTTTGAAATATGAGGCCGGAGCTGAAGAGATGGCTCAGAGGTTAAGAGCACTGGCTGTTCTTCCAGAAGTCCTGAGTTCAATTCCCAGCAACCAATGGTGGCTCACAGTCATCTATAATGAGATGTGGTGCCCTCTTCTGGCGTACAGATGTATATTCCGACACAACATTGTATACATAATAAATAAATAAATCTTCAGAAATGAGGCCAAACAGCATTTCTGTTTGAAATACCTGTGCTGTGGTACTGCTGTTGTATGGATTTTTTTTTAGAATGTGCTGGAATGAAGTGGGCATGCTAAATGGGTGGTCTCCCATGTTTATCTGTTGTTCATACACACATTACCCTATAATGTAGGGTTGCGGCAAGAGTGGCTTAGATTAGCTTTTCAGAGATCTGATCATGACAAAATTCATTGTGATGGCTGCAGATAAGTAGTTTGGTATGGTTTGGTGCTTCTCCAAACCTGCGTACCTTTAGAATAGCTGAATGGTAGACCTCCAACTTGAATCAGAGCCTAAAGTTCTTCTGAATTCTTTAGAAGACTCAATGTATCAGTCTGTGAGAATGAAAGTATTGCCCAAAATGGGAAATGAAGCATTTCCTCATACATCTCTGGAGTGCATGCACATTTGAACTCTCAGATAGCTCCAGTGTTGTTAAAACTGAAGTGTAAGAGCCGGGCAGTGGTACATACGTATAATCCAAGCACTTGAAGGCAGAGGCAAGTGAATCTCATCTCTTGAGTTCAAGGCCAGCCTGGTCTATACAGTGAGTTCCAAGACAACCAGGACTACATAGAGAAACCCTGTCTCAAAAAACAAACAAACCCTTCCAAATACAAACTGTGAAGTATATAGCTTATAAGTGACAGCAGCATGCATTCATCTAAGTCCTCTGAAAATCCTGTTCTGGTAATTGTATTACGCCTGTTCTAGACTGCATCCCAACCCACTTTCCTCTAGGTATCATACCCTGCTTTGGATCCTGTCGGTGCCTCTGCTTAGATTTCCTCTTGTTCTGTCTTCCCTGTCATTCTTCCCTCCTGTTACACTGTTTTCCCCTTTGAGAGTTAAACATAGTACCATTGTCTAAACCACTTTTGGCTCCAAACCCTGCCCCACAATTCTATTCTTACCTTTCTGCTTTGTTTTTGTGATGCTGAAGATCTAACACAGGGCTTGGGCATACTAGGCTGTATTTTCACCACTGAGCTACACTCCATCCCTATAAAGCTTACTTCTTAGATAAGATTGCCATACTTTTTGTTGTTGGGGTTGGGGGGGTATTTGTTTTGTTTTGTTTGTGGGAGCTTTTCTGTGTCGCCATGGCTGTCCTGGAACTCACTTTGTAGGCCAGGCTGCCCTTGAACTCCCAGAGATAGGCTTGCCTCTCTCTTAAGTTCTGGGGTAAAGGCGTGCACCTCCATGTCCAACCTGATTTCTGTAGAAAATACAGTTTTTTGCCATTGAACATGCATTTGCCTGCTGATGCCTAATTATATAGTTTGAGAGCTGTATGATTTTTTAATCTTAGTTTAACATTTTCCGTTTAAGATGCTCAGCAGGTGAAAACGCTCGCTGTATAACCCTGAGAGCCTGAGTGTGGTCCTGGGAGCCCACAGCCAGTTCCTACAGCTAGTTCCCACCCTCCATCTGTGCTGCAGCATGTGCACGTATGAGGAGCACACACTACACACAGACAATAAGTGGTTTTTGTTTATATTTGTTTTAATAAGGACCAGAGAGGTGGCTCCATGGGTAAGAGCAGAGCAATTGCCTCCCTTTCAGATACTACACTTTGGTTCCTAATAGCTATGTCTGGTGACTCACAACACAGGGAATCTAATGCCCTCTTCAGGTCTCCATGGGTACCTGCACACACATGTGCAAACACATACATACATGAATGAATAAATAAATAAATAACAATCTTTTAAAAGTACTAATAAACCCAGGTGGTGCTGGCTCATGTCTTCAGTCCTAAAACTCTGGAAGTCAGAGGTAGAAGAATGTTTTGAATTCAAGGCCAGTCTGTTCTACAGAGTGAGTTCCAGGATAGTCAGGGCTACACAGAGAAATCCTTTCTCAAAAAAAACAAAACAAAAACAAAAAAGAACAATGGCTGTGTCTTTCTTACTATTTCTCATGATGGCCTCTTGTGTAGTACTACTGTGTATAGAGAACTTAAGGAATAAGTCTTGGGCTGGAGAGATGGCTCAGAGGTTAAGAACACTGGTTTTTCTTTCAAAGGTCCCGAATTCAATTTCCAGCAACCACGTGGTGGCTCATAACCATCTATAATTAGATCTGGTGCTCTCTTCTGGTGTACAGGCACAGATGCAGGCAGAAGACTGTATAAATAATAAATCTTTAAAAAAAAGAAAGAAAGAAATCTTGGTGAAATTGTTTGGTTTAAAATCTTACTGAAGCTGGTTGCGGTGGTGCATGCCTGTAATCCCGGCACTCTGGGAGGCAGAGTCAGACAGATCTCTGAGTTGGAGGCCAGCCTGGTCTACAGCTGAGTCCAGGACAGCCAAGGCTACACAGGGAAACCTTGTCTCAGATAGATAGATAGATAGATAGATAGATAGATAGATAGATAGATAGATAGATAGATAGATAGATAGATAGATAGATAGATAGATAGATAGATAGATCTTACTGAAATGTAAACAGAAACTATACATGATAGTGTACATCTGTAATTCTAGCATGTGGCAGGTAGAGGAAAAAGGATTTGCCGTTCACGCGGGTCTCCTCATCTACATTGATTTGGTAATCAGGGCAAGCAGCCAGCCTAGGTTACATGAGACCCTGTCTCAAAAAAAAAAAAAACAAAAGTTAATATGTTGTGGTAGTTTATTTTGAAGAGTGCTCTCTTGCAAGTTGAGCTTGGTTGGAGGCTGTGCTAGATCTTGTCCGTGTTCTCGGACATACAGTTAGCATAGTTCAAACATTTTTTTCTCTTGAGCCACTGATTTTTTTTCCTGAATTTTATTTGAACAGAAATTCCTAATTCCTTTTTCTGAGGGGTAGTTTTTGGTGTTTTGTTTCTTACATAAAACCTCTATTTGAGAAAATCAATCAGATGAAATTGACATGCAAAGAAATTCTTTTTTGGTTTGTTATATGTTTGCTTGTTTTTGAGAGAGGGGTTTTCTGTGTAGCCTTGGCTGTCCTGGAACTCACTCTGAAGACCAGGCTAGCCTTGAACTCACAGAGATCTACCTGCTTCTGCCTCCCTAGTGCTAGGATTACAGGTATGTGCCACCCCTGCCTGACACACGCACACAAAATTCTTAAATCAAGACCCATATTTCTACTAGAAGCTCAGGCTTTGATAAATGTAGCTCCAGAGGGAAGGGCTCTCAGAGCCTGCTTGGAACCTGACTGTGCCAGCCACGTGTTAACATATTTTGTAGTCATTATGGCTGATTTTACAACTGAACCCTTTAAAATTCTGCCTTAATAAATTCCACCAATGTAACAGTCCCATTTTCCGAGTTACGATTTTGGCATTTATCCTGTTCTTTGGATGAAGTTGTCCAACATCAGTTGGGGTGGTTGGAATGTCATGATGTGTTTGAAGATCCTATTGAAACATGTTGGGGTTTTCTGCTGTGCACACAAACATTTTTGTTGTAGCTTGATTTTGTTTATGCCATTATGTCTCTGACCTCACTGCCTTGCACTCTTTTGGCTTAAGTCCTTGTAAAACTTTTGCCTTTATTACCTCCACGTGGATTTTTTTCCTATTCTAGGTTCTTTTGTACCTTCCAAAGTAGGTAAGTAGTTGATATGTGAGGCAGACAGTTTTTGAGTTCTCTCATTTTATAGTTAATAAAATAGCAGTTAAACAAAAGCATTAAAATACTGTTTGCGGGGGGGAAAGAAAAAGTTAAGCCCTGGGAAAATGGCTCAGTGGATAAAGAATTTGCCATGTAAGTATGAGGACTGGTATTCTGATTCCCAGAACCCACATTAAAAAACAAAAAAACAAAACCTGTTTGTAATACAAATACTCAAGAGTTGGAGGTGGTTATCTCCACTAACTAAATCAGCAGGCTCTGGGCTCAGCAAAAGACCCTCCTTGAACATATAAAGTGGAAAGTAATGGAGAAAGGTACCTAGTATCAGCCTCTGTCCTTCACATGTACACGTGTGCATATACATATGCAAATACACTTATAGATCCCACATGCATACAGAGGAAAGAAAAAAAAAGGAAGATCTCAGTTGTTTATTGTGGTAATTAACGATTTGACTGAAAACTATTGTTTTCTTTAAATCTTTGCTATAGTAATTGCGCTTGACTATAGGATACCAGCTTCCTTGATCTCTTTAGTTGTATCAGCTCAAGAATTGTGATAGATAAACTAGAGAGATGGCTCAAAGGCTAAAAGCACTGGCTACTCCTGCAGAGGATCAGGTTCAGTTCCTAGTACTCACAACTGTCTGTACCTCCAGTTCAGGGTATCTGACATCCTCCTGTGGCTCCAGGGCACCTGGCACACATGTGGCGCATATCTATGCATGCAGGCCAAACACATAATAAATATCAAATAATTCCGTTTTTAAAATATAAAGAATTGTGATAGATAACTAAACTTGCTATTTTGATTTCTTTCAGATTTCGGCCTATTAAGGGAAGGCAAGAAGAGCTAAAGGAAGTAATTGAACGCTTTAAGAAAGATGAACACTTAGAGAAAGCCTTCAAATGTTTGACTTCAGGTGAATGGGCACGACATTATTTTCTCAACAAAAACAAAATGCAGGAGAAATTATTCAAGGAACATGTAAGTTAAGTGCATTAACGCTGCTACTATATCAGATAAGTAGGAGCTAGGTGTGGTAGCTGAGGCAGGAAGAGGGCTCCATAGTGAATTTTGGCTAACTAAACTACGGTGTGAGACTGTATCTCAAAAAATCAAGGATTTATAAGTAAACTGAAGCCTGAATGTTTGTGAGCACTGAGATTTTAAGTCTAAGAGCATGGCAGTGGCTTACAGAGCTACAGGTTGAACCCAGGCCCTTACACAGGCTGGGAAGTCAAGTGCTCTGCCACTCAACTAGTCCCTTGCCCGTTAGTTAGTTTGTCATCAGAGCAGTGAATGTGAAGACTTGTAATATGGAAGATGACCCAGCTGCTCATCTGGAGTGAAGCTCATGTGTGCTCACCTCTAGAGCAGCAGAGCCAAGCCATTGAGTGGTGCAGACGCTCAGCCTGACAGTGAAGGCTTCCACTTCACTACCCAATAGTTTACATTGTTGGTGGTAGTATACTTTTATAATTTTGAGAAAGTCTAGCAGAATAAATAATTGTCACATTTTATTCCTGCTTTAGGTCTTTATTTACTTGCGGATGTTTGCGACTGACAGTGGATTTGAAATACTACCTTGTAATAGATACTCTTCAGAACAAAATGGAGCCAAGATAGTTGCAACGAAAGAGTGGTAATTATTACACTAGTCAAAACTCAGTATATTTCTGTTTAAAATCTCTGAAATTGTCCTAGAAGTACTTAAAAAGCCATGCTCAGGGTAATCCAGTGCTTTCCTTGAGGGACAGGGCAGTGTAGGCTCTGACTTAGTGATTCAGTGGGTAGTGAAATCAGAAGTCTGGGCGACCTAGTTCCATCTCTAAGGCACAGCATGTCGAGTCTTAATGGCTGCTCTGTGCTGGACTGATGAGAGGAGGCTGCCAGGGTTAGTGACCTGCTTCCAGAGTCAGCCTGATGAGTCTAAACTCTCCCAGGTAGGCTTACAGGTACAAACATTTGACTATGTTAACCTACTTAAAAACATACATGCATGTCAGCTTAAATAAAAGTAATAATGACCATTTTTAATCCCAGCACTTGGGAGACAAACAGATCTTTGTGAGTTCAAGACCAGCCTGGTTTGCATAGTATGCTCCAAGCCAACCAAGCTATACAGCCAAGCTTTGAGACCCTATCTCAAAGTAAAGTCAAACCCCAGTTTGAGGCTTAAAAGCCTCAGATGACAGAGATGACAGAGAAAGTGTGATTCTTTCCTGTTAATGATGCCTGTTCTTTACCTTTCATCCCAGGAGAAGCAGGCAGTCTCTCCTAAAGTTTAGTATTCTGATCGCAAAATTTTGAGGGATCGGGTACCTAAAAATGGAATGTGCAAAAGAGCATTATTCAAGTAGGTCCTGGGATGGGTGTACTATGCATCAAATTTGGATTGGGCTGCAAATTGGCTCTCATGGCTCCCTTGTTGCAGACGGTAGGCTTGAGATCTAGGGCCCAGCGGCTGCACTTTGTAGTAAAGTAGCCACCTGCTTCATAGAGTCCTAGAAATATAGTCTGTCTCAATGAAGAGGTGCTTTATGATATCCACTCCAGAGTTCACATGTGTTGTCTTTCACATTCTTAGTTCCCTGTGCCTTCTGAACAGTATTTGGGATATGTGTGCTTAAAATACATTATTAAGAATTTCACCTCTTCTTACTTGACATGCCTGCTAAGAAACTTAAGCTTGTAGTATGTGTTCACTTATAGTGAATGGGTGCCCTCCTAGATGATGGCAGAGTTCTGGACCCCTTGTGACCCCACTACTGTGGAACACATTTGCAAATGTAATGCTGCACAGCAGATAATTGGTCCCCTACCTCCCATGAGATGCTGATCCAGACACTGCAGGGTTTTGAGAGTCACAAGTGGCACAGTACCTTGCCTAGAGGAGCTTCCATTCTCTTGTGGGAATAATGTAGATAAGAATCAGGCCATGGGGCTCCAGGGAGAGAGGATGCTCAGGTGGACTCCAGGTCAGTCAGCAAAGTCTGTGGAGCCGGGCTGCTCAATTTCTGCTATTTATTGGGAAGGCTTATTTTATTAAAAGAGGCCATATTATAATTACTAGTAATTTTTATCACATATTTTAAATAGGAAACGAAATGACAAAATAGAATTACTGGTGGGTTGTATTGCCGAACTTTCAGAAATTGAGGAGAACATGCTACTTAGACATGGAGAAAACGACTTCAGTGTCATGTATTCCACAAGGAAAAACTGTGCTCAACTCTGGCTCGGTCCTGCTGCATTTATAAATCATGGTAAGCTGCCTTCTGAGGCGTCTGCACTGTGTGGGCTGGCTGCCCACTGCTGGTGTGGCCTGGCTATACTCAGGGGAGTTTGGAATGGCCATTATCTTCAGATTTATTAAATATGCCCAGCATAACTTGAGATCTAAACTGTTAGAAATTATGAAGTTGTCTGAAAAGCCTTTTCAGATTCTGTAACTTCATGTTTCAGATCTTATCAGCAGTTAATTGACTTTCTCTTTTGGACATTTTTCAGATTGCAGACCTAACTGTAAGGTAAGCATAAAAGAAAACCAAATACCTCAGATTCTATGTCTGCCTTGGGTATAAGACTCCTAACAGGTTATTTCTATTTCAGTTTGTGTCAACTGGTCGAGATACAGCATGTGTGAAGGCTCTGAGAGATATTGAACCTGGAGAAGAAATTTCTTGTTACTATGGAGATGGTTTTTTTGGAGAAAATAATGAGTTCTGTGAATGTTACACTTGTGAAAGGTAAAGGATCCTATTCAGCTTCATTTAACTGTCATGATGGTTATGGTATTGACCCTGCCCAGCCACCCACATCATGTGAGTATAGAGCTAGCATGCATGCACTGTAGCTCAGCACCAGTGCACTGTGAGAAACAGAATCAGATGTGATGCAGCAATTACTTGTGAGAAGTGCTTAGAAAAAACGATAGTAAGTGTGGTCTCTGAGGGTGTGCAAAGGAAAAAAACAGCATTGATTTTAAGTTTCTACATAAGTTGTACATGATTCCCTAGAAAGTTTTTTAATTAAAATCTGATGACAGGGCCTCAAGATAAGATCTAAGTAAAAAGAACTGTTGTATTATCTGTGAACACCTCGATGTCACTTTTCATAATAATAAATAGTTTGAAACTTCACATTTTGGAATTGACCAAAACTATTTTAATGTTTATAAAATAGTATGTCTGACAACCAAGGGAAAAAATATTTAAAGAACTTTAGGGGAAGCTAGGCATGGTAGTTTCTACCTATAATCCCAGCACTTCGGATGCTGAGGCATATGCACTGGAAAAAATCCAAGGTAAGCCTAGGATACATAGAAAGCTCTCAGAACAAAACAGGAGAGAAGCCTCGTCCTCAGCACCAAACAGCAGTGCTAACAGCAAAGGTTAAAGAAAGGCAGTGGGTGTAGTTCAGTCCATAGAGAGCTGCCTACAGCACAGGAAACCCTGGGTAGATCCCAGAGCTTTATTAGAGGCTGGTATGGTGGCACATGCCTGTAATTCCACAGTCATAAAGTGAGGCAGGAGGACCAGAAGTTCTGGTCATTTTATGTACATAGAACATTTCAGACTGGCCTGGGAAACATGAGACCCTGTCTTTTAAAAAAAATATCTGGGCACAGTGGCACATGCCTGTGATCCTAGCACTCAGGGAAGCAGAGGCAGGCAGAGTTTGAGGCTAACCAGGTCTACAAAGTGAGTTCAGTACAGCCAAGGCTACACAGAGGAACCCTGTCTCGAAGAAGAAAAAAAAAAAGTAAAGTTACCTTAATAGGTATTAAAGATTATTATACTATAAAGTGATTGTGATCAGACTTGTTACATTGCTTAGCAATAGACAGTAGCAAACAGAGAGTTCTAAAGCAAGACACCTCTGATCTTGGTATGAGCGTGTGTGCATATGCACACATACAAATACTAATCACAGGACATTGTATACATTCATGAATGTTCTGTGGAGATGTGAGCTTTCAGAGCATGTGTTCAGTGCAACCTTATGGTGCAAGCAAATTAAGTAATTAAGTACTAGGTAAAATTGTTTTAATATAGTATTTTAGTTTTGCTTGCTTGAAAAGAGATGTAAGTTAAAGAATTGGTTGTGTAGTATATCCACAGATGCAGGTCCATGGGCAGCTTAGGAATAATTGAGACGGTCATTGTAAGCACAGTTTTAAAGAGGCTCTGGCGGTGCGTGCTGGGTCTCCCTTGAGCTCGAGTTGCCAATTCTCTTAGCAGCGATGGAGGCCTCATCAGTTCTTCTCAGCTCTTGACCCGGTGTGACCCAAGTGCCCTCAGCAGCCAACCTTGTTTTAAGTAATCTGCTCCATTTGTTTGACCTTTGCTGTTTTCTTTTTCAGACGGGGAACTGGTGCTTTTAAATCCAGAGTAGGACTGCCTGCGCCTGCTCCTGTTATCAATAGCAAATATGGACTCAGAGAAACAGATAAACGCTTAAATAGGCTTAAAAAGTTAGGTGACAGCAGCAAAAATTCAGACAGTCAGTCTGTCAGCTCTAACACTGACGCAGATACCACTCAGGAAAAAGACAATGCAAGTAAGTAAGGGAGCTTGCTATAAGGTGCTGGTTGTGTTCCTTAGTTCTTCTATAGCATGCTTCAATAGTCTTAAAGCTGCAAATATGATAGAAACTGGGACTCAAGGCATTTCAGCTAGAAATTTTAGTCCATAGCAGTTTGTATCCACTCCAAATGTAGGGCCAACCTCTATATGTATTTTTGAATACTCGGTAATTGGATTTTGAAGTATTCAGCAGAAGTTCCAGAACCATTATGTTTGAGGAAAACATTTTCAGGTTGTTAGTGATGCTGTAATGGTGTTTTAGGCCCTGCAAGAGCTTGGCTGGTTCATCGGGCTACCCATGTCCCATTTCCAGCCAGTCTAGGAACACGATGGACCCAAAGTTCATTGTGGCTTGAAGGCTTCCATCTTCTTTTTACAAGTTACTTAGCATTTTTTGAAATGAAATCAACCTAGTTCACTAGGCTGAGAAGTGTGCCAGAGGAGTATTTGGACGTGGCTGTGTTGTGGGGTGTGTGATTACCATGATAAAAGGTAGCCAGCCAGATGAAAGGAGAAGGAAGCAAGCTCTGAGCTGCCAGTTGTTTGTTGGTGGAATATCTAATGGATATTGGGGGTAGAGTAAACAAAGAGAAAAGGAAGAGAAGAACCACTGTGTAGGCCAAGGACAGCATGGCATCTGTGGAGCTTCAAGTGCTGGGAGCCCTGTGGCTGCTGTCCTTCATCTGGGTAACGCCAGTGTTCTCTAGATGCCACTCTGTAGATGACAGTGGGTTCTCCCGACTGACTTCTCTGGACCAGAGTCGTCTGTGAGAAAGGTTTGCCTTGGTTTCCCACAGAGTATCTTTTCCAGCACCCTAGTGTCCAGTGCCTGAGCACTTAGGATCCCCCTCAGGTGCTGGGTGTTCCAGGATCTTCTCCATGCCTTCAGATGTTTTCAGCCCACCCTTGGGTGTGCCTTTCCCTTACAGAAAATTATGAAGAAAGGGGAAAGTGTCTTCATGATGGTAAATGCCACTGCGTGAATATCTGAATCTACTTGCTACTTGAAGTCCAAGGCCAGGACTTCTAGTAACCTCTAGTATACAAGCAATAGTGTAGCTCAAGTTTACACTTTTTAGCTGAGGCCGAAAGTGAACAAAGAGGAGGTATTAGTTCTCTCATTCCGTGTCGACTGTTGGTTTTATTAATAAAGGCAGTGTAATGAACTTTGTTTTCTTGAGTCTGGTTCCTTGAAGACACTGGAGGTTGTGAAGCCCCTTTCACAAATGCTTACAATAAAACACTGAAGTGTGTGCTGCCATCCATACAGCCACAAAGCTACCCTCAGAGAATCGCTCTGATGAAGAGAGAGTACCTGTGTTTTTGTGGATGAACTTGATCATTAGAGTTTTTATTATAAACTCAGTACACCACTTAGCCTACGTACTTAATACAAATAATTTCCGGAGGTGTTGTGTGTGCTAATATATTACAACATGGGGAATATTTGTTACTAAGTCCAGTAGTTTTTTAGAGAAATACCCAGATGTGGTGGTTCTGGCCCCTCTTGGGGAGCTTAGGCCTCACGACAAGTGCAAAGTCACTGCAGAGCTGGGTAAACACGCCTAATTCTCAAGGGCAGAGAGCATGCACAGCACCTTTGAACTGTAGTCTCAGCATTTTGGAGCAGGAAGTTCACCCTGCTAGTAGCTGCTTGTGTTAGGCTCTTGGGTTATTTAGTATCCCTTTCTTGAACATGAGTGTTAGAGTAAGCCAAGGTTACTGTCAGTGACCTGGAGGCATGGCCCAGGGCTCAGCAGGAGCCACTCCAGACAGCTAGTGCCCTGGTGCTTTAGGATTTTGATGACATCTAGAAGTATGTAAGACAGCCACTTAGTGTGCTCTTTATGCTCTCTGTAACCAGTACTCATTACCACATGTTCACTAAGGGCTTCTCTAGGTCTGTTTTAGCTGTTTTGAAAAAATATATATATATATATTTTTTATTTTTCCCTTTTTTGTCCCTGGAGAGTGTGACCATGGCACATGTGTGGAGGTTAGAGGACAAGTGCTGTCCACCACTGTGCTGGTCTCAGGGATGGAGCTCAGGTCATTAGGCTGGCCTGCAAGTGCGCTTACCTGTGGTGTGCTAATTTTTAAAAGACAAAGTCTTACTAGACAGTCCAGACCAGAATGCGAGCCCTCCTGCCTCGCCCTCCGAGCATTAGCATTACAGACATTGGCGCTCGCTTTCCTTCTTACATGTTTACTTTTCTGGTGTTTGTGCTCTATCCTAACCCTGTGAAAAACGAAGTGGGGCAAAATGGGCTGAGGAAAGCTAGCGAGCATCAGAGCTTTCTCTCAAGGCTTCTGATGCCCAAAGTGTGGCCAGGGATGGCTGGTGCCCTGCCTGCTTCTCTTTCCCCCGCCTTCATTGGCAGTTGGCAGCTGGTAGGGTTCCTGCTTTGACAGGTGTACAAGGCAGCATTGCTCCCTAGGCATGAGGAAAATATTCTTTCTCTAATCAAAGCCTGGGAGATAATCTCCTGAGAGCTCCAACTCGGGCTTTCTGCCTTAGCACCCAGGAGGAGTGGAGAAGGGGGTATGTGAAACGTGAAGACTCACGCAGCACCCAAAAGCTGTGGATAGTGACTGCCCTTATTACAAGCCAGTATAGGACCAGCGGATGTGCCCCCTAAGACTGAGTTTATGTGGACTAAAGGAGCACTGGCTGGGCATGAAGGCAGGGCTGCCCCTCCTTTCTCTCTGACACTGCCACCTCTTGCTGGTTCATTTTCCTGCCAGGCCTGCCTTTCTGCTCCCCTCCCATTACTCTTCAGGCGGCTTTTGCCAGTCAGTTGTGACAGGCAAAGGTACTTGTTCCTGGTAAAGAGGAGACTTTCAAGCGCTGCATAGGGTTTTCTGGACTCTAAACTAGACATGGCCCTAGTACAAACTTGATTTGCATGCATTGCCAGCACAGCCTAAGAGCTCAAGACAACTCTGTGTTCTTTTGATATATTTTGTAGTGCACACTGAGTGTCACACTATCTTATGGTTTCGATGACACCTTGGAGCAACCACAGTCAGTGGCCAGACAGTGTGTACTTTATTAGTTGGAAATGAAGCCATAATGCAGGCAGTCTAACAGTGATCAGGAATTTAGGGTCTGGAGCCACAACAAAGCTCAAGTCCCACTTCTCAGTAGATGGTTGAGAGCTTGGTTCCTTCATAGACATGGTAAGAACCACTTTATCATCTGATTTGTGTACAGTGGCCAGGAGGAATGTACACCTCGCCAAGATTACCACCCAGGTAATGCATTGAGTGTTTATCATCACGAAAGATAAAGTGCACTCAGCAAGGGCAGCAGGAGCGCTCCTGCCTCTGGATATCTGGACCCTGAGTCTCAGTCCACTTTGAAGTGGTTGACTCATAGTTTGTGATTGCAGCCACCAGCTTCCTGCTCTAGACTTATCATCATGGAATCCTCATCCACTACAAGTATGCTTAAATGTGTGCATAGTGACTGGCCCCTGGCACTCTGGGAGAGTCTTGGTCACATTTCTCTGCTTGTTTCTCTCAGCTTACCTTTTCACTGGACTTTCGATGAGATACTTTTCAAGTAAACTGTGAATACCTTGATAGACACAAGGCCAGTACCTACTGAAACAGTGTGCTTTCAAGTGCAGTTTATTGTGCTTGGTTCAGATCACAAACACAAGAACCACTTTGTCAAGTGACTGGCACTGCTGCCAACAGGGAATCTAAAAAAGGAGAGAGGGTCTGAGAGAAATCAGACTCAGAATCACCTTAAAATGGAATTCAGCTCTTGGATTAAATTAAGAATTAAGTAAAGAGAGCATGGGTACCAAGAGAATCCAGTCAGAAAAGGCTGCTTAAAAATTGAACTGGCCAGGTGAATCATGTCCACAGCAGATGGACTTACATACTCATGCCCACAAGTGGAGGACTTTAATCAGAAGGCCTGTTGCTTTGCAGATAGAAGGACTGTAACTTAGCTGAAGATTTTAGGCTTTAAGTCTCAGGGCATCAGCTAATTTAAAGGGTTACATTCCACTCCACATGACATGAGATAGTAGGACAAGTCATTCTAGCTCTGGAGAAATAAGACAGGCTCAGGCAGGAGGTAACCATGTGGAAGAGAAGCAAGTGGATTCCATTGACACTAGGGTTAGTTGCTGCAGGACAAACAAGTGACTATATGAGGCATAGAAGGAAGAGTTGGGGATGGTCAGCTTCCTGCTTGGGCAGTGGGCAGGTAGTGGGCAGCTGCTGGCAGCGTGGAGAACTGAGGGAGAAGCTGCTCGAGCTCTGGGGGACAACGCAGGCCTATCAGCCTTGGAGCAGTTTCAGTCGGTGTTTAGCAGTCTAGGTCTGTGGTTCAGGAGAAAAGGGGTAGAGGCTTGGAGGCTGCCAGTGTCTGAATGGTGGCAGCTGGAATATTCAAAGGGCTTGGGCTGGTAGGTGCCTGAGGAATAGCAGATGGGCTGCCAGGTGCCTGAGGAATAGCAGATGGGTTGCCAGGGCCAAAGGAAGACAGGAGCATTTGCTGTTAGCCCAAGGGAGATGAAACTGGTTACCAGAATTCAGTCCACAGAAATGAAAAAAGAAAAGGGCTGGAAAGTGTACACCGGGTTTCCTGCAGTGGTCCACCTAGCAAGCCCCACTGGAGAGCCACAGCCCAGGCTGCAGAGGGCTGGTGACAAAAGCGTGCCGTGTGTCCAGTCATTCCTAGGATTGAGTGCATGTTCAGAGCAAGAGTCGGGTAGAAAAGGGAAAGGAAAGGCTAGAGACTACAAAGCCTGGTTGTAGATAGTTCTGGAAGAAGCCATGTTTGAGAAAATGGCAAATGAGAGATGCAGTCTCTTGGGCTATAGAACTGAGAACTATAACTATAGAACTGAGAAAATGAAGTAATTAAAAATTGATTAATGAGCTGGGTGGTGGCAGCAACGCACACCTTGACTCTTGGCGCTTAGGAGGCAGAAGCAGGCGGATCTCTGTGAGTTCAAGGCCAGCCAGGTCTACACAGCCAAGGCTACACAAAGAAACCCTGTCTCAAATGTAAATGGAGAGAGAGAAATTAAGACAACAGGGCACAGGCAGACTTCCATGGCACAATAACCCTGAGCCACAGAGCCTCCTGTGAGGCACTTAGCTGTCTCCTGAGTTTGTACAGCTTTTTCGTCTGTTCTGGAGAGAAGAGGTTGGATCTCTTGTCCTGACTTAGTTGTTACCATCAGGGATTCACTGTGGGACTCTTCAGCTCTGGAGCTAACACCTGCTGTAGCTTCCTGCCCTCATAGGTGAGGGGAGCAAACAGCATATGGTAGTGTGCTTTTCTGCTGACACATGAGTATTGGAGAGGACAACATACAGTTTTTAGAATCTGTTCTGTGTAAAATTGTTGGAGAGAATGTGTCTCTTAGTGTACAGCAGTTAATGCATCATCTCTCTGTTGTACTGGCTAAGTAACACACTTTAGGTAATTTAAAACAGTGACTAAGACTCTGTTCGAGGCCAGCCTGGTCTACAAAGTGAGTGTGGGACAGCCAAGTCTACACAGAGAAACTCTTTGAAAAAAAACAAAAACAGTGACTTAAGAGTTCAGAAGAGAAGCTGAGCATTACAGCACACACCTGTAATCCTAGTACTTGAGAGACACAGGCAGGAGGATTGCTGAGAGTTCAGGGCCAGCCCAGTCTATTCTATCAAATTCCAGACCTACCGAGATGTATATATGATGTGCACAGACACATATATACATACATACATACATAAAATGAAGGTAGAAACTGGCTTTTATTTACTTTCCCTTTAAATCATTTATGTAATTTAAATACTTATTCTGGACCAATGAGCTCTGGCGTGGGAGCCGCCCAGCGGAGAGCAGCCTTGGCCCCTGCCATGCTGTAACCCTTGAATAGTAACAGAGACAATGTAGGGATGCTATTCTGAGAGCTGCCGTGTGTGTGTGTGTGTGTGTGTGTGTGTGTGTGTGTGTGTGTGTGTGTGTCAGCGTCAGCATCTTGTGGCTGGTGGTCTGCATTGGGGATTATTTAGTCATGTCATGTTGCAATACCAAGCTGGTTTCATTCATTTCTTTCTCTCTCTCCCCCTCTCTCCTTTTTGGTTTTTGTTTTGTTTTGTTTTGTTTTGTTTTGGTCTTCTAAACTTCACAGCTTCTAACCGAAAATCTTCAGTTGGTGTAAAAAAGAGCAGCAAGAGCAGAACATTGACCAGGCAGTCCATGCCAAGAGTCCCAGCTGCTTCCAACTCTACCTCACCTAAGCTAGCGCACATGAACAATTCCAGGGTACCAAAGAAACTGAGAAAGCCGGCAAAGCCTTTACTTTCCAAGATCAAACTGAGGAATCACTGCAAGCGGCTAGACCAGAAGGGCACATCACGGAAGCTCGAGATGGGGAACTTAGTGCTTAAGGAGCCCAAAGTTGTGCTATATAAAAATTTGCCAATTAAGAAGGAGAAGGAGCCAGAGGGACCAGTCCATGCTGCAGTGGGGAGTGGGTGCTTGACTAGACATGCTGCAAGAGAGCACAGGCAGAACCCTGGGAGAGGTGCTCACCCGCAGGGCCACGGTGTGCCCTGCACCTACACAACCCGGCGCTCTTTGAGGACAAGGACAGGTCTGAAGGAGACCGCTGACATCAAGCTTGAACCAAGTCCCTTGGATGGCTATAAAAATGGCATTCTGGAACCCTGCCCGGACAGTGGCCAGCAGCCAACCCCAGAGGTGCTGGAAGAGCTGGCTCCTGAGACTGCACACAGGGAGGAAGCACCCCAGGAGTGTCCCAAGAGTGACCCCTGCCCGTCACGAAAGAAATTTCGACAAGGGAAACCTGTGAAGCACTTAGCAAAGGCAGAGGACTGCAGTCCAGAGCACAGCTTCCCTGGAAAAGATGGGCTGCCAGATTTGCCAGGGCCTCATCCTGACCAGGGTGAGCCCAGTGGCACAGTCGGGGTGCCCGTGAGCTACACAAACTCTGCTTCCTCACCTGTTGGCTGCTCCATTGTCACACCGGACAGCTTCACAACAAAAGACAGCTTCAGAACTGCACAAAGTAAAAAGAAGCGGCGGGTCACCAGGTACGATGCACAGCTGATCCTGGAGAACAGCTCTGGGATCCCCAAGCTAACGCTTCGCAGGCGGCACGACAGCAGCAGCAAGACAAATGACCATGAGAGTGATGGTGTGAACTCCTCAAAAATCAGCATCAAGCTCAGTAAAGACCATGAAAGTGACAGCAACCTCTATGTCGCAAAGCTCAGTAATGGGGTCAGCTCGGGGCCGGGCGGCAGCTCCACCAAGCTCAAGATCCAGCTCAAGCGGGATGAGGAGAGCAGGGGCCCATACGCAGAGGGGCTTCACGAGAATGGGGTGTGCTGCAGCGACCCCCTCTCCCTGCTGGAGTCCCGGATGGAGGTGGACGACTACAGTCAGTACGAGGAGGACAGCACCGACGACTCTTCGTCTTCTGAGGGGGAGGAGGAGGAGGAGGACTGCGAGGAGGACTTCGATGATGACTTCATCCCTCTTCCTCCCGCGAAGCGGCTGAGGCTAATCGTCGGCAAGGACTCCATAGACATCGACATTTCTTCAAGGAGAAGAGAAGACCAGTCTCTAAGGCTGAATGCATGAGCGTTCACTCATTGTCCTGGGGAACTAAAAGTAAAAGTCCCAGCCACAGCGCCTCAGCGCAGCACTTCTGTGGTCTCTTCACCTATAGGCATAATATTGTAGAAAGTGTACAGCATCCCGGCTGTTAAGTCTGATTTGTGCAAATTTTTATCGTACTTTTTAAATAGCCTTCTAATGTGCAATTCCGAGTTAGAGGGAAATCCCTGTTGTAAGATAGAGGCTCCAGCAAACTGTCCAGTGACAGCAGCTCTCCACACAGGACACAGACACTGATGTGCTCACACCGTGTTGTCACGTATAAGAGCAAGCGCCAGCCCTCTATTCTAGATGACTAAGCCGGAGTTAGGCGGAGCAGAGCAGCCTCGTGGGAAGGGTTTCCAGCATCTGCTCGTATCACCAGCAACGACCTCTGGCTTTTGGGTTATTTGCTAGATGTTTCCCCCTTGGAGTTGTGTCAGTTTCCACTGTTTACTGGCCCAGGCGTCCTGTCCGTGGCCTCTGTTATCATAGACCATTGGCTGGAAGTCAGATTGATTTCTTTGAAGAAAAAATTTAAATTAAAATGCAGTCTTCTGCGTGACAGCTCACTTTGAGTACATTATATGTACAAGGCTGGTGGTGTGCAGGGTGAGTTTCCAGAGCAGCTTATTTATTGCTTGTAATGTAAATTAAAGACTGTGTATTTAACACTTTTCAATCCTTTTAGATAAAATTGTTCTTTGCAAGAATGATTGGTGCTTATTTTTTCAAACCTTTGCTGTGAACAGCGTGGCGACAGCGAGCAGCGTCTGTCTGATGAACTCCAGCCATCTTAATTTGGGTCTTCAAGTTTCTGTTGCACTTGTAAAATGCTACAAGGAATATTAAAAGAATTCTATTCACTTTAACTTATAATAGTTTATGAAATAAAAACATGAGTCACAGCTTTTGTTCTGTGGTAACCTATACAAACATTTGTCTTTGGGATTCAATGTAAAGAGCTGAAAACAATGTATATGTTGTAAATATTTGTGTGTTGTGAGAAATTTTTGTCATAAGAAATTAAAAGAACTTACCAGGAAGGTTTTTAAGTTTAGAAATATTCATGCCAATAAAATAGGAAACTATAAATATATAGAGTAAGCACTGCATCAGTGGACGTTCTTGGCTTATGTTAGTTTATTATGAAAATATCAGATTTTTTTGATTATATTATCAGTCAAACAAAAAGAGGAGTCAGATTTAATTTGTTTTTGAAGCACTTTGAGAAGAGAAATTAATTTTAAGTAACTTAATGAGCAATTTTTGATTACTGCTTTATGTTCAATACCAGGCTTGTTTGTTTCTCTGGATTATTTTATAAATCAAAGAATTTGAGAATATCAGTCTGTAGCAGGTGTTTGACACCAGTGGGTCTGTTTCTTTTCTGGGAAATGTGTAGGTGTCCTTTCAGATAGATACGGTGTCCTAAGTGACACAGCTAAGGGACTTGGTGTCCCAGCATGTTAGAAGGGACCTGCAGGGAGGGAAAGGTCCAACAAAGAACGCCTCAGTGCTTCCCTGTTGCTGGCGATACCTAGCAGTATTCATCTTGGGAACACTGAGATTCTTAAAACTGTTGTCTCTAGGTTCTAGTTACAAGTTAGTAAGATTCATGAGTGTTTCCAGGGTTCGATGTCTTTGCGCCTGTGCATCATAGAATCCTTGCTGTGGTCCTGTGCAGCCTTGTCCTTGCCATGCACTTTGACCCTCGGGTGTCTATCTCATTGGGAAGCAGGAGGGAGACTGCGTGCCCACATACGTACACACACAACCTGTTGCTCTAGCCATGAAATAGGGCAGCCCTGTGTCTCAGGACCTCCTGTCTCAAGGCACCCAGAGCACCTTCCATGGTGCTCCCAGTCCTCATGGGGTCCCCAAGCATAAGTGCGAGCGATGTGCCACCTCCAGGAAGCTGAAGGTGGGCTCAGGAGCCTGCACAAGGCAGCAGGCCACCTTCATTCCCATGTTCACTCGGGCTGTTGAGACTAAATCCTCCCATTTCTTTGAATACCAACAATAGCCATTTCAGGAATTTTGATCTTAAGGAAAAAGTAACAAAATAAACACATTTCCCATTTTCTCCATTTTTAAGCTTAATTTTAGTAACTTATTTATGTTTATTTTAGTTTTGTTGTGGCCTCATCTTTGGAGGCTGACCTTCCCATGGGTCTAAGAGCAGTGACATTGTAAGGAGTTGCTGCCTCTCAGGAGTCGTATGCACAAGCATTCAGCAGTGCTGCTGATGCCTTCTAGGGAACCTTATTTCCGTTTCTCAAGGCAGGGGCCTCGGACTGTTCTTGATCTGCTGTAGAACTTCACTGTGGGGGTGCCAGAACCCACATTCTTGACCAGTCTAGAAGAGGTTACACTCAATAAAACTCTCAGCTTGAGCTTATGCAATGATTGGTAAAGTTTTTGGCAATTGTAAGAATTAGGAAATGATCCTAGAAATATATGTAAAGTATTCAATTTTCAATCATTTTTCAAATTACTGTTTGAAATTGTTTTGCTGAGCTGTAATACTTTTGAGATACAATGTATTCCTTGTACTGAAAGAATGAAAAAGGACTTTTTTCAGCATTTGAGGTAAGTTCTTTAACGTTTCGTTAAAAACATTTTTTACAAATATTTTGTACATGCACTTGCAGTATTGAGGTTAATCATTTTAATAAATTCGGAAATTAAAATGATCTGGTCAGTGTTCACTGTATCTTGAGAAGCAAGCGTTCCACCAGATGCTTGCAAGAAGCAGTTTGTGAGTTGGAGTGAGCCATTTTAACTGGCCACGAGCACCCAGTGGTGTGACTCACTCAGAGCGGAGGGGCCTGTCCTTCCCACAGAAAGGCTTGCTTTCAGCATCCCAGACCCGGGAAGGCTTTGCCCTCAGCATGACACTGGGTTTCCACAGCCCAGCTAGCTGGCATCGGTGCCTGGAAACCCTGTGACTTCCTCCTCAGACTTCAACTTGGTGTCACTGGTGTACACCCTGCCGTGTAACCAGTCAGGTTGAGGTGCGGTGACACCTCCAGGGTCTGCTGCTTGTGTCCCCTGCAAGAGGGCAAGTGAGCTCTTGGCATGCACAAGAAGGCACCAGTCTCCTTCCCCAGTGTCCTACATCGTGTGGCTGCTGGCCAGCAGTAGATCTCGAAAGGTGGAACAGCAGAGGGTCAGGAATGAAAATGACCCCTCTTAGCCCACCTCTGCCACACTCACCCTCCCAGGTCACTAAGCTTATACATAACCCAAACTGAGGTCAGAAGAGGAGATGGCTTTCAACAAGCCGGGAGAAAGTCATTCTGTGTTCTTATCAGTTCTTCCAGTTTCCTGCTCAGACATAGGTAGGAGTGGGCCACTGCTGAGAGGAAGCCATGCTTGCTGGGGCACGTAGGCAGGTGCCCCAGTCTGAGACATGAACTGGCCAAATGTGTTGAGCACCTGTTAGTCATCTGAAGTTGCTGAGGTAGGATCTGAGTTAAAGCTGAGTCACTGAGGACCCATAACTCAGGCCTCCCACACAGAGACTGCTAAGCCATTTGTCCTCTATGGCCTTAGCTGGGGCTCACTTCTGGAGGATCCAGACTAGTGAGGGAGAGTGGAGAAGTCTAGCCTAGGAGATCACTTACGTTATTAAAGGACAAGCAAGGCTGAGGACGCTGGAAGCTTCTGCGGAGCTGAAGAAGAATGGAGGGATTAGGGATTGCCTAGCTGGCTCGTGGATACAAGAAGAGCTCGTGGGGCTGGAGAGAAGGCTCAGTTGCTAAGAATACAGAGGATCTGGGTTGCTTTCCAGTGCCCACGTGGCAGTTTACAACCTTCCGTAACTCCAGCTCCAGGGGATTCCATGCCCTCTTTTTGGCCTCCATGGGCACTAGACATGCATGTGGTGCACATACATACATGTAAACAAAATAGGATATAAATAAATCTTTGTATAAAAAAAGAGCTGGGTTGGGAGGGGGCTACAGCTGGAATACAAAGTGAATAAATTGTAATAAATTTAATAAATAAAGAGCTGGGTATGGTGGTATAGGCCTTTAATCCCAGCACTTAGGAGTAGAAGCAGGCAGATCCCTGAGTTCTGGTCTATGTACGAAGTTCTGGGTCAGCCAGGGCTACATTGAGACCCTACCTCAAAAATAAATACTGTTTTTTTGGGGGGTTTGAGTCAGGTACAATCCGGGTCCACACTTGGCCAGGGTAGCACAGGCCTCCCATGAGACAACCAAGAGAAAAAGGTTAAGGGTGGAGGAGAGCTCTGCCCTGCCCACAAGCAGTCGGCAAGGTCATCTGAGGATGAGGTGAGGGTCTGAGCTGTGGGGAGATGTCAAATGGACAGTGGGGTTACCGAGTTAGCTACAGATTCCCAGTGTAATTCATTAAACAACCATGATCTTGAGATACCTGTTAGCAGCCAGAGAAATCCATGGGCCCCCAGTTGGTAGCAGCACTGACCAGTGACTATAAGGCCAGCAGGGACCTCAGGAGATAGTGGGTTCAGAAGGTATAGAGTTTAGGGTGTCAAAAGAGTTGAGCCAGAGCAGGGTGCAGTGGCACACGCCTGGTAATCCCAGCACTCAGGGAGGCAGAAGCAGGTAGATCTCTGTGAGTTTGATGCCAGCCTGGTCTACAAAGCGAGTCCAGGACAGCCAAGGCTACACAGAGAAAGCCTGTCTTAGAAAAACAAAACACAAACAAACAAACAAACAAAACCAATAACAAAGCAAAACAACCACAAAAGTTGAGGTGGCAGCAGAAGGATCAGGAGTTCAAAACCAGCTAGATTGCATGAGGCCTTGCCTCCCAGGGAGACAGGCAGTTATTGAACATAGACATGCAGGGAGGGTAAGGAAAAAGATGGAGATGAGCCAGGAGTTAAGTGAGCCACTTGAAAAACAGACGCCTGGCCTGGAGGCCAAGCTCTCTCTGGATATGCTGTTAGGAAGGACAGGCCAGGGGTGGGTCAAAGGCAGGTCAGGAGCCTTGGAGGGTCAGGTTAGCCTGGACGGAGAGAAGGTTAGTGGCAGTTAGGCGGTCACCGTTCTGAGGAGCTGGACATTGGTCTGTTGTGCAGGTGCCTTCACTGAGGACCTTCTAGGTACTTTCAGTTTGTGCCAGGTGAGGGAGAAGGCCCAAGGAGCAGAGCAACTAGACTGGGGTAATGGCGTGCCTGGCCTAAGCAGCCAGCAAGCGCCAGGCCAACAATCCAAAGCCAGGGCTTTGAGCCCTACCAGGAGAGACCCATGCCTCCACCAGGCACTTCTAAAGTTTTTCTGCTAAAAAGAGCCCCTGGGTAGCCGAGCGACCATTGCTAATCATGAAGTGACAGATGGTGCTCAAAAACTACAAACATATGACTAGCAATCATAGAAATGCAAATCAAAACACCTTTGAGGAGTTGCAGAGGTGGCTCAGTGGTTAGAGCACTTGATGCCATTGCAGAGGACTGGGGTTCAGTTCCCAGCACCCACCTGACCTGAGGGCATGCGCATGTCATGCATACATACATGCAGGCAAAGCACTCATACACATAAAAAAATCTTTATGTGTATGTGTAAAAATCTTTATGTGTAAAAAATGTTTTTAACACTTAGAAAAAAAAATTTTAAGATTTGTTATTTATACAGTATTCTGCCCGCAGGCCAGAAGAGGGCACCAGATCTCATCATAGATGGTTGTAAGCCACCTGTGGTTACTGGGAATTGAACTCAGGACCTTTGGAAGAACAGTCAGTGCTCTTAACCTCTGAACCATCTCTCCAGCCCTCAACACTTAGAAATTTCATCTCACCCCAGTGAGAGTACACAGCATCAAGAAAAGAAGCCGTGGAGGATTGGGGAAAGGAGACCATTCCTTGCTGTTAGTAGGAGTGTAAACTGGGGTGTAAATTGTGGAGGTCAGTGTAGACTGGGGGCCAGTGGATGACCCAGCAGGGAAAGATGTTTGCACTAAACCTGGTGAATGGAGTTCAGTCCCCAGGATCCGCACAATAGAAAGAAAGAACCAACTCTCATAAGTTGTCCTCTGGCCCCTACACTGCCTGCACCATGCTATGAGCTCACCAACCCACATACATACCACACACACAATGAGTAATAAAATGTAGGACGTGGATAGTGATGGTGCACTCCTTTAATCCCAGGCAGAGGCAGGCAACTCTCTTAGGTTCGAGGCCAACCTGGTCTACAAAGCAAGTTCCAGGACAGCCAGGGATTCACGGAGAAACTCGGTTTAAAAAAATCAAAAACAAAGCAAAACAAAGTAATGAAATACTTAAGAGAAAGAAAAAAAAAAAAAAAAAACCAGAACTGCCACAGCCATGTGACCTAGCTAAACCACTGCTGGCCGCACACCCAGCAGACTGTGTCCTTCTGCCTGCACGTCCGTATTCATGGTGCTCTAGTCACACTGGCAAGAAATGGAGTCAACGTAGATGTCCATCAACTGAGGAACGAACAGCGAAATGTAGTCCATAGATGCGGGCAATTTTATTCATCTGTGAAGAAAGATGACACTTTCAGGTAACTAGAGAAGGTTACACTAAGCAAGGTAATCAGGGGTCATCAGGGGTCAGAGAGACAAAAGCCTTAAGTTCTCTCCCGCACGCAGATTCTAACCTCTAACTGTTCAGTGTGAGTGTCTAGGTGGGAATAAATGCGGGGAAAGGGCTGGGGAAACTAGAAAGGGGCCCAACAGGGCTGGGAGTAATACTGTTTAAGAGAGGGAGTTGGGAAAGACAATCGAACAAAGTCAAAACGGGGCAGACAAGCCCGAGAAATGGCTTTGCGGCCTGGGACTCCACTTGGTATTGGTTGTGCACATACCCTCCCTCCCAGCAATATTTTTGCCTGCAAATATGACACATCCTGTTCCAAACCGTGTGCCCTAGCCACCTGTCATCCGCACCGAAACCTTTTCACACTGCGGTTCCCGGCCTTCTGAATGCCGGGGCCCTTTAATACGGTTCCTCATGTTGTGGCCACCCCCAACCATAAAACTATTTTCGTTGCTACTTCATAACTGTAATTTTGCTACTGTCATGAATCATAATATGCAACCCCAGGGAGTCGTGACCCAAGGTTGGGAACCACTGCCTTAAGGACAAACTTTTTGTTGTTCTTGTTGGTGTTTGTTTGGTTTTTGAGACAAGGTTCCTCTGTGAAACAGAGCCCTGGCTGTCCTGGACTTGCTATGTGGACCTGGCTAGCCTCAAACTCACAGAGATCCTCCTGCCTCTGCCTCCTGAGTGTTGGGATTAAAGGTGTGTGCCACCACACCTGGCCTGATAGTTTTTATCCAAACATACTCCATATATATCCAGGTAGAATTAAAAGACCAATTTAGCCTAAACTTGTTTGGTTGTGTATTCAAATAGGCAAGCAGTGTAAGCGGACTTTTAAGGAGAACCCCTTATTTATCAGGTCATGCCTATGCATAATTAGGTGTGCATATGATTAAAATCAGATGCATTGTGGGAAGGGACAAGTGCAGTGAGCAAAGGTCTCTGTGGTAGAAGCCAATCAAAATGAAGAGCCATTCAAATTTTATCTCTAGTTGCTAAACTCCTCCTCTTGAAACCCCATAAAAGGAAGTCCCTAAAAATAATTGATACCCCTGAGTTTCTTCCCTCATGTGGCCATGGTTCCTTCATAGTAAGTTCTGACCTCTTCTATTGCTTTGCTTAAGTTTCTCGTGACTTTGCAAACAGTGCAGGCTTTTCTATTTTTTTTTATATATTTATTTATTTATTTAGTGTGAGTGGCCTATCTGCTTGTATACCTGCATGCCAGAAGAGGGCATCAATTCCCATTATAGATGGTTGTGAGCTGCCCTGTGGTTGCTGGGACGTGAACTCAGGACCTCTGGAAGAGCAATGCTCTCAACCACTGAGCCATCTCTCCAGCCCTCGGTTTTGTTTTTTTGAGACAGGGTTTCTCTATGTGTTTCTGGCTGTTCAGGAACTCACTTTGCTGACCGGGCTGGTCTGGAATCCACCGAGATCCTTCTGCCTCTGCCTCCGAGTGCTGGGATTATGGCTGTTCGCCACTGCCACCCATCCAGCCAGGGCTTTTATTTCCTTCTCTTTCCACTTTCACGTGTGTAGGCCCGAGGTGGACGTGAGGAAACAGCCTGCCTTGCTCTTCCACCTTATCCACTTAGTCAGGGCTCTCAATCGAACCCAGAGCTGGCATATATAATTAATCTCACCAGCCAGCTTGCTCTGATGTTATGTGACATCATTCCTGAGAAGACATAAGCAAAATGTTTATTCACCCCAGATAGGGGACTGACAACAGAGCAAAGGAAGAATAAAAATCAAAGTCCATCCTGGTTAACCAGTGACTTTATTGGAGTTACTCAGAATAGTATGGGTGAGGGACTGCTTACAGGAACAGAAACGACTCAAAGACAGCTGCATCACCAGAGTGCACTCCAGCGTGGGTGACAGCTCGTGTAAACTGGAAACCTGCAGCTCGCTGCACAGCCTGCAGGCAGCTCAACAGTTTGGACAGTCTTGGTTCCAGGTGGCTCGGTAGTCAGTGCCTCTTCTAGTAGCTAGGCTGGTCTGAGCAGTTCTCACTGCTTTGAAGGTGTCCAGGAGATCTGGTCAGTTTCAGGGACTTCCTGAAGTTGGTTGGTTGTTGTTTTGAAACAAAGTCTCACTGTGCAGCCTTGGCTGGTCTGGAACTTTCTATATGAACCAGGCTAGCCTTGAACTCACAGAGATCCACCTGCCTCTACATCTGGAGTGCTGAGATTTAAAGGTGGGCCCCTCCATGCCAGGTGTTCTGAAGCTTTTGAAATGTTTACTTCCTGAGTTTAAGGGGTTTTGCTGAAGGATGGATGCTCTACTTCGCTTTAGAACAAACTATCTTAAGAAGCTTCTCCTGGGCTGGAGGGACGGCTCAGAGGTGAAGAGCACTGGCTGCTCTTCCAGAGGTCCTGAGTTCAATTCCCAGCAACCACATGGTGGCTCACAACCATCTAGAATGAGATATGGCGCCCTCTTTTGGAGTGTAAGGGCACATGAGATAAAACATTGTATAATAATAAATAAATATCCTTACTGCAGGGCAGCGGTGGCACAGGCCTTTATCCCAGCACTTGGGAGGAAGAGACAGGTGGATCTCTCGCTTGTTCTACAGAGCGAGCTCCAGGACAGCCAGAGCTACACAGAGAAACCCTGTCTCAACACCAACACAACAACAAAAATAATAATAAAATTTAAAAAAATAAATAAAGAAGGAGCTTCTCTTTCACATGGAGGGTTTTATCCCTGGGGAAACTGCTATACAACATCTGGGGGTCCCCTGCCTCCACCTTCTGAGGCTGGGATTACTGAGGAGCCACCATGCTCACCTGATATTATATGGGTTTCTGAGTTCCTGTTTAAGCAATGACCTGTCTCCCTAGCTCCTTGTTATATTCTCAGAGGTCAGGAACCTAGAGTCATCCTGGCCAGACCTCAATCACCTGTACTAAAAGGGAAACTGGAAGAAGGATATAGTGGGGAAATAGGGACAATGTGAGGAGAGCTGGAGGGGGAATGAACCAAAATGAAGTATTATGAAGGTGACACACAGACACATGAAAGCTCGTTACTTTGCAAGTGAATTTCAAAACAAAAAGGATTTAAAAAAAGAAAAAAGTTTCACTGTTTCTCACTTGCCTTCCACAGGCCTAGTAGGGCCAGGAGCAGCTTGTCCAAAGGACAGCATGCAGATAAGCAGGGAGACCCACGCCCATTAGCCACATACACCGAGGAGCCTGAAAAGTAGGAGAGGGCACTAGATGGCCTTGGCATCTCTTGGGAGACTATAGCTGCAGCTGCCCTAAGAGGTGGACCCTTAGGAACACCAGCAGCCCAGGGCCAGCAGAGAGGCACAGGGGATGTGTGCAAAGTCCTGCTGATAAGGGTGAAGAGGGTGTCCAGGAGAGAAGGTCAGCAGGCGGAGCCCAACTTGGGGCCCTCTGGAGACTGGGTAAGGTGACGGGGTGAATGCTAGGACCCGGGTCAGGAGTTCTAGAGACACACACACCTCTCCAACAGGTCCTACCACAGCTATAGATCCCAGCAAGTGAGAGGGATGTGATGGCAGAGCCCACTAACTGAGATTAAGTAAAACAGCGGGGCTGCAGAGATGGCTCAGGGGATAAAACACTTACCTAGTAAGAATCAGAGCCTGAGTCTAGATCCCCAAATCCACATAAGACTGGATAAAATAGTTCTTATCTGTAATGCCAGCATTCCCAGGGTGACGTGGGAGGCTGAAGGGGAAAAGCCGGGGAAGCTCACAGGCTAGCCTGTTTGGCATATGCAGCAGTGAACCAGAGATCCTGCCTCAAGCAAGGTAGAAAGGTAGAACCTGAGTACCAACACCTGAGGTTTTCCTCTGACCCCCATATGCTCACACCATGGTATGCACACAGTCACACACATACAAATGTGCATACATACACAAAAATTCGATGATGGTGGTGCTGGTAATGATCATGATTATAAATAAAACAAAAGAATGTCCCACATGGTGGTAAAAACCTATAGTCACAGCACCCTGGAGGTGGGAACATGAGGATCACATGTCCAAGGTCACCCTCGACAATATAGCAAGTTCAAACCCAGCCTAAACTATGTGGGCTCCTGTCTCAAAAAGAAAGAATAAAATAAAGTAAGAGCTAAGGGGTCTGGAGAGATGGCTCAGTGATTAAGAACACTTGCTAATGGACTAGAAGAGATAGCTCAGAGGTTCAGAGCACTATCTGCCCTTCCTTAGAGGTCCTGAGTTCAATTCCCAGTCAACTACAAGGTGGCTCATAACCATCTGTAATGATATCTGGCGCCCTCTTCTGGCATGCAGGTATACATGCAGTCAGAACACTATACATAATAAATAAATCTTTAAAAAATGTTTGGAGGAGGAAGAGGAGAAGGAGAAAAAAAGAACACTTGCTTAAGTGTCTTGCAGAGGACCAGAGTTCTACTCCCAGAACCCACATGACCATCTTCAACCACTTCAGTTCCAGAGGATCCACTGTCTTTCGGCCTTTTCAGCCACTGCATGCATGTGATGCATATACATACATACATGCATGCATACATACATACATGCAGGCAAAAAAGCCACCTACATAAAATAAAAAAACTTTAACAAATAAACAACATTTAGAAATAAATAAACCCGGTACACCAAACAAACGGAAAAAACAGTGGAAAGATGTATGGCTTTGTGTGCCCAGGCAGGCAAGGAGGTCACACAGCCTTTGTGATTTCCTGTGACTTACTTCCTGTGTCTGTTCTGTGGTTTCACATAATTTGCTCCATCCTCAGTGCCACCAGGCCTAGGAACCTGGTCCTGCCACAGCCTCACCCAGGGAAGAAGTGTCTCAGGAGGCCACCTTGGGTGAAGGGCTAAACACAGAAGCGCCTTTAGCCCACTGATCCTGCCCTCCCAGAGCCCTCCCAGTAGGTGAGAGCAGTAAGGGGCAGGCGAGTGGCTTGCTGAAGGGCCTACGGTGATCAGGAGACGGAAGTGGCTGGGCTTGGACCCAGGCAGAACTTCCCCTTTCCTATCTGACAGCCTGAGCCCCGCTCCCCCGTGCCAGCGTGGCAGGCAGTGCCAGGCAAGTGACCAGGTCAGCGGGAGGAAGCTGCTGTTGACATGTGACAGCCATGTTTGCTTTGCTGGGGCCACACACCAGAAGAGTTAATATTCAACTTCCTGGAGCTCCTGGAGTTGCAGCGGGGACTTCATGGCCGTGACAGAGACATGAGTCAGCTCTTGTCTTACAGAACATGTGACTCAAAGCTCACAGGAGTTTCTTGTGGGTTCCTTATCTCTGTTCCTAGAAGAAGGAACCTGAGCTCCAAAACGGGACAGGACTCAGTCACTCAGCCTACAAGGCTCTACTTCACAGGCCTGAGGCAGGCTGGAGGTCCCAGGGAGCTCTGTGGGACCCTGATGGGTTGGGGCTTGAAGTGTGGTGTAGCTGGACACAGATATGAAGCACAGCCCAGGCCACCCAGTCGAAAAGGGTTTCCTACTTGCCCCTGTGTCCCAGGGAGGCAGTGGCCCCAAAAGCCATACCGGGTGAAGGACTGTACCCCCGACTCTTTCCAGCCTATTGAATCCCAGTAGAGGAGAGGCTCGAAGGGCCCAGGACTGCTCTGTGTTGGACTCTGGGTATAACCTTCTCACTTCACCCCTCTACTGGCACAACGCTGGTGCCTGAGAGCACTGCAGGAGGATGTGGGATACAGTGTCCTCTCCTAGCCCACCTCTCCACATAAAGATGCCCTTCTCCTGGGAATTTCACGGCCCCCGACCCATCATCTTCCAACGGTAAGGAACCTTGTGGGCCCACCTCTGTTCTTAGTCAACAGACACAGAGAAGGAAGGCAAACTGAGGGTCAGGGAGGGCATGCAGCAAACAGGGGCAGAGCTGGTGGAGAACCTGCTCTTTAGTCTCAGCCTGAACCTCTTCCCTGAAGCAGGAAGTGGGAAGCGTGGTTCTGCATTGACAGAGCTGCAGGGCCTGTGGCAGGCACCAGGTCATGGCCCTCAGGTCCTCAGTCACTAGGTAACTAGAGTGCAGTCGGGGTGCAGAATGAGATTGCCACATGACTTCTGAAGGCCTCTGTGTCTGCTGGACCGATGGGAACTCAATTTGACAGGCTGACTTTGGCTCTGCTTCAGAAACTGCAAAGGACTGGGTTCCTCTGACCCCCAGCTTCTGACTGTAAAGCCACAACTGTCCGAGGGTGTCAGCAGGTGGCTGTAGGTA
This sequence comes from Pachyuromys duprasi, assembly GCA_028658305.1. Classification (NCBI taxonomy): domain Eukaryota; kingdom Metazoa; phylum Chordata; class Mammalia; order Rodentia; family Muridae; genus Pachyuromys; species Pachyuromys duprasi. The sequence goes on from CM053762.1 coordinate 21,569,890, forward strand.
CTCCCTGGGCATGTGTGTGTGGATCTGAACACATTTGTTGACGCTTGGACACCCTCTTTGTCACTCTCTACCTTTTTGAGGTTTTTCTAAGATTTATTTTTATTTTTTTGTGTATGGGATTTTACCTACGTGTGTGTGTGTGTGTGT
>CM053762.1:21570536-21657813 GCA_028658305.1 Pachyuromys duprasi
CCTGCTGGCTTTGGAATTCGGCCCTGGCAGTGAAACCGGGGGAGGAAAGGTCAGCCCTGAACTAGCAAGCCTTCCAAAGAAAGTTGCCTCCTCTTCCCTTCCCCCATTTCCTGTGTTCATCTTCCCTATTCTGTCTACGGCGCCTGGGGACCGGCCAAGATCACGCAGAGTGAGGGAATGGCCATGCTAACTCGTTTGCCTGCTTCCTTGTATGACTCTAAGAGTTTTTGAGGACAGGACTTGGGTCATTTAGAAATCTCCCTACATCCAAACCAACGAAGACAAGTGTCCTTGGGATTTTTCAGAGTAATTCACAATTTATAGCTAGTTGAATGTCTTTATTCCAGCCAGCTGGGAGTACACGAAAGTTGTGACCTAGTTGTAGCCAAAGACAGTGTTCAGAACACAGAGTTTTTGAAGGCAAAAAAACACTTCCTGGCATCTTGGCAGCTGGAGGGGGCTCCGCGCACGCTCAGGCAGTTCTAACAGAAGAGAAGGTAAGTTAGTTAGGACATCCTGACCTTGGGTTCCTGGAATAGAGTTGGGTAATTTTCCATGCGATTCTCCATCAAGGTGAGCAAACTATTTAAACTTGAAATGGCTTCAGGAAGACGATAAAGTGGAGGAACTTCTACACTCAGCAGCTCTGTATCCAGGGTGGGCCGTAGCATCCTGGGTAAGCAATCACCCCCCTCCTGATTACCCTAAGCCTCAGCTTACCCATCTGTACAGGAGGTCCTCTGCAGTGGCAGGGCCATCTCAAGGCCACCAGGCTGAAGTCGGACCTGTAGGGACCATGGCTGACTGAGGAGAGAGGAATCCAGCACCTGAACTCATTTTTGTTGTTTTTTTGTTTGTTTGCTTTTTCCATTCCCAGCCTGGAGCTCTCATCTCCCAGTATAATCTCATGGTATCTGGAACTTTTTATTTAAAATATATATATATATTGTGCATATGTACCATGGTGTGCATGTGATGGTCAAAAGACAATTTGTAGGAACTGGTTCTCCCTCCACCGTGTGGGTTCTGGTGGCTGGCGTGGTGATGTATCTTTTCCCTGCTGAGCCATCTCACTAGCCCTGGAGTCTCCCCTAAACAGAATACTTGCTCTGTACACAAAGATAAGGCGAGCCTAGCCAACAAATTCATGAGGCAGACTTTCATCTGATTTGGACACAGGCAATCACTCCAGAGGACTCAGGGCTCATCTCCAGCACAGACTTTACTGCCCAGGGTTTGCTGAAGGGGCCTCATATGTCCCAGAGGCCTCAGGCTAAGTTTTTCAGTGTCCTTTCTCAATAGAGGTCATTGAAGTGCCACCAAGATGAAGTGTTTGAAGGATTCATTAGCCACAGGGCTCAGGTGGACTGAGAAGCTCTAAGCAGGAAAGTTGATGTGACAGATGACACCCATATACCTAACCCACCATTCCCTACCACTTCCCGGCTGGAGGGGACTGACCTCCAGATGGACTCTTCCATCCCCAAAGTTCTCTTTTTTCTATCATATAGAACTCCAAGCCCATGTTATGTGGCACCATCTCTACTCTTATGAAGAGACTGTGGCCCTTCGGTTGTTTTGATTTTGTTGTTGATGTTGTTTTTTATCTATCTATTTATTTATTTATTATCGAGACAGGGTTTTTCTGTGCAGCTCTGTCTGTCCTGGATCTCACTCTGTAGATCAGGCTGGCCTGGAATTCGGAGATCTGCCTGCCTCTGCCTCCTGAGTACTGGGATCAAAGGCATGCGCCAGCCATCACCCCCCAGCTTACACCTGCAGGATGAATGATCCAGGAGGACCAGGGGTCAAAGGGCTGCTGTAGCTTCGTAATGAGTATGTGGCCAGTCCAGGCTATAGGAGACGCTGTCTCAGAACAAAGTGAAACAAAAGAAGTTTGATTTGTTTAGTTTAAGCCTTTCCAATATGCCCCCGTTATAAACCTGTTGATCCATTGGCATTTGAAGGTACCAGGGACCAAAAAGAATGGCAAAGTGTCCAGACGCAGTTTGATCTCTGAGAAGGCCCCATGTATGGCCAGGGCTTCTACGGGTGTTGCTCTTGGTTGACACTGGGGAGGAACCCCTTTAACACCATAGCCAGCCCCTTCAGCTCCCAGGAATCCTGCAAAAAAATAAGTGGTTGGGCATAGCTATCCTTTATGAAGCCCTAGATCTGCACTCAGTCCTTTTTATAGGTAGGAACATTTGACTCCGGGAGTCATGCCTGTAAACCCCAAGACTCAGTTTGACACAAACTGGAGAACTATTGCAAGGTGGAAGGCCAGTCAGAGCTACATATAGAACTCTGTATTACCCCTTATCCACCCACCCCCCAAAAAGAGAAAAAAGAAGTGGAGAGTTGTAAAGGGCCAGGGAGCCGGGCATGGTGGCTCACACCCGTAATCTCAGCACTCGGGGAGGCAGAGGCAGGCAGATCTCTGTGCGTTCAAAGCCAGCCTGGTCTACAAAGTGAGTCCAGGACAGCCAAGGCTACACAGAGAAACCCTGTCTCAAAAAAGAAAAAGAAAAAAATAGATAATAAACAACAGAAAAGAGCCAGGAAATCCCAGCCAAAGAGAGGCCTGCAGGGGAGACTTCCTTGTCAGAAGCCACACACATGAAAGTATGGTCTTCAGCCAGATTTCTCTACAGAATGCTGTGCTTGGGATCAGAGAAAATGAGGCATAAGAGGGGTGCCTGCCCCATCCGCTGGACTTGTGGGCATTTTGTCACCGGCATTCTTTGAGTTCTTTAGACATTGGCCCCAGATGTGGGTGCTGGGATTGTGTATACGGCAGAAGGATGCCAAATAAAATCATGCTTGGGCTCAGAAAGCCTCAGGAGCTACTGGTGTGCAACCTGAATGCTCAGTAGAGGGTCCCACTCTGTCCCTCTGCCGGCTGGGGCTGTTACCCAATCCTGAGCAGATGGCATTCCACTCTGTTGGCCTCTCTGTCTTCTCATCAATATTTGAGGGCTCAGAACCGGAGTGATGCCTGGTCCTCTGTGAAGCCATAGCCTGGCCAGGGCTCTGACCCTCTCTGGGGAACCGCCTGTGCCAAACGTCTATGGCTTCCTGAGCCGGAAATGCAGGACAGAAAGATAAGGGTCCTTGAAGGAGTCCTGGCGTGCCCCCAGGATCTGCTGGCCTTGGGCAGGTTTTACTTCCCAGTGAGCTGCCCTGGTGGTCGGGGGTGGGGTGGGGGTGGGGGGGGTGGGGTTTGGGGGCAGTGCTAGATAGACTCAACTTTTGGGGAGAAAACTGCTCCTAGGGCAGATTTACAGAGGCCCTTTCTGGGTTTTTTTGTTTGTTTGTTTGTTTGTTTGCTTTGAGCGTGTGTGTATGTGTGTGTGTGTGTGTGTGTGTGTGTGTGTGTGTGAGAGAGAGAGAGAGAGAGAGACCTTTCACTTTATTTCTTTTGAGAAACGCTCTGTGGCTGAACCTGGGAGCCTACCAAGTCACCTAGGCCAGCTGGATCGCAAGCCCCAGGCACCTTCCCATCTCCATCTCTGCAGCACTGGCTGGAATTACCTACTGGTTTGCCTTGTGCCTACCCTGTTAACTGGGTGCTGCTGACCCAAACTTAAGTTCTCATCACAGTGGCACTTTGATGACTGAGCCATCACCTCAGCCTAGCCTCCACATTTTTTTTTGATATGGGTGTGGGGGTGACACTGTGCTAGGAATAGAACCCAGGGTCTGTGACTGCTGGACTAGACAAACACTGAGACATAGTCCCATCTCCCTGAAATCCTTTTCGGGAAATATGCCTCGCAGGTGGAGTAGCTGGTAGAGGAAAGGGCCTTGTGTAGACTCTGTGAGTTCCAGAGAGTCCTGGACTTCCCACAGATAGCAGGAATTGTGTCTGGCCCTGAGTCTGGGCCAAAGCAGCAGCCACAGAACTGTGAGAGACAGCAGAGATTCGGTCCCAGCCCATGCCTCGCAGGCCCATCAACCACTTCGTGCACAGTCTTCAGAATTCAGTACACATCACAGCTCTGGGAACCCTTCTTTGGTCCTTTTGTCCCCAAATAAAAGGTTGTGCAGCTTGCTAACCTCGTCCCAGAACCAGAGCCTGTGCTGTACCGTCCTGCCAAGCCCTGGTCACTTGCGAGCAGACACTGACCTAGTGGACTGTCCACTTCTCTCCTTACACCTTGTCTCTCTTGGCCACGAGATGCAACAGTGATATTCATTATTCATCTTGGAACACTGGCCTTTGGAGGAGGCTGCACCAGCCTCACGCTGCAGCCAACAGCATAGATGTTCCCTGTAAGCCATGTACTGGGCAGGTGTCCCTCTGCTTGGTCCTCTGATCTAGTCCCTGTCTCACAGCTGAGGAAACTGAGGCTCAGCCAAAGGAATTTACCGATACCTTCATTCAGCGAGTGTCGCTAAGGGTTGGCAAACATCAGGGCTCCTTTGCTTTCCCAGTGGCTCCAGTCTGCTGGGAAGACAAGATAACACACAACAGGCCGGGGTGAGGAGAAGGGGTGGGGTGGGCAGTTTGCCCATCTAGACTAGAGCGGGAGCCAGAAGATCTGCTTCCTTGTATCCATCCTGCCAAGCCCAGCGGTGGGCCCTAGGAGCTACAGAGCTGTGTAGAAAATGGAGCCCTGCCTTGTTTTTACTTCAACCCCACTTCACAGCCTTCCATGGTCTAGTCCCTGCAGCTGCTGGGCACTTAGGTTCTTTCCACTTCTTGTCAATTGTAGATGATGTGGCTTTATCGTACGCATGGGGAATTTTGTGTTTGAGAGCTTCCCCCTTTTAACTCTAAAAAACAGCTGTATACTTGTTCGTTTATTGTGGGAGAGGCACATGTGTGCCATGCTGTGCTCATGTGGGCGAAGGGACAACCTGTGGGGGTTGATTCTCTTCCCACCACGTGCATCCTGGGGGTTGCACTCGGGGTTTTTTGGGCTTGGAGGCAGGTGCCCTTGCTGGCTGTTGCTGCCTCCTTGCTCTCCCCTGTGTTCACGTCTTTGAGACCTGTAGTCCAGGATGACCTCAGACTGGATAGTACCGTGGCTGGCCTTGAAACCCTGGTCCTTCTGCCTCCACCTTCCAAGTGCCAGGGATTACAGCCACGTGATACTACTCCTGGCTTCAGGTAAGGCTGATCTTTTTGGTTTCAAAACAGGGTTTCTCTGTGTAATAGACCCCTGGCTATCCTGGTGGTGACTTTGCTTTTTTTTTTTTTTAATTTTTATGTTTGTGTGTTTTATTTGTTTATTTATTTTTCGAGACAGGGTTTTTCTGTGTGGCATTGGCTATCCGGGAGTCGCTTTATAGACTGGACTGGCCTCAAACACACAGTGATCTACCTGCCTCTGCCTCCCAGACTGCCTTGAGTTGAAAATTCTGTTCCCAAGGAAAAAGGGTCAGGGAAATGGCCTATGACCATACTTAAAGATGTTGCTGTAATCTCTGGAATGTTCTGCCAGGTGAAGCCCTTCTCAGCCTTTTTAAGGTCCCCAAATGTACCCCAGGGATGCTCCCCAATGTCTGCAAAACAGTTACCTTTTCATACAGCTCATTTTAAGCATGTCAAATTAAGGTGATCACTCCAGTGCTAAAGATGAATTAGGGCTTTTTGTTTGTTTGTTCACTTGTTTGTTCGAGACAGTGTTTCTCTGTGTAGCCTTGACAGTCCTGGAACTTACTTCATAGACCAGACTACCTCAAACTCACAGAGATCCTCCTGCCTCTGCTTTCCAAATACAGGGACAAAAGGCATGGTACTACCACTATCTGGCTGCATTAGGGATAAATGTTGCTGCTAAGGGTATGTCTAATAATGGTTATTACTAGCCCTATAATTATTACAGTAGTATATCTAACCCGCTATCACAATCAATAAAAGACATCTGATAGATTTTAGAATGGCCTTATTTCACCTGGAGTAGGGCAGATATTAGCCTTCTAAACTACCTTCACTTCCCAGCCCCATCTGAGGCTACCTCCCATCCATAGTTCCATAGGACTTGGGTGACTTCATCTGGGCGACTTCCTCCATCTATGCCCGCCATGTGCTTGTGTCTCCCCCTAACCCATGGTGGCTTCTTTCTTCTTCCTCCTGCTGGACCTGTCTCCTTTCCAAGACCCTCCTGTCCTCAAAGACTGAGAACTTTGGCCACATCTACTCCATTCTGCCCTGCCCAGGTTTAGGCCTGTTAATTAGCCAATCGGGAATAATCTCTCAGGCAAGGTTACAGTTGTCATTTTGAGGTGTGTGAGGGTCTGCTAGTAAAAGATTGCAAGTGGACCTCAGGGAGCAAATTAATTAACAACCAAATACAAAGCACCAGACCACGCTGTTACAGATAAACACCTTGACCACAAGCATCTTGGAGAGAAAAGGGGCTTTTCGCCTTATGACTCTCAGTGCGCCCTTCATGACTGAGAAAGTGAGGGCAGAAACTCAAGGCAGGAACTAGAGCAGAGAGCATGGAGGGATGCTGCTTACTGGCTTGATCCTCATGGCTTGCTCCACTTGCTTTATATACAACCCAGGACTACCTGCCCAAGGATGGCCCCGTCTAGAGCTGGCTGAACCCTGCCACGTCAATCATTAATCAAGAAAATGTCCTCTAGACATGCCTACAGTCCAGGTTCATAAAGGCATTTTTACAAAGCTTCCTCCCTCCAAATGAATTATTTGTGCTTTTAACAAGAAAATTTATAACCACCCTTTATCTCTGCCATGAGCTATTTTTTTCACTATCTGATAGGCAATGGCAGGCTCAGGCAAAAGTGGCCTGCCTGAAGGCGATGCTATGGCAGTAAAAAGGGTAAGATTTGTACCCAGGCTGTCAGACTCCAAAGCTCTATCTCTCCCTTGCTGTGACTTTAGAAGGGGGAAAGGTTGTGTCTCTGGGACATGTTTGGGACAGGAACGAAGAACTTGGTTCACCCTGGCCTTCTCTAAAGTAGGGCCCTGTGTGTGGCACAGGTCTGTCACTAGAGTTCCACCTAACTTCAGAAGTGACACAGGTGCAAGTGAAGGGGCTGTTCAGGCCAGTGAAACTGGTACCAGCCACCTGGTGCTAGTAGATTGGACTAGGCCTGAGCACTTGACCTCCTCTTAGAGGAACTGGACCAATCAGATTCCCTCTCTCAAGAGTGAATTGGAATGCTTGGAATGTCAGAGGGTAGCAGCTGCTTGAAGGCATTGGCTCAACCCTGTAGCCAAAGTACATAAGTTTAGACCCTGGCTATCATATCCTGGCTGTGGTCTTGGGTGAGTTCTGTTTGTGTGTGTGGTGGGGGAAGTGTGTGCATGTGCTCATGTTGGGTGTTTCCTCATATGGGTGTATATGTGTGTAGAGACCAGCAGGCACCCTTAGGTGATATTTTTGAAGTGCTGTTTACCTTGTTTTTTGAGACAGGGTCTTTCCCAGGCCTGGAATTTGCCAAATGGACTAGGCCAGCTGCTGGTGAGCCCCAGGGATCCTGCCTGCCCAACACTAGGGTCTAAGTACAGGCCGCCACACCCAGCTCCCCTACCCCCTTTAGTTTTTCAAGACAGGGTCTCTCTGGTAACAGTCCTGGTTGTCCTGGCCTCGATCTGGTTGACCAGGCTGGCCTCAATCTATTGACCAGGCTGGCCTCAAATTTACAGAGATCTGCCTGCCTCTGCCTCCAGAGTGCTGGGATTAAATGCTTTTGGCCACTACCACCTGGCTCAGTTTTTTTTTTTTTAATTATTTTATTTTCTAATGTATATTTTGGGGGTGAAACCCCTGTCTTCATTCTTGTTCAACAAGCATTTTACCTGCTGAGCAATCTCCCATCCTGAGTAATTATTAACTAGTCTGAGCTTCAGTTTTTTGATCTAGTAAATGCAGATTTCAAAGCTGAATTGCAGAGTTGTAGTGTTTCTTTTTCTTTCAGTTTTTGTTTTGGTTTTTTGAGACAGGGTTTCTCTGTGTAGCCTTGGCTGTCCTTGAACTCTCTCAGTAGACCAGGCTGGCCTTGAATTCACAGAGATCCTCTGCCTCCCACATGCTGGAACCAAAGACTTGGGCCACCACTGCCTGGCTTAATTTTTTTTTCTTACTTTTGATTTTTTTTTAAAATTTTTAAAAATTTTCTGTATATGACTGCTTTGCCTACATGTAAGTGCACTTGCTGTATGTCTGGTGCCCTCAGAGGCCAGAAGAGAGCACCAGATCCCCTGGAACTGAGTTAAAGGTGGTTGTGAACTGCCATGTGGGTGCTGGGAATTGAACCTGGTTCTTCTACAAGAACCAATGCTGTTAACCTCTGAGCTATCTTTCCAGCATCATCTTTTTGTTTGGTTGGTTTGTTTTTTCAAGACAGGGTTTCTCTGTGTAGCCTTGGCTGTCCCTGGACTTGCTTTGTAGATCAGGCTGGTATTGAACTCACAGAGAACCACCTGCCTCTGGCTAGAATATGTAGGCCAGACTGGCCTCAGACTAGAGAGACTCATCTTGTGTCAGTCTACCAAGTTTTAGAGGCATTCCTACCTGTGCCACTGTTTCCAGCCAGGCCATATGGAAACTACGCAGCCATTCTTTTTGTTTATTTTAATACATGCTCTCATTTTGCCTATGCTGGTCTCTGTAGAAAAATAGTGTAAGTAGGCTTTTTTTTTTCTCCTATTTTCTGATCCAGCTCCCAAATAATGACATGGAGACCTATTACATTTATTAACAAGCTTTAAGCCCTATAGCTACTTTAGCTACTTGCCATCTTAGTCTTGCCTTGGCTACTTCTGCTCCATTGTCTGTCCTCATGACAAATTCCTCATGGCTACCACACCCCTCTCTTCTCTCTCTTCTTCTTGACTGGAGAGCCCCTGACTCGACTCCTCTCTCTTGCCCAGCTACAGGCTGATCAGCTTTTTTATTAACTAATCAGAGATGATGGAGAACAATTTTTACACAACACTGACACAGGTGATTCTTCATAGAAATGACAATGCCCACATCCGTAACTGCAACCAGATCTCTGGGCACAGGAATCGGCATCTGAATACACAGTGCACAAGACCATCCCTCAATGGGCCTCACATTCATTATGTAGCTGAAAATGGCCTTGAACTCTTGATTCTCCTGCTTCTACTTCCCACATCGCTGGAAATCCAGGCCTGTGCCACAGAAATGGACCTTACTGCTGTGTTTCACTTTGACTACTGAGAACTGTCCACTGATTTTCCTTAAATTAGCATCAAGGACTTAACGTTTCAAGAGAGGGAAGGAGAGCAAAGCTTGCAGTAGCCTTGATTGTGCTGGTGTCTATATTGTGCTATTTCAGCCCCAAAACATCTATCCCGCACTGCAAGTTCATGTCCTTCCCAAGCTTCGGGTACTGGGAACCTTTCCAATCCCTTCACTGGGGTGACCTCTTACTGCCACAGGGAGCTGTGTTCCCGGGGAAGGTGCCTTGTGGGTTCTCGTAGTCTAAACCAACAGAGGTCAGAGAAAAAGTTACTTCAAATTATAGAGCTCTCCTGTCGTTTCTGGAGCAGCTTCCCCTCAGCCAGCTTTCCAACATTCCTCTGCGATTATGGGGACTGGTGTGAGTACAAAGGGCCAGTCACCTGGGCCGGCCTGTGACCAGGCCCCACCTCCACATGGACTAGTTTTCAAAGTCCTTGGCTCCCTTATCTAAGTGCCTTCCTGAAAGGAGACCTTGATTTCTTAGCCTTTCTAGCATCCAGTGGAACTCCCACCACAAGGTAGGACAGGCCTCCTTTTTTTTTTTTTTTCCTCCTACTTCTCTGGAGTTCAACTCCAGGACTAGCTCCACAGGATCCCGCCAAAGTGTCCTTTCATCTGCCCCCCCACCCCCACCCCCTTTTAAAGACAGGGTCTCACTATGTAACTCTGGCTGTCCTGGAACTCACTATGTGCCTCTGCCTCTCAAGTGCTGGGATTAAAGGCATGTGGCACCATCTCCATATTATTTTCATTTTTTTGTAAAAGAAGATACTTTTTCTGAGCGCCTGTTCACATAAGCACCCACTCTTTTTGAAGAGTTTTGGCTTCCAGCAGACAGCGAAACCCCACATTTTCTGTATGCTGAGCTCCTAGGTCTTTGGCAACTGGGGAAACCTTTCTTCCCAGTTATGCCCCCCAACACAAACCTGTCGTTTTATATTCTCTGTACCCCCAATTACTTCCTGGAAGGACTGAATGATGAGGCCAAAGAATGAGGCAATCAATGTGTGGGTATAGCGTAGGGCCCCGTGGCCCCTTTCCATGCCCTAGGGCAAAGGTATGTTAGTCATGGTCACGCGACTGGACAGCCTGGAAAAGGGGGTCAGATGACAGCGTCCACAAAGCCAGAAATCTCGAAGCAAGCACCTTTGGCCAGGAATCCTGGCGGCTGCAGAGGCCAGGCTGTTGGGAAGACTCTAGCTGACATCCTCAGCACCACGGACAGGGAAACTGAGGCTGCAAGCACGCAGAGGGAGGCTTCTCCCTCAGCAGGGAAGGCATCCAGCTGGCAAGTGGAGTGTGTGGCCTTGACCCAGTCTCTTTTGATAACGGAACCGCGGATTGTAATGCCTCTGGCCGGGAGTCGTATCGGGCGAGGATGCTTCTCGACCAGCGCCTGGCAAATGTAACCCCCCTGCCCCCCCCCCAAGCTCCTTCAGGAGCTGCCGTGCCCCAAGGTCACGCAAAGAGAGCAGCCAACCTCCAGACACCAATTTCCTGCCAGCCCCTGCAGAGCCCCCGGGGCCTTTGAAGTCACCGCTTTCAGACGCAGGGGAGCCTAAGGGAAGTTTCCCTCTCCAGGGCCGCTCTAGGGTCTGCCTAAGCTGCGGAGGCCTCTCGCCCTCCTGCCCTGAGAGGCCCGAGCCCACAAACGCGCCGCCTCGGGAGCGCCGCCAACCGAGATGGCTGTTCTTTCCGGGACCCCCGCGACCCCTCCCCCGCCCCGGACGAGGCCCCGCCCACGGCGCGCCGGCCCCGCCCTCGCCGTGGGCTCACCGCCTGAGGCGAGGAGGAGCTGTGCCGCAGCCAATGGGAAGGCGGCGTGGCGAGGGCGGCGGCGGTTGTGATGCGCCTCGGCGTCCAATCAGCGGCGAGCGCGGGGGCGGGCGGTGACGCTGGGCGCTCCGCGTGCGGCGCTGTAAAGGAGCGAGCGCCGCGGCCCACTCCAGCAGTCGCCCGCCGTCGGCCTCCCGCGCCTGTCCCTCGTCACCGCTGTGTGGCATCCATTGCTGCCTCTCCCCGCCGCCGCCGCCGCCGCCGCCGCCGTTTCCCCGCGCGCTCCCACAACCGCCGCCCGGCCGGTCAGAGAGGCCGGCGAGCCGTTCCCCACGCCCGGCCCTCAGCGGCGGGCACCCAGCCGGACCCTGAGCGTCGCCCTCTCGCGCTGTGGCCGCCCGCGCCTTCTCGGCCGCCTGTCCAGCATGAAAACCAAGTTCTGCACCGGCGGCGAGGCCGAGCCGTCGCCGCTCGGGCTGCTGCTGAGCTGCGGCGGCAGCGCTGCCCCGGCGCCCGGCGTGGGGCAGCAGCGCGACGCCGCAGGCGAGCTGGAGTCCAAGCAGCTCGGTGGCCGGCCCCAGCCCCTCGCGCTGCCCCCGCCGCCGCCGCCGCCCCTGCCGCTGCCCCCGCCGCCATCGCCGCCGCTGGCGGAGGAACTACCCGAGTCCCGGACGCGGCGCAGGGCCTACCTGTGGTGCAAAGAGTTCCTGCCGGGGGCCTGGCGGGGCCTTCGCGAGGACCAGTTCCACATCAGTGTCATCAGGTCGGTGCCTGAGGCGCCGCGCGGGGGGTGGGGTGGGGTGGGGTGGGGGCCCGAGGGGTCGGGGCGGTGGCCGGGAGAGAGGTGAGCGCCGCGCCCCGAGTCTGGAGCCCTGCCCGGAGCGCGGCAGGCCGCCTGCGGGTGTGCTTTGGGAAAGATGTGTGCTGGGATGACTCCCGTCCCTTGCGGGAGAACAATACTGTGTAGTCACACGAGTACATTCTGAACCAGAGCTCAAAATAGATGCGTCTAGGAAGCGTTTCCCTACGAGGGCCTTGAATTTAAAAAAGGGATGTTGTGTCTGGGCTTTAGGGGGAAAAAAAAATCGGGGAATAGGCACCGGTTAGCTTTTCCTTAGACTACCTCTCTAGTCTGTAATTTGATCACAGTCTCCTCCCCTACCAGAGATACTACTCCTTTAGCATTTGGGAGGCAGAGGCAGGTGGATCCCTGTTAGTTCGAGGCCACTTTAAGCCTACATAGCAAGTTTCAGGACAGCCAGAGCTGCATGGTGAGACACTGTCTCCAAAAGAGAGAGGCAGAGAGGGGGGAGTTGGTGCGATTTGATGGAAGGTGGCAGTCACTCACTGATCTTCTGAGGCTCTTAAGTCTTCGTGTACCTATGTTACTGGCCAGCGGCTGGAGGCGTGGCTCCAAAAAAAAAAGCGTGAAGTATAAAGAATTCTTCCTCCTTTGAAAGATGGGTCTCTTGTAGGCAGAGTGGTCAAGAACTTCCTAGGTATTGGAGCCTGGCCTTGAACCAGCGATGATTCTGCCTCCCAAAGTGTGGGATCACAGATGTTGGCCTGCCGTGCTGGGTTCCTCACTCACTGCCCACCCTCAACCCCTCACTGTGTAGTCCAGGCTGGACTCAGAGATTTGTCTCCTGAGTGCTGGGATTAAAGTCATCTGCCACTGTAGCTGTCATTCCTCACTCCTTTTAAGTTTAAATGTGTTTCATCTTAGACTAGGGAAAAATAGGTTTTTATGTGTACAGTGTCATTTTTGCACAAGTGCTTGGCATTCAGTATTGAGTACTGGTCTTTTTGTTTGACCTTTAAAAACCCATTTGGTCATTTTCCACTAGTTTGTGTTTGATTGGTTGACCCGGTTGAGTGCCAAGTGTCTAGAAACTGACTGGCTGGCTGGCTGCCATCAATAATCCTCAAATCCAGTTCTAGTCATTTGATTCCTTTTCTGTGCCCAGTCTTTCACTAGAGTCATGAATGCAGCAAAATTAACTCTTTGGATGGTCTGCACTTTGTGTTTCAGGCCCCTCATGGATATGAGCTGATAAATTAAGAGGTAGTTGGTAGGAAGCAGAAAAAAGGAAGACCACAAATGTTCAAATCTATGTTGAGTGTCCTAGAAAAACTTGTAGCCTGGCAGTTCTCACCAGCAAAATGGTAGAGATTTACTGTAACATGGCTTCCTAGAGAAGCAAAGCTGGGTCTGATGGAGTGTGCTTGTCTCAGCACTTGGGAGGAGGAGGTAGGAGTATCATGAGTTAAAGACTAACCTGGGCTACATAGCAGGTTTGATGTTGGAGGCCAGCCTGGATTACATTACCCTGTTTCAAACCAAAATCCAAAACTCTGGAGAAGTGATTTCCTGGAGATCTGTTGGCAGCACTCCGGTGCTCCCTTCTCCTACCTTGGCCTGGGGTCTGTCTGGATAATGCTGTAACCCAGCCCTAAGCCTGTGTGTGGTTCTCTCCAGGAAGTGGGACGCTCTAGTATCCATTTTGCTCAAACCAGTCATTGCAAAAATATGGAGAATGTCTTTTCTTTTTCTTCTTCTCCAGGAGCTTGTCTTGACACCGCTTTCCCTTTGGATTGCAGTACCTTTTAAAATGTGACATCTGTAAATAAACTGCCTCTCAGCTGTGGGATAGACTGTGGCTATAGAATATGTTGAATAAGGACAAAAAAAGTGATTTAAGATGTGGGGAAGTGGGTTGTAACTACCTTTAATTTAACCACTGTAGTGAGAATTCTAGAATTTTGGCTTCTTTAAAAAACACAGAAATAAGCCAGGTGTGGTGAAACTGCCTTATCCCAGCACTCAAGGAGGCAGAGGCTGGCAGATTACTGTGTGTTCAAGGCCAACGTAGTCTACAAAGTGAGTCCAGGACAGCCAAGGCTTCACAGAGAAACCTTATCTCAAAACAGAACAAAACAAAAACAAAAAAGCAAACAAACAAAGAAACAAAACAATACAGAAATTGTATGTATTGTATGTATCCCAGGTGTGGGATATGGGGCTGCTTCAGACTGTTTACAGCTGCTGACTATGATTTGCCTTGTGCTTTAACAGAGGCTTGGTTTTGCTAGCTGTAGTTAGTTTCTTCGGTTATATGACATTTGGAATTCTGGGAATTTTTCAGAGGGTATGTAAATGCTAGAGCCCCATAGGTGGGGTTAGTGGTTGTTGGTAGTTCAAGGAGGAGGGTTGGTTGCAGTTTGTTAGTAGTTGTGCTCAAAGAAAGAAATTAGATTCACAGCTCTCTACCTCCCCCCCAACCCCCCCTCCCCCCACCATCCCGGTCTTTCTCTCCTATCTAGTGATAGGGGGTGAAACCTGGAGGGGGGGGGACATAAAAGAAGAACCCACAAAGTAGCTAAGACCAGCTACATACTACCTTTAAGTTAAGAGTTTTTCTGGGTTCAGTCCATCTGTTTGTTTTATTCATCACGTTGCTTCATCTCAGTCCATTCAGCCTGTCCCAGGTTTAGCCTTTTAGTTCCTCCAAAAGGAACATCTCAGAATGTACTTCTTTCTGTCTTTGCTTTAACAGCAGTCAGGCTCTAATCCCACCCATCTCTTTAACGGTATTTCCCAAAAGTCTCTCTACTGTGGTCTCTAAGCCCAGAACTACGTGTCTGCTTAGTCACATGGTAACAGGTGGCCCCAGGGGATCTAAGCATTTTATGTGTTTTACCCTCTATCTGGTTCCTGCTCTGACCTGTTGTCAGGTGTTTCTCAAATGTCATCCCTTGCTTCTGTGGCTTTCGTAGCTAGAAAATAAAACCTAAACTGACTTGCAAGGTCTAAACTTGGGTCCCAGTCTACGTTTGAGAAGGGCTGTTTTGTTACTCTTTTAAAATTGCCCCTCCCCCAACGGCAGTACCTGCACTCCTTCCATTGGGCCCAGTGCTTATGAGTGATCTTTGTGTTTCTTTGCTCCTACCCTCTGCTTGGCAGCCCTTTCCTTGATGACTACTTCTAAAATTCCTCCTTCAAGGCTTTACTCAAGGAGAACCAGAAAAAAGGGACTCCTCCCCAATCTGTGTTTGCTCCCCAAGACTTCAGATCTACAGGCCTTGACAACAGTAATTAACATGCTTGGCTGTGGCCTTGTTTCTACTTTCAGTAAGCCTGATTCTTAGCATCTCATATTCATCGTGTTTTAGCATTTATACAGTCATGTACTGAAGGATGACCTCTACCTTCTGCTCAGTTTGGATTTCTTTCTTTTCAGTCTTGTAGTTGGGAATGGGTGGGCAGTCTCCTTGTAGACCGGGCTGGCCTCAAACTCACAGAGATCAGCCTGCCCCTGAGTCCAGAGCACTAGCTTAAAGGCGTGCACCACCACCCTGCCTCAAACTCTTAGTAATTCTCTGTCTCAGCCTCCAAAGTGCTGGGGTTACAAGTTTGAATTTCTGAACCTGGCTTATCTTTTTTGTCTTTATTTTTTCAGTGTCAGAGATTGAACTCTGGACTGAGCATGCTTTCCATGCCTAGCTTCGGTTGATTTTATTAACTAAGAAATTATCACCAGACATGGCATAATCTGGATTTTGTGTTGCTGTGCAGTAATTTTACTGTTTAGTATTTTACATTTAGGTGTGTGATTCATTTGAGGTTTTATATTCTTTTTTTAGATTTATTATTTATGCAGTATCCTACCTGCCTGTGTGCTTGCAGGCCAGAAAAGGGCACCAGATCTCTTTATAGATGGTTATGAGCCACCAGGACTTGAACTCAGGACCTTTGGAAGAGCAGCCAGTGCTTTTTTTTTTTTAAATTATTTATACATTATTCTGCCTTCATGTGTGCCTACAGGCCAGAAGAAGGGACCAAGCTCTAATTATAGACGGTTATGAGCCACCATGTGGTTGCTGGGGATTGAACTCAGGACCTTTAGAAGAACAGCCAGTGCTCTTAACCTCTGAGCCAGCTCTCCAGCCCCAAGGTTTCCTTTCTAAAAGGTGTTAAGTGTGTGTCTAGATCTCTGTGTGTGTGTGTGCATGTGGATGTCCGTTGTTTGAGGACTGGTTGTCTAAAGTGCTGTTTTACTCTATGGTATGGCCCTTGCTCTTGTCAAAGATTGGTTCTCTATATGGGCTCTTTGTTCTGTTTTGTTAATGTGTGTTCATTCTTTTGTTAACAAATTCTGGGCTTGTAGTGGTTATTCATCATTTTTTATTTTTGAGACAGGGTTTCTGTGCGTAACAGGCCCCTGGCTGTCCTGGTGTGGTAACTTTGTTTTTTAATTTTTATTATGATGCTTGTTTGTTTGTTTGTTTTTTCAAGACAGAATTTCTCTGTGTACCCTGGCTGTCCAGACCAGGCTGGCCTTGAACTCAGAGATCAGCCTGCCGCTGCCCTGCCTCCCCAATACTGGGACCAAAGGCATGCCCCAGCACACCCAGCTGAGACATGGTCTCATTTTGTGTCCTTGACTGGCCTGGAACTCACATAGATCTTGGTCTCAAGTACTGGAATTAAGAGTGTGCTCAAATATACCTCGCTTATATTTATTTTTATTTTGTGTGTATGAATGTGCCTGAATGTCTTCATGTGCATGCATGTACTTCCCATGGAGACCAAAAGGACAGAGTATATGATAACTTATAACAGGGTTTACAGGAGTTTGTGAGCTGCCATGAGGGTGCTGGGAACAGAGCCTGGGTGTTCTGTAAGACTAGCAAGTGCTCTTAGCTGCTGAGCCATCTCTCCAGCCTTAATTATTATAGTTTTAAAGGTTGATGTGTTAGCCCTCAGATTCTTTTCATCACTTCCAAAACTGTATTGGCTAGTCTGTCTTTTTGCCTCCTTTTATAAATTTTACAATTGATTTTGCTCTTGAGTATTTAGCCTGTATGTGTGTATGTATGTGCACCACATGCCTGTGATTGTTTGAAATAAATATTTTAGGTCCTGCAAATGCTTGGACTCCAGGTCCACTTGGCAGAGCTGCCTTGCCTCTGAACCTCCAGTAGGGTCATGCTCCTATAGACAAAACACCGGTACACATAGAATAAAATAATACATCTTTGTTTCTTCCTCCCTCCCTTCTTTCTTAATTTTCTTCCTTCCCTCCCTCCCTCCCTGGGAAAGCCAGGCAGAGTAGGAGGCAGACACAGGCAGATCTCTGAGTTTGAGGCCAGCCTGGTCTACAAAGCAAGTCCAGGACAGCCAGAGAAACCCTGTTTTGAAAAAACAAACAAACAAACAAACAAAAACGTGGCATGGGGGTTGGGGGAGGACTGGGAGATCAGTCCTGTGGTTGGGCCATATGGAAGTACTTTGTCGAACAGGGACCCTGAAAGGTGTTGGCCATAATCACTATCCTTTTTGGTTTACTTTTTAAAATTACTGTGTATCTGTGTAGAGGCCAGAAGTTATTATCTAGCATTGTCTTTAATCAATTTCCACTCTTTTTTGACAGGGTTTCCTAGACTAGCTTTATATAGACTGTTCTCTAACTCACAGTGATCCAGCTCTGCCTCCCTGAGTGCTGGGATTATAGATGTCCACCACTGCATTTATTTTTTGAAAGTTTTACTTACTATGTGTACAGTTTTCTGCCTGCATGGACACCTGCGTCCCAGAAGAGGGCACCAGATATCATTACAGATGGTCATGAGCCACCATGTGGTTGCTGGGAATTGAACTCAGGACCTCTGGAAGAGCAGCCAGTGCTCTTAACCTCTGAGCTATCTCTCCACTCCTCCCTCCTTTTTTTTTTTTTTTTTCTTCCAAGACAGGGTTTCTTTGTGTAGCTTTGGCTGTCCTAGACTTGCTGGTCTCGAACTCATGGTAATCTGCCTGCCTCTGCTTCCCAGAGTGCTGGCATTACAGGTGTGTGCCACTGCAACCGGCATTTTCACCCTTTAAAATGATTTTTTTTCCTGTGCAATGGCATTTTGCCTGCATATATGTCTTGTGAGGATGTTGGAACCTCAGGAACTGGAGATACAGACAGTTGTGAGCTCCCATGTGGGTGCTGGGAAATGAACACAGGTCCTCTGGAAGAGCATCCAGTACTCTTAACCCCTGAGCCATCTCCGCAGCCCCACATCTTTTTTTTTCTTTAATTTAATATAGGGTCTTTCACTGAATGTGGAGCTCGCCGGAGGCCCTGTCTCCACCTCTCCCTTGCTGGGATTGTATGTGCACAGTGCTGTTCTATATTTACATGGGTGCTGAGGGTCACAACTCCATTCCTTATGCTAGCAAAGCAAGCACTTTACCAACTGAGCCATTTCCCCGGCCCTGGTGCAGGCTGCTTTAGAGGATACTAAGGTCAGTGACCTGGAGTTGATATTTTAGGAGTCAGTTTGCCTACGGGAGAGGGAGAGAGGCCTAAGAGGAGTTCGTTATAGTGAGGCAGCAGGCTAAGATGCTTGAGATTGGAGAGAGTTGGGGAGGTAGCAAGAGGGGCCAGACTTTGGAAGTAGAGGAGATTTTGAGCCTGGGTGAGTAGGAAAAGGACACTACTGTCAACTGAAGTAGGCAAATTAGGAGACTCTTTATTCTGAATAGAGATTGAAAAAGTTGAGACTTGAAAGTCAGACTAGAGAACATTGCTGTTTTGGTTTGGGGGAACAAAACATACATAAAAACTGCAAAGAGGGGGATATATCTATCTCCATGAATTTGTTTTAGGTAGGGTTTCTCAGTGTAGCCTTGACTGGCCAAGAACTATATAGAGAGAGACCAGGCTGTCCTCAAACATTTAAGAGGTCAGCCTGCCTCCGCTTCCAAAGTACTTGGGATTAAAGGGGTGTGCCACCATACAACATTTTTGCAAATTTTGTTTTGAGACTTAAAGGTCAGACTGGCTTCACATTTGCAGTAGTCTTCTTGCTTTATCCTCTCCCAAGTGCAGGATTTTAAATGAATACTACCATTTCTGGTTATAGACTGGTTTGAAGCTTTTGAATGTTTTGTTGGTTTCTTTAGGTTTTTGTTTGTTTGTTTGTTTGCTTGCTTTGTTTTGTTTTTGTAAAGGTTCTCATAATAAAGCCCTGCCCAGACTCTAACTCACTATGTAGACCTGGCTGCCCTTGAGTTCACAAGAGATCTTCCTGCCTTTGCCTCCCAAGTGCCTGGGATTAAAGGGTTGTGCCACTTGCCCAAGAAATGCATATTAATAAGTGTTCATAGTTACCACTACATGCATCTCAGCTTCCAGGTGCTCAAGGTCATGTGATGTAGATTAAATAAGTCATGGTTATTTGGGTTTATTCCTAGGATTGTGAAAGTTTGATGTCAGTATTGCCTCAGATTTACTACTTTTTATATGTGGAAGATATGTATCATCTATGTGAACTTTTAGAGCAGCCAAACTCAAAAAGCAGTTTTCATAGCTAGCCTGACTTGAGAATGTCCAGTGGTTGGTAAGGATGATGAATTGTCTGCCAAGGTTTGAGAAGCTGCCTGTCTTTGACTTTTAGCGCCAAGGTGACAGATACTCTGTGCCCACAGAGTGCTTACTGCAGAGGGAGCAATGATTTAATAGCAATGCTGTGGTGTCTTTCCCTGAAGGGCTTTGCAAATGGTGAAGCAGGACAGTATTTATTTATAGCTGCCAAGGACATGGACATCTTGTTTTTTTCTCATGTACCACCTGGGGATGTGTTGCTGTGTGTGTATCAGTCCCCACTGTAGGTCTCATAGGAGATTGATTTTTGCTGTCCTCTTGGTGAGCTGACACTGCCTTTGAAATTAGAAGACAGGTCTCCGTTTACCTCCCCATAGGGAACAGGTTGTCTTCTCTCTTCCTCTCCTGAAGAGTGGAGAAGGACAAGTGGGAAGAACAAAGCAAGCTAGCCAACTCTAGGTTTTTCGTGATAGCTTTTCTGGCTGTCCTGGAACTTTCTCTGTAGACCAGGATGGCTTCGAACTCAGAGATCTGCCTGCCTTTCTGCTTCCTGACTTCTGGGATCAAAGGCATGCACTACCTCCGCCTGGCTACAACTCTAGTTCTTTAAGGTGGAAGGATTGGAGAAGTCAAGAGAGTGCACTTAGTCCTTATAGACTTATGTGAATGTAAAACCAAGGACTTACTATGTAGCCTGTACTGTCCTAGAGCTCAAGATGTAGACCAGGCTGGCCTAAAACTCACAGAGATCCACCTGCCTCTGCCTCCTGAGTGCTGGGCCTCTTTGAGTGGTGGAACTAAAGTTCCAGGCCTCATGGCTGGCAACATTTTGTTTTTTGAAGCGTTCCTGTTAGGCAGGGTAGTTTAATCATAGCGCTGGGGAAGCAGAGGCAAGCAGATCCAAGACAGCCAGGGCTACACAGAAATACTGTCTCGAAAACAAACAAACAAACAAAAAAATCTTGTTAGGAAATCCAAGAATGAGAGAGATCTGGACCAAAAGTCTTGAAGTATCCAGAATATATCAAATACTGTGTGACTGTAAGGAAGAAAATTTGTTTAGATAATGAGAACCTAGTTCCCAGTGTTTCTTGAGATGGGGGCGGAAGGGATGAGAGAGACTTGGTTGGTCTGGAACTGAAAGGTAATTTACTTGCCTCAACCTCCTGAGTGCTGGGTATATGCAAGGGAGTGCAATAAAGAAACTGCTAACATGGCCTTTTTATAATTAGGGAGAAGATTTTTATTGTAGATAAAAGAGAAAATATTCAGAGGCTTCTGGAGGGTCAGGAGCAGAGAGAAAAGAAAGCAGACTGTGTGTGGCCAGGGAAGCCTGAGAAACAACACAGGTTGAACAAATCCTGTGGGTTTTAAGGAGGATGAGTAGCTGGCTGAGGGAAGCCCTGAGGTGGAGGGAGTCTTAGAGTAGGGGAGGAGGTTAAGAAGGGCCAGGTTGTTGGCTTCAACTTTGTTTTTTGTTTGTTTGGTTTTTGTTTTTGTTTTTTACTACTACTGTACTTAGTAATTTTTTAAGTAACCTATTTATTTTTATATTAATCACAGGTTATGTACTTTGTATCCCAGCCATAGCCCCCTACCTCATTCCCTCCCACTCTCCCCCTCCCTCCCTCATCTTCTCCCTGTCCCCCTCAAAGTCCACTGATAGGGGAGGACCTCCCCCCCCCCTTCCATCTGACCCTAGCTTATCATGTCTCTTCAGGGCTGGCTGCAATGTCCTTTTCTGGGATCTAGCTAGTCTGCTCCTCCCTGGGGGGTGGGGGGAGGGAGGGATGTCGAAGAGCCAGCCATTGAGTTCATGACTGAAATAGTCCCTGTTCCCCTTACTAGGGTACCCCATTTGGACATTTGAATACTGAGCTACCATGGGCCATAGCTTCAACTTTGAAATGTATATTAGGTACTTGTGACTGAAGGAGCCTGGAGGCCAGCATGGGCTTTGATATGTCACTACTCAGTGGAAAGCCATATAAATTACTTAATCAGTCTCTCTCTCTCATACACACACACACACACACACACACACACACACACACACACACACACACACACACACGCCTGTATCAGGCACATTCCACAGAGGACAACCTTAGGTTGGTACTCAACATTTATTTGCCTTTGTTTGAGGCAGAGTTTCTTCATTGCATATATTAGGCTAGCTGGTCCATGAGCTTCTGGGATTCTCCTGTCTCTGCCCCTAATGTTGACAGGGGCACACTGGGATTACAGATAAGTATTAATACCTTTCTGGCTTTTGCATGGGTTCTGCCAGAGGCAAGGGAAATGACTCCTCTTGTGGGACAGGAACCAGTTTTACAAGTTCCAGAGGAATGCTGGCACCAGAATCTAACCACTAGAAATGTTTCTATAGTCCAGCATGAGCTCATTTCTGGGTATACGGACTGCCTGAGACCTAATACTAGGATTAAAGGCCAGTGCCACCATGCTCTATATTTTTAAAGAGAAAGTGTGAAGTAATAAAAAAAACAAGATTATTATAAGAATTAAAAGCAATTCATAAGCTGTTCTAGAATTCATTCAAATATGAGTTTCTCTCTCTGTATGTTCTTCCTCTTTCCCCCAGCAGCTACAGTGATATTTTATGTTCACGATGATGACTCCAGGCCAGTAAAGTTCTGCAATCAGTAGCATGCATTTTTATTTTTATTACTGTTCTGTCTGTATGTCTATGTGAGAGTGTTGGGTCCTGGAGATACAGATACTTGTGAGCTGCTATGTGGGTGCTGGAAATTGAACCCAGGTCCTCTGGAAGAACAGTCAGTGCTCTATCATCTTATTTATTTATTTATTTATTTATTTAGATTTATTTATTATATATACAATGTTCTGCCAGCATACCAGAAGAGGGCACCAGATCTCATTATAGATGGTTGTGAGCTACCATGTGGTTGCTGGGAATTAAACTCAGAATCTCTGGAAGAGCAGCCAGTGCTCCTAACCTGAGCCATGTTTCCATCCCCATATTTTCAAATTTAATTGTTTTTTTGGGGGGGTGCTGGAGATGGAACACCAACCAAAACAAAAACCAAAATAAACCCAGTAGCTACAAATCTAGCCCAAGATCGATCAATCGATCGATCAGTCTGTCAGTCTGTCGGTCTGTTGGTCGGTCAGTCGGTTGATTGATCTATCAATCTATGGATCTATGGATCTATCTATCTATCTATCTATCTATCTATCTATCTATCTATCTATCTATCTATCTATCTATCTATCTATCTATCTATCTATCTATCTATCGCATCCCTGGCTGGCCTAGAAGAGATCTGTCTGCCTATGCTGCTGTTCTTTGCTGTTTCCTACTGGTTATGCTGATGGTTTTGTGTATTGTTTTTAGCTTGAGTGTCTTGTGCTTGCTATGCTGAGTTGTGAGTCATTCATGTTTATTGTAAAATGCTATATGAAATGAGAAATAGTACCTAGATTTTTATTTGTGATGATGGTTTTTTTGAGTAGCTTTATATGGTGAATGGGGACAGTTGTATTTTAATTGTCATCTTTATAGCCTTTGTTGGTAGATTTTGTTGGCAGAATTTGACTGGTCACAGGTTTTTCCTGGTTAGTTTCTTATAGTTCTTAGGCCATTGGTCTAATGATCCTGTTTCACTCCTTTTGGCTGACACCAAACTGTAACAGACAACTTATTCATTGCTGCCTGTTGCACAACAGAGACCGCAGGTAACAACACAATAGACAAGGATGTGTGAATTGTGAGCTTGTGTCTGACCGTTGCTAGCATGCCTGTCTTCTGTGGGAATATGGAGACAAACTTGGAGTCAATTCACACAGTTTAGAATAGTAGTTCATCTGTTTGTGCTGGCATTTACTCCTCTAAGCTTTGGAGAGTATGTGACAGGAAGGAAAACTAGGGCTGGTTTTGTTGCTTGGTAGTCAGAAACCCCTGTTGGCTCTGGCTGCATATGGTAGGAAATTGTGATAAACCCCACAGAGGGGGGCACTGCCAGAGCTTAGTTTAGGAAGAGGAAAGCTGCATGTTCTTTCTCTCCCTGTATACTTTTTTCTTCTGGGCTTTTACACTAGAGCAACAACTGCCTTGTTTTCTGGGAATGGGCCTGCACTCTTGCTGTCATTCCTAGACATTGAGGATTGTTTTTAGCAGCCTACTGAAAAACTTTAGCCTGTTGTGCTCCCAATGCCTGTAATCCCGGGGGCTTTGGGAGGTGGGAATTATCTTAGCAGGAGGATCAGGAGTTCAGAGCCAGCCTTGCTACATAGTGAAATAAGCTTGGGACCAGCTTGGCATACATGAAACCCTGTCTTCAGAAATCTAACCAAAACAAACAAACAAAAGTCCCAACTGAGTACAGTTGTATAGGAGTACTTAGAAGTTTTTAACTGATCAAGGAAAAAGAAAATCAAAATGGTGATATATACCTGGAGACAGTTCTGGGCAAGCTTGGGCTTTTTTTTTTTTTTTTTTAGAAAGGGTTTCTCTGTGTAGCCTTGGCTGTCCTGGACTAGATTTGTAGACCAGGCTGGTCTGGAACTCACATAGATCCGCCTGCCTCTGCCTCCCTGAGCACTGTGATTAAAGGCATGTGCCATCACAACTGGCTCCAGCTTAGGCTTCTTAGATCCTGAATAGAGTCAGAATAGAATTTAGGGACTCTGAAAGCCCATTATAATTAAACTCCCTCTTATCTGTAGTTCATAATTTTTCAGAATTTTGTGTTTTCTGTTCATTTTAAGAACCGTTTTCTGCCCCTGATCTTCTCCAGCCAAGGCAGTTGATTTGTCCCAAGGCTATTTACTGTTTAAGGTCCATGTAATATGCTTTGGGGCTTAGCAGTGATTGCTAAATATAACCATAGGTTGTTGCCATCTCCTGAAAGCCCCTAAACAAGTTTAGTTCATGTTGTAGGGTAATTTTTTCTTCAGAAAAAAACTTAGTTAAAAGTTGTGGTAAGCCGGACATAGTTTGCACAGCAGATCATTGTGAGTTCGAGGACAGTGTGGTCTACAAAGCAAGTCCCAGGACAGTCAAGGCTACACAGAGAAACCCTGTTTTGAAAAACAGAAAACAACAACAACAACAAAAAATGGTTATAGTATTTATATTAACCTTAGCATAAAATAGATAGGTCTTAGAATCACACACCAAGTTGAAAAGCCCTGATTTTCCCAAGAGGGCAAGGAGCACTTAGCCTGCTAACATGAGTGATTCCTGAGACCCACATCATAGAAGGAGAAACTAGGTTTTCCCAGGTTGTCCTCTGACCTCCACATGTGCTCAGTGGCAAGTTACCTTACCAATGGTAGGAAAATTGTTCCAAGATTTTGATAATGATAATGATAATATCGTAGAAACAGTAGGTCAGAAAATACTGGTTTGCAGGGAGGCATCTGAGCATTGCCATTCTTAGTGCTGAGAACTTTCATCCTTGGTTCTCCCTTTTAAGGTACACAAGAGTGATTAAATGGTCCCAGCTCTAGAAAAACCAGATTGAAGATTTACTTGTTTTTAATTGAACTTGTGGAATTTGTTTGAAAATAGGAAATCATGGTCGTTTTCAGATATCCCGAGAGAATACACCAAGACTCAGATGAGCACAGTTGTATCATCTAGCAGCTTGTCTGTATTCACCCAAGAAGACTAATTGAGCTTTTCCTTCTGTGTGTTCTCTCATAGGGGCGGTCTGAGTAACATGCTGTTCCAGTGCTCCTTGCCAGACTCCATAGCCAGTGTTGGTGACGAGCCTCGGAAAGTGCTCTTGCGATTGTATGGGGCGATTTTAAAGATGGTGAGTTCAGGCTTCACCTGGGAGGGGGTGGGCTACTGACATTTTCACTCCTAAGATACCTGCAAAAAAAATCCTACATACTATAGACATGTACTAAAGATACTTACTGCTTTTATTTTAATTGGGCTGTATATTTGGCTTATTGTTTATACTCTATTACTTGTTTTTTTAAAAATCTAATATTCATTAGTAAACTAGGACTCTAGTGAAGTCATAAGGTTGGCCTGACTCTGGTAGTGATTTCTACATTGAATGTTGCAGCTCATTCTTATGATGAATTCTAACATGGGGAAGGTATTTTGATTAATCAGCGGTATTTTATCCTGTATGTACAATTTTATTTAAATATTTTTATTGTATATAAATTTTATCTAAAATTTTTTATTTTATTTTAAGATATTTAAAATTTTCATTTAATGGGTGTTTGCCAGCTTGTGTTTGTGCACACCATGTGCATGCAGTGCCTGTGGAGACCAGAAGAGGGCATCAAATCCCCTAGAACTGGAGTTATAAAAGGTTGTGAGCTACTATGTGGGTGCTGGGAATTTCACCCCAGCCGCTCTTCCCGAAAGAATGTGCATGAACATGCTGTCTGAATTGTTTGAGTTTTAAAGAATGCTATATTTGACAAAGTGTGACCTCATTGCAGGTGAATGGTTGAATTTATTAACACTTCTTTGAGAGTTCTTTAAAACTTTTAATTTGTTAGATTCATAATCTTTGCATTTTGTTTTGGTTTTTTTATTGAGGGCCATCTCACTCTAGCCTATGAGGGCCTGGACCCCACTATATTAATCGAGATTCGCCTTAGACTTCAGATCCTCCTGTTTCTGCCTCTTGAGTTCTGTGATTATAGGCATGAACCAGAAGGCATGCTGCCAAACTGTAGTTTTGTTTTGTTTTTAAATCTATTTTATGTGTATGGGTCCTTTGCATGCATGTATGTCTGTGCAGCACATGCATGCCTGGTTCCCTTAGAGGCCAGAAGAGGACATCAGATTTCCTGGGTCTGGAGTTACAGAACTTTGTGAGTGCCATGTAGGTGCTAGGACTCGAACTCTGGTCCTCTAGAAGATCACTAGTGCTTTCAACCGCTGTGGCATCTCTCTAGCTCAAAAGCAACATTTAGAAATTTAAAGCATTAAAAAAAATAATTGGTGTCTGTTAGGCACATTTAATGAATGAATCAGTCTTATTTCTTTTCCTTTGTGTATCACAGTCTGATATGTTCCATTCTTGATCTTTTTTAGCATTTTCCATATTAGCAGTACTTTTTAAATACTTTAATAAATCTAATCTATTATCAAATCTGCCATTTCTACACTCAGTTTAAGTAGAAACATTTAAAATAATTTTATAGGTGTGGGCATATTGCCTGCGTGTTTGTACACTAGGTGTGTACCTAGTGCCCAAGGAGACTAAAGAGGGTGGCGGATCCTCTGAAACTGGAGTTTTAGGCATGCTCTGTGAGCTGCCATGTAGGTGCTAGGAGTTGAACCCAGGTCCTCTGGAAGACAGCTAGTATCTTTAACCACTGAGCCATCTCTCTAGCCCCAGTAAAAGCATTTTAAATGCTCACAGTATGTCCTTTCATATGTTACACTAAAACTTTTATTTTCTTTTTTGAGACAGGATCTCTACACTGTAGCCCAAGCAGGCTAACCTCAAATTTACAGCTATGTTCCTATCTTGGCCTACTGAATACTGGGATTATAGGCCTGAGCCACCATGCCCAGACCATGCTGCAGTGATGAAAGTTTTGAAATGCTCTGCAACTGTCTAGTAGGATTGTCACCACCTACATACATATGAATATCAGGCACTTGAGATGTGAGAAATGTGGCTGATGACCTGAGTTTTACCATCTATTCACTCTCACATGTAGTTGTTTAGTCTACTGGATAGCTGCACCATCATGTGCTAGGTACCATGTGAATGATTGCAGAAGCCAGCTTCCACCTTTCTCCTACCAAACCTTAATTGTTAGTTGTTAGTCATCTGTCTCTTTTAGAATTGTAACAGCCTGGAAGTCTTAAAGTGGTTAAGATAAATGCAAATGTCTGGAGATACAGTTTTTTTTCAAACAGAATTCTATGCCTTAGTTTATTGGGAAAAACAATACTGTTAGTTAACTAAAAAATAAAAAGCAAAATGTGGGCTAGCAAGATGGCTCAGTAGGTAAACCTGCCTGCTACCAGGCCAGGGACCTATATGGTAGAAGGAGAGAACCAAGTCCTGGAAATTGTCCTTTAAGAAAAAAAAATTAAAAAAGAGGAATAGTTAAAGCTATTTAAGGTAGAATTCTTACCATTTAATAGAGTAGAATGTGTTTTACAAACAGACCATTCAAATTTGGGGAGAGATACATTTATACAGTTGTGGAGTTTTTTGTTATTTTGTTTTTGTTTTAATTTGGAAGCTGTTAAATCATCTTTTATTTCTGAAGCCATATCCACTATAAGAGGTGGAGACTTGCCAAGCTCTGAGTAGAAAAGTCCATGTGGTTTCTTAGCAGATAAAAAGCACATACCAAACAGTCTCACATTTGATGTAATAGACAACAAAACAGTTTTTGATGGAAAAAAGCTATTCATTTGTTTCATAGATGGGAATCTTTATTTTCATATCATTAGCTTAAGTGCAGTCGTTTCATTGAAGTTTAAATAGTAAAGCCATGGTCCTCCAGCTTTAAATTGTACTTTTTTGGTGGGTGGATTTAGCAGGGAGACCTGCTGCCAGCCTGGAGTCTGAGATAGTAATAGCTGTTGGCCATTGGGGATACACTCTGAGAACACAGTTAGAGGGATCAAATTCAGGCGTGCTGAGAAAATGACTGTAGTGAGGGGAGAGTAGAAGGAGAGCTGAGGAGCACAGAAATTGGAGCCCGGAGCAGTTGAGCTGAGCTTTCAAAGCACTGCGCCAGGGCTATATCGTGGATTTCAATTTTTTGCAGACTTTTTCAACACAATTTTAATTTTTTTTTTCTTCTGAAACTTTCAAATTACATCTTTTAGGGATAAGCTGAGCTTTCATGAAAGGAAATACTAAGGTCTATGGTTAGGGCTTTGTTGCTACCACAGTAATGTTGCCCAAATTCATAGTAAACTGCCATTCCCTCATGGAGTTAAGAAAATAGGGATGTCATTACTTTAGTAAATAATAAACCCCATTGCTTTAGTAAACCTTTGCACTAAAGGAAAATGTAAATAATAGTCGGATTCAAATTTTCTGTTTTTTCTCCTTTTTTATCTCTACCACATATGGAAACCCACATCTTTTCTATGTTTATCCAGACACAAATGAAGTATCTCCCCAGTCAGCTATGTAAGTGCCATGGTAGCCTTTAAAGAGTCACACCTTCTTTCCTTGAAGAATGTTAGTTTAAGACTGCTGCACATAATGATAGGCTTACTTAATTTTTAGAAAATTTTTGATGTTTTGCTTAATTGTAGGACTGATTTAATTTCATATGTCCTTTCTTTCCCTTTCCCCATTCTGATATTAAGTGTTTGAACTTGTTACTTCTGAGAATCAGATACTAAGTGAAAATATTTCTTAAGTTTATTCTTTGATCAGCAATTGTTTGAGAATTGCTTTGGTTTAAAAAGCAACTTACTGCTTCTTAGCTTTTTCAGTTCTCCTGCTATTTTGAGATGCTAAAGTCCTTTATTTCTATAGTGGCAGTGAAGTTACTGCTCTGCAATTCTCTAAGGGTTAGTACCAGAAAATCAAGGTGACTCCTGATGGGGTTAAGGCCCATAGTTTGTATCCCCCATCTTCCCCTCATTCTCTATTAGATGAGACATAATGTAAACTTCCCAAAAGTATCTTCAGGTTCTGTTTAGTATCTGTGTGGGTTTTAGGGGCTTATGTAAAAGTCCTGTGTTTAAAAAGAGTAGGAATAATTTCTTTTGAAAATATGACTACAAGATGAGACAAGGTACACACTATGCGATATTTGTAGGAAAATTTGAAACATGAACATACTGGGCTGTTTTCAACATGGCAGCACAATGTAGTAGCTTTTACATAGCCCAGCTTCCATTTTAATGAAGAGTCTGTTTTTATTAGTTGGATAGGTAATGAAAGTCAAGCTCAAATATAAAATTGCTATGAACTAAAGTAGTTTAATAGAAAATTTGAAAAGTAATTTGAAAAAGTTCAGTCCTTTTCATTTTGGATAGTGATACAGTCATTAGAAGAGAGCTTAGGCCTCTAGAGCCAGGTATCAACATAAGTTGGGATTTTTCTTTCTGGTACTTTGAAAGAACATGAGCTCTGTATCATCCTTTAGTAAAGAAGCAAGTTTAGCTGAATACGAAGAACCAGTTTATTATTTGTCACGAATTATGGAAGACACAAATGTCAGTATGTATTGTCCATGTGACAGAGGCTCAGAGGAGTGCCTTGTCCTCCCTGTGTCATGTCTGTGACTGTTCGGCTAGGTCCTCTGCGTGAACAGTAAGACTGGCCTTCCCCACTGTGGACAGCTGGGCCTGAGTGTCTATAACACATCAAAGAACTCCTTTCAGTACTGTCTCTAAACATGTTTTAGTTTCTTTTTCAATAACAGAAGGCTAATATTACTGCTTGTTTGAATACTAACTATAATATAATTAAAGGTATCAAGGCACAAAGCAGATATGTATCAGTGATCCAAAGATTACAGTTTGGGACACTGTCCCTTTTGAGTTCAGAAGAAAACAAAATGTCTTTTTATTTTCACTTAACTACAGTTTAAAAATTAAACTACAGTAAAATAAAGAATAGCTTGTAATAATCAGTACAGAACTATTGGCTACTGAGATATCAGTTGGCCATGAGTATTTCTGTGAAAAATTCAGGTCATACTTTGTGCAGTGACTTAAAAATGGAGGCTCCTGGTATAGAGCCAGGCCCTGGCATTGAAGCCTGGGAACTACCATCTTTTCCTTGGTCCATTAATGTCATTATAAGTTCAAGTTGTTTGGCTAACTTTGCTTTACAAAGATCCCCTGTGCTTTTAGAACAGTATAATTATATCTGTTTCTGAGGCAGCTGGAACCTCCTCCTTAGAAGTGAAACACTCCCATCATGGGCACGAACCCATTGGGCCTGACTACCATTTCTTAGCTAATAGTTCTTCAGATGTTGTTGCCAAATCACTACCTATTATCCTTTAATACCTGCCTTGGTGCCTTTTGGTAACTAAATAAACCACAGACTGACTTGTCTAATTTTGGCCTATTCAAAGTGTTTCTGTCTTGCTGGTTGTAAATGTTTGGGATTTTAGCACAAAGCCAATGCAGATCTGGTCTCTGGATCATGACTTGACCACAGCCCACCCTCTCTGGGAAGGAATGTGTTGGGGGAGTGAAGGGTGTGGGGGGTAATGTACCACTTTAGCTGTGTGCATGTGTTCTCTGCTGCAGGCTTGTCCATGCGATCGTGCCTGGAGCACTCTGGTTTCCAGGTGACAGACACGATTCACGGTATAGTATGAGATCTCTGAAGTTGGAGCATTCTCTACAGCTTTCATTTCTTTATTTTAGTTTTTGGATTCAAGAAATGCTTTTTAAAAAGAAAATTGTAATGCTTGTTAAGTAGCACCAGCTACAGTTTGTGCTGTGTTTAAAGAGGTGCAGTGATTAAGATTTTAGAATGTTATATATTGAAATATCACCTTTTCGTTTTGCTTTTTTTGTCCAAGGCAAACCAGACCCCAACCTTCTGTTTCCTCAGTAGAAAATGACAAACGTTTAGTAATTTCAAGTTTCATGGCTTTAATTTGAGGATGCAGTCGAAGTACTGAGCCTCTTCCTTCAGCTTCCACACATCATATGCACACAGTGTCTGTTGGGACTGGGGACAAAGTTAGGCGTATACACTCTTTCTCAGCCTCAGCACTGAGTGCCAGTTCCTGTGTGAAGCCTCCAGTATGCCAGACCAGAGAGAGGAGACATTCTTAGGAAAATGTTGCTTGCAGTCCTTGGAAATGCAAGAAGTCTTAGGTGGGTCATTGGCGTATGTTCTCAAGGCCTTTCAGAGGCTCTAATCTGTCATCCACATTCATTAAATCACCCATATTAAAGATAACTAATATCCAGGAAGCTAGACTAGATAATAAGTTATAGTCATAGAAATGACTCGTTTATGTTCCACAAGGTAATTATATAAGCTTCACTTCAAACCACCGCATTGAGAGCATGTAACCTGTTCTGTGAAGTATTTTTACAGTGCTGGGAAAAATTTTTTTTCTTTATTTTTCTATTGAAACCAAGAAGGAGGGTTATAGGCATGAATTCCTGAACACCATTTTCATACCAAGGCCCTGGGATGAATATTCTGAAGCTAAATATACTATAATAGGAACATTTACTACTTTCATAGTCTGATTTAAAATATAAAATTAAGCTAAGGATTAGCTCAGTGGAAGAGAATTTACAAAGCATGCTCAGCCCTGGGGGAAACAAAACCAACCACACAAACAAAAACCTTAATACTCCTGCTCTTCAGAGTTGTTCTCTCTCTCTCTCTCTCTCTCTCTCTCTCTCTCTCTCTCTCTCTCTCTCTCTCTCTCTCTGTCTCTCTCTGTCTCTCTCTGTGTGTGTGTATGTTTGAGACAGGGTTTCTCTGTGTAGCCCTGGTTGTCCTAGTGTGTGCCACCACTGCCTGGCTTTGTCACTTTTTCTTAATCTGTTTGCTCTTTGAAAAAAATAAAAGCAATCTGGGTTCTGTGGAACATGCCTGTGATCCTAGCACTTGGAAAGGCAGCAGCAATCGGAATTCTGTACATTTGAGGGCAGCTTGGTCTGTAAAGTAAATCAGGACAGCCAAGGCTACACAGAGAAACTCTGTCTCAAACAAACACAAACAAAGACAACCAAACCCATAAAGCCTTAAGTATGATTTCTGTCATAAAAAACAAAAAACAAAAAAACAACAGTTGAAGCCTGTCATCAAGTGTAGTGTTTCCTTCCAAGTACTTCTAAATAGTAGACAGGTATGAAGTGAAAATGGAGGTCCTGGGGCTGGAGAGATGGCTCAGTGGTTAAGAGCACTGCCTGCTCTTCCAAAGGACCCTGGTTCAATTCCCAGCACCCACATGGCAGCTCACAACTGTCCATTTCCAAGGGATCAGACACATTCATACTAGTGCACATAAAATAAAATTAAATAAATTATTTTAAAAACTCATAAAAAAAAGAAAATGGAAGTCCTTTATTCCCTTACCTTAGTAGGCAGAATTTATACTTTAGAAAAACATTTTAAATTTAAAACTAGGTCAATAAAAAAATCTTTGCAGAGACAGGAGAGATGGCTCAGTGGTTAAGACCACTATACTGGGGCTGCAGAGATGGCTTAGAGGTTAAGAGCACTGACTGCTCTTCCAGAGGTCCTGAGTTCAATTCCCAACAACCACATGGTGGCTCACAACCATCTATAATGAAATTTGGTACCCTCTTCTGGCATGTAAGTGTACATGCAGACAGAATACTGTATAAAAAATAAATCTTTAAAAGAAAAAAGAAAAAAAAAACCACTTTACTGTGTGTGCAAAGGACCCTGGCTCAATTCCTAGCACCTACGTGTTGCTCACTGTCAAATGTAATTCCAGTTCAGGGGATCCAGCACTTGCTAGCCGCAACATTAAATGGACACACATGTTCAAATCCATACCCAAACACAAATTTATGCACAAATTTATGCGGCGCATGCCTTTAAGGAGGCAGAGTTCAAGGCCAGCCTGGTCTAAAAAATGAGTCCAGGGTAGAGAAATCCTGTCTCAAAAAAACCCCAATAAATAAAATAAAATAAAATAAAATAAAATAAAATAAAAACATAGAATAATAAGAAACTTTAAAAACCCTAAATAAATAGATATTTAATAGGCTCAGTGAATAAAAGCATTTGCCATGCTAACCTGACGGCCTGACTTGAATCCCTGGAATTCACGGTGGAAGGAGAGAGCCACACACACACACAGATAATAAAATACTTACTGTTAAAATTTAAGTTAGTTTTTTAACTTGAAAGATAATTTTAACTTTCAAGTTAGTTGGAGGAAAATGTAAAGTTGTACTAAATGTTTATGCAGTATATTTTAACACCTGCCTTACATAAAATTATGCCACCAAAGTAAATTAGTATAGATTCTAAAATCCTGATTTGCTTCCTGTCTCTTTGGGACTCTCACACAGAGTAGGCATTTGCTTGGTGCACTTTAGGATGTGTCTGCCTTTATATGAGTTCATGGCTATCTGTCTCCTTGCTCTGAGATTTCCTGTCCTTTCTCCTGGGTACAAACTCATTCTGTACTGAGGAAACAGAACATGGGACTACAGAAGTCCATCTTGCCTTTGTGATGGTGCTCTCATGGTATAAATCATAGGTTCCATTTGGAATGGGATGGGGTGGCTGAGTGCGGGGAAAGAAGCAATGGAATTTATATCTACTTTGTGTAACACTATGTTAGAAGGGAGTGTGCCTGGGATTAAGGTAGTTTTTATTTTTAGGTAAAGTAACTTGTTTTGGAGAGCACCATTAGACAGGGAAAGGACTTCTGTTAGCTAATAACCTGTTAACTATTTCCCTAAGATACAGTTAGAGCAGTAACAGCATAAGAATAACCATAGTCGTTTAGGGTTTTATACAGGTCAAATCCCGTTACAGCAAATTTCATAGGATGTACAAATTCCTTGTTTGTTCTAACTTTCTACAGAGTATTAGTATATAATTATCAGACCATAGAACTTGTTTTGTTTTTTGCTTCTTTGAGGGGGGGAAAAAGCACATTTAGCTCTATTTGGTCTCCTGATTCATACAAAGCCTGTTCCCCCATCCTGGGATGTGGGCAGCTAGTCAGCTAGGAGGCACTAGGTAACTCTTTGAGCACGTTTGCCATGTGCAACACAGGACAGTGCTTGCTTGTCCACACCAGCCACAGCAAAGAAGCATCAGGACTTTTCTTTGCTTTGGGGGAACACTAACAATAAAAAGTGAAACCCCTCCTTCATTAGGCACCCATATACACCTTGAGATAGACTGCTCTGCCCCAAACAGCAACTGAGTGCTCTGGGTATAAGGCGTGGTAAAGCACTGAGTCACTCTCACCTCAGGTTGACACGCTGTCAGCAAAGAGATAGGGTTATTGTTATATGTTGGTTTTTGTACTTTTTATTGTAACGGGATTTAACCTGTAACATCTAGATTTTTTTCATCAGAGAAATGCAGATTACACAAATATCACACCATTTGTACTGACTGCCCTGTTTCAGATGTACTCACCCGCATGTTATGTTTACTATTGCATATGTGTAAGTACAAGTGTTAGGAGCCTTTTGCAGATAACTTTATGAACATGGATATTTATTTTGTCTGCTTTTATAAAGAAGTAAGTTAAATGTATTTTTCTATACCAAATGCATTAAGATATCTGTTGGAATGTTATTTGGTATATTTGGTTATTTGGTGAGAGTGGTTGCTTTAAATCACAGGGTGTTAGGAATGCTGCTAGAGTAGCCGGTGTTGCTTAACGTGGCATTTTTTTTTCCTGTCCACACTTTCCACCCTTGGTACAGGTGTTTTTGATAAAGCTGTGGAATGGCAAGGTATGTTTTTATGGGATGTCAAGAATCTGTTAGCTTTAAATTGTTTACAGAGGTTTCCTTTACAGGATTCCTTTTGGGTTTGGCTCAAGCAAACCTGATGTAATTGTAAGATATAGTTTTGAAGGCAACTGAGTGTACAATTTTGACACAACCCTTAAATTTCTGATTTTTATTTTTTCCCTTTACTAAGACAGTGTTTTGGCTTTAAAGCACTGGGGTGGGGGTGGCTTGGGAACACGTGACCTGTATGAAGTAGCCCAAGCTCTTAATGCCAGTCAATGATCCAGTTTGTTGTTAGAAGTGTGGTTGCCAGTAATTTGCAATTTCATTGAGGAAAGTGATGTAAAAGTAGCTCCTAATGTATCAGTTATCAGCTAACCCTGAAGCTTTGTTAAATGCACAGTCCTCTGTTTGCTAGAGGAACAACTGGGACTGAGCTTTGACTGGTTGGAGCAAAGGGCTGGCCTGGGCAATTGGCAGGTGCCAGAGCTCTCCCTAGCTTTACCACCTGCTTAGTGCTTTCTTCTTTTCCACATTCCCTGCTGCCTGCAGCTCTCCTTAGGCCTGCTGACATTCCTGTTTTGCAGGTTCGCTTGAGAGAACCACATAGCTAATTCAGGCAGAGCTTTAGAAGGCCCGATTGGAAGCAAGCGCTCTCTAGTGACTTTCCTCTAACAATGAAATTGTGAAAGGTACATGGGGACAGCCATGAGAGGCACAGCTATTTAGTCTCAGCAGCACACCCCTCTCCTTGTAAAAAGATGAAGCACTTTGAAGGTGTTGGCACAAGTGCTGGAGACTGCTGGTGCTTTACGCCGGTTACCCGGGGCCAAAAAGCCCTTGCTAAAGATCTGAGGTGTTTTGTGAACACCTGGTCTGTGGTTGCAAAGTTAGTGTCTGCTCAGTGTGCTCCATCTCACCGGAAGTGTTTGCTTTTTCTCATTCATAGAGGTCCTGTAATAAAGAGGGATCCGAACAAGCTCAGAATGAAAATGAATTTCAAGTAAGTAACTGAGTCCCTTCTCATCTGCATGAGCTGTGAACTGGTAGTGTCCAGCCTCACCACATTGTGGTTTGGCACAATGATCTTTGTTCTTGGAAACTTCTGATCTTTCTCAGAAGAAGATCTCTGGACCAATTGGAGCTAGCTCACTGAGGCTGAGCCATAAGGGGCTTCCTAACTCCTGAGGGTAGAGAGTTAGACTGTCTGTAGTGGCAGTTTCTCTGCAATGTTTGAGATGCTGAGAGATGCAGGCTTAGGAAATAATCTCTGATACTCTGCTGCGGAGGTACCTGGCTTCTCCAGCAGTGTCTCACTGTTATCAAGAAGCAGATCACTGCCTGGTGGTCTCATTCGCACTCTTCCCCTTGAGAAAGTAGCAGTGCTTGTCCCGGGTTTAGTAGCCAGGTTGGACAGGCTTCTTTCCAGATTCTGAAACAGGGAGATAACAACACTGAGACACATGCATTCTAGGGAACTTGAGACTCTGTGTGTGAAATGAGTAGTGGTACTTTTTGAGCATTCTCCGGTCTTTTCAGGCTTCTAGGGATGGGTATTTGTATACGCAAGATGGTCAATGTGACATGGCCAGCTGGCTGTCCCTGGAAGCTTCTGAACTGGGCGTTGGTGCTTCCTGCTCCCCTATCATGTTGCAGCTGCAGTAGCAGAGCTCCCTGTCCCAGAAGTACCCTGCTTTGCCTGCTGGCGCCCACATTCTTGTCCATTTCTCCCTGGGGTTTCAGTTGCCATCCTCAAAGAAAGACGATCACAGCAGGCCCTCCCCTTCCTTCTCAGGACCTGTTCCACAGGGAATCTGACTTTACCTGTGGTCTTTGGGGTTGGTGTGCACACAGTTGGTTACCGAGTGTAGAAGAGTTGATTTTCATGCCGCATTGAGTTCCTTTAACATCTCACCTCCTTAGTGAGATGACTCAGCAGGTAAAGGTACTTGTTGGCAAGTCTGGCCTGTGTGTAATCCCCAGAACCCACATGGTGGAAGGAAAGAACAAACTCTCACAAATTATCCTCTGACCTCTGTATGTGCATGCATACACTTAAAAACACATGTAGAAGAGGACATTTTTCCTACTCAGCTGCTCACAGGTAGGGCTGCTGTCTCCTCCTCCTTCCATCTTTCTTCCAGACATTTGCCAACAGAAATCCAGCCCACATGCTGGTTCCCTTTCCTTCACCCTGGTCTTTAGGTTATCTGCTTCTTGCCCGCATTATGCCAAGGTTCTATAACAACCTGTTGGAGTCCGTTCTGCTCCTGTCATCATTCTGTTCTGGCCCAGATATTCTGTTCTCTACTGCATCCCTCCTTAACTTTGTCAGTCATTCCTGCTGATGTCCTCCCAACTTACTTGGCTTCTCGACGATTTGCAGTCCAGATTGTCACCTCCTATGTCAGCCCTCCTAAATGGAACAGCTATGCTTGTAAAACCTTTCCCTCCATTTTCTTCCACTTGTCCCTTCTGTGCTTACCTTTAAGCCCTACCATGCTGAACCTAACCTCCTCCTTCCTTGCCTTTGTTGCACTGGACCCCACAACCCTGAACTGCTGAACTCTAGAGAAGCAGAGAATCACACAGTTGGGAGAGCTAGTTCTCCACCACAGGAATGCTTCCTGCCTGTCAACCTGCTGAACCCTTAGGTCTATTTCAGTTATATGCTTTCTCTTCCAGCTTTCCTGTCCCCACCCTAGGCATGCAATATCTTGGCTTCTCACTCCTTATCTGACATCTACTCTAAGCCCTGTTCTTTGTGTCATCTTTTCCACTGTGGAGGGAATCTTTCTCTTGTATTCAGCATGTCTACTTTTTCTTTTTTGGGTTTACCGTCTCAACTTACTGCCATCATCCTCCATTCCTTCTCCAGGGAGCCAGGCCTTCTTGCTGATGTCCTTTCCATCTCAATGCAATCTCTGCTATTGTTCCTAATAAAGTTTCTCTTTTTATTTTTTGTTTGTTTTGGATTTGTTCATTTTTGTCTTATGGAACAGGGTTTTTGCTCTCTAAATGAAATGGAGTAGAAAAAAGGAACATCAGGGAACATTTAAAATTGTGAGAGTGAGTGTTGGTATGTATAATGTTTGGTTGTGTTTGTTGCTGGGTAAATGCTAATTTTAGGAAATACTTTTCAGTTCTTTATCATTTCATGCATGTATATAATGTATCTTTAAAAAAAACTTTCTTAGATTTATTTATGTCTATCAGTGATTTGCATGTATATATGTACATGTGCCCCGTGTACATGCCTGGTGCCCTCAGAGGTCAAAAGAGGTGTTGAATGTCCTGAAATTGGAATTAAAGATGATTGAGTCATCATGTGGGTGCGAGGAACTAAACCGGTATCTTCTTAGAGAGCAGCAAGTGCTTTTAACCTCAGAGCCATCTCTCCACTCTCTGTATAATGTATCTTGCTCATGTTAGCCCCTTATTCCCTTCTACTCCTTCAGACCTCACCCAACATGTCACCTCTTTAAAAAAACAAAACAACTCACAGAGTCCAATCTAGTTGGTGCTTCGGGCATGTTAGAGCATGGGCAGCCAGCCAGGGCCACATACTTAGAGAGAACTCACTCTCCCTTTTCCAGAAACCATTAACTGCCAATAAATGCTAATAACCCCTCAGCTGGAAGTGGTACCTTGTAGCACACACACTTGGAATGTTGACTCGGTTGATTTTGTACAGGGCTTAATGTAGACAATCACAGCTACTGTAAACTCATGAGTACAACAGCCCTGTTTTGTCCTGAAGACAGCTTTTTACAACATTCCTGCTCATCATCTGGCTGTTACACTCTTTCTTGATGTTTCCAAAGCCTTAGGGGTTCTTATTGTCCTGATGGCTTTGAGGCCATTGTGTAGTGTCAAGAGTTGTCAGGAACAAGCCAGGTTCTCTTTAGCTCCGGGAGTTTGCTCAATGCATGAGCTTTCAGTGTATGCTGTTCAACATGCTCCTGTCTGTCCTACAGCCGTACCTATCTGCATTCTCGCTACAGCTACCCTGCCTCATACTCCCTTCGCTGCTCCAACTTCCTTCATTAGGACAGCTCAGAGCTCATCTGCTCCCTGAATTCCTGAGTCCTGGTCTGTTCAGTGTAGTCTCTGGAAATCATTGCCCTTTTATAACCTGTCTCTTCAACCTTCTGTTCCTTCATGGCCTTGATTCCTTCTGTAGTTCTGTTTAGTTACTTCCTATTTCTCTGAGTTCAATACAAACGGGGCCTGATGGGGCTTACTCTTTGGTTTCCTGATATGTAGCACAGCACTAGATATATATGAAACATTTTGTGTTTTGAGTGGATGAATTAATGAGTTTTTGTTTCTGAAACCAAAGTAAATAGTTAAGTTATTGATTTCCCCAAAAAGGTAGCACTAGCCTGTGGCTAATCCAGATGCTGGTATGGAAAGGTGGGCTAGGGGACAAGCCCTGTTTGTTCTGCCCACTGCTCACTTGCTTCATGGAGCCATCAGGGAGAAGTACTTATGTCTGTGTCTTGGCACCATGTCTACGTGCAGGTTGATGGGCTCTGCAGGAGTGTAGACAGAATATTAATCCAGGTCCCAGTGACAGTGCTGGCACACATATAGACAGGTGATAATGAACTTGTTGAACTTTAAATCTAACATATGAAGGCCGGTATTGTATTGCCTGCCTGCAGTCCAACACAGCAGAAGCTGATGCTGGGGGGTACAGGGAGATTAGGAATTTGAAAGTAGCCTGGACTATTAATTCAAAGATTTTATCTCAAAAACCAACCAGGAAAGGCTGGCAAGATGGTTCGGTGGGTAAAGGCATCTTACCACTAAGCCTGATGACCTGAGTTTAATCCCCAGGGCCTAAGTGTTTGATGGAAAGAGAAAACCAACTCCTGAGAGTTGTCTCTGACCTCCTTATTGTGGCATGTGGGCAGCCACACACATAATCTGTCTAATTTTTTTCTTTTTAAGTGGACAGAGTGCTTGCCTAGCATGTACAAAGCCCTGGATTCCATCTGCAAGAATTTCATCAGCTGGGTATGGTGGTTCACACTTTTAATCCTAGCACTAAGGAAGTTAGAGGAAGGAAGATCAGAAGTTTGAAGTTAGCTATAACCAGTTCAAGGTCAACCTGTGCCAGCTGCATAAAGCTTTCCCAAGAACAATGTACAAAATTTAACATTTCACACTTACAAGAAAACATGATTGGATGTATGTGTTACACAGTTCAACCCTCATGATCATTTTAGTCATCCTGCAGTGTGAAAGGTTGGAAAACAAATTTTAATCATAACAAAAGTTTGGAATTTCAGACAAAAGAAGCTTAGAAATGATTAGACTGGGAGTTAGAATGTGGAGGTGGGGCGGGGGAGTTCTGTAAATGGCTATAGCTTCATGGAGCCAACCTGGTAGATTGCCTGCTCTAGAGCTGACCCCAGGGCCCTTTTGTTCAGGTATGGTCAGGCTCTGCTTGCTTTTGCAGTTTCCACTGTAGGAGGCGCCGAGGAGACTGCTCCCAGCCCACAGGGGAGAGGACTACAGCAGAGGACACCCTGAGGGCCTTCGCTTGAGCTCCCCTGAGAGTCCCTGCAATATCTGGCTTCAGGTCAGACAGGGCTGCAGTGACTGTCCCTCCCAAACCAATGTGTTATGAGGGTCAGATGAGCATTGAGAACATTCCACCTGCTAAACAGAGGTATTCAGTGTTGTTGAAAAAGATATAAGGCCATGTGATACCCAGTTCCTTAGTCTGATCAAATTGATATATCTATATTGTTAGACATACACACTTGCAATTAATAATACAGATTGAGCCTTGCAAGGTATAATTAGACTAATGTTGAGATTATACAAGATGACAGTTTAGGTGTAATTGTGGGGGGTTAGGAACAAGCACTTGTCCACACATTGGGGAAGTAACTGACTTACGATTTTGTGTGTTTTGAAGCCTTTGGAAACAGCTTTTCTTTCCTTTTCTTATTAGTTATAGCATTCTACCATTGCCTAATGAGCTTGTCTCATTTTCTGAATTCAGTTTTTGTCTGTTTTTTTTTAAACCTTCAATGCTGAGGGCTGATCCCAGGACTTTGTGCTTCCTAGGCAAGTGTGTTACCACTGAGCTAAAATCCCCAAGCCCCCTGAGTTTTGTAATGTGAATGCTGTAAGCATGTTTATCTGGGATTTCCCCACAGCACATTTCTTAACAAAGGACGATCAAATCTCTGAGTTTGAGGCCCTTCTGGTGTACAGAGCAAGCGAGTTTCAGGACAGCCAGGACTACAACAGAGAAATCTTGGGTCAAAAAAACCGAAACAAAACCAAACAACCAAACAAAACAAACAACCAGAGGGTGATCACAATTACCTGAGGGAGGGAGAAAGTTCTGAATCTAGATGGAGTGACACACCCACCTATTGGTGTGGGATAGGGGCCAAGTGAGACACTTGATAGGTAGAGGCTCTGGTACACAGGTCTGGCCACCTAAGTTTGATCTCCAGACCCCATGAGGTAGTAGGAGAACTGACTCCCAAGAGTTGTCCACTGACCTCCACATCATGCCCTCCATGGCATGTAACTGCCTGCAGATAGAAAATAAAGTTTTTGAAATTTAAGATGGAATCTGAGCTAGGACCTAAAACATTAAATAGTAATGTTCTGTGAGAGTCAAGGCCCTCTTCCACCCTGCTACAAATAACAGCTCACATGCCCTAACTTGCTGTTTTCAGAGTGACTGAGGAATTAATATAAACTAGGGGAAAAGGGTGGGTTTTGAAGACATAGTTATTACAGAGCTATGAGTGAGTTATTAGAACTAAAGATAGAAAATGGAGGGAGGAGGTTGGAGAGATGTCTCAGTGGTTAAGAGCACTTGTTGACCTTGCAGAGAACCCAGGTGTGGTTCCTGGTATCCACACGGTGCCTCAAACTACCCAAAACTCCACTTCCAAGGAATCCAATGCCTTCTGACGTCCTCATGCACCAGGACTGTGCACATGTAATTATGCACACAAACACTCATGCACACAAAGTAAATAACTGTAAAGAAGAAGAGTATAATGGCTGTATGGGGAATTTAATAGAGACAAGAATTAAAACTCAAAACCTGGAACCCACAGACTAGGCAGGATGCCTTTGGAGTATTCAAGCTCACTGGGTACTCAGTGGAGAGGCAAGTCATTTTCATCAGAGTGAATAGTGATCTTTGGTGAAAGGCCAAGGGTGATACTCAAACAATTGTACTGTAAAATGAATAGACAACAATAAAAGCTATGGCTCTGAACTAAGTCAGTTTAAAACTTTGGTAAAATAGCTTGCTTTGGAGAGTACCATTTGATATGAGAAAGGACTTCTGTTGATGGATAATCCACCAACTAACTCTCTTTAAGATACGGTTAGCATGGTAACAACATAGGAATAACTACAGGCACTTAGGACTGTGCACAGGTTGGGGCTGGGGATTTAGTTCTAATTGGTAGAGTTCTTGCATAGTATGCAAGAAGTCCTGGGGTCCCCTAGACCAAATAAAGCGAACATGGTGGCACATGCCTATAATCCCAGCAGGGGCAGGAGAGCATGGGCTATCAGACAGAGACTTTCTTAAAACAAAAAGTGTTACCACAACTTTTTTATTAGGACACTTAAAAAAAATTTTGTCTTAAAGCATTTTCTACAGAGTATTAATATATAATGTATGAGGTTATGGAACTTCTTGTTCTTTGCTTGGACAGAAAATTGTATTTTTTGGAACTAGTGACTTAAATTGAATTTTAAACATCATCTATGTAGATTTTGTACAAGTGTGTGTGTGTGTGTGTGTGTGTGTGTGTTTGTATGTGTGTGTATGTGTTATGGGCTGGGGTTGGGGGAAGGAAGAGGAAAGGAGAAAGAGAGGACAATTATTTCCCATGCTAAAGAGTGACCTAAAGGTCTGGAGGAACCTTTTCCTGAGAAAACACTTCCTGTCTAGGAGAACGCTCTTAACACCTGATCTGTTGCCATCTGTTGTAGGGGGCTGAAGCGATG
This sequence comes from Pachyuromys duprasi, assembly GCA_028658305.1. Classification (NCBI taxonomy): domain Eukaryota; kingdom Metazoa; phylum Chordata; class Mammalia; order Rodentia; family Muridae; genus Pachyuromys; species Pachyuromys duprasi. The sequence goes on from CM053762.1 coordinate 21,613,274, forward strand.
GTTCTGGAGAGTGTTATGTTTGCCATTCTTGCAGAGAGGTCTCTTGGGCCAAAGCTCTATGGCATCTTTCCCCAAGGCCGACTGGAGCAATTTATCCCGGTAAGATTGTGGAAACCACAACAGTAGTAGAGTACTCGCCTTCTCGCGGCAAAAGTCTAAAATCTTGTCATTTGAAATACTAAATGTGGGATTTATAGATGTGGGGGTTGTTATGGGAGATACTCCACTGTCAAGAGTTCTTGTTATTCTGAGGACTTGGTTTCAGTTCTTAGTACTGGCTCGCAACTATCTGTAACTCAAATTCCAGAGGATCCAGTGCTCTCTTCTGACCTCTGTGGGCACCAGGACATGCACGTGGTGCATAGCTGCACGTGTAGAGAAAATACTCATTCACAGAAAATAAAGCAAATAAGTCTTAAAAAGAAAAAAGTGTGACCTGTATAAACAAATTGGGTTATAAGTAAAGCAAGACAAAAGAAAATGTAGCTGAGATGTAGCAACCTTTCTTTCATACATAGATACAATGATTCAAATTAAAATCATATATGAGATGCTGAATAGATGGTCCAGCAGTTAATATCACTAGCTGCTCTTCCAGAGAACACAGGTTTAATTCCTAGTACCCATATGACAGCTCACAACTGCCTGTAACTCCATTCCAGGAGATCTAACATTCTCTTCTGGCCTCTTTGAGCACCAGGCATGCATGTGTTCCAGAATACACACCTGCAAACAACTAAGCACATAAAAATAAATCCTCAACAAAATGTAAACATGTATACACACACAAATGTCTTACCATTCTGTTGCCACAAACTTTTCCCTTTCACCTTATTCTCAGCTTCTGGGACTGCCTTTTTGGAATGGATCAGCAATCATGCTGCAGCCCCTTATTCTTGTTTCCATCATCCTCCCTTTGTGTCTGCTTTCCTGCTATTCAAGATTCCTTCATCTCATTTTGCTACTCTGGGTCAGTTCTTCTGCCTCCCAAGTGCTGGGATTAAAGGCATGTACTACCACCACCCAGATAAGTTTTGTTTTAATATATGTATAAAGTTTTCCTATATAGGCTAGGCTTTTTTGGAACTCCTAGTATACTTTCTCCATCTGTCTGGATATACACTGAGCTGTGGTAAACAGCATCCAGCCAGGTAACCTTGTTCTGGATCCTAGGAGTCCATTGTGGGACAGGACAGCCATGTATACACTTAATTCTCATAGACAGCACCATGAGTCAGGGCAGGAAAGAGCCACTATGTATGACCCTTGTTTTCATAGAGCTTACTCTGAACCAGATGGGAATCTCTTTCTTTTTCTTTTTGTTGTTTTTTTCCAGACAGGGTTTCTCTGTGTTGTCCTGGTTGTAGACCAGGCTGGCCTCAAACTCACAGAGATCCGCCTGTCTCTGCCACCCTAGTGCTGGGATTAAAGGCGTGTGCCACCTCTGTTGAACTCAAATGCAAATCTTTAATTGAGTCTCCAAACAGATGGGAGACTTTGGACCATGGATCAGCTTCACCAATCATGTAAGTCAGTTCCAAGGGCCACAGTTACCGTAGACACAAAAGGATATAGAGAACTTTTAAGATGGAAAGCATTGCATTCGAGTGAGGCTCTTGTTGCACTGAACCCAGCAACATCAACAATTCCTAAGGACATGCAGGACATGGCGGAACACTCCTTTAATCCCAGTACCTGGGAAGTAGTGGCAGGCAGTATTTGAGTTGGAGACCAGCTTGGTCTATATAGGAAGTTTCAAGCTAAGTAAAATGCTCTATTTATACATAAATAGATAGAAAATAGGTAAATAATAAGTTTCTCAGGACTTGTACATTATGGTGCACACCTATAATACCAGCACTTGGTAAGTTGAATCAAAGGACCTTCATCCTGTGCTTCATCCTTCCTGTGCTACCTTGGAAGGTTTAAGGTAGCCTGGACTACATGAGACATGGTCTTGCTTTATTTATATATTTATCCATTTATTTTGTGGTGTTTAGTAGATATCTTAGTCTTTTTCTTTCCTAGGCATGGTCATCCAAATTAAAAAAAAAAAGTGTCTCATCAAAGACAAAAAGAAAAATATATATCATGTATGCTTATATACATAGTATATAATACTTAATAATAAGTGACTGGGTTCCTTGCTTATGTAGTTACATGCTGTGCGTATTGTCATTACGAGTGATTCCTTCTACGTAAAAAAGGAAATGTTACGCCAGGCTGGTGGCTCACACCTGTGATCCCAACAGGCCGAGGCAAAAGAATTACCACAAATCTGAGGCCAGCTTGGGCTACACGGTTGAGACCCTGTCCAAAAACAAGCAGGAAGGCTGGGCATAAAATTGCATGCATGCCTTTAATCCTAGCACTGAGGAAGCAAAGGCTGGATACTAAGTTCCAGCCTAGACAGTGAGATGCTGTCTTAAAGCAAGCAAACAAGTTTCCTATAGTGAGTATGTTAATATTTTGTGTCAGTCTGTCAGCAGCTGCATAGGTGTAGCCCTTGAATCTCTTGGTTGCATCATTCTCTTTTTGGTAACTTGTGCTGTTTTGTTCCTTGTGGCCTTAGCAACAGGTTAAAACATACAGTTTAGGTGTGTGATAGGCTTAAACTACCTAGCTTTGTTAAGTACACTGTATGGTTGCAGTGGCCTAAGGACACGTTTTTGGGAGTATGTTCCTTTTGCTAAGTGTTCTGTATCTGTAGTGGCATTTTTGAAAGCCATATGAACTGTCCTCAGAGGTCCTGAGTATCTGGTTAGTAGAAGCTGATTCCTTGTCATTGTGACAGCATGGCTTGTTGAGAATGCTATGAGAGGATTCCAGAATTGAGCAATAGACTGAGTTCTATACATATTCTTAATTGTTGAAATTTAGCCTGACTTAGGTAGATCATCTCCTTCACTCTAAAACAAGTCTGAGAGAGAGTTGAGTGTCTTTCCTATTCTGTGCAGAAGGAAACAAGGCACTGAGGAATGCAGTCACATGCCTGGCTTATATATCTTTGAAGAAAGAATTTGAGCAGGATTTCTCTGACTCTATCCTGCCCTGTGCCTGCTGCTTTGCACCTTCAGGGAAACCTCAGCTTGAGTCCTGCAGGGGTGCATCTTGTGAGGAGAAGCCAAAGGGATTTCCTAGACCACAGGATTCCTTGGACACCCTATGGAAGGGCTGTCATGATGAGCCAGGCCTCAGGCTATCTCAGAGGCAGCACAATGTCTACAGGCTAGGATTTCTCCTCTGTGCATACTTTTTTGTCTAGTGTGGCACACTAATGTCTGCTCCATGTCAACCCTGGTGCTAAGCAGACAGTTGGAGCAGTTGGCAGCCCTCTTGAACCGCGGGCTCCCTGATAGGAAGAGGGTTAGCTGATAGAACACTGGGAACAGAGCAGGCTGTCTGTTCCGACAGGCGAGGAAACCAGCTGTAGCTGTAGGGTGCAGTCACATATCACAGTAACGGTGTTTTCAGTTCATTAAAGGAGAGACTTCCTCGGCTCCTTAGTAGAGACTCAACCTATTCCTTCTTGTACACTCTGTTCCACATATACCATCTTTCTGTAGAAGTGCCATGGCACTTAGTGGCTCATCACCTGTGGGGATGCTATGCCTTCTTTTTTGGAAGACAGGGTCTCATTTGTAAAACCAGTCTGGCCTTGAGCTCACAGATCTGCCTGCCATCCGCTCTTGAGTTACTAAGAAAATTACTTAAGAAAATTTTTACACTGCTTCACTAAGCCAAACTGGTTTCTTGTTCTAAGGTGATGTGGTCTCAATACAGTTGTTAGGTTGCATATGTAAATGGCAGTTCTGAATCCCTTTTCCATTCCAGAGCCGACGATTGGACACTGAAGAATTACGCTTACCAGATATTTCTGCAGAAATAGCTGAGAAAATGGCCACATTTCATGGTATGAAAATGCCATTCAATAAGGAACCAAAATGGCTTTTCGGAACAATGGAAAAGTAAGTATTGAGATTACTTGTTTCTCATCACTCTTAACCTAGTGTCTTTGGAAGTAACAAGTGGGTGCTTCCGTTCATCTGCCAGGGTGGTCAGAGGCCCCTTTGGTTCATAACTTCGCTTGTGAAGTGTGTCTCATGAATAAGTCTTTCTTGCATGAATCATTCAATTCCTGGACCAAGAATGAAGACTTGTTTGCAAAATTGCTATCAGGTGGGTGGGTGGAAAGCCCAACCATCCCTTCCTCTTCCTGGAGACTACAGGGCTTCCTTGGGACTGGGCCTGGCTGGCATTGGGTGCTTAAGTGAGACCTCAGACTATACCTGCTAAGCTTAGCACTGGTCTTTGTCTCCTGTGGCAGATACCTGAATCAAGTGCTAAGACTTAAATTCAGTGGGGAGGCCAGAGTTCAGCAACTGCACAAGTTCCTCACTTACAACTTGCCACTGGAGCTTGAGAATCTGAGGTGAGTATAGCCTGCCTGCCATGAGGTGGTAAATTCCTCATCTACAGAGTAAATGTTCTCTCATAGCAAGTCCTGGTGAACAGGATGGTTTGAACCTGGGAGTCTCTTTGTCCTCATCATCCCTCCCACACCCCCCAGCCCAGGCAAGATTTCTGTGTGTAGCCCTGGCTATCCTGGAACTCACTCAGTAGACCAGGCTGGCCTTGAATTCAGAGATCTGACTGCCTCTGCCTCCCGAATGCTGGGATTAAAGGTGTGTGCCACCACAACTGTCTGTTTGGTTTTTTTTTGGGGGGGGGGGACTACCGTTGAAAGATTTATTTTTATTTTTATTTTTAAATCTGAACTTATGAACTCAACATCCTCTACAAATAAGTACTCATGCTTATCACTGAGACATCTCTCTAACCCTGAATGTCAAGTGAGGTTTTATCTAGAGCAAGAGTGATGGGTGGAGGTAGTAGGCCAGGAAGATGGTAGGCTAAACCTAACTACAGGGAGACACTGAGTACCTTGAGATTGGTTTCTGAGTGAAAGCCCCTGTTGTGTTCTCCTGATGAGGGTGTGCTCTGCCTGATGGAAATGCTGCCAAGACCTTTAAGGTGCTCTTACTTTATTAGGACAGAAAGCAACTGTCTAGTTTTGATATGTGTTATGAAGGAAACCACTTTAGGGGCATCTACACTTAGTAGCCAGGCTCGTGAGGAGAGCAGTTGTACATGAGCATAGTGTAATGGGGAATAGCTTGCAGTGTAGAGAGGCTGAGTGGGTTCTCTGTGTGGAGACACCAGGTATTCTGAATATGAATGAGTGTGCTATGTTAGAATGAGGGCTCTGGGCTGACCACATGAGCATGCATGTATCCCACTGAATGGGCTAGATGACAGTTAGGCTGGCACTATGCTGGTCATGTGAGAGTATGTGTGCATCTTACTGAATTAGATGGTAACAGTGAGGCCTTCTTTTTCCAGATCATTGCTGCAGTACACTAGATCTCCAGTTGTGTTTTGTCATAATGACTGCCAAGAAGGTAAGAATTGACACAGCATGCTAAAGATGAACTTTATACCAAAGAATAATTTCAAAGAAAACATTCAGCATTATAGTTAGAAAAGCAAGTTCTCAAGAAATGAGTAGAGTGTTAATTATAATATTGAAATATATATATTGATTAGAAAGATCTGAAAAGATTGTCTCTAAACTGGGAATTAGAATGAAACCACATGTATCTGTTGATGTGTAATCCTTATGGTATATATTCCTACTTTATTAGCCAGCAAAGCAGAAGACCCAGATTATGTGGGTTCTATGCAACTCCTTCAAACCAGGTTCCCACAAAATAAACATACACACCACTAAATATGCAGACTGTTTTACTTAAGGAAAATTACAGTAAAATAAGTTGCTTCTGTCACAGAATTTTACTAGTTTAGTTTTAAAAGCAGCCAGCTGCCACATTCCTTCTGCACACACTGTCACCTACCTTGCTTGATGTTCCATCTGCCCTTGTCACAGCTGGCTACAGTCCTGCTTAGCAGCTTTTTCCTTCCTTCCTTTTTTTTCCCTTCTTTCCTTCATTTCTTTCTTCTGGTGTGTGTATATGTGTGTGGTTTTTGAGACAGGGTCTCACTATGTAGACTTGCCTGACCTAGAACTCACTATATAGACCAGGCTGTCCTCAAACTCTGCTTCTGCCTCCCAGATGTTGGAATTAAAGTCATGCACCACCACTCTTTGACTATTCTGTGTTTTCAAGACCACATTTTGTCATGTTGCCCAGGCTCTCTCCCAAATCTTAAGTAATCATACCTCTAGTTTTTTTTAGTTCTAGCTTAGTTTCTTATGAAGCCATCTCATCAATAAGCCATTAATTTGAGCCAAAATACTTTTCTGATTAATTGATCATTGATTCCCCACTAGTGTAGTAAAGCAGGGTATAGAAATTTCAGCAACAGGTTTGCCTGTTAGCCACAGCCTTCTGGTCCTGATGGTGATGAGGTGTGCAGATCATTATCACCAGGGAGAGGAGTCTGGACCAAGTCAGTTGTTTGAGTGATGGCCAAGTGTAGAAAGTGTAGAAATGACAGCTTGCATTTATTTTACTGTACAGTTTTGAGTGTCTCCCTCCTGTCTCATTTTCATTGTCATTAGAAGATGGGAGTATGCTAGAACACTTAGAAACTACCTCCATTAGAAACCCTAATGGAGAGGGAGAATGGCCAGAAATAGTAAAAGATGGAGCTCCAGGCCCTCCCACTTACTCTTGAGCTGCTAAACCATTAGTGTAGGGAATCTAGAAGAAATGGGCTGGTCCAAACAGGCTGGCAGTCACCCACCTTCCTAGATTCAGTGCTAGAGACAACATCTCTGGGCCATTCATTGTCTGTGGACTTCTTGGGTTGGAACACCACGCAGGGACAAGTCACTTAGGCCTTAGTTGGCTAGCTGACGATAGCAGCCCAGTCCCAAGGCTCTGGGAGATTGAGGTTAAGGAGACCAAATACTTTCTTACACACACTATAAAGTTTTTGGTACTGCTTCAGACAGTAGTTGAAGTCTAGCTATGTCCACTTGTATGCAGAGTGCCCAGGAGGACAGGGACTAGGAATAGGTGGTCCTGGAGGCTCCTGGCCAGGTCCTCATGACAAAACTTGTACTCTGTCTGCCCTGTGATGTCTTTAGGACCAAAGCTGAAATCATTCAGGGTGAGAATCAACTCTGCTGCCCAAGGGTTAGAGCCTTGTGTATAAAATATCTTCTCACCCAAACCTTTTGTAGGTAACATCTTACTGTTGGAAGGCCAAGAGAATTCTGAAAAGCAGAAGCTGATGCTCATTGACTTTGAATACAGCAGTTACAATTACAGGTAATGTGTTGCAGTCAAATACTAATTTCAGAGTATAGTTTCATTATTGTAATATGAAGCAATTATAGGCACAACACCATACTGAGGAAAAAGCCTCCCAACCAGACGGGAAGGTGTTTGCCCCTGATGCAGGTCATCATAGGCCTTTCCATGCAGTTGGAGCAGGCATTCACAAGCAGTTTGCCTTTTCCTCTGCCAAGCTGGTTCTTGTGCTCAGATGCCCAAGTAGCATTCAGGTAGCACCTTTTTTTTTTCAGTCTGCTGTGGTTCTGATTCCCACCTAACTGGCTTTCTATGACATTAAAGCTGCCATACTCTTGTGTACTCCAGAAGCCTAACTTGGGGACCAGAGAATCCCATTTAAGGTTTATTCCGCTTTTAATATGCTTTTTATGTGTATGTACGTGCATTACGTGTGAGCCTACTGCTGAGGACCTGTGGGGCCAAAAGAGGCCATCAGATCCCCTGGAACTGAAGTTAGCAGGCAAGTGTGAGCTGCACGCGCTCTTCAGCAGTGAGCCATCTCCGCAGGCCCCATTCAGCTCTTTTCCTTTCTTCTCAGGGAGTCTGCAGGTCCTTCAGCGTGCCTCATTCCTGGCCTTCATTTTCCTCTCTTTCAGGGGATTTGACATTGGAAATCATTTCTGTGAATGGATGTATGATTATACCTATGAAAAGTATCCTTTCTTCAGAGCGAACATTCAGAAGTATCCTACCCGAAAACAACAGGTAGGAGACTCATTTGTATTGATAAGTTAGTTTTATGTGTGAGCTACCTGGACACAATTAGAATTACATGCTCTTTTTGTTGTTGTTTTGTTTTGTTTGAGACAGGGTTTCACTGTATAGCCCTGGCTGTCCTAGAACTCTACAGACCAGGATGTCCTTGAACTCACAGCCACCACCTAGCTTACATGCTCATTTTTTTCATTTTGTTTTCGTTTATTTTGCTTTGTTTGTAAGACAGTGTTTCTCTGTGTAGCCCTTGCTACCCTGAATCAACTATGTAGACCAGGCTGCCGTTGAACTCAGAGATCCACTTGCCTCTGCCTCCTGAGTGCTGGATTAAAGACATGTACCATGCACCCAGGCATGTGCTCATTTTTAAAAGATGCTCTGTTTACTTACGGGGCCTTCGGGGCGGAGAAGGTGAGAGGAAAGAGAATGTTTTCCTAGGGAATAAACTCAGCCTCTTCATGCTAGATGAATATTCTACTACTCAGCCACTTCGCAGCCACATGATGGCTCTGTTTGAACTATAGGAACACTAGGAAAACCCTTTTGCTTATGTTTAAAACCATTATTTCGCCTGGGCCTGATAACACATGCCTAACAGCTGGGGCTGCTTAGGAGGAAGAGAGGGGAAGAAGACTTTGGGCCTGGGCTACACAGCAATGCTGTGCATCATAGTAAACGGAAGAGTGGTGATATAGATCAGTGGAAGCACTTGGTAGCATGTAAGAAGCCCTGGGTTCAAGCCCAAGTAACAAAAATAATAGTCATAATTTAGGTTTTGTTCTGTTCATGCGGAGCTTGCATCCTGGACATCTGAGTCCATCTTTTCTTAACTCCTTGTGCTGAAGGCACCTGGTTCAGTCAGGGAGGTATCAGGCCTCCTGATACCTGGGTTAGAGAGAGTGAGGGTTAATATTTGCCAAAAAGCCCTGTTTCCTAGGCATGTGGGATATATTGGACACTCTGCTTCAGTTCGTGAGTCTGTGTAGGTAGAGGAAAAGCTTTCCTGTGAATGGTTTCTTTCTCATCCTGAATTTGACAGAGCTAACTGGTTATCTGGAGAATCATTTCTTGTGGGAACTCATCCTGGTATTTTCTCTATTTCTCAGACTATCTCTGAAGCCTGGGTGGAAGCTGGATGGGCTTTGGCCCTGAAAATGGGCAGGTCAGGGACAAACTCACCTAGAATTTCACAGCTCAGATGCTATGAGGACAGGTGTGAAGAAGCCACTGCTGCAGATCAGTCAGAGAGCTTCTTGAGGCCTGTGGAGCCAGGAGTCCATGAAGAAGCTTCAGGAAGCAGACTCCAATCCAGGGATGGCCCTTTCAATGGGAACTTGCTAAGATGCCAGAAACTATCACCACTTTTTTCTGGTCACAGGTTGTTGAGGATAAACTTGAATATGTCCTGCTTTGGAGCAGGAGCAATAGGAGTGGTGGGTCTGCTTGGAGTGAGGATCAGTACAGGTGAGGACATTGGGTCTAGGTGGAAGAGAAATTAGATCCATGGAGTGGATAGCATCAGGGTTTAGAGCTGTCAGACTATCTGGGAGGATCTGCCAGGGTCAGATGATGGTGGTAAAAAGTCAGTGATAAACTGTAGAACAGTGTTCAAGCTTAAGAAAGTTGCTTTCTAGTTACATTTTTTTCTGAGCTGTTGAGATAGTGCCGGGGGATGTCTCTCTCAGGAGAGAGCTTGGCAGAGGCCTGGATTTGATCCCTAAATAAATGAGTGTGGGGCTCTGTCAGACACTAGCTCTGTGTATGTTGAGGTAATAGAGTGTTTCTTAAATTTAGTCCATTGTATGTACTTTATAAAGTGTGTGGTCTTCTTGAGTTTTTGTTTGGAATTTTTATGTGTAAGGGTGCTGTCTGTTTACTACATATATACAATGACTGCAGAGAGCAGAAGAGGGCATTGGATACCCTAGAACTAGTGCTAGGAACTAAATCTGGATCCTTTTCAAGAGGAGCCAGTGCTACCCCCTTGAATTGTGTGATTTTGTGATGTTCATGTAGCCCCTTATGTAAAGCTCACTTGAAGAAAGCTAACGTATAGATGCTATGGACATCAGGGTCAGAAGCCACCTTGTCCTTGCTGTTCTCATTCTGGTGGCACAAAGGCAGTGGCAGCATGTGCGATAGGCATGCAGCTATTGGCACTGTTTGCTTTTAACAGTCATCCGTCCTAACACAGTTAATTCTTTTTTAAGCTCCATTTTATTTCCAGTTACTTGAGTACATTCCAAAATGATTTTGAAAGCCTCAGTAGTGAAGAGCAGTCTGCTATAAAAGAAGACATGTTGATTGAAATCAACAGGTAAGCTTTTCCTTGTTGTGTGTTGGCAAGTGTGGTCAGTTGCCAGTCAGTGGTGGTGCGTGTCTGCATGGAGAGGCTGGAGTTGGTGACATGCTCATCCACTCATCTTCTATTGTCTGAACTTTAGCAGGAGCTCCAGAAAGTATGGGTTGGAGAAGCCTCCTGCTCAGGGAGCAGCTTCCTGCCCAGTGCATAGGACAGGTTTTCTGGAGCTGCTGTCAGCTGGTGGTTCTGCTACTCTCTTGTAGCAGAGCATGGTCACCCCAGTGTCCTGTGTGCCCTGCTAGGCAGCTGGGTGTATTCACACCAGTAAGTATTCCCATGGCTGGCCAGAGGTGGGAAGAGTCCAGTCCCTTCACACACAGTCCCACAAAAGGGCCAAGGCAGCACTTTCTGCATAAAGAACGATGCCTGGTAGCACGGCTGGGGTATGATGGCTTCTGTGGTTCCCTAACTGCCCTCACATGGCTGATTTGCTTCTTTCTTTTGTGCTTACAGGTTTGCCCTTGCCTCCCATTTCTTCTGGGGACTTTGGTCCATTGTACAGGCCAAGATTTCATCCATTGAGTTTGGGTACATGGTATGTATCTTCAACTGCAAGGAAGACCTGTGCTGACACCTCCTTTAACCCAAGGGACACATAAGTAAAGAAAGGTGCCACATCCCGTGGTATAAAGAGTCTTGTTAGCATGCCATCCTCCAGCCTATAAACCTGGTTTCAGAGTAGAGGCTGGTACCATTGTTGTAAGCCAGCTGCCCTTGTCCTTGACACAGACTCTCTTTCTTGTGACAGGTCCCGCCCATACTAGGATGACTCTACTTTAGGTGGGAGGTTTGATAATGATGCCATCAGGCAAGAACAGGAGAAATTTGGATATTTGAAGCAAGTTTTGGGCCAATGAGATGGCTCAGCAGACAAAGACATCTGCCAAATAAACTTCCTGATTACTATTTTATTACTCATGTGGCAGAAGGAAGTTGTCCCTTGACCTCTACACATGCTCTGTGGCATGAATAACTCCTGAAAAATAAAATGTAATTTTTAAAATGTGATTTGATTAGATGATACTGTAAGATAAAACAGATCTCAGAGCAAGGATGGCACTAGAGAAGATGTGGGTTTTGCCAGCATGGTGATCCACAGTAGCACTCTCAAGGTCAGGTCAGCCTAGCTACGTAGTGAGGTACTGCTGTGTTTGCTCTCTCCCAGGAATATGCCCAAGCCAGGTTCGATGCCTACTTTCACCAGAAGAGGAAGCTTGGAGTGTGAATGGGATGACTCCATTCTTTACCACTGGACTGCAGGAGGCGGCTGCGCCAGGCCCTCGGTGGAATGCTGCTGTGACCACTGCCCTGAGCAGAAGGCCTGGATGTCTCACTACTGAGCGCCGATGTTTATGATACTACAGACTATATTAAAGTGGAGTAACATTTCTTTCATCTTTGTTTACGCTCTCACTAGGACTCTGAACCATGACTGGAAGCAGAAATATAGTACGATAGTGCAATAGCTCAGAACCCGCCTAACCTGGAGGCCTTTTGGCTGCATGGCCCCAGCTCGCAGCCACTGCAGCCTCAGCTGGACAGAGCAGTGCCGTGTGGGCACTCCAAGTGCTGACTTAGGATATTACTGTGCTGCAACACACCTGTGACCAAGCTTTGTAGGTGACAATGTGGCAATGTGTTGGAGACACTTCTGAAGGGCAAGCAAGCAAACATACTGTGAAGTGGCTCAGCAGGATAAGCCTGCATCACGGGGTCTGTGGATGGGCAGACAGCTGTTCCTGGAGAAACAGGGCACACCTGACTGTGAGTGTGCCTCTGCATAGAGTAGCTGCAGCCCTCCTGTGCCTGTGTACACATGACTACATGGACCAGCATCACTGGCTGGCTTTAACTTCAGTGTCTCCTACCTGGTGTGCTTTCTAGCCCCAGCTTCCCTGGGAGGAGCAGTGGAGCCAACTCCCTCCCCCTTCTTGCCTTCCCTCTGCCTGCCCTGGAATTTAGGCTTCTGCCCGGGTCCCTCCGAAGCTGCTTCCCATCTGATCTCACTCGGAGACAGCAGCTGTTTGTGGAGTATTGGGGTGCAGGTAGACTAGAGCTGTGAAATCCATGTACATTAAATACCCAATGGATAAACTTAGAATTTTTTTTTTTACTCTGAACTCCGAATTGTTTTGTGCACATATTTCTGCTACCATCGAGACTGTATTATACAGATCAATAAAAACTTGAAACCTGTCCTCAGGTTGTCACCCTGTTTATGTCAGTACTGTGCTTTCCTTCAACATACACACACAGAAAAGCATGTGACTAGTGCCAGGTTGGGCATCCTCCTCCTCAACATTCTCCATGGCCCCAGATAGCGAAGGTCTCTGGGATTTGCCACCCTTGACAGCCTCACTCTGCTGTCAAGGCTCAAGCAGCAGCAAGAGGGCGCTGCAGCTGTTCCTGTTGATCTGACCAACAAAGCTTCAGGAAAAACACAGCCTGCCACCCCTATTTTCCATGGTTAATTCTTGGAACTCTGCACTGAAACAGGGTGAAAGTGGCAGTGGCTATGGCTGCTCGTCCTTTCCCTTTCTTACAGTGACCATTCCAGCGGACTCTTGGCTTGCCTAATGATCCTTCAGATAACAGGCTCCTTCACAAATCTGCTTCATAACTCCTTGTGCTTTTCATTATTTTTAATTATGTGGTGGGGAAAGGTACATGAAATGTACCAATGTCCCAGGAGGCCAGAGGAGTAGGATGCCCTGGAACTGGAGTCACAGGCAGTTGTGAGCTGCCTAGTGTGGATGCTGGGAACCAAACAGGTCCTCTGCAAGAGCAGTACAAACTCAACCACAGAGCCGTCTCTAGCCCAAACTTCTACAACTTCACATTTCTGACAGTGCCTTTTTCAAATCACCCTTGTTGCCCATACCCTCCCTGCCTGCTGTTTCCTGTTCTTCGCGTGGTGAGCCCTTCCTTCCAGGACTTCTTCTGATTGGCTTGATTAGTTATGTCCTGCTCAAATGAGCAGTGCTATCAGATCCATCTTATAAGTGGTGATAACTGTAGGTGCTGCTGCATGCTCTTCCCATGACAACTGAAATAGCCAAGCCAAGCAAGTGTCAGCTAGGGCAGACCTGCTGATGTCTCCTGGGGATCCTCCTCACTCAGCTGCCCCATTCTGTTTCTTAGTTTAGTTTGCCCCGCATGTGAAACTACCTGAAAGATCCTAGTATTCCCAACCCTGCATTCAGAGATCCTCAGCAGGACGGTCCACAGCCCTTCCAGCAACTTGCCCAGGGCCACTGTGGCTCACTGTACCCAGAGCAACGCTGGCCTCAAAGCAGCCTTTGTTGCTGAGGCCTTCAGCTGCAAGAACTACTATATAACTTGGCTTGAAAACTTTGGGCTCTAGTCTGCCACATGCACTGGCTATGAATTCCTCCAGCCAGAGAGCATGAAAGAGGCCACGCCTGCCTGAACCGAGCATGGAGGGAGAGGACCTAAAAGACTTAAGGGAGACAGGGCCCGAGGTCAAAGCCAGTTTTGCACACCTCCAATAGGAATAGCTACCCGGTTGGGGTCTACTCCCACCAAACTAGTACGTCCCTTCTAGGCCCTAGAGCTAACCCTCTTGGTCCCTCAAGAGTCTGCAGATGTGTTCATGGGTTTCACAGCAACTTCTAAAGGCCACCACCTCCTAACCTTGACCTCTGCTGAAGATGGCATATTTCTAAGTTGATGGCATATTTGGAACCCATAGCTCTGACCACCGAATTGTCAGCCCAGTCCTGGTATCCCAGAGAGGAGCAAGGCAACATTTCTGGGCCAGCCAGTTCTTTATTCCTTTCCTGCTTTAGAGAGGCAGGGGTTGTAGAGGGTGCTACTCGTTGTCCACAGTGAAGGTGAAGGGGCTGAGCTTGTAGCCGGTACCTGAATAGAACTTGTTCTGGAACTCGACCCTGGGTGCGAAAAAGGGGCCAGTGAGAGGGATGCCACCCATTCTCTCCATGCCTAGGCTTACTGCAGGGGTGCTCACCAGTGCAACCGCAGGGCATGCAGGAAGGCTGAGAGTCCCTCCATCACTAGCAAGATGGCCACAGTCATCACAGCAAAGGCAGCAAACACAGGGACCAGCACCACAGCTGCCACGCCCATCTCTCGGCCCATGCCCAGGCCTACGCGCATCACCATGGCCCACAGGACCTCAGATAGCTCTGTACACAAGGAACCAGTGAGGCCAAGATAGAGGAATGACTGTCCGTCCCCCAACCCCACTCCAGCATTCTTGAACCATCCTTGCCCCTAGAGCTTGTGAGGCATCTCATTTTCACAGGGTAGGACACTTAGTTTAGACCCCGAGAGAAAGGTCACTCACGGGCATGGGCCAGGCTTAGGGCCCAGAGACGCAAGTAGGAGGCTGTGTTGGAGATGCATCCCAGGCAGAACTCAATGGTGTGGATGGCCTGGTGCATGAAGATCTCAGAGGGGACAAACTGCATGGTAAGAGGCCATGAGACAACAGCCAGAGCTGGCAGCCCTCCCCCAAGAAAGGACTGCACCACCCACCTCAGCTTCCTCATCATCATCTGGGTTCCCAGCCTTCTCCTCATCATGGTTCCAGCTGTTCTCCGAGGTGGCAGCATCATGGGAAGCCAGAAGCTTGTCACTGGCCTCATCCTAAAAGCAGGTAGCAGCATCAACAGCCCCAGCCAGCAGAGACCCCCATGCCAGCCCATGCCAGCAGCAGGGAGCCTGCAGAGAAGTGCAGCCCTCCTTCCCTGCACCCCTCCCTACTCTACCTGTCTGCCTGCTGGCCTTCTCTGAGTGGTTCTGCGGCGGCGGTGCTTGCGCAGCAGGTACAGGGGTGTGCCCAGCAGCAGGACAGGAACTGTGGCCAAAGCCAGGACCACCAGCGCATACTGTACCACTTCCTGTGGGCAAGGAGGGCGAGGCAGACAGGCACAGATTGTGCAGTGAGTCACCTGGTGTGGTCATATTGATCCTATGGAACTGCAATCCCTCCCCCGGGGACACTAACAAGGACCTCTGAGAAAGGACTTCAGGTTCCCAGCACCTCCTGTGGGACTCCTCTCTGCTCCAAGCTTCAGTCCATTGCCTCTGATATAACTGTCTGCAGGGATTCTAGCCCACAGCCCATTTCTCAGGTGGCTCTGCAGCTTCCTGGTGTCCCAGTGACTGAAGTGGGGGCTCCCCAGGGAAAGGATCTGAGCCGTGCTCTGCCCCTGGCCTACCTGCCCACGGAAGAGTATCCGATTGGTGGGACTTTGCGAGAAGAGGAACATATTGATAAAGTGAATGAGGATACTGGGCGCAGAGGAGGGTCTGTCGGCCCAGACCTGCAGCCACTTGTAGACAATGAGGAACACAAGGTAGCCAAAGAGGCCCAGCAGGAAGATGAGCTCAGGCAGGGTCTCCAGCAGAAGCCGGTGGGCCTGGCCAAAGTGCCTGTGGGAAGAGTGGGTCAGATCACTCTGGCCCCCGCAGGACACTGCCCGCACCCACTGGCAGCCCTGGGCTCACACGTGGTTGAAGATACTGAGGAACACCCCGAAGGCCATGTGGGTGACCCCGAGGATGACAGACATCTTCATCTTGAAGGAGTTGAGGAAGCTCAGGTGGTTGGTGGCCAGGCTCCAGATCTGCAGTGGTGGGAGAGGTGCGCACTTAGCGACACCACGGTCGGTTTTGCCCGGACACCTCCCACCCCTGGTCTTTCTCAGCACGTTCTTGCTCCCTGGTCACTAGTTCTGAGGGACAGCCGAAGGAAGTGGACAGTTGATCTTACGAGTCAGGTCAAGTGACCAGGGCTCAAGCCTAGTTCTTGCCAGCTGGGTACCATAGACATCTCCGCCTAGATTTCACCCTCACTTGTACAACAGGGTGATAGGAAGGGGTATCTGTAGGACTCTCACATGGACCAGGTATTTCACACATACCGGTCTGCTATTCTGTCTGGATTTTGGTTGGTTGATTTGAGACAGGGTTTTATGTAACCCAGGCAGGCCTTGAGCTCAAATGCAGCCAAGGATGCATTTGAACTCTGATCCTCCCACCTCCCAAGTGTTTGAATTACACTCGTGTACCACCACTACACTCAGTTTGGATACTGTTTTTCACAGGCCTCTCTGCTTGTGTGCCAGGCCAAACACTGGCTCTAGCATAGAGCCTGGCACCCAGGAAATGCTTGGTGCCCATTACACAGGGGACAGTAAACCAATGGAACTGTGGGGACCTAGCCAGCCCTCCCAACTGCCTCCATCACCCACATGCACCAGAGTGGCCCACTTACCGGATCAATGCCAAAGGGGTAGGGTCCCAGGAAGACACCAGTGATGTTGGGGTTCAGAGTGAGCATAGGGTGCTGGGACAGATACTTGTCACTGCGGTGATAAAAGGCTATGTCAGTGCTTCACCGTGGGCCAGGGACCGTGAGGGGTAGGGATAGAGCTCCTACCTCCAGCCTGACTGGTTGGCCATGGCAGCCACGCTCCAGCCTGAGGGGAAAATGGTGGTGGCACGGCTAAAGCACTCATTGTAGATGAAGCCAGTGTAGACGGAGAACAGACCCATGAGCAGGAGTAGGTAGCGACCCCCAAAGAAGGTCTGCCAGATCTGGGGGGATGGTGTGATGAGAAGCTGCTCAGCTCTCGTGCCCTATCCCCTGCCAGCTACTGGTGTTCCGTACCTCGTTCTGCGCGGCCTTCACAGCTGGCCGGTTCTCAGTGAGGACCATGGCCAGGGCAAAGAGAAACATGAGCAGTCCGTGGCCCACATCGCCAAACATCACAGCGAAGAGAAAGGGGAAGGTGACAATGGTGTAGGGAGCTGCAGGCAGAAAGGACACTGTCAGGTACGTCCCCGGGAGGGACTGGGTATCTGCTTCCTTGTCTGGGTTGCCACAGAGGGACCCCCGGGACCAGGCAAGAGCGTGTCTGTGAAGCAGGGACCATGTGCCGACAACTGTCAACCTGAGCCATCTTGAGCTTGCTATTTAAGCCCCTTGTACCTGCTTCTCAGTGCTACCTCACAGGGTCTTTATAAAGGAGTGTTGTGAGCAGGCCTGGCAGGTGACAGGCTGTGGACATAGGCTTAGCACATGCTTTGCAGATATAAACATGGTTTTGTTTTGGTCCCAGGTGTGGGATGTGGAGCTGATTCAGATGGTCCACAGGAGCAGACTATTTGCCTCATGCGGGCTCTGAGAGGGGCTCTTTGTCAGCTGCAGA
Organism: Pachyuromys duprasi; assembly: GCA_028658305.1. Taxonomy (NCBI): domain Eukaryota; kingdom Metazoa; phylum Chordata; class Mammalia; order Rodentia; family Muridae; genus Pachyuromys; species Pachyuromys duprasi. The sequence continues at coordinate 21,630,871 of CM053762.1, forward strand.
TGGTTTAAATCTGAGGACGCTGGAGAGAGAATAAATGCCAGAGCCCAGAGCGTGAGGAGGCTGTGAGAAAGAACAAGGCTGCTCCTGCTTCCCCCTTGCTGCTCCTGGTTGTAAAACAAGCTGGAGATCTCCTAAAATGAGAATTGGACTGGCTTCACGGAACCTGGCGACCTTAACCAGCAGGAAGCAGTTAAGAGAACTGCGGCCCCTCTCCTACTAACCCTTTCTCTCTCCTACTTGGTGTTGAGATGTTGGAAGGGATTGGGGTGGAGTAGGGAGAAATAGACAAACTCTCTCTCTCTCTCTTTTTTTTTTTTTTAAAGATAGTGCTGCTGCTGAGTGGTCCAGGATGGTCTTGAACTCATTAAGTAATCCTCCTGACTACAATTGTTCTGTGTGTGTGTAAGTCAAAGGGCAACAATGGGTGTCATTTCCCAGAAGCCTTCTCCATTTTGAGACATTTGTCATTAGTCTGGAACCTCACCAAGAACGAGCTGCCTGGCTCCATCCCAAATCTCATCACAGTTGGAATAACAGCCATGCACTGCTGAACCTACATGAGCTTTGGAGATCCAAACGCAGGTCTTCAGGATTACCAGCTCCCTAGCTCTGTGACTAATTGGTCTTTTGTTTGTTTGTTTTTTTCCAAGACAGGGTTTCTCTGTGTAGCCTTGGCTGTCCTGGACTCACTTTGTAGATCAGGTTAGCCTTGAACTCACAGAGATCTACCTGCCTCTGCCTCCCAAAGTACTGGGAATACAGGCGTGGGCCACCACTCCCAGCTTGTGGTCTTTTTTTTTTTTTAATAACATTTACTCATTAATTTGGGGGAAGTCATGCCTGTGTGGCGGTCAGAAGATAACTTGCAGGAGTCAGTTCTCCTATGTGGAACTGGAAACTGACCTCATGCTGTCAGACTTACTGGCAAGCCCTACTCAGTAACCGTCTTTCTGGCCCTGAATATTTTGTTTAAGATCTATAAACCAGCCATGATGGTGCATACCTGTAATCCTAGCACTCAGGAAACTGAGGCAGAAGGATTACCACGAGCCCAAAGCCAACCTAAGTTACAGTGCAAGATCCTGTCTAAAGCCAGGTATGGTGGCACACATCTTTAATCCTAGCGCTTGGGAGGCAGAGGCAGGGAAATAACTGTGAATTTGAGGCCAGCCTGGTCTATAAAGTGAGTTCCAGGGTAGGCAGGGCTACACCGAGACCCTATTTCAAAAGACCAAGACCAAAAAAGCCCAAAAATCCTGTCTCAAAAATGGAAAACAAAACCATACACAGAAAACGAGCAAAAGGGCTGGAGAGATGGCTCAGTGGTTAAGAACACTGGCTGCTCTTCCAGAAGTCCTGAGTTCAATTCCCAGCAACCACATGGTGGCTCACAACCATCTATAAATCTGATGCCCTCTTCTGGCATGCAGGTGTATATGCAGATAAAACACTCCTACATTAAAAAACAAACACATAAATAGCCTGGCATGGTGGTGTACACCTTTAATCCCAGCACTTGGGAGGCAGAGGCAGGCAGAGCTCTGTGAGTTCAAAGCCAGCTTGGTCTACAAAGCAAGTTCCAGGATAGCCAGGGCTACACAGAGAAACTATGTCTCGAAAAATCACAAGTAAACAAATAAGCAAACAAAAAAAGAGCTGGAGAGTTAGCGTGCATGAAGCCCTTGACTCCGTTCCTCGAGGGGACTGCACAGAACTGGCCTGATGGTCCACTCCTGTGACCAGAGCACTTGGAAGGTGGAGTTCAAGGGAAGAGCAGAAGTCCAAGGATCCAATAGAGTTTGAGACCAGCCTAGGATAAGTGAGACCTTGTCTCAAACACAAAACAGTGGGAGAAACCAATGCAAAAGGAGGCGAAAGAGGGGAGAAGAAACAAAAGCTTCACCAACAACCACCCAAAGGCCAGAGAGACGGCGGGTCCTGGAAAGCACACAAGTTCTTCTCTGGAATTAGGTCAGAACGGGGGTTCCGGTGCACATGCCTAATTATGGGCCAACTGTGAGCCCTTCAGAAGCTATGCTGTCATCCTTCTGCTCAGCCCCTCATATAGAGTGGACTGTAACCCTGTATTCAGTGTCCTTATACAGAAGGGGACATTTATTTGAACACAGAGAAGGGAGAAGACCACAAGGCCACGACAGCCATCCACACACAGGAGAAAGACTCAGAACAGATTTTCCCTAACAGGGGGAACAATGCGTGCTGACACCTTAACCTCAGATCTCCATCCTACAGAACCCTGAGCCCAGCTCTGCTGGATTGTCATGTTTAGACAAGCATGTCTGGTAGCCCAGGCTAGACCTGAGCTTGCCATTCCGAGCATGGCAAACAGCTCTGACAGGCCTCGCCCTTCTCCCGGCTTCCCCTCTGCCTTGCTAAACACTGTCCTAAAGCTAGCCACCAACGTCTGTTGGCCACTTCTCCCGAGGCTGACCACCAAGGTCCAGCTATCAAAGTATTGAAGTCCAGCAATCCAAAGCCCCCGCTGGCTCACCTAATTAACATGGCCAGTTAAGCACCTCATCCGAACACAGGGTTTCCCCTTTACACACTGCCGTTTGCTCCTCTCCATCCAGCGGCAGTCCTTTGGGGTGCCTGCCCCTACAAATACTCCTCCCCCTCCCTAGTCCTACACCTCCGTCTATGTTTCCTATCCCTTGCCCTTTGTCTCTCTGAGGCAAATACATCCCTTTTGTGCTGAGAACTTGGTCTTGGGATATCCTGGGCCTATACAGATCCTTTCGCCATGTAGCTAAGGCTGACCTCAGACCCTGCTCCTTCTGCCTTTGCCTCGGGCATCTCCACACACCTCGCGTCTCTGCCACTTAGCCACCTCTGTGACCCACGGTGCTTAACTGCAGTGGTTCTAGCAAGTAACACCCCCTCCCTGAAGTCCCACAAGAGGACAGCAGCCATCATGGCCATTTTACCTGCACTGGCAGGACCCCAGATCAGGCTGAGGATGCTGGTTCTGAGGCACTGAAGCCCCAGACCATGTGGCCGGTGTCTGCACAGGCTCAGACCGACCCTGCCTATCATTAGTTAAGGCAGAACCCCAGCCTGTGCTCCGGGCTCCTCCCCAGAGAGGACACGCCACAGCCGCCCTGCAGGCCAAGCCCGCACTCAGTGGCACCTCTCTCTGCCTGCTTCTCCTCACAGCTCTATCCCTTTTGGGGTTCTCTCCAAGAGCACCAGCCTTGACAGGCATTTCAGGCTAGCTGGTCAGGATTCTCCTGACAGCCCCGATCTTACCACAGGAGGACTGGGATTACATATGTGCACACCCACACTCAGCTTTTATGGAGGTTCTGGGGATTCCAACTCCGCTCCTCACACTTCACTGCAGTACTTTACTCACCCAGCCTTGAACTTGCTCTGTAGCTGAGCATGACTCTGAATGCTCAGCTTCCTGCCTCCACCTCCCGAACGCTAGGATTGTAGGCCTGTACCACCATGCTCAGTTTACGCCGAGGACTGAACCCCGTGACTTCATGAATCAGCTAGGCAGGCACTCAATGGACAGAACTACATCCTCATCCCTATTCATTCCAAACTGAAACCATAGCGTGGCCAAATAAGCCACAACTCTAAGCTGGTCGAGGGCACTCTGACAGCCACCAGCCCTCCTCACTCTTCTTGACCTATCATTCTCATTTTACAGACCAGGAAAATGTGATCACAGCAACCAAGAAACTCAACAAAGCAAGCAAGCTGGACTTTAAGCCGCTCCCAAGCCTGTTCCCTAAACCGCTCCATGGGGCTTCCTTTGGATTAAACAGCAAAGACAAGCGTAAGGGCCCAGCTGGGACGGGACACCCAATAGCCTCCCTAGAGAGATTGAACTGGGGAGTATGCCTCTGCTGAAAAAGGTGGGGGGCAGCTCATACCCCCTCAGGGTTTGCACCCCAAAGGCAAGGGCCCAGCCCCTAACCCTCTCACGGTCTGCACCCAGGCAGCGGATGGGAGAGTTGGCCCCCGCTAAGGGTGCAGTGACTCTCACCAGGGTTGACCTCACGGTAGCGGCCCACACCATAGGCGTCCACAATGCCCTGGAAGCTGGCGGTGAAGCGGTTGGTCCTGATGAGGGTTGGAGGCATGTCCCGGCAGGGGATGCGGTGGGCAACAGCATTCACTCCTGCCTCACTCTGGGGTGGGCAGAGAGACAGAAGCTGATGTTGAGGTTGTCAGAAACCCTGGGGGGCCCACCCAGGCCCAGCCCGACACCATTAGGTGTGTGCCTCAATGTCCCACGTGTACTACCACTGTGCCCATCGCTAAGGTGCCTGAGGCTCCCAACAGGCTCAGGTCACCTAGCCACTGCCTTGGAAGTCCAACTTTATAATTGCCTTGTGGAGAGACTCTGGGAGGTCAGAGGAAGGAGGGTTATGGGGCCAGGGATATCTGGGTAATGCCCTGGTGAAGGCTTCTAGGGCTGGGGCCCATCCCCACCCCAATCCCAGGGCAGAGTTGAGGTACTGGAAGCTTGAGGGGAGGCTGGAAGCGGAAGGAGAGGAGCAGGCCTCTGGCAGCCCGTGTGCTCACCGAGCCATTCTGTAGCGCCTGTTGCAGGGTGGGCAGGTCCCGCGTGGCACACCAGACCTCTGCAATGAGGCACTTGTGTGTGGTGCTCACACTGCACTGGTTGAGGGCCAAGTACACAGCCTTCATCTTTCGGATCTGCACCTGCCCTGGGGGCAGCAGCTGCTGCACTCGGCCCAACACCTGGCTCAGGAACCGTTCTGTTTCCCCCAGGACCTGGGGCCAAAAAAGGTAATCAGAAGGGACCTAGTGAGAGAGCCAACAGGAGTCGGGTCACGTGGGCACTCACCTCCTGGAGCTCCTGACTCTGCTGCTGCAGCTGCTGCAGGGCCCCGAGCCGGGCTTCTTCCTGCTCCAGATATGGGAAGACGTGACAGTGGAAGCTGAGGAAAGATGGGGTTGAGAGGGTCAGTGTAGGAGCCGCTAGGGGGCAGGACAGATTTGGTAAAGACACTATCAGGGGCCTGGGGGACACAGGGCCAGCAGTATCTATCTGGGAGCCTCACGTGGCCTCTGGAGGCTGGACACCTGCAGAGGCCTAGCGGCCAGGCGTGCAGCCGGGGCTCACCAGTCTGTGATCTTTCGAATCTTCTGTCCTATCTGCTCACCCCAGTAGGAGATGACAAAGGTCATCCAAGTTGCAGGCTCACCCTAGGAGAGCAGGGCTAGGTTAATCCCTGGAGCCCTGGCTCCTCCCAAACTGCGCCCACCCTGTCCCCTGCCAGCTCACCGTCACCGGGTCCTCCAGCTGTCCCTCAGTCTCCCTAAAACTGGCAATGAGGAAGCCGCGGCAGGCTCTCCAGAGCAGGCGCTCCAGGGCCGCAGCCTTGTAGGGCTCCACAGCACCTGCCACAAAACTGCCAGCAGGGCTTGAGGGGGCTGCAGCCTCCCCACCCACCTCAGCAGAAAGCCCTCCAACACACACACACACACACACACACACACACCCTTTTCTTAAGGCTGCTAAGAAAAGACAAACTGCCCCAACTCACTTGACCTTCAGGTCTGCATGTGGCCCCCGGGGGGCCGGAAGCAGGGGTGTTCTCTCGGAGGAGGGTCCCTCAGAGTGGGCAGCTGCCATCTGGGCAAAGAGAGACATTGTGAGCCCCGGCCCCAGGTTTGGTTTGTCGGCCCAGGTCTCCTGCCTGACCCCTGCATCAGCCAGGACTGACCGGGGGCCCGTGGCTCTGGCCCAGCACGGCTGAGTGGAGCTGCAGCTGGTGCAGCTGGGCCCGCAGCGCCTGCTGGTTGCCTCGAACATCCCGAAGCTCCTGGGCCAGGCGGTCCGTCTCTTCCTGGATGCGCAGCAGGTCCCGGGGAGGTGGTGCCAGCAGGATCCCCTCAGGCGGGGGCAGTGTCAGGCCAGCCCGCTCTACTTCTTCCCGCAAGAAGGCTAGACACAGGAAAGGGGTCAGGGGAAGCCACCCAGAGCTATGCCAGCTAATGTCTGTTAGCCAAGGGCTGCAGACATGCAGGGAGAAATGCACGTCAAAAGCCATTACTAATCGACTTAGTCAGAGCTTCGGGAAAATCCCAAGCTAAAGTGCTGTCCCAGGAGCTCTGCTTCCCCTGTTCTACCTTCATCTCTGGCCTAAGAAGGGGCCTACTAGCCCTGGACCTCAGCTCCTGCCCGCCCCAGCCCGTGCATCCACAGGACCTAACCCTGAGTTCTGAGTTGTGGATCACACTCCAAGCCAGCCCTGTCTTAGGTCCTCTGCCCCACCCGCCCAGAGCTCAGGATCCAGCAACTCTGCCTTCCACCTGGGTAACTGGGGCACTTCCCTTTAGACCAAGCTTGCCCAGTGCTCCTTCTGGGAAGCCAGCCTGGAATGGGTGCCTGGGTCCAACTTACTGAAGGTCTTCTCCAGTTCCTCGCAGCGCCGGACATCTACCACAAAGCGTCTCTGGAAGGCGCTCACAGAGGCGTTGAGCTGTGGTGGATACACAGAGGGGTTAGAATCTCTTGGTGGGGACCAGGAGGTCACTGCTCTGGGGTCTAGGCCTGAGGCATCCCTTCCAACAAGTTGCTGGGTGCCCAATTAGTCTGAAGGTGACTATCGGGAGCAGACTCAACCCCATGCCAGGGAGGGCACGAGGAGACATGGGAAGAGCACCCATGCTGGAAGGGAGAGCTGGGATGCTCCGGCAGGGCGACCGCACTCAGCACAGGGCCCTTCCGGATGTGGTTACCTATCCGGGGCTCTGTCCCACCCTGCTCACTCACATCTCTGAACTCCACAAGACCCAGCTCGCCCAGCTGGCTCACGCAGGTGTAGGCAGACGCCGTGGGTAGCAGGAGCTGGACCAAGGCCACCTCTTCACTCCGGAACATGGAGCCCATGATCCTTGGGGCAGACAAAAAAAGGTTGGTCAGGAGCTCAGTTCCAGGCAGGCATCCATACACCTGCTCCCACTCACTGAATAGATGGGGAAACTGAGGCCCAGAAAGGGGTAATGGGTACTGAGGTTGACAGGAAGTCAACAGCATGACAACAATATAAGGCAGGCCAATGACCCCACAGCCTTCCACAGGCTATCTCTACACTAGCCTTCCACGCCTTGGTGCCCCATTCTAGCCCAGCAGCTGCCAGACACACCAGCTCTGCCCGCTGTTTTACCACACTGTACCACCTCTACGCCTTCAGTCCTGAGGCTGTGACAACTGAGTGCAGCTGAGCTGTCCAGCCTGCCCCCCTCCGGGCGGAGGGGTGGGGGTGGCGCATCCCCCAGGTCCCTGCGGCTAAAGGCCTGAGGAGGAGGATTGGCTGGGGGTTGCCTTTGGCTGGTTGGCCTGCCAGCATTGCATGTGGGGCTGAGGGCAGTCTTGGTGTTGAAACCAATGAAAGTGAAACTGTGAAGAGTGGGCGGGAAGTGGGGTGGCCCTGCTGCAACCCCAGCAGGCACAGTTACTTCCTGGCACTAGAGTGGACTGCAGTGGTCCTCCCAGGCGGCAGCACTCTCTCTGGCCCCTGCTCACTCTGCACCTATTGCTCTTAAGTTCAGGGTCCTGGCGGGACACAGTTTCCTTAGCTCTTAAGCTGGTGTTCGGGGCTGGGGGGTACACATGAGGGCACACCACAGAGGGGAACTTCAGATGCTAATGGGCCCAGCTCGAGCCCGTCCCAAAGGCCACTTCCTCCTGAGGCCTCGTTTTCTTAAGAGGAAACCACAGTCCTGTCCCCAGCCTGGGAAAGGAAAGAATTCAGAGGGTAGTCCAGGGTTTCAGAAGAGCCAGGCCCTGCAGAGGCAAGGGAAGGCAGGAAGGGCTAGGTGCCATCACCAAAGGCATCACAGCTCTGGCCACAGGGCAGAGGACCAGGGACCAAGTTTCTAGAGTCCTGCCCAGATTGTCATCAGCTGTGTGACACTGGGTAAGTCACTTGCCCTCTCTGGGCCTGTATTTCCTCTTTGATTAAGACTTGGCTACCCTGGCAAGAAAGGAAAGATGGGGAGGTGAACAAAAGACTTTACTTCTATAAACATCGCCACACCAATTCCTAACGGGCACTCCAGCCTTATCTTTGTTGTCTGTTTGCTTTTCTCTGTGCAGCCCTGGCTCTCCTGGAACTCCATCTGTATGCAGGCCAGGCTGGCCTTGAACTCAGAGATCCCTCAAGCTGGGATTAAACGCCTTCCGTCACCACCACCACCCAGCCTTATCTTATAGGCTGAGTAAGGTGAAGTCTAAGGTCACATGGGCGGCTGGGACCAAACCAGGGGAACACTGCTCTGGCCAGGCCCAGCACCATAGCCAACAGCATCTGGCTGCCCCAGCCAGGGGACCCGAACCATCTAAATGCAAGACAAATCAAAGTACCTCCATGTCCCCTGCAGAGCACACAATTCACTGTGATTCTGTTAACAGGCCCAGTCTACTGCAGTCACCACAGCAAGTCCCACACACACAGCTTGTGCTCTGGCCTTTCCGCACGGCCCTGAAGTTCTGCCTCACTCCTGCACTTCCTTTCCTGGTCCTCCCTTTGGCCCCTTGCCTCTTCTCCTAGCTCCCGCCCTTCGGAGGAGAGGGACTGAAATTCGCCCCGAGCCCGCCACTTCCTAGTTGGATGGCCTCCGTTTCCTCATCTGTAGAATGGGTCCCTCCCTCCGACTCAGTAGCAGCGGGGGCCTCCCTGGGCTCAGGCCTGGTGAGGTGGGCTCCGAAGTTGCCCGGAGCTACCAGCCCATGCTCCTAGTTCTCCTTGAGGCCTGCCTGCACCCCAGAGGGCCTGACACCGGCGCGTGGCCTCTGAGCTCCCTCCACCCGGAGTCGGGCGGGGCGCCTGGACCCCTGCCCGGCAGAGGAAGCGGGTGGTGGACAGAGCTGAGGCTCCGCATTCTAGCAGGACACTCACCCAGATAGGCTCGTCGTTCAGTTCGGACTTAGGATCTGAGCTCTCCCGCCGGCCCGTGCAACTCTCTCCAGCTCCGACAGGCAGGGAGAGGGTGTGGCCTGTGATGACACGCCCAGTCTCCGCCCCATCCCGCCCCCGCGGAGTTTGGGACAAGGAGGGAGGGAGGAAAGGCAGCCGAGATGGTTCTGGGTGTCCCGGAATCGTGAGATAACCCACAACCGGGATGTCGGATAGGTCTTTGGGGATGGGCCACCTTCATCTTTCCTCCTGATGGGTCCTAGTACGTACAGGCTACTGCGCTACTGTCCAAGACCTCAGCTCAGGTTAACTGTCCCGGGAAGGCTGGGTGAGGGCGATCTCACTCTTTGGGTCCCTCTCCACTGGCAGCAGGGTGTTGGTCAGGCCCGGCTCCTGAGAACTTGCCTCCCAGCAGCCTGGGAACTCTCCAGGAGCACCTGGCCCCTCCCTTCTACCTCTTGAGGTCCCAGTGTCTGGAAACCGGGATTCAGGACCATTGAGCTGCCTGTACTTTGGACAGGCTGGACTGTACCCACTGGAAACCAGACAAAGGGCCCCCAGCTCTGGTGATCCTTGGACCCCATTCCGCAAAAAAGGGGCCATGGGGTGTGTGTGTGTGTGAAGTGTAGATTGGAAGCCTAAGGCAACACAGAAACTGAGTCAACCGAGGTGGGCATCCTCAGAAAGCGGGTGTCACAGGTCTGATCTGACTTGGTGTGAGCAAGAGTGCACACTGCTCTTCAGTGCAGGGGAACAGACAGGGCCAGAAAGCTGTCAAGGTTGCTGAGATGGAAGTGTGACCTTAGACCATGAGAACCAAGCCAGCAGCCAGACTCCCAGTGTGCCTGCATCCATGTCACAATGCCCACACTCAGGAAAGGAGCGGCAGCCTCACGGCCTGGCAGGACTGCAAACGGGGAGGCTGACGGCCAAAGAGCAGCCACAGTGGGGAACTTGGTGGGGAAAGGGGATGCAGCAAGCGGCAAGGCCAGCTCAGAGGCAGCAGGCCCTCTGTCATTCCCTTGTGACTGTCACCCCTTAGCTTCCTGTTCCCCAAAGAACACCCTGGCCTCACTGAGACATTGTGTGCAAGCATGTACAGGCACTGCCCCTGTAAACACACATGTGGAAGCCGGAGGGTGACAGCAGGATGTCTTTCCTTAGTTGCCTACCACCTTAGTCTTGGGGATGGTCTCTCACTGAACCTGAAACTTGCCTCTTTGGTGAGACTGGCTAGCCTGTGGGGCCTCTGCGATCCACCTGACTCCGGCCCCAGCGGCAGGTAACAGACATGTGGCTGCACTGGGCTTTTCTGTGCATTCCCGAGATAGGAACACTTTACTCACTGAGCCTACTGCCCAGCCTTCTCCTGGGGCTCCTAACTCTGGCCTGGAGCCTGGGAAGGCGCCACATCTAAACAACTGTCACGATGGAGGTTGGAGAAGACAGCTCCGACACCCAACACCACGGGAAACACAGGCCCATGGTGACCTGCACTGCCAGGCTGTGTTAAGAAGTCCAGAAGATGTGTGGTGGGCCTACGAACCACAGAGGATGGCTGTGCTCTGGCTCTGCTAGGTCTTGTGGGCAAGTGGGCTGCTGGAACCCATGAGGGAACGAGGCCAGAGCTCCGTGCACACCTGGTCTGCAGAGGACGCCAGAGGCCCCCGTCTGTGTGGGGCAGAAATGGAACAACACAACAGAGAGTTGTGGGATCATAGTTTCTTTATAGGCTCCAGGGATCGCCAGGCTGGGCCAGGTCACCGGTACAGGTAGTCAGCCTGGATGTTGGCGGCGATCTCCGCCTCCCACTTGTCCCCGTTGTTGAGGAGCTTCTCCTTGTTGTACAGCAATTCCTCATGCGTCTCAGTGGAGAACTCAAAGTTGGGGCCCTGCAAGAGCAGGCACAGAGGTCAACAGGGCAAACCCTTCCCAGGAGCCTCTGCGCTAGCCACCTCATCTAGGCTCACTCACCTCCACAATGGCATCCACAGGGCAGGCCTCCTGGCAGAAACCACAGTAGATGCACTTGGTCATGTCGATGTCATAGCGTGTAGTCCGGCGGCTGCCATCGGCTCTTGGCTCAGCCTCGATGGTGATGGCCTGAAGGAGTGGCCACAGGGCACTGGCAGACACCTCCTGGCCCTGGGTCTGCCCCTCACAGCTCAATCTGGCTCCTGGGGGTGCGCGTGGGTGCCCCACGCCCTCAGCTCTCCAGAGGGGCCACCACTCACATGGCCCCATTAGCCTCTGCCAGGTTTCTGCTTGGCATTTGCCTGGGTGACCCTCCTGTCCCACAGGAGAAGGCTATTATGATCTGTTTTGCTCCTTGAAAAGCTGTGGCCCTAAGAGCTCCCCTGGGCAGGACGCACCCAGTGATGGTCATGTGAACAACCTTTCTAATGATCCCCATTTGTGGGAGAAAATGAAGCCTCAGAGAAGCTGAAGGACTTCCTGAAGACACACAGTAATGAGGGACATAAGCCAAATTTGAAAGTATATCCTTAACTATTGGTTTCTGGAGGACAGCTGTATGCCAGCTAAGGTAAGAAGGAGCAACTTGGGAACTACAAGCCAGGAGGACCTTTAAGGAACCTGGCACTCCCTAGTGCCACGCTTGGTACCCACAGTGGAGTCTCAGAGCACATCTGTGTTGTTGCTGTTTTTATTTATTTATTGAGACAAGGTTTCTCTGTGTAGTCCCGGCTACTCTGTAGACCAAGAACTCACTCTGTAGACCAGGCTGGCCTCAAACTCAAAGAGATCCGCCTGCCTCAGTATCCCTGAGTGCTGGGATTAAAGGTGTGCACTGGCTCGAAGCCAGTGGTGCATGCCTTTAATCCCAGCACTCAGGGAGGCAGAGTGAGTTCAAGACCAGCCTGGTCTACACAGCTAGATCCAGGACAGCCAAGGCTAAGAAAACAAAGCAACTAACCAACCAACCAACCAAATCTCTTGAACAAACAAACAAAAATTCTCTCCGGGCTACTGTTGCAGTTACAGGGAGGACAGGAGAAATGAGTGAGCCTGACCTAGTGCACATGACCTAGGGGCCACACCTGCCAGCACTGGGGCTGCTGGGCGCCCCCAGGAGCTGCAGCTAGGCATGGCAGGCTGGGTAGAGTCACTGGGTAGGTGTAAAGGCTGTAGCCACTGGGGCCCCCGCTGGGCACAACGAAGCCACCACTGCACCTTCCTGTTTCCGCAAACAGCCCCAACTGCAGACACCCCACATATTGGCCCCAGCACCACGGAAAGCCAGGCTCTGAGGAGCAGCCACTACTTGGCTGCATGTCTTCGATGCAGGATGGGCCCACAGACAGGACTCTTGAAACTACCCCATGGCTGGCGGGCCTACATGTCACATGATCTACTGACTCCTGGGTTGGGATATGGGCACGCCACATGGCCTGCTTGGGCTGGAGGCTGCCTCCGGCTTCCTGGCTCAGCACTTGGACATCAAGGACTCACTGTCCCAGTTTCAGGGTCAGGGCTGGGTCAGGCCGGAAAAGGATCTTTGTCAAGTGTTATGGCAGTGCACACTTTTATCTCAGCATTGCAGAGGCAAAAGCATGAAGATATCCGTGAGCCCAAAGCCAGCCTACTCTACGCCGCGAGTTCCGAGCCGGCTACTGCTACATAGTGAGACTCCATTTCAAAAGATAAGGGAACTTTCCAGGGGTCGTGTTATCAAGGTAGGGGTCGGATTTAGGGCCCAGCAGTCAGACGGCCAGACTCACCTGTGCAGGACAGACGGCCTCACAGAGCTTGCAGGCGATGCAGCGCTCCTCCCCGGATGGGTATCGGCGCAGTGCGTGCTCCCCACGGAAGCGCGGACTCAGGGGACCCTTCTCGAATGGGTAGTTGATGGTGGCAGGCTCCCGAAAGAGGTAGCTCAGGGTCATGCCCAGTCCTGTGAGTAGCACAGAGCTGGCGAGGTAGTGCGCGGCCCCAGCACACCCTCACCTGACTCCCACCTCTCCCCACTGGCACCCACCTCGAAAGAGTTCCGTCCACAACAGAGTCTGAGCTGCACGGTCAGTCACGGACCTCATGTCCATCTCGACCTTCGGTACATTCACATACTCTGCCGGAAGTCATGTCGGGAGGTTAAGGAACCTGGCTCTGAAGAGTGAGGCCCGACTCTCAGCCCCCAGGGGCAGCAGGTGGGCTCTCAGTGAGGTGCAGGAAGTCGGCCTGCAGCCCCGGGAAGCCAAAGCAGCCCCAAGCAAAGCTTTCCAAGTTCAGGGAGTGAGGGGCCTGCGTCCCCCTAGCATGTCCTGATAAAGGGGCATAGGACCTGGCTTCTCCTCCCCATCACACGCCTCCCTCCTTCAATGCCACCACAAAGCCTGTGAGTCACACTTGCTCTTGATCACCACCATCATTTTCAGAGTGCAAGCAAAAGCTCACAGAGGTTCCCTGGCAAAGCAATTTCCCCGGCCTCAGGCGTGACCATGAATGGGAATACTCAAGTCAAAAGACATCAGCTTGTACTCACTGTAGGTTGCGGCCACTGCACTGCTATGGAGGCTCTGGCCATTAAGATGCCCTGCAAGGAGAGAGTGACACGATGCTGCTGTGACTTCAAGGCAGGAAGCTTGGCTCTCCCATCCCTAGGAAAGGCTCCCAGTCCTACCTGTGCCCATGGCCTGGGCCAAGGCCCGTGGCAGCATGGATGAGGTCAGACGGTACATCTGGAGCATGGAGAAGAACGAAAGTAAAGAGTCTAAAACTGCCCTTCTCAGGACCCCTATCTCATGCCCTACTCACACCCAATGAGACCAGTAACCCCAACCCTCAAGCTGACCACCCCAGGTTCCTTCTATTTCTGCTCCTAAGCAGCCCATCTAATCCATTTCCCCTCTCTATTCAGCGTCAGTTCACACCAAAACACCCTGACCACCACCAGAGTGCACTCATTTAACTCCGCGAGCCAGGCTTCATGACAGATGTCACAAGCCCTGGTATCCTGTCAGGTGAAGTGACTGCCCAGAAGTTACCAGTGGTCTTGGTACCAGGACAGGAACCCAGAGTCACCTGCAGTAAATCCTTAGAGGTTTACACAATCCTCGGCATCAAGTTCCTCTCCCCAACCCGGGGATCTTCTGGAACTATCCTCAGCCTGCCGAGTGACCTTGGGCAAGTGATGTCCCCTCGCCTCACGCTTCTAACTTCCGATCTAAGGGGGGGGGACCCCGAAAATCAGGGATGTGTGCAACCAAGGGGAAGTTGGCCGAGAGCCTGGGAGATCACCAACGCGCCAAAGAGCCCCCCTGTGTCCTTTGACCTTTAACGGATCTGCCAATTCTTGACCTGTCACCCCAGGCAATCCTGGAGCCCAACCTACCACTTTCTCTCAGACCTTCCCCTTGACCTCTGACCCTATGAACGCAGAAGGCAGCCGGCGAGGCAGCGCATGCGCCTGAAGGTGCGAGCGTCTCGGTCCGCAGCTTGCGGAAGGACGAACGCAGAGGCCGCGGGTCCCGAGCCGACCCGGTGGACCCCAGGACTTCACGAGGTCAGCCGTGACACCCCGTTCGACCCTGCCGTCGCGCCATCGAAGCCCTGTCTTCGCCGCCTTACCCTGGACACCCACCTTGAAGCGCACCGGCTCCTTCCCAGGCGCTGGTGAGGGTCAGCCGGAAGGCGGAGCCTCACTTCGGGATGTTGCCATTGGACAAGATGCTCACGCCTTTTTCCGCAGTGCCCTTTCCTTCTGTGCTCTGATTGGCCTGTGGTGTTGCAGGGGGCGGGGCAAAATACTATTGTCCTCTGATTGGCTGATGGGAGCAGGGGCGTGAAGTTTTGCAGGGAGCTGCCATCTTGTGTCCAGAGGTTAAACCGGAATACTTCCGAGCTGCAGAAGGCGGGACTTCCTGGGCGCGGCTTGGGACGCCGGTACAGCCCTGGTAGGCGGAGCGGGCCTGTGAGGTTTTTGTTTTTTGTTTTTGAGTACTGTAAAGGTAGCCATAGCTGTGTGCTTTAATCACACGGCTTCATCTGGGCCTCGTAACAGCCGCGGGTAGCAGGACTTTCGTCAAGTCAGCTCCAGGGATCAGGAGCCACTCGGCAGTCTGCATGCCTTGTCTGGAGTGGTCATGGAAGGCTTTCTTTAGGAGATGGACGAGGCGGAGTCTGACAGGCCAGGAAGGACATGTTGACTTAGTCAAATACCGGGTCTGGCACGGAGAATGGATGTCAAGAATTTGGGTTTTAGCAGTTGAACGGCTGAAAGCACCGTCTCATGGAGCATGGGGCTCAGACTGGTGGACTGTTTCACCCCTGAGTAGACTGGGGAGAAGTCCCTAGGGGACATGATGGGGATTCCATGTGCAGGGCTGAGAGGAGTATGTGGGGGAGGAATCTCTGACTTACCATGGAGGCAGAACCTCCACTCCAAAAAAGACAGGACGCTTACAGTTTGGGGTCAGCCCTCCTAGTTTAATACTCCCCGCGACCACAGGCTGTTAATTCATCTCCATTGTGCAGATAGAAAACTAAAGCTCAGAGGACTCAGACATGCTGCGTCTAGGAATGTGGCCTGTGCCAGACATCACTGCTTCCCTGCAGCACTAATTCAGACCTGCCGGTTTCTCCCAGATTCCAAGGCTAGCACTGGAAGGGCCGGACAGGTCACACTGTACCCAGAAGGAAGGGCTGAGCAAGCCGCTCTGTGGCCTGGGCCCTGACAGGCCACTTCCCCGGCAGCTGTGTTCCAGGGAGGGCTCCTGTGGCCAGCAGCCCCGCTCAGAGCAGCGTACAGCTGCAGCTTCTCTCTGCCATGGCCACCAGCAGCACCCTGAGGTTGCGCCGGGAGTAGGGTGGGTAGCGAAAGTCATTGATTTTCTCCATTCCTGGGCTGCGCAGCAGGCAGGCACGCTGGTTGGAGAAGGTGTCGAAGGAGAACTTGCCGTGGTACCTGCCCATGCCGCTGGATCCTGTGGGCAGTGTGGAAATTGGGGCTTAGGTCTTTAAGAGCTCTGACAGGTGTGCTCTCTGCCCCTCTGTTTCTCCAGCTGTTGAGTGGGCTAATCACAAGATATCATGGCTGGAAGGGTAAGCACTGACCCTGCCCCACACCAGTTGAACAGGTGCCGTGCAGGACTGCCAAACTGAGGCCAAGGACCTGATTTCTGGAGCCAGGCTGCCCAAAGCTGAATCCCAGCCCTGTCCTGAATAGGTATGTCATTTTGGGCAAGTGACTGCCTCAGGCTTCTCTGTGAGAGTGACACCCTCCTCCTAAGTTTATGGGAGATATCTTCAAACCTGTGTAGGTCCTACTGTCTAGGAAGGGACAAGGACTCAACCCAGAAAGCCCAGGGTACCTGGCCTGGATGGAGTTGGTAAATGAAGCTGGCATGTTGAAATGAGTGAAGCCAGAGGAATGTGGTGTCAGCCACATAGAGTGTGGGCAGGGAAAGGGGGCCAGGTCTCAGGCTTGGGGAGAACTCAACCTTGGATATGGTGACATGTCAGGGCCAGGCTCAGCTGCCTCAACGGACAAAGAGGGAGGGACAGGAGCAGAGTTTCTGCACAAGACCAGGACTGGCCAGATGATTCTGTCATTCTGATGTGGAGAATGAGCAGGTGGAGGGACCAGGGCACTTTCACTGAGGAAGGAGGCCTAAAGGAGAGGTGGCTCTTGGGTCATATGCATGTGGGTCTTGCAGGATACAGTGGTGAGGTTTGCAGTGAATGGGGGTGGGGCATCTCCACATCCCAGGCCTCCTGGAAGCAGAGATACCCAGAGCTGAGTTTGCAGGGACTTGGGGAGGCTGGCAGAGCATCATTTGGCACTAGCATAGAATTGAAGGCACCAGGACTGTGTGGGCATGGGTGGCCACAGACTGCAGCGAAGTTGAGGAACTCAGTGGCCGGGGGAAACTCGTGTGTTTTTTTTTGTTTGTTTGTTCTTTACAAAAGCCACCAAAATGATCTCTCTCTCTGGTTTCTCACCCACGTGTTCAAGTGCAAGCACACCTGCAAGTTCCCACCACAGACTGTGGGGAGGTGGGAGGGAGGCTGGCTAGAGGGGGCACAGCGGGTGGAGAGGGGCTTCCTCGCCTGCCCACTGCGCTCAGCACCCAGAGTGGGCCGCATGCCCTGCGGTTAGTGTAGCAGATGGGACGCATCCTGCATCAGCCGAGCAGAGATCTGCTGTCACCTACCCACTCCTCCAAAAGGAAGGCTGGACAGGGTCATGTGCATGAAGCCGTCGTTCCCGCAGAAGCCACCGCTGCTGGTCCGGGCCAGCACCTGTTTGACCACCTGGGAGAGAAAGGGAAACTTCTAAAGCACACCTGGATGTACTTTGTGTCAGTAAGTGCCTGAGATCCAAGGTGGGCCTAATGGGACAGACTCACAGATATAATCTCTGTGTCTGCCTGTATGTGTCCCTGGCAGGGTGTTGGGACACAAGTCCAAGGAGAGGTCATGAGACCTGGCATCACCTAGGGACAGGCATAGTGAGGTGCCAAGTGGTCAAGGTTTCCCAGGGGAGGAGGAGGTGGTGGCTGCTAAGTCTTGTTATTATAACTGAGACAGTTATTCAAGAGAGAAGGGAGGGGCTTTGTGGGGTGAGTTTGGGCTGCTAAGGTCAGGTTGGGGCTTAGCAGCTTGAGCTCAGCTTTGCCTGACTTCCTGAAGGGTTTTCCTCCCATCTGCTGGTGTGAAAAGCTGAAGAGGAAGGAGATGGGTTTCCCTACTTAATTTAATGCTCTTTGGTTTGGCCCTCTGCTCACAGCTCTGAGTTGGGCCTTGTGTGGTGAAGTGGATCCCAGCAGGGTGCACATCGCCTCAGCCCAAGGTTGCCAGCAACAACAGTCACACCAGAGGATGAGCAGGCTGGATGACAGCCTGGCCTCTGACCAGTGCTGGGTTCAGGAGACTTTGAGGGACAGTTGGCCCTCAGTGCCCAAAGGACTGTATTGTTTTCTAGAGGTCCCACAGAGGATGGCTGAGTTCATAGTTGAGTCTGAGACGGTCTCTCACTCACGAGAGGGAGTGGTCACAGAGCCGGGACAGACTGGTGGCTTATGTAGTCACACAGAGTGTTGGGTATGGTGGTGTGTGCCTATAATTGCACCTGAGCAGGGAAGAGGGCCAGAAGTTCAAGGTAATCCTCAGCTACATGGTGAGTGGGAGGCTAGCCTGAGCTTTTTGAGACCCTGTCTCAAAAAAAGGGCTGATGAAGCCGGGTGTGGTGGCAGAAACTTGGAAGACAGAGGCAGGTGGATCTCTGTGGGTTCCAGGTCAGCCAGGGCTACACAGAGAAACCCTCTCACAAAAAGGAACGAATCCCCGAAACAGACATGGTAGAAGGCAAGCGCTGACTCCCTCAGATTGTCCTCTGACCTCCACACAAATGCCGTGACATGTGCACCTGAAGGCACACACACAAAGTAAATGTAAAAAAAAAAAGAAG
This sequence comes from Pachyuromys duprasi, assembly GCA_028658305.1. NCBI lineage: Eukaryota > Metazoa > Chordata > Mammalia > Rodentia > Muridae > Pachyuromys > Pachyuromys duprasi. The sequence continues at coordinate 21,649,225 of CM053762.1, forward strand.
AAGAATTTTTAAAAAGCAGGGCCAGTGACATGTTCCGGTGGGTTTAGACCACCAAGCCTGATGACCTAAGATGGCTGCCCAGGATCCATAAGGGAGAAGGAGAGAACCAACTCCTGCAAGCTATCTTCCGACCTCTACGTGTACACACAAGTATATACAAGTGTAATAAAAAGTGTTAAGTCAAAACCGTGTTCAGTGTGCACGGACACACCATTCAGATGTCATGGCTCATGTGAAGATCTGGTGGGAGAAACTTGTCGGAGTCTGCGCTTCCACCACAGTCTTGAAGACTGAATTCAGGTCATCAAGCTTTGTGACGTTGTTACTGGCTGAGCTATCTCACCTAGCCCCTTATTTGGTAGGTTTGTTGTTGTTTGTTTTTAATCTTTGAAGAATTGTTATTTTATGTTTACATTTTGCCCGCGTGTATGTGTTATGGGTACCACATAAGTGCTTGGTGCCAGAGGCAGTCAGAGGAGGTCATCAGATCCCCTGGAATGGGAGTTATGGGTGACTGTGAGCCACCAGGTGGGTGCTGGGAACCAAACCTGGGTCCTCTGCAAGAGCAACTAGTGCTTTTTTTTTTTTTAATCACCGCACCATCTCTCCAGCCCAGTTTGGTAGGTTTTGTCTAGTGTGCAAAAAGCCTTGGGTTTGATTCCCCAGGATCAAATTTCCCCGGTGTCATGGCACACATGACCCTGACACTTGGGAGGTGGAGGCAGGAGGATCGGTTTCAAGTCCTCCGGGACTGTATAGTTTGAAGGCCTAGACTCTGTGAGACCTCATCTCTAAGTATTGTTTGGCCAGGCATGATGGTGCCCAGGAAAGTTTGACCTTTGGGAGGGAGCGCAGGGACAAAGCCAGGGCCACCATCCCTAAAGTCCTGTAATTACCCGGAGGGCTGTTCTCTCTTGCCACCCCTCCCACAGGCCAATTCTGGCACTCCATCTCACCTGGCTTCTCTTAGAGAAGGCATACAGCGCAAGAGGCTTCTCCCGGCGGTTGATGAACTCAATGGCCTCATCCAGGTTCTTCACAGTCACCAGGGGCAGGATGGGCCCAAAGATCTCCTCCTGCATCACAGGCTCTGTCTCCCGCACATCCACTAACACTGTGGGGGCTGCAATACGGGGGGGGGGGGTAACTCAGTCTCACCCACAGGCGAGACATGGCCATAGATTGGGCCTCCAATAAGGACAGAGCCTGCACTCCACACAGGGAAGCCCAGGGTCTGACTTCCTAGGACCTCAGGCTTGGGGTCTGGGGTCTCAGAACAACAGAAGCTAGAATAGAAACTCTGAACCTCTAGAGTCAGGTCCTGAACCTCAGTGGGTCCTGGGTTTGAGAAGCCACAGTGATGGGGCGCTGTGACACTGTGCTCAGACCAGGCTCCAGAGGTAGGGAAAAGATTCAGGCATAGGCTGAGACCTGCTGTCCACTGTGGGCTCCTCCATCTTGGAAAGGTCTCAGCCTAGGTTAGAGGGAGACTCACCAATGTACAGCTCGTTCTCATCGCTCTGGCCACCAATGGCCACACGGCCACAGCCCAGTAGTCCCTGGAGACGCTTGAAGTGTTTCTGGTTGATGATTCTGCCCAGGTTGGGGGAGGTCTGTGGGTTGTCTCCGTAGAAACGTGTGATGGCATTCTGCAGGGCAGGCACCAGCCTCTCCTGCATCTCCTGGCTACACAGGATGTAATCGGGGGCCACACAGGTCTGGCCAGCGTTGAAGTAGCGGAACCAGGCCACACGGTTGGCCACGGTCTGGGGGTCACAGTTGTCATCCACATAGCAGGGGTTCTTACCCCCCAGCTCCAGGGTGATGGGCGTCAGGTGTTTGGCAGCAGCGGCCATGACAATCTTGCCTACCCGAGGGCTCCCTGGGTACATGGAAAGGGCTTAGGTGTCTTGTTAGTCAGTTGGCAAGGTGGATGGCCTCACCTGGCTTAGTCCCTGAACAGGGGCTCCAAAGGAGGAGTTTATTCTGCACTCCCAGCCGTAACTTGGACTCTGGCTCCCTATCTGCCCCTGTCTGCTCCTGCCTCTGGCCCACCTTGCCACTTACTCTTCCACCAGCATGGGACTAACCACCTCTCCATCTTCTGAAACCTGCGATGTCTTCCGCCTCGTCCTCTAAGGCCAGAGCCAGTTCAGCCTGACTGATGCTCAGGCTCCTCCTCTCTGTCTCACATACTCCCTCCCTGATGTCCTGGTCTACAGGCTGCCCCAGCCCTTTCCTGACACACAAAATTCTTCCATTCCTTGTTTACTCTGCTCTCCTCAAACCCTGCAGAGGCACATTAGGGACAGAGACACTTGCCTGTGATCAAAGTGCTCAGAAAACTGAGAGAGAAGATTACTTCAAGTTCAGTGCCAGTCTGGGCTACCATGTGAGATCCTATCTCAAACAGTGGCTGAGGCAGCCATGGTGGACAAGCCTGAAATCCCTGTACTCAGAGGCCAGGGTATTGGGAATACAAGGTCACTGTCAGCTGTGGAGTGAGTTTGAGGCCAGCCTGGATTATGTGACACCTTGTTTGGAAAAAACCCAAACAAGAGCAACAGGGCCTCTCAGGGCTGAGAGTTCAGCTCAATGGAGCACATTTGCCCAGCATGTGTGAAGTTTTGAGTTTGATTCCCAGAACTTCAAACACACATAAAAGACTCCTGGACACACAGCCTCCGACATGCAATCTGTGTACTCAGCAGAGATCCCCTGACTGAGGGAAGAGAGGTTGGGTGAACACTACGGACTGTATCCTGGATAAAGGACTTTCTCTTCTGGCAGATCTGTGACTCAGATTTGCAGATGAGCAAGGCTGGATTAGTCCTGGGACCTTGCAGCGAGATCCCAGTCAGGTTTGTTGGAACCTGGCCTTGGGCTTTGCCTTGCCTCTACACCTGGCCCTGGGGACCCAAACCTGAGGGCCACCAGGGCTGAGGGTATACAAGTGACACTTCCTGCCTCCTGCCTTGCCTACTTATGAGACTGTACCAAGGACTTTTCCCCACAGGAAAGACCAATCTGCCTTTGCTCCAGCAGCATTCCCTGGCCCCAGCGGTGCTTTTCCTAGGCTTAAAGGAGAGTCTAGAGTAAGTTCTGAAGCCCAGTTCTCTCCTGCTCTAACCACATGCAGGTCACAGGCCACCCAGCTTGGGCTCAGGCCCTGGAAACACTACCCACTACCTCCTTCACTTTTTATGTCTTCCAGAAACTTCATCCTGGTCCCTCGAAACAGACACCTGGGACCAGGGACACGCTAGTATAATGGCAGGTGACCTCAGGGAGCTAGTCTCACCAAGAGCTTCGAGACAAATCCTATCCTGGCTAACTGGGCAACCCTGGGCTGGGCACCCATGCGCTTCAGCAACCTGAGCCAGCCTGTCAAGGCTGAAGGGAAATCATGGGGTCTGCTGTCAGGGTCTGGTGCACTAGAAGGTTGGCATGTACAGACTTTTGACTTGTGAGGTTGAAGGTAGGGAGGTAGCTGGTGGATGTGGACGTGAAATTCTGTCCTTCTAAGGCTCTCGAGGCTGGAGCCATACCCCCGAACCGTACCTGTGAAGAAGATGTAGTCGAACCTGTGTTCCAGCAGCTTGGTGCTTTCCTGGGGCCCACCCAGCACCACAGCAAAGCAGCTCTGCAGGGGCAGACAAAGGGCCTCAGACCCAGCTTCTGAGTGCAGACGTGCCCCTGCCTGGGGCCCACCCACTTGCTTCACCCAGGCATGGACAGGCCCACTGAGAGCTTCCCCTGACAGGGTAATGTCTGAATACTGCAGACCTAGAGCAAGAGTGAAGCTAGGGCCAACTATGGGACCTCAGGGAACAGACTACCCTGGCTAAATCCTAGGAGGGAAACTGAGGGTGAGAGAAAGCGATATAGCCAAGGCCATGCAACCCAGAAGAGGTATCCCTGTGCAAGTATAGAAACTCATTCCCTTAATTCAGCACTCAGGAAGCTGAGGCAGGAGGATCACTATGAGTTTTGAAGCCCTGTCCACAACAATATGGAGTGAGAACTCAGTAGGAAAAGTGCTTGCTGTGCACACAAGAAGACCTGAGTTCGCGCCTGAGGACCCACTGAAAAGCCAGGTGTGATGGCAGCACTTGTAACCCCAGCACTGGGAGTGGAGAAAGACAGATCCCAGAGGCTCGCTGGGCAGCTAGGCTAGCCAAGCTCAGGAACCAGCGAGAGATCTTGTCCTAAAACACGGAGTGCACATCTCCAGAGGAACACCAGCAGACGTTTACCTGTGGTCCCCCTTACACATAAACATGTATGCACACACATACACACACACACACACACACACACGAACAAGCTCACACACGCTCATACACTCCCACTAAAGGCTCTTCTGAGGTTGGGTCATGTCCCCTTGCCCAGCCCTAAGCCTCAACTTACCTGGTCCAAATAGCGGGGCAGGACCTCAGCCAGGATCTTCTCAATGGCCTTGCTGGTCTCTGAGGGTTTGAGTACCACACAATTCCCTGCAGTCAGCACAGAGGGAATGCTAGGATAAGGTAGCCATGCAAGGGATGTGCTAGCAACACCCACCTTCAGCTGAGCAGTCAGACAGAAATGATACATAGTTCCTGGCCAGGGGCCACCTGGGAGCAGGGTACCAGCTCCCTCTCTTTCCTTTCTGGGTTCCTAGGTAGCCCTGAGCTCTCCAGTGAGGACAGTGGGAAGGTGGAGGTCTCCTCCTTACCTGCAGCAATGGCCCCCACCAGTGGCACGAGTGTCAGGTTCAAGGGGTAATTCCAGGGCACAATGATGAGCACCAGGCCGAAGGGCTCCTTCCGAATGAAGGCTGAGTCCAGCTGTGTGGCCTGGGCAAGGGGCAGGCAGTGAGACTCTGTGGAGCCATGCTGTGGGAACAAGCAGTTCCCAAAGTCCACCTGCCCCCTGCCCTCACTGCCCCCAGCTTACTAGATTCTTGGACACTTTCTCATCCTTCATCCAAGAACGCAGGTTCCTGAGAGCTAGGTCCACCTCAGCCTGGCTGATGGCAATCTCAGACACCTCCGACTCAAAGGCTGACTACAGAAAGGAACGAGGGTCAGGGCTGAGTCCTGGGGAACCCCAGAACAGCAAAAAGCTGGAGTGTGGAAAGGGTATAGCTTCCTTCCCAAAGGTCATCTCTTTCATTTTTCAAGTCAGGGTTTCTCTGTGTAGCCTTGGCTGACCTAGACTATTTTTCTAGACCACGCTGGCCTTGAACTCACAGAGATCCGCCTGCCTCTGCCTCCTGAGTGCTGGGATTACAGGTGTGCTCCACTGCACCCGTCTGGTCCTGCATCTCTTATCCGTTCATTCACTCATTCATTCACTTGCCCACTCCTGAGAGCCCTAGGCTTCTGGAGGCAGATATAGTGGGAAGAGCAGGTGCAGAGGCCCTGTGGCTGGTCAGAGCTTGCTCTGCTTCTGCACAGCATGGAGTACAGAGAGTGGGGCACAGGACACAATTCTCCCCATCTTAGCCACAGCCCAGGGAACACTGCCAAGGGCTCTGGTGACAGATGAAGGCCTGGAGAGTACCAGGCAAGACCATACAAGGGGATAATCCAGGTATAAGCCAGGGCGTTCTGTGTTTCCCAGCAGCTGAGCCTAGTCCAGGCAAGTTTCAGCCACATACAGCTCACAGCAAGCCTGGTGGCTCCCAAGGACCCTAGTGAGGTTTGGGTGGGCTTAGAAATCAGTCGGCACCCAGGGGATGTGGTGACCTCGGGAGAGCGGGGTACTTAAGAGTGAGGCTCTGCTTCAGACCCTGCTTTTCCTGGCTGTGTGTCTCTGGGCAAGAAACTGCCTTCTCTGAGCCCCTCTCTGGGGCTAACTGGCTGTGACTGCCCAACAGGAGCAGTGCTAGGGGTGAGATGAGAGAATGACCACAGCACTGGGCACATGCTGCCTGCCTGCCGAGGGTAGAGGCAGTGAGCCATCTGACTGGGTGAGAGGGAGGCACCAGGCTGAATTTTCTGGGCTGCTGCATCCTTTGTAAAGTCCAGGTTTCTGGAGTCGGATGAGAAAGCAGAAGCGGAACCTGAGCTGAAGGGGAAAGGTTGGGTCTTCTGGGTGCTGGGCGGGGCTGGTGAGAAGCCGCAGGAGTCAATCTCAGTAGGGCCATCAGACTGGGTGTGCGGGGAGGTGTCTCTAGGGTAACAGGAGGGGATAAAGGGAAGAGGAATTCACTTTGGACAGCCATCCCAGGACTGGGGGACCCTGTATGGCTGCTGCTGGAACTGGGAGAGAACCTCAGAGCCTTCAGGTCCACAGTGCCAAGTGAGACCCAAGTCCTCCAGAGCATGGTCCACTTCCTCAGGGCTTCTCTTCCATATCTCTCTGTCTCTCTCATTCCCTCCAGCCACTCTGGCTTCTGCAGCTCTTCAATCACAGACACACCAAGCTGTCCTGCCTCAGGCCCTTGCACATGCTGCTGGTCCACTTCCTCTGGTGTCCATGCAGCTCTTTCCTCCTCCTCCTCCCTGTCACGGCTCTGAGAACCCCACATCCTTAGAAAAACCTTCTTTGACACCCACATAAAAACCTGCATCATGGTCTGGCCCCTGACTTGACACTGGAATGTCTGCAACCTCACATGCTGTTACCAGGTAGCAGGCACAGCGTGGATTTGCTGCCATAGTGTCACCACCACGTCCCCTGAAAAGTCAGCTCTTGTAGACACAGAGACTTTGCTTTGCTCTGTGTCCCCAGAGACTAGCCTGGTACGAGCATCAGGCACATACCAAGTTTCCCATAAACAGCCGCAGAGTAGATGGGGGACAGGTGGCGGTTGGGGCAGCAGTCAGCTGTGGCTCACAAAAGGAGCTGGGGTTCCCCAGGGTTTCAACTCCTCTTCCTGGAGGACCTGGCTGAGCTGTGACCCTTGTTCCAGCTGCACCGCCCCTGCTGACCCCGGGACACTCCCGCCCGCCCCACTGGCCCTGCTCCATGCCACCTTTCGTAGGTCCTGAGCCAGTGCCTCCTGCAGCTGCTGTTTGTTGTCTCGAAGGAAGTGGCCCAGGCCCCGCAGCTGTGCAGCCCGGAACTCAGCCGGCCGAGTCTGCCCCGAGTTGAAGGCCTCCCGCAGCTGCTGCAGCTTGTCTTCAAAGGAGTCCATCCTGCAGGACAGTGCAGTGTGAATCAGGGCTGGGGCTGCAAGGGGTCAGAATTTGTGACACTCTTTAGCCCCTGCCTACCCCCAGTGGACCCCCCGGGTCTGTCTCCCTTGAATAACTCCATCGGTGACAAGAGTGGTTTATAGAGGGCTACAGGCCAGGGACAGCCTGGGGACAGCTGTCCCCCAGCCTTCAAGGCTGGGCATTAGGGCCTGGGCTCTGCTTCTTCTTCAGTGAAGATTAGCTCTGACCCTCCTGCTCTACTGCTCTCCCAAGGGTTACCCTCCACTCCACCTGGCCTGGGTAGAGTGGACAGGAACAGGGTACAGTGAGGGACACCAGCGCGGCCACCACAGCCCAGGGGTGCCACACAAGAGGAGCCAAGCTGGCTGGTAACGGCTCAGAGACCTTCGGTGTCCTTGGGCAGAGTAGTTTCTAGACCTTTGTGACCCTCTTGCATCTCCTTGGCACAAAGGGAAGAATGGCCTGGGCTTCCCAGAGGCCCTCCTGCCCACCTCAGCCATGATGCCAGCCAGAACGCAAGAGAAGGTGACAGCTGGGGACAAGAGCCAGGAGGGATGATGGAGAGCCACCAGCCAGGACTAGCAGACAGGGCAGGGGCCTGCTATTCCCCTGGGCTCATGCCTGTTTACAAGAGGCTCATCCGAGGCGCCCTGTGACGCATTCACTCCTTGGCCTGGTATCAAGGACCCCACTGGGAACCATTTCCTCATTCCCTCCCTGACTTCAGCTCTCAGTATAACTGAAGCCTCTTCCCGGAAGCCCACTCCACTGCTCCTCTGTCTACTTACAACGCCCCTCTGGTCTGCTTGGCCCCATATAGAGCGCCAGCAAAGAATGGATGCCTAGTCACCTTGCCTTATTGTCCTTTCTGTGACACCAGGAGGCCAGCTCCACTTTGCCTATCTAACTCTTCTTGGGGCTCAGTGCCCCAAACTTCCTGGTGGCAGAAAGAGAGTTGCTGGAGGCATGCGGTCCTTTTGTTTTTGTTTGTTTGTGTTTTTAAATTTTTGTTTGCATGTGTGTCTGTGTAATGTGCGTGTGCTTTCATGCATGCGCGCGCGCGTGTGTGTGTGTGTGTGTGTGTGTGTGTGTTCCCATGTCCGTGCATGTGGAAGCTGGTGCTGGTGTCTTCCTCAATTAGGCTCCACCTTATTGAGTCCCCAGAGTTCACAGAAAAGACCAGTGGGGCTGGAGAAATGACTCAGTAGTAAAGAGCTCCTGCTGCTCTTCCAGAGTGCCGGAGTTCAATTCCTGACACCGGCATCAGGCAGCTCATACTACCTGTGACTCTAGCTCCTGAGATCTGACACCTCTGGTCTCTGTATCCGCCTGCACTCACACACACACACACACTCACACACACACACTCACACACACACACACTCACACTCACTCACACACACACACTCACACACACACACTCACACACACACTCACACAC
>CM053762.1:21657913-21693067 GCA_028658305.1 Pachyuromys duprasi
ACTCACACACTCACACACACACTCACACACTCACACACTCACACACACACACTCACTCACACACTCACACACACACTCACACACACACACACACTCACACACACACACTCACACACACACTCACACACCCACACACACACACTCACACACATAATAAAAGTAAAAAAGTTTCAAAAGGACACTAATGTAGCGAGACAGCATGCTCTGCTGTCTCCGCCTTCAGGCTGTGGAGTCCCAGGTAGCTGTCCCCCACCGCACTGTGGGGGTGTCCTAATGCTTGTGTGGCAAGGGCTTTACATGCTGAGTCATCGCTCCAGTCAAGGGTGTTCTGTTTTGTTTGAACGTGAGAAAAACTGCTCTAAAACGCTCTGTGAAGGGGAGATGGCCTTGAACGCGGGTCCTCCTGCTCATAGCTCGTGCCCTGGGCTCAGCTGACAGGTTCTGTGAAGACAGACCCTGGTGTCTGCTGCTGGGCCCAGCTCTGCTGCTGTCAGGCGGCTCCCCGGACGCCTTTGGGACTGGTGTGTGGAGAGCAGCGATCTGGCCTGAAAAGCAACCCCAGTGGCCGTGCCGAGGGCCCAGTGTTGACCTTCCAGGCCTCCTGTTCCAACAAGGCAAGCTGTGATTTCGGGGTACAGTGCCACCCTCCACCTCCGGAGTGGTACCAGCGGGTCTCTGGGCTCTGCCTCTACCAGTTGTGAGGCCCTGGGCAAAGCCGCTCTGTCCTGCTTCAGTCTCCCTGCCATCACAGGAGATGAAGCTCTGGTTTGCTGGAAGACCTAAGAAGAGACTACTGTATAGACCGTCTGTTACTGTTCCCAGAGAGACAGGGAGGCCAGCAGCCCACGAGTCACCAGCAGAACCCGGGAGGTATTTGCAGTTAGAGTTCACACCGTTTAAGCAAGAGGACCAGACTTCAGGTTTCCAGATCCAAGTAAATGCCATTGGGCATGTGAGCGTCTAGAATTCTAACCCCAGAAAGCAGAGACAGGACTCCCTGGAGCAGGCTGGCTAAGAAGACTGCTCATATTGGCAAGCCTGGGTTTGCCTGAGAGACCCTGTCCCAAAGAGAATAAAAGTGGAAAGATAGGGAGAAAGGTTTCCAACATCAACCTCAGGCCTCCATACACACACACACACACACAAACAATGTGCAACCCCACACAGTGAACCCACACACGTGTGCGAACACGCATAACACACAAACCCACGAGGAAAGAAAACAAAAAACTAAAAAGCCAGCGCCACCAACAGCCACTCCCTCCCCAGCACCCTGCTCACTGGAGGCTCTTCAGAGCCCACAAAAATGTAAAGCATGCTACCAAACCCTGTGGGCAGGGAACTGTGAGGGGCGAGGGGGGTCTGTGCGGAACATTCTAGAGTGCTCCTAGCAACGCTGGGGCCAACTCACCATGGCAGCAGGACACACCTCTCCTGCAGGACAGCGCTCCTGACCCAAGCCCTCTGGGGCTTGGTCACCGTGGACTGAAACCTGAGGGTGTGCCTTCCAGGGGCCAGGGAGCCACGCTGGACCCGAGTTAGCAGAGGAGCCAAGGATTTCTGTGTAACTCCACTGGGCTGCGCGCACACACACACACCTCCCCGCAGTCAGCCCACCCTGGGTCTGTCTGCCCTGACTCCTTTAAACACGACAACAGCAAAGGGGCTGTTCTTCATCCCACTGAAGGAAACGAAGACCAGGGGACAGAGAGGACAGTAGCCAGCCTGAGGACACCCAGCTTCCTCGCATTGGACAAACCTCCGTGCGGGAGGCACAGAAATCTGCCTGCTTCACACTTCCCGTTCCTGGAGCACGAGAACAGGACAGCCTGAGGGTGGGGGAGGGACAGTCCTTGGGAGAGAGCGACTTGTGAGCTGCAGATTCAGGAGCAGAAGGGCCCTCCAGTCCACTGAGGGAAGGGAAGAGCCTCGGAGCATGAGAAGCTAACCGGTTGGGGGCTCTCTCCCTCAATTCTACCACCCCCTACCAATCTGCACTATGACTTCTGCCCAAGCCCTCGGCTCAGCTGCTGAGACCCAGGGCTGGGCTCTCCCTGAGGCTGGGGTGGGAGTTTCTATGTTATTTTTGTTTTCCTGGGGTGCATGTAGGACCGTGGGCCTGGGGATCCCTCCAAAAGCACTCATCAGTCTGACATGGTGGGTCACGCCTGTAATCCCGGCGGCAGAGAGGCAGAGGCGAGAAGATTGCTATGAGTTCTAGCAAATTCCATATGAACCAAGGCTACATGAAACCCTAGTCAAAAGAAAAAATGATGGGCTGGCAAGATGCTATAGAGGGTAAAGGAGTTCTCTATACAAGCCTAGAAGCCTGAGCTTGCTCTCTGGAACCCACATAAAGATGGAAGGAGAGAACCAACCCGCAAAGTTGACCTCTGACCTCTACCTGAGTACCATGGCATGCACCACCCCGAATCATAAACAAATGTTTGACTGATTGATTGACTGATTGATTTTTGGTCTTTCAAGACAGTGTTTCTCTGTGTAGCTTTGGCTATCTTGGAACTCACTCTGCAGACCAGACTGGCCTCAAACATAGAAATCTGCCTGCCTCTGCCTCCCGGGTGCTGGAATTAAAGGTACACACCACCACTGCCCAGCTATAAAGAAATGTTTCACTAAAACTTACACAGAATAAAAAGAACCATTACCTAGGGGCCGAAGCTGGGGCTCAGTTGGTAGGGTGCTTGTCCAGTTTGCATGAAGGACTGAATTTGAATCTTTGGGAAGTGGAGGCAGAAAGGCCAAAGAGCTCAGGGTCATCCTTTGCTACACAGTGAGCTTGAGACAGCCTGGGCTACTCGAGTCTGTCCCAACAAACAAACAGGTGCTGACTATGGTAGCCTGGGGGCAAGCATGGGCACCACATGTGGATAGCCAGGGCTGTAGGGTGAGCTTGAAAACTGGAGAAAACAGGGAAGGCGTGAGCACACAGGCCTGCCCGCCAATGCCCAGGGGATCGGCCACCACGCAAGGGCCCTGCCCTGTGCCCTCGGAGGGGTCCAGCTGATGGACTTCCCCTCCATTCAGCCATGCTCTCTGCCTACCCCACTGGGTTCCTAGGCCCATTCCCTCATCCTTCTTGCCTCAGTTTCTTTATCTCTACCACAGGCCTCCAAGATCAAGGGCTCAGTGACCTGGGTACAAATCCCAGCGGCTCATTTGCTGTCTAGGGGGCCTTGGGCAGGTCTCTTGGGCTCTTTGGCTCCCCCCCCCCGCTTTTTTAAATTGGTAAAATGGATCAGTTATCCATGGCACCTATACGTGCTTGCTGCTGGAGAAACTCAAAAGGCAGAGGTGTAGAAAGGCTTGGTCCAGACACAGCCCCCAGAAGCACTTAGCCACGATGTCTCCTGTGAGTCTTAGTGCCAGGGCGACTGGGAGAAAACTCCAGGATGAGGACTCAAGACAACCTTAACCCAGTGTCGGGGCCAGGCCAAGCAAGGGCATCAACTTCAGATGCAGGAGGGCTGGGATCTGGGTGGCAGTGAGCTCAGGCATGGTCTCGGGGCATGGAGACTTCCACCAGGACCGCCAGAGGTGGGAGTAGGTCAGGCTTGAACACCCCCATGCCCTGAAAATGGAGGGGCTCCTGCTCTAATCTCCCGTGTGTGGCCTCTGTGTGGCTTTGGCCCTGGGTTTCAGGAGGTTATCCAGAGCTCTGGGCAGCAGCTTCCTTCATCCATGGTTCCCGGGAGACAAGACACTCCTAGGCCTGGGGACTGAACCTGCCTGCCCCGCCCATAGATAAGCTGTCCAGAATATGAAGTCCTTGGAAACCACAGGTCCCTCCTTTGGCACAGCGGCCTCACCGGGCTCTGACAAAGTCTATTGCTAAGGAGAATTCTTTCTTATGATCCTTGGACTGTCCCCAACTAGCCGGGCTAGCCTGATAGTACCTTGGAGAGGCTAGTGCCTGAATGGACCTTCAGGGGTCAGGGGTCAGGGCTCATGTTCTCTCTGTGGCAGCCATGTCCCTCACTTCCCCCCCCCCAACCCCCCAGGAATCGAGTCTCCCAGGAGCCCAGTGCAGACTCAGGCCAGCTGGGCAGAGGCAAGGCACTCTGAGCTTCTCCACCCCCAACCCCCTTCAGGCTTTTCCTTCCCTTTTCTCCTCAAGCTGCAGGCAGATGGAGCAGGGAAGACAGAGGCTGCCTGTGTGTGGAGCCGCCAGTTGCCAGGCGAGATAGGGAGCCCAGCACCCCAGAGTAGCTGGGACAAATCGGCAACAGCTCCACTCCCATCTCCCTGGGATACAGTACCTGAGGCCTCACCAAGTTGCCCTTCTTCCTGGCTGTCCGGCTCTGCCAGGCACCCTGCCTTTATGCAAGGTCCAACAGTGCCTGCCCCTGGGGCGGGGCTGCCCTGGCCTAGTGCCTGACCTTGGCTTCAGGCCAGGTGGAAGCTGTTAGCTGCAATTTTACCACATCTCACAGAGGCCTAGAGATACTCTCTCAGACCACAGAGGCCCAGAGGAGGGTGGCACCAGCTCAGTGCAGAGTCACACAGCAGTTCTGAGCATTGATGGGTGATGGGGGGGGTAGGGGGGGTGGAAGGCTGAGGTGGGATTTGCAGCCCTAGGAGCTGGGACCCAGAGGCCTGCAAGATCAAGACCTTGCCTTCTCTGAGCCTCAGTTTCCCCATCTGTTAAAAGACCAGGGTCCAGACATACAGTCTCAGGACTAGGCCCTCCGCCAACTGTGTCCCAGGCCTCTGCCAGCCTATGACCCACAATCTACCTCCAGCCGCAGCCCACTCACAGACTTGTCACCCCCAAACCTCACAATTTACAATGAGAAAACTCGGCCCTGAGAGGAGACAGGACTTGGCCACATAGAATGTGCATGGGGCAGGGTTACAACTGCAGAGCAGGCAATGTGCCCCTCCCCAAAGCCATCCCCTCCGCATGCCACCCCCAGGACAGCCATCATGACACCTCGTGTTGCTGAGGTGGCCCCTGGGGTCCCGCTCCTCTGCAGGTGCAGAGCTGTGCCTGGCTCCGCTCCAGGGACACCTGTGGGAGCCAGCACAAAGGGGGATGATCCTTGAGCGGCTGCTGGGGGGCCGACAGGCCGGCGATTGGATTACACGTGTGTGCATGAGAGAGACATCCTTCTCATGGCTGCCCTGGACCGCACTGCTCGGTGTCTTTCCCCGAGGGTGCCCTGGGCCAGCCTGGGGCCTCTGTGCCGACCTTGCACCTGGGAGACGCTCCTCACCGCCTCACCCAGCTCCCCAGCCTACCTGGGAGGGGGCAAGAGAGGCCTTCGGGCCCAAGCCCCGCTCACAGACCTGCAGGGTGCCGATGGCTGGGGATAGGTGCTGGGCTGAGGGGCCACTGAGGGCCTTGTCTTCTGTGTGGGATGGAGCCCCCAGCCGCCGCCTGTCACGTGGATCGGCATGTGACAGCTCGGCTGTGCTGGTGTCTGGAACGGAGCCAGACAGACGCACAGGCAGAGCGGCTGTCAGGTAAGGCTGAGCTGGGGCTGGGCTTGTAGCCCTCAGGCGGAAACTAGGCCCAGAGAGGGTCAGTCACTGGTCTGAGGCCACACAGCAAATAAGGGGCTCGTCTGGGAGCACTCCTAGCAAGCAGGAGGGGTGTTAGAGGATTTTGAGAGCCTTGTTTCTAGTCAGTGGGCTGCTGGGGATATCCCCAGGGGTTATATTTGTCTCAACTCAGGACCAGCCTCAGATGAGGCCCACCGGAAGTCCACATTTCTAGGGAAAAGTACCTGAGGTGGTATTCCCCATCCGGAGTCCTGGGACTTAGCTGAATCATTGCCAACATGGGACAGCCTAGAGTCACATGAGAGAAAAGCCTCAACTGAAGAAATGCCCGGATCACTCACCTGTGGTCATGTCTGTGGAGGACTGCCTGGACTGTTAATTGGTAGAGGAAGGCCAGCCCGTTGTGAGAGGCACCATTCCCTGGGCTGGTGGTCCTAGGCGACATGAGAGCCAGCTGAGCCTGAGCCTGTGAACTAGTCAGCCAGGACGCAGCATCCCCCGAGATTCCTGCCGTGTTCCTCTGTGCTCTAAGTCCTTTGGTCAGGGGAGATGCCATGTGAAACCCTGCCCTCAGGTTCCTGTCCTGATCCTGCCTTGACTCCCCTCAGTGACGGACTGGACCTGGAATTACAAGCAGAATAGATCCTTTCCTCCTCTGGGCTGTTTGGTCACAGCAGAAGAGAAACTAGAACACTCCCCCAGGATGGGGGTCTGGGACACTGTGCCCATGGTCCTTTCCCCTCCTTGTTCCTGGAGGCTCCTGGGAGTGGGGCCTGGAATTCATGGCCTTGCCAAGGAGAGCCCAGAGGAAGTGGTGCCACGGCCAGAGTGGGGCCTTCCAAAGCTGGAGTCCAGCTCAGAAGCCCCCACTGGTTTTTACGGAGGTTTCCTGGGGGGCAGGGACAGACGGCCTGAGAGCTCTTGCCCCTCACCTGCAAACAAGACCTGAACAAACCACATAACCCTCACGCAGTCTCTGTCCTCACCAGTAAATGGGGTTGATCTTACCAGTGTTGCAGGACTCAGAGCAGGACCCATGTGGAAAGAGCCTGGTAAGACACCAGGAACACGGCAGCTCAGGGTGGGCGGCTGGCCTCTTTCCTGCCCTCCTGAGGAAGTGGTGCCTTGCCTGAGATCTGTCCTCAACACGACGACGTAGAAGACAGAAGTGCAAGGGTGTGCTCTTGGCAAGATCCTGTGGTTCTGCGTTCCACTCAGTCCCTCGGGGTGTCCGGGCATGGGCCCAGGCATGGGCACAGGCATGGGCGCAGGCATGGGTGTGCGCAGAGGCACACACTGAGTGGAGAAGAATGAAGCAGAATCTGCCCCTGTGGGGGCTGCAGGATCCAGGTCCAGCTGGGAGTGTGGAGTGGGGTGGGGGAGGCCTTCTCTGAGGGGTGTTACAGCTCTTTCAAGCAATTCTAGCCCTTTGCCAAGGGGGACAGGAAGCTGAGCAGTCAGGCCGCCAGTGGCGTGGGTGGTGGGAGCTCTGGTCCCATCGGAAAGGCCACCGGGTGGTCAGGTCCGAGGATCCAGCCGAGAGAGAGAAGGCCCTCTCCCAAAGCCCTTCAAGGGTTGCTCGGTGAAACCACAACTTTCAAATCATCTTTGGTGGATAGCTCATGTCCCTGTGCGTGTTCCGTTGTAAACATGCCCTGTATGATCCTCGGGGCGTGGGGCGGGGCTTGGGGTGAATGCATCCCATTGGTTGTGGCTGGCATGTTGGTGATGCTCTGTTTGCTGTGTGACCACCTGAGAGCTGGGGGGTTGTGGGGTCGCATGGGCCTGCAGACTCGGTTCTTGATCCTTCCCATCTCACGCTTGACACGCTCAACCTCGACAGTTCCATGCCAGCAGCTCAGGTGGCACCATCCACGTGCCACACAGACCGCTTGGCATCAGCAAGCGGAGGCTGCCAGTCACCCGCCCTCTGCAGAACTTGTGTGGTGCTGGTTGTGCACTTGGGCCACACACGCTCATCCCATTCCCAGGCATCTAGCTGAGACTGCCCAGAGGAGGGGCAGCCACGGCGGCCGTGACAGCACACCGAGAGCCACACCAGCTCGGCTCGACCCCACCCATAGCATTTTTCTGAACACATGGCCTCATCCTCCCTCTGTGAGGTCCCCTTTCCAGGAACCTCATGTCTCAGTAGACAGCAGCATCCCTGTTTCCTGGCCGTTTGCTTCGAGGAACAAGGCTGTGTCCTTGGGTGGTCCAGGCTTGACCTTTCAGCTGCTCCAGGGCCTGACCTAAAGATCAGCAGCCTTGGGGTTGGGGTTTCTGAGACAAGATCTCATTTTGTTGGCCAGGCTGCATTCACATTTGGAGCACATTCCTCTGTGTCAGCCGCCCGAGTGCTGGGCTTCTAGGTGTGAACTGCTACAGCCCACTTTCCCTTTTTCTTCCTGTGAGGGACGAAGAGAATTTAAAAACATGAAATGTAGCAGGTGTCAGTGGCCCACGCCTTTAATCCCAGCACTGGGAAGGCAGAGGCAGGTGGATCTCTGAGCTCAAGGCCAGCCTGGTCTACAGAGGAAGCTCCAGGACAGCCAGGGCTACACAGAGAAACCCTGTCTTGAAAAAAACAAACAAACAAACCCAAACCATGAACATTATTGTAGAGAGGGCGTTAGGAAAGTGTGTGGGGTGTAGCTGTGCAGTACTGGGGTGCACCTCAAGCTCTCGTGGTCTGACTGGAGGCGGCAGGGACTGAGGCCTTGCCAAGTTCCCTGTTCTGCAGGTCACACTGGCTGTCTACCTGGGTGACCTCTATCAGCCTAAAGCTCTCTGCCAGAAATTTCACAATCCACCTAAGTGTGTGTGTGGTGTCTATATGTGTATGTGGTGTGTATGTGTGTGTACCTGTGTGTGTGTGGTGTATATTTGTGTGTACCTATATATATGTGGTGTGTGTGTGCCTGTGTACCTTTGAATGTGTGTGTGTGTCTGTATGTGTGTGTACCTCTGTGTGTGTGGATGAGTGTCACATCATACTGTGGAGGTGAGAGGACCACGCACAGAAGTCGTTCTCTTCTGCTGTTGGTGCTCCAGGACTGGACTCAGGTGGCCAGATCTGGCGGGAAGACTGGCTGAGCCATAGGCTCTCCTTTCTGTTCTTAGTTCAGTGGCTGACTGTGGGGAGCCGCTGGTCTGCCAGCCTGCTTTGTTGTTGGGTTCTCAGTGGAAAAATTGGCCCTCACCTGGAGTCAGGGATAGGCAGGATGTTTTGCCAAGTTCACCTCCTTTTGTTTGTGTGAGGATTACACAGACAGGTGGTCGAGATAAACAAGTTTGACTTCTCCATGAGTCCCTTTATTGTATCAAGGTGCTTTGCTCTGACTATGAAAAGTGACTATGGAATAAACCGGTGTGACAGTTTCTACTGGCAGCCCTCTCACAGTCATGTGGTTTTTAAATTTTCCTTCAGTCCTCACTCAGGAACTGTCAACTCTGCTGATGGGCTCCAGCAGCTGGACGAGAGGAGGGCACAGGTTTTAGGACGTGATGCTGGCCTCTGCCCTGGCACACAGCGACCTCTGCCAGTATGATTGAAGGGGTTCACTCCTGGGAGAAGGCTTCTTTCGGGTGCTTCCTCACACCCTCTTTAAAACATCTACATAGCACAAACTACACATATCACACACATAAACTACACACCCATGCACAAACACACACACACCACACACACATCGCACACTACATACCACGTACAAACATGCATGTACACGTCTCTCTCACACACACACATTCACCACACACACATATACACACCTCTCACACACACACACAGGCCACACCCACTGCCTTTTCCACTCAACACCCACAGAGCCCACTCCCTGCAATACAACACCCCCTCGTGGGCTGTCTTTTCGCCATGCCTCTCTTAATTCTATAGGACTGCATCCTCTTGGGTGTCAGAATCCACTGCCGTTCCCAGCCCTGTGATCACACACCCCCAGGTTCACCATGGCCACCGCGTGGACTTTGTTATCACATGAGACACTGGTGTCCACTCTGGCTGCAGCCACACAGCTTCTGGGCTTTCTGGTGCCCACTGGACCCCCTCCTGTGCTGTGTCCTCCATGCCCCTTACCTCTGGCACCGCCCTTTCTTGATGATGTGCTTGTTGTTCTTCTAAAGACAGTGTCTCCTGTTGCAGTCAATTCTGATTTTAAACTCAAGATGTACCAGGATGACCTTGAACCCCTGATTCTCTTCCCTCCACTTCTTGTAGGTGTGCACAGACATGGCCAGTTACCTAGAGCTGGGGGCCAATCTGGCCAACTGAGCTGCAAGACCTGACTCTTGCTCCCTATAGAGAGCTCCTGGGCTCCATGATCCAAGAGCCCACTGTCTGCTTCACCCTCACAGCACCCTCTGTTGCCTGGAGAAAGTCCTGTCCCCAGCCCTCAGCCCCTAGACTCCCACAGCCCGTGTGGGGAGGAGTTTGTCAGCCCTTCCTTGCTCACCTGTTTATTTTCACCTTTGTGTAGTTACTGATACTCTCCATGAGGGGAGCTTGGCAAGCAGGTTTTTTTTTTTTTTGTAAGATTTATTTATTATGCATACAATACCAGAGGGCACAGATCTCATTATAGATGGTTCTGAGCCACCATGTGTTGCTGGGAATTGAACTCAGGACCTCTGGAAGAACAGCCAGTGTTCTTAACCTCTGAGCCATCTCTCCAGCCCAGCAGTCAGCTTTGAAGACAGTAAAATCACAGAAACCAGATGGGACATGGGAGTCCCCCCCTCCACACACACCAGGATGGCTTCTTACTCTGAGAGTTGAGGGTTACAAGAAAACCTCTCCACCCCAGGGAGAGTTGCGCACAGTGTATCTTAAGTCACAGTAAACTGAGGGATGGGAAGGTGGAAATGGCTTCTTGTTCTTTCTTTCTTTCTTTCTTTTTTTCTTTCTCTCTCTCTCTCTCTCTCTCCTTCCTTCCTTCCTTCCTTCCTTCCTTCCTTCCTTCCTTGCTTCCTTCCTTCTTTCCCTTTCCTTTCTTTTCTTTCTCTCTCTTTCTCACAGGGTTTCTCTGTGTAGCCCTGGAACTCTGTAGACCAGGCTGGCCTCAGACTCACAGAGATCCGCCTGCCTCTGCTTCCCAAGTGCTGGGATTGAAGGTGTGCGCCACCACAGCCCAGCAGGAATTGGTTTAAGTCACAAAGTCATGCAAGTAGCTGATTTGCAATAGGAACTAGCATCTCCCTGAGGGTTCCAAGATGCACACCGATTGCAGCAGCAGCACACACACACTACACCCATACACCACACCCACACACCATCCATACAGAACGTACACATACATTAACCATACACACTGTACACACACCACACACGCACATATACACACAAAAATATCAGCCCATACAAACCACACACATACATACATCACACTCTACACCACACAAAAGTCACACACACTATACACATAACATACGCGCGCGCGCGCGCGCACACACACACACACACACACACACACAGTACTTCTGGCAGGAGGCGGTCCGAGGGGTGGGGCCTGCTGGACGGGGCGTTCTCTGATGAAGGAAATGCCAACCTGCTGCTGGAGCCCAGAACGGCGCTGCGCGCCCTAAGTGCGGGTCTGGCCATGGAGGCGCCGCTCTACCCTGTGGCCGGGGCCGCCGGGCCTCACGGGGATGAAGGCCGGTTCGGGGTTCCTGACGGGCCAGAGGCTCCGGTGAGCAGGGCGGAGAACGCCAGGGGACCGCGGGCCCCGCGGCGGGGAAGGGGCCCTGGGATGAGGGACGGGCCTCCAGACGGGGGGCCACACACCCCGGGGTAAGACTGTCGGTGGAACCCGGCTCGAGGAGCTCGGATCTCGAGAAGAGGGACCGGGCCCCCAGGACGGCGGGCTGACCCCCGAGTAGGATTCGAGGACCCTGGCCTGGGAACCGGGGCTCCTGGAAGGCGGAGCGGGGGGCGGGAGGAGCGGGGTGCGGGTGTGATGAGTGCTCGGCCCGCAGCTGGACGAGCTAGTGGGCGCGTACCCCAACTACAACGAGGAGGAGGAGGAGCGCCGCTACTACCGCCGCAAGCGCCTCGGCGTGATCAAGAACGTGCTGGCGGCCAGCGTGGGGGGCACGCTCACCTACGGCGTCTACCTGGGTAGGGCGGACCTACGGACCACCCCACCCCCTCCACTCCCGGGCCGGGGAAAGAGAAACCTTGCGGCCGGCTGGCCTCCTTCCCCTTTCACTTCCCGGGTCACAGCTGCCCCGCGGGCCCGCGCTCGGGGCGGGGAGGGGGGGGTCTCGCCGGCTGGGTGCGGGTGGGGGGGAGTGGTGGGCTGCCCTCCCACTCCGGGGACTCGGCGCCCTGCCAGCCTAGCCGTGGGCGTCTGGTTGCTTCCAGCCAGACTGCTTAGAGCCCTCCTCGATGCCCTCTGCCCCCACCCCCCCGCAGGCCTCCTGCAGATGCAGTTGATCCTGCACTATGACGAGACGTACAGGGAGGTGAAGTACGGCAACATGGGGCTGCCGGACATCGACAGCAAGATGCTGATGGGCATCAACGTGACGCCCATCGCCGCCCTGCTCTACACACCCGTGCTCATCAGGTGCCAAGCTGCGGACCTTCTCTGCGGCAGAGGCTGCAGCGCCACGAGGCCACCCGCTGCCCTGGTGTTTTGGAGGGAGGGGGCGGGGCTCTGCAGAGAGGCCTTGCTTGCCTGGGAGAGTAAGACGGAAAAGGGGAAACACTGCTAGGGGAGGACCCAAGAGCCTCACCCCCACCACACACGCTCCGCTCCCCACTCCAGTCCCCGCCCGGCTGCACATTTGGTTTCACACAGGCTCTGGCTTAGTGACATCCTTCTACCAGACACCCTGTGACTTCCTGGGCTGGAGCTGTGAAATCCCCAGTCCAGTGAGTCGGGACCGTGCTGAGAGGCAGCTCTCACAGAAAGGGCTTTAGCAAGGCGGAGGCTCAGGCTGGAGCCAACCGCAGAAATCCCTCCAGGGCCCGTTGAAGGCAAAGTCTCATGATGTAGCTCTGGCTGGCCTGGGACTCACTTTGTAGGCCAGGCTTGCTCAAGCTTGTGGTGTTCCTACTGCCGTTGATTTCCAAGCGTAGGGCGTAGGGATTACAGATGTGCACCCTATCCAGGTTTCCCTGCCTTCATTTTGAAATGAAATAAAAGCTGTTTGGTCGGCAAGTGTGGTGGCCCACACCTTTAGTCCCAGCACTGAGGAGGCAGAGGCAGGCGGATCTCTGAGGCTTTGAGGCCAGCCTAGTCTACCGAGTGAGTTGCAGGACAGCCTGGGCCATCCCTAGGCCTAAGGTTTTCTGGCTCTTCGCTTGCTTTCTTGGAAGCGGGGTGTCTTAGGGTTTCTGCCTCTGTGATAAAACAGGGACCAAATGCAACTTGGGCAAGAAGGGCTTATTTCATGTTACAGCCTGGAGTCCATGACACAGGCAAGTCAGGGGGTAAGAACTAACCAGGCAGGAATGTGGAGGCAGGAACTGATGCAGAGGCCATGGAAGAACGCTGCTGATTGGCTTGCTGGTCCTGCTTTCATGTAGAATCCAGGACCATCAGCCCAGGGATGGCACCGTATGGGCTGGGCCCTCCCGCTTGGAGAAGCAATCCAGAAAATGCATCAGGCTAATCTGTTAGGGGCGTTTCTCAACTGAGGTTCCTGCTTCCCAAATGGCTCTGCGTCCAGTTGATAGACAACTAGCGTGCACACAGGGTGTCATCCAGCAGGCCCAGCTGACTTTCAGAACTCTCCTGGTTTAGCCTCCCGAGTGCTGGGTCGACTGGCGTGTGTTACCACGGTGGCTGGCTTCCTACCTCTCGACACGTACCACCTCAGATGATACCAATAAACCTTTCTTTTGTTCCATCCTACAGCCAGGTGGCTGCTCTTTAGACAGGAAGCCGTCTTTGAGTTTCTAGAGAGGGCAGGGTGGTAGCCAGCAGGTTTTGAGACCTGGCTGAAACCCATATGCTTGCTTCCTAGTAAATCAACATGGCACTCTTTCTTTCTTTTCTTTTTAAGGTTTATTTATTTATTTATTATTTATATAGTGCTCTGCCGGCATGTGCCTACACTCCAGAAGAGGGCACCAGATCTCATTATTGTGAGGCACCATGTGGTTGCTGGGAATTGAACTCAGGACCTTTGGAAGAGCAGACGGTGCTCTTAACCTTTCTCAAAGGGCCATGTAGTTTCATATCCATTAGCTGTGCATGCCTTTCTTCTCTTTCCTTTTTCAGTGTTCGTAATTGGAACCGGGACATGCATTACCACTGTGCTTTACCACTGGGCTGTAGCATTAACCCTAATGTGTGTGTCATATATTGACTTTATTTACATATATCCCAGGCCGGCTTTGTAGGAACCAATTTCAATTCCCAGCACCCACATGATGACTCAAAACTGGCTGTAACTCAAGTTTCAAGGGATCTAGCACCACTCCTGGATTCCAGGGGCCTTGAACTTTTGATTCTCTTGGCTCAACTTCACAGTGCTGAGATGCAGGCCCTGTGTGTGCTATGCAGGCACTGTACCCCACTAGCCATGGCCCCGGGCCCTGTGTGTCTTTTCTTATGGATTAAAAAGATACTTGGCCAGGTTTGCTAACACACATATTTATTCCAGTAATGGAGGCAGAGGCAGGTGGATCCCTCAGAGTTCAACCTGGCCTATGTACCAAGCTCCAGGCCAGGCAAGGCTCCATAATGAGACCCTGTCTCAAAGTAAAAAAAATAAAAAGAGGATTAACCAAATATTTGTGTATATATACATGTGTGTATGTGTGCACATGTATGTGTAGACATGTGGAAGCTAGAGATCAACACTGGCTTTCTTGATCTAATGTTATTTTGATGATTTGTCTTTATCTTATTTTATTTTTATGTATATGAATGTACCACGTGTATGCTTAGTGCCCCAGAAGAGGTGTATGACCCCCTGTTTTGGTATTTTGAGACAGAGTGTCTTACTGGGGCCCTAGTCTCATCCCTTCAACTGGGCTGCCTGGCCAGTGAGCCCCCAGGGATCTGCCTGTCACCACTTCCCGATGCCAGGATTACAAGTGCAAGCCAGTACACATGGCTGTTCACGCTGGTGTTGGGGGCGCAACACAGGTCCCCGTGCCTGTGCAGCAGGCAGATGTGATCTTCCCGGGCACGTCCCCTTGTTCTGTATCCTTGCAATGACCACGAGAGGCCTGGGTTAGGCCCCAGCTGTGAGCCCAGGCCGCTCTGCCCGGCTGTGTCTCTGAGACTGCGTCTCTGAGCCCCTGACTCCCCACAGCCGCAGGAACTGGGACCTGAGGCCTCGGTGGTCCCTGCCTGCCCTTAGGTGGTGCTAACGTCCCTTTCTCTGTCTATACAGGTTTTTCGGTACCAAGTGGATGATGTTCCTAGCTGTGGGCATCTACGCCCTCTTTGTGTCTACCAACTACTGGGAGCGCTACTACACGCTGGTGCCCTCTGCCGTGGCTCTGGGCATGGCCATCGTGCCTCTCTGGGCCTCCATGGGCAATTACATCACCAGGTAAGCCTGGTGGGTGGTGGAGCAGATGCTGGAGAACCAATCAGATATTTACCTCTTTGCCTACTTTAGCCAGGGGATCCCAGGCAAGCCTTTTACTTTGCTGGCCTCAGTTTCCCCACCGAGACTGGCTAGCCTATAGCTCTAGTTGCAGGAAGAAGAGGGGTGGCAGAGGGCAGACTGGGGAAAGCCCTCACTCTCTGTGCTCTAGGATGTCCCAGAAGTACTATGAATACTCCCACTATAAGGAGCAGGAGGAGCAGGGTCCCCACCAGAAGCCCCCACGAGGCTCCCACGCACCCTACCTCCTTGTCTTCCAGGCCATCTTCTATAGCTTCTTTCATGTGAGTGCTACCCCTTGGTGGGGGGTATTCTGGATTCCACACATTACAGCCTAGTCCACTGTCTTCTCTACCCTCCTGAACCAAACCCTGGAGATGGAGACTTCCTTCCTGTCCATGGGGACCATGGAGTGCCATGAACCCCCCCATCACCACTATTGGGCTGTCCCCAGGGGGTGGGAGAGCTTCTATTCCCCCACTAGAGGCCACAGCCACTCCTGTCTAGATCCTGTTTGGTTCTGTCCATGGGCCCTGATCCCAGCTGCCTTCCTGCCCACAGCTGAGCTTTGCCTGTGCCCAGCTGCCCATGATTTACTTCCTCAACTACTACCTGTATGACCTGAACCACACGCTGTCCAATGTCCGTAGCTGCGGTCAGTCCTGGGGGAGGGGCGGGACCACCCAAGCCCGCTTCCCTCTCAGCTTCGGTCATCCAGCAGACAGGAGCCCCCCCCCCCGCCCCCTTTCAGCTTTCAGGGCTGCATGCGCGGAGGTGGGAGGTGGATGGTGCCCCCTTCACAAACTGCCACCCGAGAGGAGATGGCTGGAGGAATTCTTCCCTGCCTCTCTGCTGTGGCCGGGCTGCTGTGTGTCCTAGTCGTGTCTCTACCGTTCCTTCCCAGGCACTAACAGCCACGGTATCCTGACGGGCTTCAACAAGACGGTTCTGCAGACGCTGCCGGGCAGCCGAAACCTCATTGTTGTAGAGAGCATGCTCATGGCGGTGGCCTTCTTGGCCATGCTGCTGGTGAGGCTCGGGTTGGCGGGAAGGCGGTGGGGGGGAGCCCTTGTATGTGGGCAGGTCCGGGTTGCAGGCTAGGCGCCTAAGAATCAGGATAGCTCTGGTCGCAGGACCGGTGCCCGTAGACTACAGCTGGAGTTGGGATGCCAAGGCCAGAGGAAAAAGGACAAAGAAGGGGACAGGTCTCATAGGGCTGGCTGTGGCCTTTGAGGGGTGTGGGAACACCACCCAGGACCGTGGGCTGGCAGGTGTGGCTCAGGACTGAGGGCACTACGGGACGCTCTGAGGGACCAGAGCAGGGAGGTGTGGTTTTAGGTCCAGAGGCAGGGCTAAGGGCGTGCAAAGAGCAGGGCGGGGCCTCCGGGTGTGTCTGGGGCGGAGCCTTGCGGAAGTGCCACAACTTCCGCTGAGGTTTGTAGGTGTATTTGGGGGTGGGGTGGGGGGGAGGGAGAGGCCTCAGGTCTGCAGCCCCTTTTCTTTTCCTTTTGTTTTGGATTTTGAGACAGGATCTCTCTTTGTAGCCCTGGCTAGAACTCGCTGTGTAGACCAGGCTGGCCTAGAATTCACCGAGATCCTCCTGCCTCTGCCCTCCTGGCATGGGATTGTCGCCTTGTGTAGCCCTGTGGGCGTGTCTGGGCTGAGACCTGTGGGTGTGTCCGGGGCGGGGTGCCTGGCTGAAGGCCCTTTCAAGGCGCCCATTGGCAGGTGCTGGGCCTATGTGGAGCGGCTTACCGGCCCACGGAGGAGATCGACCTGCGCAGCGTGGGCTGGGGCAACATCTTCCAGCTGCCTTTCAAACACATGCGTGACTTCCGCTTACGCCACCTGGTGCCCTTCTTTATCTACAGCGGCTTTGAGGTGCTCTTTGCCTGCACTGGTTTCGCCCTGGTAAGTACAGACAGGACGTGTGGCTGAACGTGAATTTCAGATGCACAGCATATATGGGTACAACATGTACAAGTGTATCCCGAATTATTCCCTTTCCTCTTTCTCCTCCTTCTCTCGTCCCTATTGCCTTTTACTCTGAACAAATCATTTCCCACTCTCTGTAGTAGAATTTCCACCAGCCTCAGAGGGAGTTAGCATCAGGCGGACAAGGTGTGCCCTAAGTGGCATCTGGTTTGGGAAGGCCCAGGACCAACTGGCCTTCTCTCGCTCTCCCCCTCAGGGCTACGGCGTGTGTTCCATGGGACTGGAGCGGCTGGCCTACCTGCTCATAGCTTATGGCCTGGGTGCCTCCGCAGCCTCGGTGCTGGGGCTGCTGGGACTGTGGCTGCCTCGCTCCGTGCCGCTCATGACTGGGGCAGGGTTGCACCTGCTGCTCACCCTTAGCCTCTTTTTCTGGGCCCCAGTGCCTCGGGCTCCCCAGCACGGCTGGATCTTTTACTTCGTGGCTGCCCTCTGGGGTGTGGGCAGTGCCCTCAACAAGACCGGACTTTCCAGTGAGTACAGCCTTAGGAACTGGCACATCTGGGGGGGGGGCAGCCTGTGGCCACCTCTAGGTAATTAGGGACTACCTAGTAGTCCCATGGGTTACTTTTCCAGGCTTCTGTGGACATAGTGGAGGTAGGTCGAGGTTATTTGGCATAGCCTAGGGTGGGAAGAATTCTGTGACACTGTGGAGATGGTTGGGGAAGTCCCACGGATGCTCTGGAAGGATGTAGGAGTTCCATGCCATGGCAGGCAGGCATCACACGGAGGGACATACATGTGAAATCTTGTGGATGAACATGGTGGGTGAAGGCTCAGTGAGGAGACCTGGGCAGAGGGTATAGAAAAACACACCAGCAGTCAAGGACTATGTTGGCATAATTTTGGTGCCACAGGAAGCAGATCCCAGAGTTCAGGGCCCAAGGAGGGCAAGAGCAGGTGCTTGTCCAAACTCCAGGGTCGGGTAGAGAACTGAACTCTTTCCTCTCTGTTTCTTTTTCTTGGGGTCTCACTATTTAGCCTCAACTGGCCTGGCATTCACTTTACAGATCCCAGACTGGCTTTGAACCCATAGAAATTCACATCTTTCTGCCTCCCTGGTGCTAGAATCAAAGGTGTGTGCCACCACACTCAGACTTTTCCTTCTTCAATTTTTTTTTTTTTTTTTTTTGAGGATCCAGGCATCCAAACCCAACTTGTCCAGCCTCGGAATTCATGCCCAAATGTGGGCTGCTGGAGTGAAATCCTGAGAAGAGCAGCTACTATACGCCAGGCTTCCACTGTGGGGGGCTCCCTGGGTGTGTCAGGTAGCTCGCCCACATGAGTGCAGCCTTGTGGACTGTCCTCACTGGCACTGATTCTGATGGTCTGATGCTGGCCACCATTTCAAGCATCCCTCCCTCCCAAGCCACACAATGGGTGTGGTCATGTCCTGAGCCAGAGTTAGCCAGGGGCTCTGCGACTTTCTCACTTTTTCAGAGCTTCTAACCCAACAGACAAACTGGGTAAGCTCATTTCACAGTTGGGGAAAGTCAGCTTTGGAGATTTAAGTAGCTGCCCTTAAATCACCCAGGGTGTCGCCATTTGAACCTCAGCCTTTTCCAGTTCAGAGCACTGGTGTCTCAGTGCCCTCTTGCACGCCCAGTGCTGCTTTTCTACCACCTTGGAACGATCCCTCAGGAGACCAGCCCACGCCCACTCCATTCCAGGCTCGACTTGTGGAAAGTTGATGAAAGGAGTTCTGTGGGGAAACAGCAACTGAGCGCTTGGTACATTGAGTGCTGGGGTCAGTGTAGGCTGTAGGCTCATCTTGACAGTGTAGTTACCAAAGTATCCACAAGGGGGCAGGCAAGGATAGCCATGCAACTTCTGTAGCTACTCCCGGTGAGATAGAACTGGTACAGCGTCTCTTACCAGTCTTGTCCCTTCTGCCTACAGCACTCCTGGGCATCCTGTATGAAGACACAGAGAGGCAGGACTTCATCTTCACTATCTATCACTGGTGGCAGGCTGTGGCCATCTTTGTTGTGTACCTGGGCTCCAGCTTGCCCATGAAGGTGAGGATGCGTGGACCCTGGGTGACCGTGCCTCCCTGGGAAGCAGGCTCTGATTTCACAGCCTGCTAAGAGGCACTACTTTCTGAAGGCCAGGCTCTGAGACAGGACCCTTTAGTCCATAGGTACACCCTAACCCAGCACCTCATTTACTGCTTTACCCATTAGCCCTGGTCCTGGTGGGCCAGCTGAACTGTGGGTTGTTTTGCCCATCAGACTCCTGGACACCCAGGTATTAGCCCCCTTTTGCTTGTGAAGCTGAGTCCTGCTAGAACATGGTGACTTTAAAGTCAGTGTGGGGATTTGAGGCCCATCCCCAGGATCTGCCTTGGAAATACTGGGCAAGGAGGCTGCTGAAGAGAAGAGCCAGGAGGCTCCTGGTGGAGGAGGAAGGCCCCAGGAGAAATGTGGTGTCTCTCCTTTCCCTTGATCCCAGGCCAAGCTAGTGGTGTTGTTGGTGACCCTGCTAACAGCAGCAACCTCCTACCTGTGGATGGAACAGAAGCTGCAGCAAGGGCTGCTCCCGAGACAGCCACGCATCCCGAAGCCACAGCACAAAGTGCGTGGCTACCGCTACCTGGAGGAGGACAACTCAGACGAGAGTGAAGCCGAGGCCGAGCAGGGTCAGGGGGACTGTGCGGAGGAGGATCCACCAAAGGAGCCGGCTGGTTCGTGCCGTAGGCCCTGTCCCTATGAACAGGCTCTGGGTGGCGATGGGCCTGAGGAGCAGTAAGGGGCCCGGGGAGTCCAGCCTGACCCTCAGACTCGGCTTTCCAGCTTCGCAGTCCCAGTTTACTGTGTCTCAGGTTGAGGATCCCTCCTGAGTCACGCGCCATCTGCCAGAAGAACATTCTTTCCCCTCCCAGGGCCTGGGGTCACCTGGAACTTCTTCCGGGGAGATGATGGTCACCCCCCCAGGACCCCTATTCCTGTTCAAGGGGTGTCTCTACCTAAATCAACAAGATCCCCTTCCTGCGTGCCTCAGGCCACCCCCTGCCTCTGTCTTACGGTGTGACAGCTTTTGACTGGAGTTTGCCTCTCTTGCCCACAGGTTCTCCCACTGCAGAGCAGGGGTCCTAATCTTTTTTGATAGGAAATAATAAAGAGTTTTGTATTTCCTGGAGAGGGTCTAGGTTGTGTTTCTGTCAACCTGTTTGAGTCTCTCCCCACAGAGGAGCATCCTGGGCTGGCTGTGGGGACGGTTCAGTCATCCTCTAGAGGAAGCGTCCCCTCTTGGCCCCACACAGACCCATGTCTTCTCCTGGAAGGATAGCCTAGTGGCTGCGCCCCACCCACCCAGGAGCGAGGATCACAGAAACGGCTTGCAGAGACCTCAGCAGAGAAGCAGAGTCTCTCCTGAGCCCAGAGCACAGGACAGGTGCCAGAGGCCGCTCTCCTCCACGTGGCCTGGGCCAGCCCACTTGTCACCCACCCACCTTGGCCCACAAGCCTGGCCTTTTCTCCCCTGACGTGTATCTGCTTGTGCTGCTCAGGGGCTGCCTTAGTTACGGACCCTGGACAAATGTGGTCACTGCCCTTTTCTTTGACAGCCTCAGGCAGGATGCCCAGAAGCACAGAAGGAGCCACAGGGCAGTGGCCCTGTCTATGGCCCTTTCTCTACCCCTAGCACTCACTCTTTCAGAGGAGATTGAGAGCCATTGTGAAGAGTCCCCAGAGGCTGGGTGAGGACAGGAGAACCGTGGGAGAGTCCTGTGGGGCCAGGCCTGTTCTGGCAGGCTCTAGGGAGGTGCCTTTTGCTCTCCTTAAGAGGTGCACACTGTAATCTCAGCACTTGAGGAGGCAGAGGCAGCTGAATCTTTGTGAGTTCGAGGCCAGCCTGGTCTCCAAAGCAAGTCCAGGACATCCAAGGCTGTTACAAAGAGAAACAAAGAAACCCTGCCTTAAGCAACAAACAAAGACTCCTGGCCCTTGGCTGAAGCCACACTCCTGGCTCTATCTCATAGCCCCACACCAGCTCTCCTGGCTCCTCCTGCCATGCCCCAGGCTTCCTTCCTTCCATCTCTCCTCCCCTCCATCTCCTTAAGTCTCTAGCCATCCTTGGAGCCAGGCTCTGTGACCTTGGAAAGGGTCAGCCATCGGAGC
The DNA here is from genome assembly GCA_028658305.1 of Pachyuromys duprasi. Classification (NCBI taxonomy): domain Eukaryota; kingdom Metazoa; phylum Chordata; class Mammalia; order Rodentia; family Muridae; genus Pachyuromys; species Pachyuromys duprasi. Next base: position 21,679,138 of record CM053762.1, read on the forward strand.
CCTTGGCTGCTTCTCTGTGGAATGTATCTGCATAGGAGAACAGACCCTCAGATGCCGAAGATCCTGGAGGGAACTCTCAGAAGCACAGCTGGAGACTGTTACATTTTTTTAAGATTGGGGGACACCAGAGATAGTCCCACCGTGCTACAGGAAAGCTCAGCAACCAGCCTGTGTTTCTGCCTGTGAATTTAGTCCGGGTGTAGTCACCTAGCACTCAGGGAGGCTGAGGTACGAGGATCTGCTCACCCACAAAACAAGTGTAAAGCTGACTTTCACTGCACCATGAAACTCTGTTCCCAAACAAACACCCAAAACAAACAGCCCACAGACACACTCCGTGGAGGCAGTGGCAGGATTCTAGGTGAGCAAGCACACTTAACCTGACACACCAATCCTACTCACGGGGCTGTGATGGCGCCCACCCGAAATCACAGAATTCAGGAGCCTAAAGCAGAAGGATTGTGAGTGGAGTTTTGAGGTCAGCTGGGTTACCGAGTGGGACTGTCACAAGAAAAAGAAAGAAAGAAAGAAAGAAAGAAAGAAAGAAAGAAAGAAAGAAAGAAAATAGGGAAGGAGGGACATTTGTTCAGATAAGACTGGTGTCATTAGCTTTCAAAGCTAGAGAGCATACCCACGTTTATTTAGTGCTGGTTTTAATATTTGTTTGTTTTTTTTAAATACTTAATGTTATTTTATGTGCATTAGTGTGAAGGTGTCAGATTCCTTGGAATTGGCATTACACACAGTTGTGAGCTGCCATGTGGGTGCTGAGAATTGAACCTGGGTCCTTTGGAAGAACAGACAGCGCTCTTAACCATCTTTTTATCTTAAGTATTTTTAAGTATTTATGTGGGGCTCTGTGCATGTGTGTGCAGTGCCTGTTGAGGCCAGAAGAAGGCGCTAGACATATCCCCCACACCTATAGCTGATGTTAATAGGTAATTTTGAGCTACCTGATGTGGACACTGGGAACCGAACTCAGGTCCTCTAAAAGAACAGAAAATGGTCTTAACAAACGAGCCGTCTTTACTGCCCCAACCCTATTCCTTATATTTTAAACACTTAAGTATTGTATAAGGTATAAAGAAAAAGGGGGGGGGGTTCATGTGTTTCAAATCTTAGGTTCTTTGTAGTATAAAATTTGGCTTGCATACTTTTCCATGAGTATAGGATTCTAAAGTTCACTGGGCGTAATAGTTTCACATGCTTTGATACATGCATCTCTCCCTTACAGTCTCATGGGTCCTGATAGGTGTCCTTGGACGCCTACTCACAAGGCTTGAGATTTTGGCCAGCAAGATGACAGGTGAAGCCAGGTGTTGTGGTGCACACCTTTAATCCCAGCACTAGGGAGGTAGAGGCAGGAGAATCTCCATGAGTTTGAGGCCAACCTGGTCCTGGTCTTCTACATAGTGAGTTTCAGGACAGCCAAGACTAGATAGAGAGACTATGACTCAAAACAACAACAAAGATGACACGTGGCTCCTACCAAACACTGTGGCCATAGGGGAAGGCTGCTGCTGCTTCTTCCTCCCCTCCTCCTCCTCCTCCTTCTCTTCCTCCTCTTCTTCTCCTTATTTATTTATTTATTTATTTATTTATTTATTTATTTATTTATTTATTTTTGAGCCAGAGTCTCTCTATGTAGCTCTGCCTGTTCTAGAACTCACCAGGCTGGCCCCAAATCCACAGAGATCCACCTGCCTCTGCCTCCCAGTGCCGGGATTTAGGTGTGTGCTATCTATCCTACCCAGCCAAAATGATAGATAGTTTCTTTGGTTATCATCTGCCGAGGGACCTCAGACCCTCAGCCACCATCTTACTTCACAAGGCTCCACATCTCAGCTTCATTTTGTTGGGTCTCTGGGCTGGAGACAATGGCACAGACCTTGATGACCTCCACACCACAGACAGGTCTCTGACCAGGAACAATGCTTCAAAGTTTCTAGAAGAGCCTCTCCTGATTTCATCGGGACTCAGTAACTTCAGGGGACTGGAGCCTGTTTTCTTTTCTCTCCAGATTCTATGGATGATGCACTAGCTTCTTCCCTGTTGCTGTGATAGAATACCCTGAGAGAGGCCGCGTGAGGGAGAAAGGGTTTATTTTGGCTTACAGTTCCTAAGGCTCTCAGTCCACCATGGTGGGCAGACATGGCAACAGGCAAGGAAAGCATGGGGGCAGGAGCTATCTGAGCACACTGCACCCACACTCAGGAAGCTGGGGGGGATGGGAGGCTACAAACCCTCAAAGTCTGTCCCCAAGTGCAGTGCCACCAGGTACATGAGTTCCACGGCCGCCCTACGATATAATCACAGATGAACACATTTGTGTCATTCTTTTTCTTAAATTATTTTTATTTTATAGGCATTGGCATTTTGCCTGCATGTGTGTCTGCGTGAGAATGTCCTCTGGAGCTACGGACAGTTGTGAGCGCCCACGTGGGTGCAGCAAATTGAACCCAGGTCCTCTGGGAAAGCGACCAGTGCTCTTAACCACTGAGCCATCTCTCCAGGCCCACGTTTGCGTCTTTCGATAAGGTCAGAATTGGTTGCACAACAATAAATTCACACAGTTCAGCAGCTTCAATGATGGCAGCTTCCAGATAATCCTGCTTATCTTGGTAGCCTGACCAAGGTGAATGCAGGTTCTTTTCTTTGTAATCTTAATTACTAATATTAATTATACTTAATTACTATACTATACTTAATTGCTAATATTAATTCATAACTATATATGTATATACATGAGTTTATGGATTAATAAAAGTTCAAGAGGCTGCTGCAGCATTTAGAAGTGGGTTGGAAGGAATGCTAACTAATGTATCGATAACATGAGAGAAAGCCGGATGTGGTGATGAATGACGGTAGCCCCAGCGCTCAGGGGCAGAAACGGGCTGATCTCTGTGAAGTCTGGGCCAGCCTGGCTTACCTAGCATCTTAGTTGGGGTTACGATTGCTGGGAGGAAAGGATTTATTTGGCTCACTCGTCCACAGCCCTGTTCATCATCAAAGGAAGTCAGGACAGGAACTCAAGCAGGGCAGGAACCTGGAGGCAGGAGCCGGTGCAGCCACCGTCGACGGGTGCTCCTTACTGGCCTGCTCCCCCTGGCTTGTTCAGTTTTCTTATAGAACCCAGGACCACCAGCCCAAGGATGACACCCACAATGGGTTGGACCCTCCTCCATCAATCACTAATTAAGAAAATGCCCTACAGCTGGATCTTATGAAGCCATTTTCTCAATTGAGGCTCCCTCCTTTCGGCTCACTCTAGCTTGCGTCAAGTTGGGGAAACTAGTCAGTTCACTTAGTGAGTTCCAGGCCAGGCAGGGCCATACACTGAGAACCCTGTCTTTAAAAATGAGGGATGCTATTGCTATAAAATCAGACTATGGAAGAGTCAGAGCTGAGAGCAAGGATGTAGCCAGCTTCAGAGACAGAGGCCCCCAAAGCAGGATTGGCAGGTCCAAGGCTGATCAGACAGACAGCATAAGGAGGCCATTGAGTGGGTGGAGCCAAGCTGAAGCCCCAGGGCAGCTGGGAATTCTCTGTGGTTGTTGCTGTGGTTGTCGGATGTTAGTGGCTGTCCCATTGCTGTTGGGTTAAGTGTCTATCACTTTACGGGGTCCAGGCAAGGGAGTTCCACCCTTTCCTTTGTCTGGTAAGTTTGTCTGGTAAGTTCTTGACCTTGTTTTGAGCGGTATGATTTTTAACATGCCTCGTGTGCCCTACAGTCTAAATCCACCCTGATAAACATATGGGGCAACACCATTCCTGCTTCCAGCAATAAGTCATTTATCAGGCTAGGTTCTGTGGGTGTGTTGCTGGGCGGTTGATGGTATTTGTGGGTCCACCCCGGTGAGCAGTCACATCCTCCACCCTTGATATGGAGTGAGGAAGGGTTTGTAGAATGGAGTCTCCGGGCACGGTGCAGCTGAAAAGCCAGTCCACACGCTATGACCTGACCAAGCTGCCTCATTTCAACCTGAGCCTGGAGAGGACATTTTATATTTAAACCGCAATAAATAGAAAAACAGAGGCACCAGGCTTTCTGGGGAGAGCTGAATTGGTAGCCGAGAAGGGAGCCTGAGATCTGTCACTGGATCCCTAGAAAGGACTGGAACAATGGCCATTTTGTTTGTTTCAAGATAGGGGTCTCATGTAGCCCAGGCTGGGCTGGAACTCAAGGATGACCTTGAACGCCTGATCCAACTGTCTTGCCCTCAAAAAACTGTTGAGATAATAGGCGTGTGCAAAGAGACACAGTTTACAGTGGCACGCTTTCAAATCTATTCAGAGCACAAGGACCTGGAACCTGGTAAAAATGCAGATCCAGGGCCCCTCGCTGGGAATGGCAAGGGGTGAGAGGCTAAAGGGTCCCAGAATCAACCTCCTGAGTCCTGGATAGGAGGCCAGAGGTCTAGGAGGTGTGAGCACAACTGTTTTCCTCTCCCTCAAGGAGGCTCCCTGCCTGGACACTCAGTAGCTTGTCCACCTTCTCTCCTCCCTCAGATGTGGGATCACCCTCTCTCTCATGGCTCAGCAAAAACAACGCTAGATCTGTGCTCAGACATTTTCTTACTGGTGCCCAGCTGGTTGATGGTCTCACTCTACCGTGAACTGTCCCCACCCAGGGAGAGGGGGACAAGGCCAGCAAGCCTGTTAATGTCAATTTCTCGTTTTTTCTCCCTTTCTTTCTTTCCTTTTGTGTGTGTGTGTACTGAGGCCTGGGGAAATCTCAGCTGTCATTCTTCAGGAGCTGTCCTCCTTATTTTAAGACACAGGGGACTCCCACTGGATTGACATCCCCAAGGCTGCCTGGTCAGTGAGCCCCGGGGACCATTCTGCCTCTGCCTCACCTGTGCCCGGGGATTAGCATTCAGAACCACAGCTAGCTTTTCCACTTGGCTTACAAGTCAGGCACTTTACCAGCAGAGCCGTCTCTCCGGCGCTTTATCTTCCTTTTCTAACAAGGGCATCCATCAGGTCCCAACAGCCTTGCCTTCATGATCGAATCTAGCTATCTCTTCAGGGGGCTACCCCCAGATACTGTCACCCTGGGGCTTAGGGCTTCAGTATATAAACTTGGGGGGCACCGTTTGGCTCATAGCCACGTGTCAGGTCTCACTGGGGTGTCTGCTGACTGTTGCCCTATGTTAACACGCCACAGCCACCTGGTGGTTGGTCCCTTCATGCAGAAGCCCCCAGAGGAGAGCTAACTTACCCAACCTCCCCATTCACCCCCATGCTCACGCTGCAGAAATATCTTGTCTCATTAGTGCCTGGGGACACCCCACCTCACCCCACCGGGTACCAGCCACGGTCTTCATCCCTTCAGTCACAGACGTCCATGGACGGACCATGGAGGCTGTGGTTCTCCACAGGCTGTGGGGTGACTTCAGGGGACATTTTGCAACAGGTGGAGACAGTCTTGGTTTCACAGCTGGAGGGTGTTATGTGCCGAGGTTGAGCGTCTGGGCCCAGCTGTTAGCCCTGCACATGCTGATGACAGAAAAGCCACACCTGGAACCTGTGGAGCTTTCCCACGGCAGGAACTTGCTCGGTCACAGCATGGCTGCCACCAAGGGCCAGCCTCGCCAGGCATCCCTCTGACCCGCTCCAAGTGGCAACCTCCAGCTCTATCTAGCCTATTTGTCCTCATTGACTTGGGTGTGTCCAGATCTGTCCATTTCAGCCACACTTGTCTTGTGATATCCCTGGCCTTTCTTTCTTTCTTTCTTTCTTTCTTTCTTTCTTTCTTTCTTTCTTTCTTTCTTTCTTTCTTTCTTTCTTTCTTTCCTTCTTTCCTTCCTTCCTTCCTTTTCGAGATAAGGTAGCCCTGGATGTCCTGGAACTCTTTTTATAGACCAGGCTGGCCCTGAACTCACAGACTTGTCTGCCTCTGCCTCCCGAGTGCTGGGATTAAAGGTGTGCCCGTTTTCCTATTCCCTCCGCATATGCTGCCATTGCTCAAGACGGGTTGAAGGGCCCACTGTTGGCTTTGTCCCTGAGCCCCTGACTGACACTCTGGGCACCTGCTTTGTGTCTCACCGGACACCATGTGCATCTCTCTATCCAGACAGGGCTCAGGGTCCCCACCTCCCAGGGTACAGAACCTGAGAGCTAGGAAGTGACTTTCAGTCTATCTGTGTTCTCAGCAGAAACCGGCTCAACCCCCATTTCTTCCTCCCCTTTGCCCCCAAACTCTGGCCCCCACTGCAGGACAGTCCTTGAAGTTCTTCCAGGAAGGCATTCTTTTTTCCCTTTAGATAAATTCACGTAGCCCAGGACAGCCTGGGATTACAGATGTGCTTCTCCAGGACCAGCCCACCCAAGGCCACTGAAACTCTGATAGTGACCTTGTTTGAGGCCCCCATGGCTTTGGTTGTAGTCTGAGTCCAATTCTACTCCCCCACCCCAACCCCCACCTAGCAGACCAGGCGTTGCTGGCTGTCTCCTGCCTCCCAACCTGAGCCCTCTGCTGTGTCAGATGGCCAGGGGCGGCAGCTCCTCTCACCTGACTGGTTCTCTGCGTCTCTCCCTCATTCCACTGTTTGCCTCCCCTTTGTGTGGTGTGGCAAGGAAGGGGTAAGGCAGCTTATCCAGTCTGTGGGCACTTGAGTGTGTTTCCGAGAGCTGTGATCCAATATTCCCCAGGGATGATGAAGCACTGGTGTTTGCTCCCTGTGGGAGGTGGATAATAGTTCCTGAAAACACCTCCTAACTCCTGAGGCCTGCAAGAAAGGGTCTTCCCAGGACTGATGAAGTTAAGGATCTTGGCAAAAGGGTTGTCCAGGTAGGCGATAGCTTGAGTCACGTAGGTCCTCATAAGAGAGAGGCAGGTGGGCCGGGGACAGGCTGAGCGTGCCTGAGGCTCCGGGTTCCATTCCCAGCACTGTAATGGGTGGGGGTGAGGGCGGGCTGGACAGGACAGACAGAAAATGTGTTCTGAGATGAAGGTCACATAAGGACAGATAATGGAGTGATGCGACTCTGCGCCAGGGTTGCTGGCGGTTCCCCGAAGCTGAAAGAGGACCGTAGCCCAGCCCTCCGAAGGAAACAGGCACCTTCCAACCTCAGCTGTCGGCACTGCTTCGCTTGCCCCCGCCCCTCTTCTTTTTTTCTTTTACTTTTGAGACTCTATAGCTCTGACTAAACTAGAACTTTTTGTGTAGACCAGGCTGGCCTCAAGTGTTCATGGACTGGAACTATAGATGTGAGCCACCACACTCGGTTTGGTTATGGATTTCTGTCTTCAGTGTTGTGAGAGAACACAGCTCTGTGCTCTCGGCCACTTTGGGACATTCGTCCCTGCAGCCCTGCACAGGACAGAGCAGGGCACAGGACGCGCCCTAATGACTTGGTTTCACACTCTGACCATTGCTGTTGGGATGACAGCTGTGTGGGTTCCTCTCTGGCTCAGTTTTCTTTAAGCTGCATCTCTACTGAGTTAGGATTCACACAGCCTGCAGCCTACACGCTGTGCAGCTTCACAGCCTGGGACAGGAAGTCATCCCTGGGACCTCTGCCGCTGTCAGGCAAGGCCACCATGAGACACCATCCTGTGTCCCCTTGGCTCACACTGTGCTCTCTTCCTGGACCCACATGGACATTTAGCTCTGAAAGCAGCAGAGATTCAGGGGCCAGAGGTTTTGAGTGTGCTGTGGCTGCAATCACAAGACAAGGTTATGCCAGACGCCCGCTGGCAGAGATGCCCTCTCTGCAACCCTGGACTGGGGGTGTGCTTGATATCTGGGTCAGGGAGGAGTGGGGGACAGGGTCTGGCTACCAGTGAGGACAGGGTCAGGGCTGAGCTCAGCCTGCTGCTCCTCAGACCCTAGGGGGTACTCAGTGAATGCACAGAGAAACAGGGGGAGCCACCAGCTCGGCAGTCCCTCAGAACACTGACTTGTGTAAGAAACCGGGGTCATGTATTCTCAGCCCCAGGAAAGACTCCCAAAACCAATCACAGTTACACTCAGGGAGGTTAAATAACTCAACTTGGTATCACATAGAAAATAGGAAAGATATGACTGACGTCCACCTTGGCGTGCCCACCCCCTCCTCTGCAACTCTCAGGGCTACTTCTGCCCCAGGGGTGCCATTTGGTCATAGAAAAGTGGAAATAGGGCTGGAGAGATGGCTCAAAGGTGAAGAGCACTGGCTGTTCTTCCAGAGGTCCTGAGTTCAATTCCCAGTAACCACATGGTGGCTCACGACCATCTGTAGTGAGATCTGGTGCCCTCTTCTGGTGTGCAGGCACACAGGCAGGCAGAATGCTATATAAATAATAAATAAATAAATCTGCAAAAAAGAAAAGTGGATACCCTGCGTGTGCATGTTCGTGTGTGTGTGTGGATGGAGGTGGTGACAGCCTGTGGGGGCTTCCGGGAGGAGATAGCATTGTCGGCAGAGCTCTGGTGATGTTAGTCCTGGGACCCCTCTGGGATCGTGGAGGGGGGGTTGACTTTTGTCCTTGCAGCTAGCTTCCTGCCTTCCCCTCCATGTCTTGGGATCCCACAAGGCAGCCTACCCTTCCTGTCATTCCAGTTCTCCTTGGTGGAGCCAGGGAAGAATCCGCAGAGGAAAGGGCGTGTGGGGTTGAAAGCAGCTGCCTGCTGTGCTGTCAGTTCAGGCGTGGGTGTAGGAGTGTGGTCCAGGGACACATAGAGGGACTGACAGAGGCAGAGGCAGGAGCCAGCAGGGGAGGAGAGGCGCTGCACATCTGGAGCCAGAATGTCCACTAAAGGCCAACAGCCAGAACCAGAGCAGGGGTAGGTGAGCCTACTGGCAGAGGGGCCTTGGGGCCATAGATTGGGACCTGGAGCTGATGGAAATGGGATGCGGGAGTCACGGGACAGGGGAAGGCCAGAGCCAAGGGCTGAGACCACCAAGGCACCTAGGACTGCAGAGTGATAGGCGACCACGGCTCACAGCAGCAGGGGCGTGGTCCTGCCCTTCCCCGTCTTTGGGAACCTTGTGTCCCTGTGATAGGTTCCAGGAAGCACCAGCTTCCCTGGGGTACAGGTGACAGAAGGCAGCTGTGTGGGTACAAGGGAACCAGGTTGAGGTGTGGCCAGGTTGTTAGGAAAATGGGATTTAGCTGGGTGGTGGCGAACACCTTTAATCCCAGTGCTCTGGAGGCAGAGGCAGGTGGATCTCTGAGTTCGAGGCCAGCTGTCCAGGACAGCTAGAACTACACAGAGAAACCCTGTCGAAAAAGAGACAGAGATAGAGAAGGGGACTTCTTGGGAGACGTGTCCAGAGCTGAGTTTCTGGTTTCATGTTTAAAAAGCCACATTTCTATCGGGACAGAGTGGCACAAGCCTGTAACCCCAGAGCTCTAGGGACTGAGGCAGGAGGATTCTCAACTGGAGGACTGAGTTATGTAGTAAAATTCTGCATCAAAAAAACTAACAAAAGAAAGGTTCTAGGCGTCTCAGTACACGGAGTGCTTGCCCAGTGTGCAAGAAGAAGCCCTGGGCTTCATCCCTAGCGCCGTGTAAATGGATCATGTAGACACCTGTCAGTCTTAGCTCCTAGCACTGGGAGGAGGCAGAGGCAGGGGGACTGAATTCAAGGTCATCGTTGATTGCATTTTAGGTTTGAGGCCAACCCAGGCTGCGTACATTCTGACATCGTGCTGAGGGTGTTTGAAGGCAGTTCCTGTGTTTCCCCGAATTGTTACATTCTTTAAATTTTTTAAATTTACTTAGTGTGTGTGTGTGTGTGTTTGCACCAGCAAGAATGTGCAAGTACTGTGGAATGATTGTGGAGGGTGGAGACAGCTTGCGTGAGGTTTTCTCTCCTTTGATGAACATGTGGGTTCCAGGTATCTGAACTCAGGGCGTCAGGCTCAGTGGCCACTGAGATATCTCACCAACCTCAAGTGTTACATTCCTACCATAGAAAATCTTGAAGCGACAGAAAGCTGTTGATGATAAAAGGCGTGGTCCCAGCTCTTAGGAGCAGAGACGGGGATTGCTAGAAGTTTGAGGTTACATAGAGAGTACCAGCTAAGAGGGACCTGTCTATACACACACACACACAGGGCTGCAGTGATGACTCTAGGTAAAGAGCTGCGCAAGTATGAAAGGCAGGGTTGAGGTGCCCTACACTCAAGAAAAAGCTGAATGAGTGTAGCATTCAGCTACACCCATTTATCCAGTGCTCAGAGAAAGGAGACCCCTGAGCCGGCCTAATTAGCTAGCCTTGCCAAATTAGTGAGCTCTGGGGGGTAGTGAGAGGCCCCTCCCCAGTAAATAAAGAGGACCATTGGAGGAGTGCTAGCCCGAAGCCTACACACACACACACACACACACACGTACACACATACCTGGACATACACATGAACCCACATGCATTTAAACACATACATCATGGACTTCACACTGGCACATGATCATAATGTTAGTGAGAGAAGAGGCCTGTGGGGTCCAGAGACCCACTGTTTAGCAGCCACTGTGAGCAGGACAAATCCGTTGGCCTCTAGGAGCCTCAGTCTCCTCAGCTTTACAAGGGGGTAATGATATCAGACAGACACTTTTACCCCACTCATGAGGAGTAGACGTCACTCTCCCTTCCAGCTTTGTCCCACATTGTGTCTGATGCCCACAGAACCTATACCAGCTCCCCTGTAGCAGGCCCCATCAACACAGCTGGCCATACTACACCCCATTTCTCAAAATCTGCACCACAAGGCCTCAGCACCTGTTGTCCCACATCCACGATGCCCAGTGTTCCAGTGTCCTCACTGCACTTACAGCTGGATGCCTGCTCTAGAGATGCCTGTGGTACGCTGGGCCTGTGTAACTACAGGCCCGTGCCATGTAACTGACGTGTCAGTCAGTGACAGTCAGTGTGTACGGCAGTGATCCCGTAGATTATAACCAGGCTGAGTGAAGCAGGTTGCCCCATGTGAAGGAGCCCCAAGGCCCTCAACACACCCCAGGTTCAGCCCCACGAAGGCAGGAGGAAGAATGGGCAATGCTAGAGCAAGGCCAGCGTGACCAGGGGCTTATGCAGCCCAGGCAGAGAGCACTGGAGAGGGCTGGTGACACTGGAACCCCAGAAGGAACTCTCAGGTAAAGGCCCAGAATGCTCTAGGGCATGGAGCGTAGGCCAGGTGTTCCAGCTGTCCAGGGAGGCGGGAACCAAGTGGCCCCAGCCAGGCCCAGCTCCCCCAGGGAGTCCCTGCAGGGAGTGGTCCCTGGTCTTTCTGGGAAGGGGTCAAGGTGGGGGCCCCATCTAGCCCTGACAGGAGGTGAGCCTGCTCAGGGACAGCCCTCACCAACACTGCTGTCTCCTCCCACAGGCCCCGGGGGAAGGGATCTGAATGTGGAGGCTTCAGGAAATCAGCAGCACTGCCATGGGGAGGAGGGCATGTCTACGTTCTTCTGTCTCCCCACGTTCCTCACTGGGACAGGCCCTGAGAGACTGCAGTGGGTGCTCAATTTTGCCTCTGGTTCTCCCTTCTTTGTTTTTTTGTTTTGTTTTGTTTGTTTTGTTTTTTTTTTTTTTTTTAAATATTTATTTTATTATTCATACAGTAACAGTCTGCCTGCACACCAGATCTTACTATAGATGGTTGTGAGCCACCATGTGGTTGCTGGGAATTGAACTCAGGACCTTTGGAAGAACAGCAAGTATTCTTAACCTCTGAGCCATCTCTCCAGCCCCAAACTGTGTAGCCCAGGCTGGCCTCGAACTCGTGATCCTCCTGCCTCTGCCTCCTTCAGCAAATCCTACCGGTGTGCGCCACCACAACCGGCTTGTTTTGTTTTTTGAGACAGGGTTTCTCTGTGTAGCCCTGGCTGTCCTGGACTCACTTTGTAGACCAGCTGGCCTCGAACTCACAGAGAGCCGCCTGCCTCTACCTTAAGGGTAGGCTCTACATTTCTGTCTGTCGCCCCACAGGGAGCACTGTCCCGAGAGCTCTGCCCACAGGGGTGCTCAAGAGTTCTGTCCACAGGGGACACTGTAGTGAGACTTCTGTCCACAGGAGGGTGCTGTCCTAGCAGCGCTGTCCGCTGGGTGATGTTATAAAAACTCTATCCACTGGTGGGGGAGGGGATGGAGAGTGGGGGGTGCTGTCCTGAGAGGACAGATGGCTAGACGCAGTGATGTTTAAGCTTGCCAGGTACTGTTACCCCATTGGAAGGATGAGGAGACTGGCGCTCCAAGGGGCCGTAGGAGAGCTCTGCCCCAGAGGGCACTGTTTCCTAGCTGTACACTGAGGGGCCCTGTTCTGACATGAACTCTCTACAGGAAGTGCTGTTTCAAGCGCTCTAGTCACAAGGGTCCGCTGGCATTAGCTGAACTGTGTACACAGCGGATGCCGTGCACACCGGTGTGTGTCTGAGTTCCGCTGAAGAAGGCCATGGCCTGCTGGGGCCCAAGGGAAGCAAGAGATGCTGGTGGGGGCGGGGCCTCAAGGGCACGCAGCAGGGATGATGTTCCCTGCTCCCTCCAAGGGTCAGCATGGACAGCACCTGTCCACACAGATAAAAAGCACACATCTGCATTCTCTTAGGTCATCGCAAAAGAGCAAGGGCACACACACACATACATCCTGATACACATAAAAACTCTGACCCACAGCCTCAGGTTGGAGAGCTTTGTTCAGACACATCAAGACACATGAACACTGGCATTCAACTGCATGTGGACACACAGATGTAAAGTGACTTTCGGCCTTGTAAGTTGGCTCATCCTTATCATTTTAGCTCTGTGGGAAGTAGAGGCAGGATAATCGGGAACTCACAGGTCACTTCTACCTGTGTAATACATTGGGGGTCGGCATGAACTGCATGTCTAAAAACATCATCAGCCAACCACAAATGAACAACAAAAATAACAAACAAACAAACAACTCACATTCTCCAGCTCCGGAAACCCTCAGCACCATTGCAGCCCCTGGCATCAGGCGGAGAAGACATCCCAGAGGACTATGAGCTTCTAGGAGTGGCACAGACCTTGGGTAATTGGAGTGTGTTAACTGCCCCATGTTGCAGGGTGGACCCTTTTGAGGAAACACTTCAGAGGCTGAAGGAGTCCTTCAACGCAGGGAAGACAAAGCCAGCCAAGTTCAGGGCTGAGCAGCTGCAGAGCCTGGGCCGCTTCTTACAGGACAGTAACAAGCAGCTGCATGATGCCCTGGCAGGGGACCTGGGCAAGGTGCTGTGAACTGGGGCATGCGGAGGGCGGGGCACAGCATGTATCCTTGAAGACACAGAGGTGCTGTTAGATTCCTCCCAGGCCAGCTACAGCCTTTCTGAGGTCTTGTGTCTCTAAGGAGAGTTATACCCTGAAAGGTGATTGGCTGTGTTGACACACTGTAGCCTGCTCATTTCTTCCCTGCCTTGTATGTAGTGAATACAAGGCAGTGTTCATCCAGGGACAGAGACACTGCCCCACTCTGTCCCTGAGAGCCAGCTTGATGGCTGTTCTCAGGTCACCAACAGGGAAACTGAAGCACTTGGATTAAGCCACTTTCCTAAAGTTACAAGCCAAGCAGTGGCAGACCAGAATTGCAGTCCCCATGGGACCACCATGCTGTCTTTATACTGTTAATACATGTGCCCAAGGGAGCTGCCTCATGCCCTACCCAAATGCTAGAGCCTAGCCCAGCCTTGAACCTGCTCTCCCCACAGTCAGCCTTCGAGTCAGACATGAGTGAGATCATCTTGTGCCAGAATGAGGTGGACCTGGCCCTCAAGAGCCTGCAGACCTGGATGAAGGACGAGTCTGTGTCCACCAACTTGGTGAGCCCTGTTGGTTGCGTCACGGTGGGTGAAGGTGTCGGTGGGATGGTAGAGCATGGAAACAGCCTGCCCCAGACCCCTTCCTGCCCTTGAGACCAAAGTAAGACAGTCTCCTCATTTGGGGACTCCATTACCCAGGGATGTGAGGACCCGTGTGTGTGTGTGTGTGT
>CM053762.1:21693567-21714089 GCA_028658305.1 Pachyuromys duprasi
TCACCCTGGAGCTGGGGGGTAAGAACCCCTGCTATGTGGATGACAACTGTGACCCCCAGACCGTGGCCAACCGTGTGGCCTGGTTCCGCTACTTCAACGCTGGCCAGACCTGTGTGGCCCCCGATTACATCCTGTGTAGCCAGGAGATGCAGGAGAAGCTGGTGCCTGCCCTGCAGAATGCCATCACACGTTTCTACGGAGACAACCCACAGACCTCCCCCAACCTGGGCAGAATCATCAACCAGAAACACTTCAAGCGTCTCCAGGGACTACTGGGCTGTGGCCGTGTGGCCATTGGTGGCCAGAGCGATGAGGGAGAGCGCTACATTGGTGAGTCTCCTGGCCCACTGCTGGCACACAGCCCTCCTGGGCTGAGACCCTTCCATACTGGAGAGGCCCCTGTTGGACCCTCAGTGTGAGCTCGAGCACGAATCCTGTCCTTGAGTTTGCCAATGATTGTGGTGCCATAACTGTTGCTAAGCCTGTGACTCCTCAGTTCCAACCTTAGGCCCCACAGCTTTAGACTTACTGAGCTGGGACCCCAGTTTTATGAGCTTAAACTTCCATTTGTTTTTCATTGCCATGAGGCCAGGTCCCTGAACACTCAGACCCTGGAGTCCTGAGAGGTCAGATCTCAAGACTCCCCCATCCGAAGTCTTGTTCCAATCCAAGCCCTGACAACAAACAAGGCTGTTTCTCCCTTCACAGCCCCCACAGTGCTGGTGGATGTGCGAGAGACAGAGCCTGTGATGCAGGAGGAGATCTTTGGGCCCATCCTGCCTTTGGTGACCGTGAGGAGTGTGGATGATGCGATCGGCTTCATTAACAAGCGGGAGAAGCCGCTGGCGTTGTATGCCTTCTCCAACTCCAGCCAGGTGGGGCCAGATTGGCCACGCCTCCTGCTTGAGGCTTTAGATTGATGCCACAAATTTCAGCAGCCAGCCTGGTTCCGTTGAATACTGTAACAAAAAACTCCTTAAGACGGGGCACAAGGGCTGGAGAGTTGGCTCAGAGGTTAAGAGGACCAATTGCTCTTCCAAAGGTCCTGAGTTCATGTCCCAGCAAACACATGGTGGCTCACAACAGTCTATAATGAGATCTGGTGCCCTCTTCTGGCGTATAGGCACACATGTAGGCAGAACACTGTATACATAATAAATATATCTTAGAAAAAAAAGGGGGGGGCACAAGCAGAGACACAGGTGCCAGGTGCAGAACTAGCCAGCTATCTGCCCCGGCTGGGGTAGCCTCCACTTGCCATGTGAGGTCCCTCCCTTGCTCAGGAGGTGACTCTCCACTTCCGAGATGTGCAAAATTCCTCACAAGCCAAGCTCCTATGGGATTGAAGGATGCTAACCATGATCTCCTCATGGTTATGGTAATGGGCGTAGACTTTGTGCCCTACCTTGCCCTACAAAGTGTGCCTCGTAGCGGGTGCTTAATATAAGGGATTGCTCAGTGCTGGGAAAGCCAAGGTGGAAGGACTGTGAGAATTCACCCGCTCGCCACTGCTCGCTTCCGCCTCTCTCAGGTGGTGAACCAGATGTTGGAACGCACCAGCAGCGGTGGCTTTGGGGGCAATGATGGCTTCCTCTACCTGACCCTACCAGCCCTGCCCCTGGGGGGAGTCGGTGAGTTCCTGGACCCCTCCACAATCCAGCCCCAATCCCAGAAAGCTCTTGGCTACCCTACCTGGATCTAGGCTCTGGGCCTCTTACGGCCTCAGTCACCCTATCTCTTAACTTGGTTGCTCTGCCCTTCTCTGATCTCCCTGGCAAACATAGGGCTTCTGCCCTAGCCAGTGGCTGCTATCCAGACTGGCCAGCAGGGCTGCACAGGTGCTGGCCTCACACCCTCGCTCTCTTGTGTCCTCACAGGATCCAGCGGCATGGGCAGGTACCACGGCAAGTTCTCCTTTGACACCTTCTCCCATCATCGTGCCTGCCTGCTGCGCAGCCCTGGGGTGGAGAAGCTGAATGACCTCCGTTACCCGCCTTACGGTCCCTGGAACCAGCAATTCATAAGCTGGGCCATGGGCTCCCAGAGCTGCACCATCCTGTGAATGACACCTGACTCCTCCCTCCTCCAGCCAAGAACTACCTGAGCTTTCAGCTGCTCCCAAATTCCCAGTGGTTTCCAGGGGCCAGGTGACTGGGCCAGCCTGTCACTGGTTGATTCCTCTGAACAGACCTGCAGCCAGGCAGGACTTCCGGGTGACTGGCCCAGTCCCTTCCCACAGCACAGCACCCTTGGCAGCCTCCTGACCCTCTGCTTTGACAGGTCTGCTGACAGAGGAGCCCCTCCCTGCAAGCTTGGGCAGATCTGGTGACTGAGGGGGGCTTTCTCTGTCAGCTCACAGAGAGGGTCCCAAAAGACAGAGCAGTCTCTCACAGCTCCATCCATAGCTGGAGGGTGGCTTTGTCCCCCCTGAAGTGACATGATCTGGAATCAAGACCAGCTTAATTGGTGGAATCTGTCTGAAGTGTGTTCATTAGTTCCTTTCCTGTAGCTTCTATCAAATGATCCGACAGAGGCAATTTAGAGGGGGAAATATTTATGGTTGTGGCTTCAGGAGGTTATACACACACACCCCTTCCCCCACCCGTGACACAGCAGAAATGACATGACAGAGCACAGTTTAGTTCAAATGATGGCAGGCCAGGAAACAGCATGAATAAGAAGGAAAGCGTGCTTGATTAGTCATGTCTGCTCTGGACCCAGGCAGGGCTGTGTGCATGTGTTAGCCACATCTCCATACCTAGAAAGAAATAATGAGAGGTAAAATATGAAATTTTTGGAGACTTGGGGTTAAAGAGAGAGCTCAGTGGTTAAGAGCACTGGCTGCTCTTCCAGAGGACCTGAGTTCAATTCCCAGCAACCATGTGGCAACTCACAACTATCTGTGACTGCAGTTCTAAGAAATCGATCACCCTCTTCTGGCTTCAGCAGGTACCAGGCATGCATGTGATACACAGACATTCATGCAGGCAAAACATCATACAAAAACCAAACAAAAAAACTGGAAACTTCCTCTGGACGTGGGAAAACTGAGGCCTTGAGTCCAGTCAGGTTTGTGCTGAGTTCACAGAGGAAAGCAGGGATGGAACCGTGGGTTGGTGGCCCTTCCTGAGGATCATGTGGCTGGAGGCCGAGTAGACAGAATGCCAGGCCCCTGGGATTGACTCTGTGTCCTTCCCTAGTCTCCACCCTGGAACTATTCCCGTGCTCAGCCTTGGCTCTCTGGGCTCCTCATCTTTAGAGGTGCAGAGAAGCTGAGCCAGTGGCCTGAAGTTGAGAAAATGAAAAGAAGTGTGGTCTTGGAGATTTGGGGTGATGGCACCTCCAGAAGGGAACATGGGGGACACAGCAGAGGTACAGAACAGGGACTTGTGGGTAGGCGGAGAAGAGAACAAATAGATGAGAGGAGGTACTTGCTATGGCCAGAAGAGTGGAAGGTGGCTGGCTGGCGAGACTGGTGGGTTAATGAGTGGGTGGGCAGGTTTGCGAACTACCTTGGGGCTCCAGAGGGGTCACGGTGAAATCCAGCTGTAGCTGCCGGGCCCACAGTAGTCATCAGCCACTGGAGCGGCCATCAGAAAATGGACAATTTGCGTGAGTCATCCTTCCCCATCCAAATCCAGGACTTCAGGTTAGCAAGGAGCAGCCAGCAGGACAGCGCTGGAGAGGGAGCTGAAGAGTCTGGCCACAGAGAAGGTGGGGGAGGGCAGAGCTTGCAGCAGGACCCCAGGTCTGGAGCATAAATGGGCTTTGGGAGGCCATGTCTGGTAGTAAGGAGGACATGGGCAGGGCCCATGTCTGTATGAGACCATGACAAGGGGGCTTCTGCTCTTGTACGGCCCGTGCTGACCAGTTATTTGACAACTGGACATAAACTAGAGTTATCTGGAGAGAGGGAACCTTAATTGAAAAGTGTCCCCATCAGTTTGGCCGGCAGGGTCATTTCCTTGATCAGTGAGTGACGTGGGGAGGTCCCAGGTCACAGTGGGCGGGGCAGTCTCTGGGCAGGTGGTCCAGGGTTGTGCAAAAAAGCAGGCTGAGCAAGCCATGAGGAACAAGTCAGGAAGCAGTGTTCCTCCATGGCCTCTGCTTCAGCTCCTGCTGTCAGGCCCCTGCCTTGAGTTCCTGCCCTGACTTCCCTCAATGGTGGATTTGCAGAGGCCTGTAAACTCTCTCCTCCCACGGAGCTCTGGTCATGGAGTGTTGAACACAGCCACAGAAAGCAGCATGCTGTCCTTGAGCTGCTGCGGCCTCAGCTCTCTCAGGCAACACCAAGTACAAAATGTCCTGCCTGACAGGATGCAGAGGGCAAAGGGCCACGCCTGTGAACCACAGAGGGTTCCCAGTGCCCTCCAGAGGGACTACAAGGAGACTTTCCAGGCCTCTCTACCCCAGCATGGCCACTGAAGTCCTGCCCTCTCTTCTCACCCAAGCACCTGATAGCTAGAAAGCAGACAAAGGACAGAATATCTGTCATGCCCCTCCCCCCCCAGTACCCAGCCAGAGCTGGCCCTGCAGGTGGGGGAGGGTCGAGGGGCAGGGGACATCAGCTGCCTCCTCTCTCTCCCTCCCCCGAAGCTAGCCATGTACACTTTGAGAAGTGTCCCCATCCTCAAGGCCGGATCCTGGCCCCGAGAACTAGCGATGGCGGCCTGACCACAGGACTCCTGGTCAGTCCACACGTGGCTACCCTCCTTGCAGGTCTTCACTTCAGCGAGGCTCAAAATTAAACTTCTCATTCGCTGAACCTTTTACCCCAGCTGGTGCTCTCGTTTCTCGGCTGCAGTGCTGGCTACACTCCTCTCCACAAGCCTTGCCCGTATTCCCAGGCCTCTTCCGACCACTTCCCCCCCTCCTTCTCCAGGTAAAGGCCACATGGTCTCTGCGCCAGTTGGCAAATCCCACCCTCTAACCTAAACTTCCCAGGGCAGGGCAGCGGCTTCTCCTCCTCACCATGTAATACACATTTTGGAGCTCTTTCCTCTCTCTCCTCTCCTGTCCTCTTGCACTCTCTCTGCCTCGGTTTCTCTCCTGGGGTCACCCCACCACATCTCTCTCTCTCTCCACCTCCATCCAACCAATCTCTTTCATATCACATCTGTTGTATTTTAAAATAAATACTAACAGCTGTTCCAGAAGGAAGCTGGAGGGGCAGCTACATGACACACACTTGTGTCTCCGATGTCACTGGAAGACAGATGGGAGGTCAACTGTGAAGGACAGACAGAGGCAGGAGTCTGGAGTTGCTGGTAGGAGAGTGGTCCATGATCCTCAGGCGTGGATCCCAGGCCCCAAGCCCCTCTTGGATCAAGATTTACAACTTGGGGTGGGGTGGGATACGGGTAGCTTAGTTCTGACATCTTTCTCGGCCTCCGTTTCCCTAGCTAGAGAGATGTTGGGCTCTCGCCCTTGCTCATCTTGGGGTGTTCTTGCCTCTACTCCCCCCAGCTGTCTCAGTCTTGGAGCTGCCTCACCCTCATTTCCCATGCAGTTTCCAAGGCCCAGGGAAGGTGCTGCCTCTTTCCAGGTCACACAGCTTGTCAGGGGACCCATCTATTTCCTAGGGCTTAGGGGCATAACTCATTGGACCTGCCATAGCCTCTGTCCATAACTAGAAATAAGAGAAGCTAGTTGCAGCAGAGGAAGTGAGGCCCATCCTTAGCTGGAGCCCTGCACCTCCTGGCAGGAAGGACCCTGAACCCTACGACACCCCTCAACAGCCAAGTTAAGGAAGAGTTCCCACTTCTGAGTCCGGGTGGGAGTCCAGCAGGCGGGTGGCCTTCAGACTAAACACCCAGGCTTTGGGCTGGAGCAGAGCGGGGATTGGGAGGTGGGAAACAGGCAGCCTGACTCACACCTCCAATAGCCCTGTCACCTACAGGGGAAGGGCTGGGTGTACAGCTCCCAGAAACTGTTGACGAAAGGCCTTATGGCGGTCCCTGGCCTCCCTCAGCTAGGGCCCCAGACAACAGAAAGAGTTCCCAGCACAACATGTCACCATCTCCAGCAATTCACCAAAGGACAGCTGCCCTGGAGGCCCCACTGTCCCCAGTGCTGTGGGGTTGGGGAGGGTGAGAGGGCACAGCCAGAGTCTGATCTAAACGGCTCTGAGGAAGGTTAGCACAGAGCCCCCCAGCCACCCGGAGCCCCCAACTGTCTGCTAGGCTTGGCTCTTCAGCAGGAACTCAATCTTGTTCCTCCAGGATGTGAGGATGTCCTGGAACACTAGGCCTGACCTCAGCACCCAGGTGTGGACAGTGAGTGGACATAGTTAATTGGATGATAAATGGACTGCACGGTTCACCGCCTCCATCTTGCTTCTTTCTTCAGTGACCTCTGAACAGCGCTCGGCTCCTGACAGCTGAGCTTGGTAGGAGGGCCAGCGCTGGGTCAGGGGACCAGGACTTCTCTGTCCTTCCCCAGGATGCCATAGAGGCAGCAGGGAGAGGAAAGGGCCACAGCCTGTCTTCCAGGTCCATCTGTCCCCCATGTTCAGCGCACCCTGAGCTTCTCTTCTGAGTCTTAGCTTCCACACCTGTAAACTGGATCTGCAGGCTGTTTCCCAAAAGGGAGAGAGCAAAAGCCATTTCAGTTACAGCATCCCTGATGGCCACCGCAAAGACTAAGCAAAACATTTTGCAATTTCGTTTGAGGCATCAGTGAGCTAAAGATATGAGTCCCACAGGATCCTGTGAGCTGACAGAGGGAGACTCAGAGGGAAGGCCCAGGAGGCAAGGGGGACTCCTTTTCTGGCGGCCCCTAAAGTGGCTAGTGTGGCCAAAACCAAGTCACTACCCACTGCTGTCTGCCTTAAGTAGCCTCAAAGAAAGCACCTCTCTGGGTGGATCTGGACAAAACACCGTGCGGTCTTTGGACCGGTTACTAGACCCCTGGTACCTGTGGGTCAGCAAAGCCAAGTCCTTTCTGAGGACTGGGAGTCGTGATTTCAGGTCAGAAATTTCTGTAATTTATTTTCCAAGGGCAAGTACAGCTTCTACCAGGAGTCCTCCGAGGCCCTCGCAGGTAGAACTGTCCCCATTCCCGGAGGAGGAGCAGAGGGCAAGGGGAGAAAGCCGCCCTAGAGAGCTGGACCCTGTAGGCTGTGGTTGGTGGGGGTGGGTGGAGCTTAGGGGTGGGGGCGGGGACTGTGAACTTTGAATGACTGGCTCTCAGCCCAGCAGCCCCTGGTTCTCAGCCAACACAAACACTTCCTGCTGCGGGCCTGCAGGCCCATAAATACAGCCATCTAGGAGGCTGGTACATCAGGCCTGGGCCTAGGGAAGCCCAGAAGGTAAGTGGCCTCTTGGAGGCTTCCGGCCAGTTCAGAGGAGGTTGCAGAGGTAGCCTGGAACCCAGACACTTCGTGCACAGCTAAGGGAGCGACAGTCTTCTCTCCCTGGAAAGCCTGGCATTGGCTTCACCATCTGTAAAATGTGTGCATGATTCTCCTATGGTGATGGGGCAGTGGGTGGGACCAGCCTGCCTTCTGAGTGTCTTGAGTCCCTTTTCTCAGCTTAGGTGAAAGAAACTTCCTTCTCACAGCATCAAGGAAAGTGTCTCCTCAGAGAGAAAAGTAGAGGGGTAACGCTCACCCTCAAAGAGCGTCCCAAAACAGGGACCGAGGTTCAAGGACAGAAAAAATTGGCTGTAGGTTTTCTTGAGCTTGGCTTCCGGGTACAGGTACACCAACACCCAGCAATCTCTTCACAGGCAGCCCCCTGCCTCCGACTCCTCAGGGCCTGGGGAGCTCACCCTCCTGTCCGGGTACTAAGCTCCACATCTCTGTGGACTCCACCCGCACACTGGGATGATGTCCCTGCCTGTGCCCCGGGAACCGCTGCGCCGTGTGGCTGTGGTTGGGGGCACCCATGGAAATGAGATGTGTGGCGTCCACCTGGCCCGGCACTGGCTGAAGGCTCCAGGAGAGCTGCAGAGAGCCAGCTTCTCAGCCACGCCAGTTCTGGCCAACCCGGCGGCCGCAGCTTCCTGTCGCCGCTACATAGACCTCGACCTTAACCGTGCTTTCACTCTCACTTTCCTCGGGTGAGTACACTTGGCCAGGTTGGCTGAGTCGCAGCCAGGTGCTAGTACCCTACAGACCTGCCTCTGGCCAGCAAGGCACCCCTGCCTTTGCTCAGTGATCCTCTGGTTTAGAGAGATGCAAGTCAATGTCACCCCTTCCAGGAAGTCTGTCCTGATTGTGGACTGGGTCCCTCACTGAGCCTTACTTAGGCCAGACTCTTACCAGTTGGATGGCGTGAGACACACATGGGGAATAGGAGCAAGATGTGAACCTCAGGTTACTGGGGACGCAGAGGAAGAGTGGGGGGGGGGTGCATGAAGCCTCCGACTTGGCCAAGAGCAGTCTTTGTGTAGGAGGTGATATCTCAGCCAGTCCCCCCAAGGGTGAGAGGTTAGCCAAGGAAAAGGAGGCTGATTGAGGTGATGGAGACTGGCGTCCCCTGTTCCTTTCCCCAAAGTTCCCAGGCTACCCCCGATGACCCGTATGAGGTGACAAGAGCCCGAGAGTTGAACCAGCTCCTGGGGCCCAAAGGCACAGACCAGGCCTTTGACTTTATCCTCGACCTGCACAACACCACAGCTAACACTGGCGTCTGCCTTATCTCTGAAGCCACCCCAAACCTGTTCAACTCACACCTGTGCCACTACCTACAGGTAGTCAGACGCCGGGGGAGAGGGAGGACGGGGAGGGGCGGAGTGGCCAGTCACCTCAGCCTGACCCTTGTTCCCAGCGGCCTTCCGCTTGCAAGGACTCCAGATGCTGCTCTGGAACCACCCAACCAAGGGAGGGATGTGGGGCGGGGTGGGTGACCCTGTGCTTTGTGTACGTTGCTCTTCCCAGCCTCAGTTTCCCCTCTCAGGAAGGCCTGGGTCCTGACTGGCTCATCTTACCCCACAGATGCAGAACCCGGGCCTGCCCTGCCGCTTCTGGCAGTACAAACCATCTGGGTCTGACACCTACAGCATGGAAACTGTGTCCAAGAATGGAATCTGTGAGCTGGGGGTGGGGCGGAGAGAGGGAGGGGGAAGGAAGGAGCCAGGAGGGGCACAGTCGCATGGAGAGGCTTGGAGGGTGGAACCAGGCCCCCGCCTGGCAGGATCTCTATTATAGGGCCTGGGGCACCTGCCTGACGTCTCCCTTCCTGGCCCCCCAGGTCTGGAGATGGGCCCCCAGCCTCAGGGTGTGCTGCAGGCCAACCTCTTCTCCCAGATGAGAGCCCTGGTGATGTCCATTCTGGACTTCATCGAGCTCTTCAACCAAGGTGAGACCCTCCTGTAGCTTTGCAGGGAAACTGAGGTCTGGGGAGAGGGCTGGTTCCTGAAAAGCAGAGGTGGTCACACCCAGCCTCTACCCAGGCAAGGCCTTCCCCGCCTTTGAGATGGAGGGCTACAGGGACTTAGGCGGTGTGGACTTCCCACGCACCTCTGATGGCGACCTGGCTGGCGCTGTGCACCCTCGGCTGCAGGTCAGTGTTAAGGAGGAATGGGGGGGGGCAGGGTACCCTGAGCAACCAAGCCCCAGTACCTCAGAATCCCCCGCTGGGCTCGAGGCTGGGCCAGTCCCTACCTGCACCTAGAGCCCCCTTGGGCCTAGCATTTGAAGCCGCTGAAATCTTCACACTCATGGGGGATGCTCCTCTGTGGATGCTGTCCTCCTTTGACTGTAGAAGCAGAGGGGGGGGACAGGACCCAAGTCACCTGCTGGGCGGTGCAAATATCCTTTTCCCATGGCGGCGTGAGTAGCCCCGTGTCTATAAGCGGGCTGTCCACACAGGGTCACTGTTGAACAGGAGCTTGTGCAGTCCTGCAGCCTTTTTCTGCAGGAATCTTAGTAATTTTCCAGCTCATTTTTGACACCTGGGAGAGCATCCTACACCGGACCTGCCCACATGCTTTGCAAATGCTATGTAACAGCAATTATTTTAAGCCAGGTGCGGTGAGGCACGCCTGTTATCCCAGCACTCAGGGAGGCAGAGGCAGGTAGATTTCTGTGAGTTCAAGGCCACCCTGATCTACAAGGTAAGTCCAGGACAGCCAAGGCTACACAGAGAAACTCTGTCTCAAAAAAAACAAAACAACAAACAAACAAAAATCAAAACAATAGTTATTTTAGGGATTTTACCTTTAAAAATATAAGCATGTTTTATATTTTGTTCAAGAGACTGTATACAGGAACGATTCTGGTGAGAGAGTATTTCTTGATGATGTCATAGCCATCTTAATTTGCATAGTACATACCATGATGTTTTTTAAATTAATTTTTTATTTTTTTAATATTAGTTATAGTTTATTAACTTTGTATCCCAGCCGTAGCCCTCTCCCTCATTCCCTCCCAATCCCACTCTCCCTCCCTCATCTTCTCCCTTCCAAGTCCACTATAGGGGAGGACCTCCTCCCCTTCCATCTGACCCTAGCTTATCAGGTCTCACCAGAACTTGCTGCAGTGTCCTCCTCTGTGGCCTAGCAAGGCTGATCCTCCCTTGGGGTGGGGGATGTCAAAGAGCCAGCCATTGAGTTCATGTCAGAAACAGTCCCTGTTCCCCTTACTAGGGAACCCACTTCAATGATGTTCTTGAAACAACAAAACTACCTGGTGAAACATTTCTCAGAACGAATCCTGTCTCTAAGCAGTGCTTCTTGGCAAGGCTGGGGTTACTCCCTCCTGGAGTGGGGGGCCCCAGCAGCCTTGGCCTTGGCTCTTTCCTCCCAGGACCATGACTTTGAGCCGCTGAGGCCTGGTGAGCCCATCTTCAAGCTGTTCAGTGGTGAGGATGTGCTGTATGAAGGGGACTCCATTGTGTACCCTGTGTTTGTTAATGAGGCCGCCTATTATGAGAAGCACATGGCTTTCCTGAAATCTGAGAAGATCCAGTTCTCAGTGCCTGCCCTGCCAGGGCTGACCTCCAGCTCCACCCTGGCTTCCTAACCCAAGTCATACCTGCTTGGCCTCAGTTTCCCTATCTGAACAATGGGTCCCAAGGCACAGTCCCAAGCCCAGAGTCCCCGTCCCATCCTGGGCACCGTGTCTTTGCCAGACAATCAATCCAGTTATATAAAATGGAATGTGCTCAGAAACCATGGTTCCTGTTCTTTGCCCAGCAAGGTCTCTCTTTGATTAGGGAGGTGAGTGGAGGAGGGGAGGGATGCCCACAGGATCGTGAATGGACCTGCACATGTGGGCATACTGAAGGGGAAGCTGGGGGAAGGGCCAGCCAGTGTAACCTTGAACCTGGGCCCAGTGGTAGCCTTTTCTGTGCCCACATTTGGGCCACACATCCTGGAGATAGAAATCTTCTCTGTGGAGAAAGATCTAGAGAGGGACTTTCAGGGGTGCAGGGGGATCCCCCCCTACAGGCATGTGCCCAAGGAGCATACACAGCTGTGCTTCTCCAGGGGTCCTTAGAATATGTGTGTGTTTCTACAAGCGTTCTTTTGGGGTGGTCTGTATGAGGCACATGAGGCAAATTTCCAGGTGGCTTAGAGGAGTAGGATGCAGACGGGTACACCCAGAACAACTGCCCAGCTTCAAGGGTCCTGTGAGGAGGTGGCCTGGGCCGGGGAAGAAGGAAGCCCAAGAGAGAAGGCAGGAAGCCAAGGCTGTCTCACCCCGCCCCCACCCCTTCTCCACCAACCCTCACACACCGGCATGAGGGGGACGGGACCAGTGCGAGGTCTGCAGGGTCCCAGTGCTGCGCCCTGCTGGGAAGGCACAGCATTGCAAGCTCCAGAGCTGGGGCCCAGAGTTCTGCCCTCCCACCGCCTCACTCTCTGCAGCCTGCCTGGCCCATTCATCTCCCTGCGGCCATGGCTGCCACGCCGCCTCCTGGTATTGAGCTGTGAGATGAGAAGGTGTGAAGGATATGGGTGCGTCAGGGACCAGCTGGCAGGCAAGATGGATGAGAGGGCAGTGGGGGCCAGCAGGAGCCTGGGGCAGGGAGGCAGAGCAGTTAGGGAGGGGGTGCTGGATGGCCCCTTGCACGGCGTGCGTGCGTTCATGTGTCAGAGAGACTACACACGCAGAAACCCTGTCCACGGTCATGTCACGGGTGAGCCTTTGAGCTCATGAGTGTGCTGTAGACATGTGAGTTAGCATGTTTATGCTCGTGTGTGTGTGTTCCCTATTACATGTGTCAAAAGCAGGCGCACACACGCACGCACATACATGTCAAGAGCAAATAGAACATAGGCTGGCCAATTCTGAGGGTCCTGGCTGCTAAGACTGGGACAGGATCCCCAAACCTCTCCTACCCTCCACCCACCACACTGAGTTCCAGAACAGGAGGGCTAGGGGTATACTTTATCAGGAGGCCCCTTCAAGAGGCTGGTGCCCTTTGACTAGCAGACAGCACTCCTTACCTGGCTGGAAGCTCCAGAGCCAATGTCAGTGTCCTCCACACAGTAGAGTTTAGATCTGTGCAGGGCGAGATCCAACCCCCGTGTGTGTGTGTGTGTGTGTGTGTGTGTGTGTGTGTGTGTGTCCAGCTTCAGGCTGGAATCGGGGGCTGACTGGCGTCGAATGAGTGGGAGAGGCAGAACTCGCTAGCCTGTGCCCAAAGGGTCACACTCAGAGAAAAACACGCCTTCCAGCCATGGGCTTGGGTTCTGCCCATTTGCCTCCAGCAATGGTCTCTATGAACTTAGCCTCCTAGCACCAGACTGAGGAAGCCTGGATGCTCCCCCCAAGGGTCAGCTGGGGTGGCCTGGGAAGCCTCACCCTTGGGCAGTGACTCGGTTTCCCTCAGGACAGATGGGGAAGCTGGCTTGGAGGAGGTGCTCAGCCTGCCTCAGTCTACCCGTGAACATCATGTGAGGGCACAACCTCTGCTAATTCTGCTCTTCAGCTAAGGCTAGATCATCACAGGCAGAGAGATTGCTCACTGAAGTCAGGGGAAACTGAGGCATCAGGACTGGCAGGATGATGGATCTAAATACATTACCACCCAGTCAGAGCTCTCCCTGCCTCTCCTGTTTCCTGCTCGCTCCTTGCAGTAGGCTGGTGTTATTAGGCTAGGAGGGAGGGCATCACCTTTGCACTCAGCCTTCGCTGCCTCTCCTGCTGCCTTCCCCTCAGCCTTCCATCTAGCCAGAGCCTGGCCCCTGTGGACACCAGGCTGTCTTCAAGATGGCACCCAACCCCCACCTGCACTGGGGCCCATTGATCAGGAATAGCTGGGGGCTCTTAGCCAGAGAAGGGAGAGAGGACCAGGAGGGGCGAGGGGGAGCTTTGCGACGTCACAACCTCCCCCCCTGCCCCCTTCCGCACGAGCCTGCCCCCAGAGCTGAACCCAGCCAGTGGCCCAGCTCCAGAGACTACAGTCAGAGGTGGTTTGGAGACGCGTCCTGAACATCCGGGAGCCGGACTTTAAGAACGTCCAGACAGGGTGCCCAGCTGAGGAGGACAAGCCTCGGCCAGAGACCTGGACGGAGGACAGCTGAGGAGGGGAGTGCGGAGAGCTGGGGCTGGTGCACAGGAGCCTGCCCAGCGTCACTCACTGGCTAGCCCTCCTCGCGTGAGGCTAGCTGAGCTGTCCGCATGGCAGGTAGGTATGGTTCGGCCATAGAGGTGGCCTCGTAAGTGGATTGGGAAGCTGGATGGGCGGCTCCCTAAGCTGTGGCCTCAGGTCCCGCAGATCTTTCCCAAAGGCCTCTATGCCTGCTGCAGTGTGGGTTCTTGGGGCAAACCACTCCTTGTGGGTCAAGGCAGTCAGGGTTGCAGAAGAGGTGGCACACACCCTGTGCCCACATGCTCCGTAAGCAGTCCAGTGGCACCAATTACCTGGTGCCATGTTAGACATGACCCCTGTAGCCATCTGCCTTTTTAATTCTTTGTAATTATTGCATGTGCATATTCTTGAACGTACATGCATGCATGGTGCATGGTGGAGGTGCAGTAGCCACGGAACACACGTGGGGGTCAGAGGACAATTTCTGCGGGGTTGGTTCTCTCCTTCCATCTTGTCGGCTCTGGAAATGAACCTCGGGTTGCCTGGCTTTCACAGCATCCGTTTAACCTGCTGAGCCATCTCACCAGCCCTCCCGCCCCGTCTCTCCAGCCAGCGGGCCGCCAGCGCCCTTTCCTCCCGCTTCTCTGGGAGCAATACTGTTGGGAATGGAGACCTTGCCTGCTGACTCCTAGCCACAACGACTTCTGTGGGGCCTCCCATCCTCGGCCCCCTCCTGGAATGTTATCCACAGATTTTTGCTTTCATATTCTAAACAGAGGTTTCATGTAGCTAAGGCTGACCTTAAATCAGTGTGTAGGTAAGGGTGACTTCAGTTTCCAAGCACCACCACATCTGACTCAAAATAACCTTCTTTAAAATTCAGTGTTGGGCATTGAAAACAAAATCCCCAAGCATGCTAGGCAAGTGCTCTGTTGAACTGTATGTCCAACAGAATCCTTAAATTGTGGAAGCATACATAAAATTTGCAGTGTTAACCATGTTTAAGCATGTGGCTTGTGGTATTGGGATGTTCATGGCTGTGTACCCCTCACCACAATATTTATAAGAATATTTCTGCATCTTATAAAGCTGAAACTCTAATCCCCACTGGACATTCCTCCTCCTGGGCCCTGGCAACCACCACTGAACTTTCTATGTTTCTGTAAAAAAAAAAAAGAGAGAGAGAGAGAGAAAGAAAGAAAGAAAGAAAGAAAGAAAGAAAGAAAGAAAGAAAGAAAGAAAGAAAGAAAAAAAGAAAGAAAGAAACGCCCCTGTGTGGGTTCCTACTTTGGTGATTCCGTGTTCAGTTTTGTAAGGAACCTCTGATTCCTGAAAAGGCTGCACCATATTAAATTCCCACCAGCCCGAGGATTCCAGTTTCTCCATGATTTCGCCCACACTTGTTAAGTTCTATATTCTTTTCTTGTCCTAACAGCCATCTTGATGCTGGCCCGGTGTCTTGTTGATATTAATACCATTGCTTTTTTTATTTTTATTTTTCGAAACAGGGCTCTTCTGTGTAGCCTTGGCTGTCCTGGAGCTCACTCTGTAGACCAGGCTGGCCTCAAACTTAACAGCCATCTGCCTGTCTCTACCTCCCAAGTATTGGGATTAAAGGCGTGCACCACCACTGCCTGGCCACCCATTAGTTTATTCATAGTTTTTGAATCATGGTCTTAATCTTATCCATTTTGTTTGCTTGTTAAATTTCCTTTCCTTTCCTTCTTTTCCTTTCTTTTCTTTTTTTTTTTGGGGGGGGGGGGCAAGGTTTTCTGTAGCCCAGGCTGGCCTCAGTTCACTACCTAACTGAGAAGAGCCTTGAACTTCTTCCTCTGCCTGCCGAGCTTTCTCACAGCCCAAGTGTCAGCATTTTAAACCGGAGGCTGGAGCGTTTGGACACTTTTGGCCAAGGCTTGTGTTGCAAGTTAGGACTGAGACCGTCCAGAACATGCAGGGGGGTGTGGGTGGGGGCAGGGGGCGCACACAGCCGTGAGCATCCTAATGCCATGAACTATACGATTAAACATGGTTAGCACACGGTAAATTTTACATTAGGCACACTCTAGCCACAATTTAAAGGATTTGCTGGGGGGTATAGCTCAGGTCTCAGGGTCTGGGGAAGCTAATCTGGATGACCTGAGGACTCCCTTCAGCCTCCTCCTTAAACAGCACTAGGCTGCTGGGGCTCCGCAAAGCTGTCTAAGCTCCTGTTGTACTTCCTGCTGCCTCATCTGTGCACCATCTGTAAACGTGTCACCCCGTGTTCTCCTCACCATTGTGTGTGTCTGCCCTACTGGATGGGGGAACTGAGGATCCAACAGGTGAAGCAACTTGCCCAAGGCCGTGTAGCCCCTTGTCCCTTCTCTCTGGAATCACGCTGGGGAAAGATTTTAAATTAGGCATAGTGGCTGCAATCCCAGCACTTGGAAAAGCAGAGGCAGGGTGAAGCATGCCTGTAACCCGAGGCCCTGGGAGGTGGAGGCAAGAGGCCATCTTCTGTTACATGAGTTTGAGGCTAGCCTGGGCTACATGAGACCTTGTGTGTGTGTGGGGGGGGGGGAGACAAGTTCACTGTAACTGAATGTGGGGTGATGTTGGCTAATAATACTGGGAACAGAAGCCTGGCAGGCAGGAAGGCCTTCCAGAGGAAGAGGCAAGGCAGACACTGCCTGAGAGATGAAGTTGAACAGGTATCGAGTCAGGCAGGCAAGGCCAGGGCTCAGGGATTTGACCTCTCTCCACAGTCTTCCTGTCTGCTGGGCTAGGAGTTCTTGCTCCCCCGGAGACCTATCCACTGCCACCTGTGACCAGCGCCGGCTGGGAGTCCCAGCTGGGGATGCCGGTCCCCTCAGGTTCCTGCGCCATGTCCACAGAAGCCCAAGCCATGGCAGAGCCCACCGGGCAGGGCCCCAAGAACCCACGAGTGTCCAGTGTGATGGTGCAGCTGGAGATGAAGCCACTGTGGGAAGAATTCAACCAGCTGGGCACAGAGATGATCGTCACCAAGGCGGGCAGGTGTGGGCATGGACAGTGGGGGCTGGGCAGGGAGTGGGCGCCAGGGCCAGGCTGAGCACCTGCCCCCTCTCCCTCCCCCAGGCGGATGTTCCCAACCTTCCAGGTGAAGATCCTGGGCATGGACACACTGGCCGACTATGCTCTGCTCATGGACTTCATCCCATTGGATGACAAGAGATACAGGTCTGGGCCTGGGCAGGGGAGTGGAGAGGGTAGACAGGGTGAGTTCATGCCGCAGAGGGCCAGCCAGGCAGAAGAAGGCCCTGTACAGAGGGAAGCAGGCTGAGGTGTGTACACACGACACAGTTAGGCAGACTGAGCGGGGGAGGCTTGGCCTCTTCACCATTACCTTGGTCAGACTTGGCACTGAGTGGGGGCATGGGGGCAGCCCCTGACCTCTCACCCTGCTCCCACAGGTATGCCTTCCACAGCTCTGCCTGGCTGGTGGCGGGCAAGGCCGACCCCACCACGCCCGGCAGGGTGCACTTCCACCCCGACTCCCCAGCCAAGGGTGCCCAATGGATGCGGCAGATCGTGTCCTTTGACAAACTCAAGCTGACCAACAACCTGATGGATGACAACGGCCATGTGAGGCACAAGCCACTGGGGCCATCATGGGGAGGGACTGAGCCAGTTGCAGCAGAGTGGACTGTGATGGTGATAAAGCCTGGAGATAGAGCTGGCAGGGCTGATGTGGCATCTGAATGGATATTGACAGGAAGAGAGGGAGGAAGGGAAGGTGAGAGGGGAAGCAGTTTGAAGCCTAGGGGGCAACCTGAGCAAAGGACTTGAGGCCAGAAAACATGCAGTGAGTTGGGAGACTTCAGGGAGACTCCCCGTGGGGCTGACGTAAAGAGGAGACAAGGAAAGTGGCGGGTAGGCTGTCTCACAGGCCCAAGTGCCTGGGCTGAGAGCCCTGGCTTTTCCTCTCTGTGGATGGGAGGTACAGAGGATTGAGAGCAGGTGTGTGTGCCTTGCCCAGCTGCAGTGTGGAGAATGGACAGAAGGGCAAGGTTGGGAGGCAGGGAGGCCAGCTCGGGGGCAGCTGTGGAGATCAGATGAGAGATGACCTGGGCTGGCTACAAGGTGATGGGTCAGAAGGATGGTCAGACTCCACAGTTCTGAAGGTCAAGCTAACGGAGGGACCGTGGACAAGGAGCGGATGTTAGAGTCACGGGCCCGGGGAGGCTGGCTGCACCAGCTCCGGACCATGGGCAAGGAGCGGATGTTAGAGTCACGGGCCCGGGGAGGCTGGCTGCACCAGCGCCACCCCTGCACTCGGCTCCCACCCTCTTGCAGATCATTCTCAACTCCATGCATCGTTATCAGCCCCGTTTCCACGTGGTCTTCGTGGACCCGCGCAAGGACAGCGCCCGCTACGCCCAGGAAAACTTCAAGTCCTTCATCTTCACGGAGACACAGTTCACAGCTGTGACAGCCTACCAGAACCACCGGGTGGGTCACACTGTCACACCAGAGCTCCTGAGGACAAGCCCATCTTGAGGGGTGGAGACTGAGGCTGGAGGTTCCTCCTGTCCCTTGGACATCCGCCTTCCTGCTACCTCTGGAGGTCCTGGGTCAAGGGGTTCCTGCTGACTGAGAGTTTCCCTGGGGGACAGAGTGGCTAAGTGTGGGCTCCCCAGGGAGGCCAGCCCATAACTATACTTCCTCTCTGTAGATCACACAGCTGAAAATTGCCAGCAACCCCTTTGCCAAAGGCTTCAGAGAGAGTGACCCAGACACATGGTACCATCTTAATCCCACCTTCTTGCTCTAAGCCCAATGCTGGCCATGGCTCTGTCCCAGGCAGCCCCTAAGACCTTCACTCTTGACCTGTTTTATGGTCATGTCTTCTGGTTTGCTCTGGTATCCCCTATCTGACTCTGACCATAATGCCCGGGGGTGGGAGTGGGGATGGGGTGCCTCCCTTGGCCTCCTATCCCATCCCTGCTTGCCCTATCTTCAGGCCTGTGGCCCCACGGCCACTGCTCAGCATCCCAGCCAGGAGTCGTAGCAGCCTCGCTCCCTGTCTGCTTAAGGGCTCTGCAGAACGAGAGAAAGGTGAGGACACAGCCCAAACACAGTGGCAGACACACAGGCCCTCCCAGAAGGGGCTTCGCCATGATCAGCAACACCCCCACCCCCACCTGGGCAGGAAGGCACAGGACAGAGACAGCAGGGACAGGGAGGGTATAGAGCACAGGAGAGGTGTCTGTTGCGGGTGGATTCTCAGCTGGGCACTGGAGACCAGAGGCTCTGTTCAGACTGGCAGACAGTTGAGTAAGAAGGTAAGGGAAGAAAGTCCAGGCAGAGAAGAGAACAAGGTCAAATATTGAAGTAGGCCAAGAAGGACGGCCAGGGACAAGACAGAAAAGGCAGGCCTCAGTATTAGTTCTAGGGATGTGAGGGGAAATATGCCTTCCACTCAAACCATTTTCTCCCTCAGACACCAGTAAAGCTTCAGCTTCCAACTCCAGGACTCCTACTCAGTCACACCATCAGCTGCTGCCCGCCCCTGAGGTCCTGCTGGCCCCTGCCACCTACAGGCCCCTCCCTTACCAGAACCTGTATCCTGGAGCCCCAGGCCACGTTGGCATCCCAAGGGCTCGCCTGGCACCTTACCCTCTCCCCAGTATCAGCGCTGATGGAGATCAGGAAGACCCAACCCTCCCAGCTGGGCTGGAGCTCCTGCCCTCCTCTGCTTTGTGCTTGGGGCCTAGCCAAGACTCCCAGTGATGGCCAAGTGCCATGGAAGCTCTTTACCCTGTGTCCCACCTCTCCCACCCTCCATGTCCTCCAGACATGGCAACTGGAAGCCCTGATGGCCCGTGGTTCCTGTCTCAAAGCCAGTCTGGGGCCTGCCAGCGTTGGAATCAGGCTTCCGACTTCCTACCCCAAAGCCCTCAATCCTGCCTGGAAGATGACTCCTCTAAACTCTGCTTCAATTGTCTGTTCCCCACATTAAACTGCTCGACACCATGAGTCAGAACACTTCTGTCCAAGGGAACTCCCAGATCAGTCCGGTCCCCTTTATAGATATCTGAAAACTGGACCCAGGAGCACAGGGATGTGGTAAGAGTTATGACAGCAGCAGAGCTACACTAACCTAGTCTGTCCCCTCCTTTGTGTACCCATACAGGGACATAACCGGCTCAGAGACGTTTAGGTCCACAGTCACAGAGGGGCATCGAGGTAGGGACCAGGGTAGGGATGAGTGTTGACTTGGAAAGCCGATCAAGGCCGGAGGGAAAAGTCCAGGTAGACAGGGGCTTGAGTCCTCTCGATACAGTCCGGGGGAATAAGGCTGGGGACGGCGCGTTATCACACGTTCTCTCGGAGCCCCAGGGGCCTGGGGGACTCCCACTCTGCTCAACCCGGAGCTCTTCCTGTGAGACTTTCTGGAAAGCACAGACACCCACAGGGACGAGAGACAAGGGGCCCAGAAGATCTTCTTCAGCCACACATTCCAAATCCCGAACGAGAAGTCACGACCCACTCAATCCAGGTCACCCAGGTCTTCCGGAAACAATGACTAAGCCAAGGGTGCCGCACTGATAGGGAAGTCACGCCCCCGGGAAGGAAACGCTAAGCAAGCCGATCCGTTCCTCTGGACACGCCTATCTGCTCTAGGCCGGGTCTTTCCCTCTGGTGGGACTTCGCTCCCGGTACACAAAACCGCTCCTGCCCTCACCTAGCAAGCCCCGCTCCAGATGCCTCACCCCCAATCGCCTCCGCCGCCCAATAGCAACAAACCCCGCCTTAAGCCCCGCCCCGATCTGCCCCGTCCCCGATGACCTCCGAGCTCGGCCTAGCAGGCCTGGACTAGCACACCTCTGTGCCCCGACCCGAACAGCCGCTGCCCCGCCCCTCTTAGGCCCTGCCCCTCAGTCCCCAGCAACGCCCCCTTCCGGCTCCCTCTTAGAGGCCCCTCTTCCCCCTTCCCCTCCCCCCCCCCCCCCCCGCTCCGCTTCGGAGCCTGCGCACCGCTGCGTCCCTTCCCTCGCTGTCCGGCGCCCTCTATGT
>CM053762.1:21714189-21740191 GCA_028658305.1 Pachyuromys duprasi
GTGCCGCTGTGCCTGGTGCGCGGGGTCCCGGCGCTGCTCTACACCCTGCGCTCTAGACGCCTGGTCGGGAGGCACAAGGGGGAGGTCAGGTACGCTGGCCGAGTGGGCGCACTGCCTGCGACCAGCCTGCCCCTCTGAACTTACCGGAGGCTGGAGAGAGGCGGGCCGCGGCGCCCTTCCTTTGGCTTCGCCCTCAGCAGAAATTGAGGACACCCCAGGGTCAATATACCACTGGGACACCATAGGCAGACCTTGGGTGTCTGGGCCCCAGCACGGTCTTAGCCCACTGCCAGACCTTCAGGCCCTAACCTGCATCTCCAGTGTCTGTCCGTTCCCTTACCCTAAGGGCAACAGGGAGGTAAAGTGCCTCCTGAGGGCCCACGTCCCAAGACATCCTCTGCCCGTTCAGTTTCCCAGGCGGTAAGTGTGATCCCACCGACCAAGATGTAATACAGACGGCCCTTCGGGAGACTCAAGAGGAGCTGGGCCTAGAGGTGACCAGTGAGCACGTGTGGGGTGTCCTGCAGCCTGTGTACGACCGGGTGAGCCGTCCTCATCCTGTCACGCTCACTCTATCCCAGGAGAAGGGGTCCAGGAAGGCTTGCAGGGTTGCCTGCCTTGATCTGGGCTTGAATGACAAGTGGGAGGTTTTAGGGCAGTACAGGTACGAGAAAGGGGTTCTAAATACCCCAAACTGTCAGGCAGCAGAGCGAGAGAACAAGGGCAGGGACCGAAGAGCTTGCCCATGACTGCCCAAGGCCTTTGGATGGCAGAGTGGCGTCTGCCTCTCCAGTTTGCTCCTCCTGACGGCTCACCCTCCCACCCCAGGGAAAGGCAACCATAGTCCCTGTGCTTGCCAACGTGGGCCCACTGGATCTGCAGAGCCTCAGGCCCAACCCTGAGGAGGTGAATGTGGGGTACTGGGGAGCTGGGCTGCCCTACCAGGGGATTCGGAGGCAGCCCTCTGTCCACCCTCTCTGTCTCTCGCCCACAGGTGGATGAGGTGTTTGAGTTGTCCCTGGCCCACCTACTGCAGACCCAGAACCAGGGATATACCCACTTCTGCCAGGGTGGCCACTTCCGCTACACACTGCCTGTCTTCTTGCACGGACCGCACCGGGTCTGGGGCCTCACAGCCGTCATGACTGCGTTTGCGCTGAAGCTGATGGCCCCTGGCATCTACCAGCCTTGCCTAGCTGTTCCTGAGATGCCTAGGGGTTGAGGCCTGCTTGGCCTTTAAGTGCCTCTTTCTTCAATTGGCCAGGTTACTCTAGAACTGATTAAAATAGTCTTTGACAACTCTACTCTGGTGTCTTGTGTATGGAGAGTGAGAACTAAGGCCTGATGGCCCACCCTTGTAACTCTAGCACTGGGACAGCAGAGAGGAGGATCTCTGGGGGCTTCTGGCTGGACAGTGTAGGCTACTTGGTGAGACCCACGCCAATGAAAGACAAACAAGATAGGGGCTGGTGAGTAAAGGTACCTGCCACAAAGCCTGATCTTTGGGACCCACACGGAATGTGAGAAGCAACTCCTCCAAGTGGTCCTCTGACCATGACATACATGCTCACATGTGTATGTATACACATACACAGAATAAATGTTTGAAGAGTGAAAGAAGCTAACTATGTGGTACACACCTGTAATCCTGCCCTCCTGAGGCAGAGGCAGGAAGATGGAGAATTCAAGGCCCGCTTGTACTCGGGTTAGGCAATGAGACTTTGTTTCAGAAACCAATAAGCTATTGGGGAAGCAGAATGGGAAAGGACGCCGGGCAGCTGCTGTCAGTGAGGTTCCCTGCTGGGAACACCTCAAACAGGTGAATGGCCAGGGTGAAGGTTGGTCCAGGGAGAAGGCACTGCCTGGAACGCGGAAGAGACGAGCCATATGGAGATGGAGTGATAGGCCATTACCACCACACAGAGGGCCACCATAAGGGAGATGAGAGGACATGACTGCTTCCATTTTATTCCCAGCCAAGGGACAGGGCAGGAGTGTGACATGATCGCCAGCTGGCTTCCTCACTAGAATGTAGGGCCCCCATACTGTATCCACTTCTACAGAAGTGACCCCTCCCTTCACGCCAGCACAGTCCCATGCCCCCCACCCCATCCTCCACGTTCCTGCCCTTCGCACTTACTTCCTCTCCTACCTACCCCCCACACACCCTTTTCATCACCTCTGGCCCTGCAGCCTCCTTACCCAGCAGCAGGGCCACATGATGATGGTAAAAATAGCTCTTTGTAACAGAGTGTGACTAGAGGGCAGAGGCAGGAGACAAGGCTGGGCCCCGGTGCTAGGGAAGGGCCCTTGGGAGGTGTGGGCTCCTGATCCCCTCCCTGCTTGGTCACACACTGGGCCACCTCAGTCTCAGGCTCCATCACCCAAAGCAGACGCCGGAGCCAGCAGCAGCAAAGCAGTGTGCACAGCTCTCAGAGGTAAGGATCCCAGAGGGCTGACTACAGCCCTGCCCCTCCAGGGAGAGGCCCCAACCCTGCCCTTTTCGTCTTAGGACACTTAGTCTGTCCTAGGGCAGCCTTGGTGATGCTTCTTCATTCCGTTTCGTGGGCAGGTGTGGCTCCCAGGGTCCCCAACAGGTGGAAGTTTCTCTTGAGTTTCTATGTCTGAGCCACCATGGCGTGTGCAGGGCCGGCCAGTGGGCGGCAACGGGTGAGCATGCAGGAACACATGGCCATCGATGTGAGCCCCGGCCCCATACAGCCCATCCGACTCATTTCCGACTACTTCCCACATTTCTACCCCTTCCTGGAGCCGGTGCTGCGCGCCCCAGACCCACAGGCAGTCCTGGTCCCGGCCATCTGCTCTGCACCCCAGCTGCAGCCCGACCCAGAGCCAGAAGGAGACTCAGATGACAGCAGTGAGTAGGAGACAATGAGGGGATGCGCCCGAGGACGGCGTCAGGGGTGTCTCTAGCACCCATGGCAGAGGCCAGGCAAGTGCCACTGTGCCATGTGGGACAAGTGGGGTGCAGGAGTGGGGTGATCATGCCTGGCACCTGCTATCTTAGCTGTCCTAGGCACCCTGGAGTTCACTCTTCTCTTTGATGCGGACAACAGTGCCCTGCACTGCACAGCACATTGTGCAAAGGTGAGGACAGAGGCAGAGTTCCTGGGATGGGGCAAGCCACAGACCTCTCTACATCCATTTTCTGTTTCCAGGGCCTCAAGCCACCAGCCTCAGGCTCTGTGGACACCTATGTCAAAGCCAATTTGCTGCCAGGGGCCAGCAAGGTGAGGGTAAGATCCAGGCTCGTTAGATAGCAGGGCCACCTTAGGGTATCCACTGATCCTCCTCCACCCGTACCCCAAGAACTAGAGCTCAGGTGCTAGGACCCAGGGGTCAGGGCAGGTGGCCAGGAGGGTGCCTGACCTGCCCGCCCGGCCCCAGGCCAGCCAGCTTCGGACACGCACTGTTCGAGGCACGAGGGCCCCTGTCTGGGAGGAGACACTCACCTATCATGGCTTCACTTGTGAGGATGCTGGAAGGAGGACCCTGAGGTGAGGACCCAGTTTAGGGCACCGGTAGGGAGGCAGGGAGTGGGGCTTGTGTGAGCAGGACTGACCCGGATGGCCACCAGGCTATGCGTGTGTGAGGATTCACGGCTGAGGCGCCGCCGGCGAGCACCACCCTTGGGGGAGCTACGAGTGCCCCTAAGGAAGCTGGTGCCAAACCGAGCCAGGAGCTTTGACATCTGTCTGGAGAAGCGGGGGCTGGTGAGTGGGGCTGAGGCTCAGGTTGGGTCTATAGGACCAGGAGCTATGTGATGAGGAGAGCAGGGGAAGGGACCTGGACAATCATCTACTGAAGTGACCAAGTGCTCTGCTTTTTCAGACCAAGAGGCCCAAGATCTTGGACACAGCCCGTGGCATGTCTCTGTATGAGGAGGTGGGTAGGAGAGCTTGACTGAGCAGGAATGGAGACAGGCAGGCCTAGATGGACCAGGCTGGGATCAGGGGTGAGCTGGGCAGGGATCCGGGCCCTTAAGGGCTTCAAGGAATTTGAGTCCATCTCTCTCATAAGTTCTGTGACTCCAGGAACTGCCAAAGTCCCAGTGGCCGGGCAGGGAGCCACTGACTCTTAAGCTAGGGCAGCCTGGAGATGAGGAACACTAGGAAGGGCCTGAAGAGCTCTCAGAGGATGGGGAGGCAGAGATCCAGCAATCCAGAGGCAGAGCCTGAAAGGTGGTACTTGGGGCAGGGATTTGAGGACTAGGCAGAAGAAACAAGCTCCCAGGTCGCCTGTCTGCCACTAGTGTTGGGGCCGCCTGTGTCTGCCTCTCAGGAGCTGTGAGGATGACTTCTGTGCCTACTCATTCCCACCTGAGACCCTGGCTAGAACCCTATCGCCCAACAGGACTCCTGAAAGCCTGGTGGGCGGGCCCTCCACCTGCCCCTGTCAACAGTGTAGGCGCCCTGCCCCCTAGTGGACACCCAAGTTTCTGCAGCCTCTGATTACCTAAGCCCAGGCCTGTGAGATACTGAGAACCCTGAACAGTCCTGAGCAATCCTGGTGGACATCACTGAGGACCCTAAACCAGTCCGACCAATCCCAGAGCCTGTGTGCAATTGTGCCCCAGCACACTGTACTGGAAGAACACTCCTGTGATACTGAGCACCGCCAATGATTAGAAAGTTTGGATCTCTGCTATCAGTTCTACCCCAAAGGTGGGAAAGAAGGCATGCTTTCCCAGGCCACCATCCCAGCTGTGGGGGCTCCAGTGTCTAAGAATATGGCAAATGGTCTACCAGGCAGTGGGAGTGGAGGTGGGGCCCGGCCCTCCCTGAGGACAGTCTCCTAGAGCTACTTCCATTGCATGGGGACGGCCAGCTAGAACGCCCCTGGCATGACTGTAACACTCACCATCAGCTCCCCTACTTGTCTTGACATGAGCAGCAAGCTCTTACCTTTCTTGGCCTTTGGAGTTCCACTATAAGGTCACATGACCGGGTACTGGGAAAAAGGCTATCTAGGGAAATAAGCTTGCCACTCTGGTTTCTCTACAGCCAATTTTGCTCTCACATTGGGACTTGACCCCTGCAGATGGGGGGTTCAGACTGGTCGGGGTCTGACCACAGCTTGCATCTGCAGGAGGTGGAGGCAGAGGCGTCTGGAGAGGAGCGTGGGCGCATCCTACTGTCCCTGTGCTACAGCTCCGAGCGCGGTGGCCTGCTGGTGGGCGTGCTGCGCTGTGCTCACCTTGCTCCCATGGATGCCAATGGCTACTCGGATCCCTTTGTGCGCCTGTGAGTACAAACAGGCAGGTGGGCATGAAGAGTGAGAGAGGGTCCTTGGTTCTGCAGGGCTAAGCCTAGCTAGCCCATCTCTCCCTCCAGTTTCCTGCATCCAAGCTCTGGGAAGAAATCCAAATGTAAGACCAGTGTTCGGAGGAAGACCTTGAACCCCGAGTTCAATGAGGTGGGTCACGGCTGGGAGATCCCAGTCACGATTTAGCAAACCAGGCCCCACCTGAGCCTGTTTTTTTGCTTTTTTTGAGACAGGGTTTTTCTATGTAGCCTTGGCTGCCCTGGACTCACTTGTAGACCAGGCTGGTTTCAAACTCACAGAGATCCACCTGTCACTGCTTCCCCATGTGCTGGGATTACAGGTGTGCGCCACTGTGCCTGGCCTGAGCCTGTTTCTGAAGCTGTAAAGAACTCACCTCTATCCTGTTCCTTTTCTTACAGGAATTCTTTTACGCTGGTCATCGGGAGGAGCTGGCGCAGAAGGCACTGCTGGTGTCTGTGTGGGACTACGACCTGGGCACAGCTGACGATTTCATCGGTGAGCAGAAACACAGGGTGCTGGAGGGCGCCTCATGAGCCTCTGCTGGTTCCTGACCCATCCCTTGGCAGGTGGGGTGCAGCTGAGTGGCAGAGCTAATGGGGAACGCCTGCGCCACTGGCGTGAGTGCCTGGGCCACTGTGACCGCCGGCTGGAAGTGTGGCACCTGCTGGACAGTGTGCCCCCACAACTTGGTGACTAGCCAGCCGAGGACCCTGCCTGCAACCTGTTCAGGGCCAAGACATCTGCTGCATCTGGAGAGCTCTGGGTTGGCCCCATTTGCTAAGCTCATTCTTGTCTCCTTTCAGCCACGCCACCCCAAAACACAAAGAAAATAAACACCTGCTTCTGCCAGCCAGGATCCTGTCCTTTTTCTAGGATGGTCTGCTGCCTCTATGACCTCCTCACAGGGTAGATCAGGCCCCCGTTTCCTGTCTCCCGCCCCTCTGAGCAGTGGTCTTCAACCTTCCTAATGCTGCAACCCTTTTAATAGAGTTCATGTTGTGGTGACCATAAAAACATAATTTTATTGCTACTTCATCACTGTAATTTTGCTACTGTTATGAATCCTAATGTACAGATCTGATATAGGACTCCCAAAGGGGTCGTGACCCACAGGTTGAGAACCATTGCCTCAAAGGCTGCACTGGACCAAGCTCAGGACTGGGCTCTAGCTCAGTGGCAGCATGCTCACCTAGCATGCCCGCAGCCCTGAGATTGATCCCCTAGTGCCACAAACAGAAGCAGGCCAGGCTCAGCCTTCTTCTGCCCAGCGAAGGAACAAACCTCCACACGTGGGTGGGGAGAGTGGGGAGAAAAGCAAGGTCCCAGACAAGCTGCGATTGGAGAATGGGCAGCTCTTATTTATTGTCCAGCTTCCCAAAGAAAAGTGAAATTAGCAGGCTAGGGTATGGGCTCAGGAGGCTGCCTGCCAAGCCTGGTGCTGCTGGGCAAACCGTTGCATCCGATCTTCAAGCTCTGGCCGGAAGTGTCGGATCAGACCCTGGGAAGGAGGGAGGCACTGTATGAACCAGAGCTCCAAATTCCCAAATCTCTGGGCTCTCAATGTCACCCACTTAGCGTCACATGGCAGGGTAGTGTGTACCTGTACTGGCCAGGCGGCCCCATCACCCAGAGCACAAATGGTGTGGCCCTCTATCTGCTTGCTGATCTCCCAGAGGGAGTCGATCTCAGCTGGCCGGGCATTCCCCTTCACAAAGCGAGCCATCACCTTGTTCATCCAGTCAACACCTATAGCAGAGCAGCAAGAGTGGTCTGAGGGTCTCCCACTAGGGAGGGACAACACTGAAGGGGTACAGGCCTCATGGGGGAAAGTGAAGAACAGCCTAGCAACTACACCCCAACCTTCCCAGGAAGCTCACCCTCACGGCAGGGGGTACACTGGCCACAGCTTTCATGCTTGTAGAACTCAATGAGTCGAGCAATGGCTTTCACAATGTCAGTCTAGGAGACAAGGAACAGGGCAAGGCACCTTAGCCACCTGCAGCACCCCTTACCTGGGTGTTCTGGCCCATATCCCCACTGTAGAGGATCTCAGGCTGTGGGAATTGGGAGCCACAAGCCAGTCAAGAAAATTTTCAGAGGCCTAAGGAGGCCGGCAGGTTTGTGAGGTAGGAGGAGCATTACCGAGCGGTCCATGACGATCACTGCAGCCGTGCCCAGGCCTGTCTGGGCCTGCACCAGCGCATCGAAGTCCATCAGCACTGTCTCACACACAGATTTGGGGATCAGTGGAGTGGATGAGCCACCAGGAATCACAGCAAGGAGGTTGTCCCAGCCGCCTGTGACCCCACCTGTGACAATTCCCAAAAGGCTTGTCATGGCTAAGCCTGGCACACCTGCCTAGGCTTGAGAGGGACCAATGCCAGCACCTGAATCTAGCCCAGCTCCCAAGTTTCCCACCGTAGCCTCTCCAGCACTCTGCCCTCCCGGTTGGGCCCCAGGCTCACCAGCATGCCTCTCAATCAGCTCTTTCAGTGGTACAGACATCTCTTCCTCCACAGTGCAGGGGTAGTTGACATGGCCAGAGATGTTGAACAGTTTGGTCCCTGAGTTGCGTTCTCGGCCAAAGCCAGCAAACCAGGCGCCCCCACGACGGCAGATGGTGGGGGACACAGCCACTGTCTCCACGTTGGCCACGGTCGTGGGGCATCCAAACACTCCTTCAAGGAAACGACAAGAGACTGGTGGCTCCCCGGGAAAGGGAACATGTTTTGTTTTTTGACACAGGATTTCTCTGCATAGCCCTGGCTATCTCAGAACTCACTTCGTAGACCAGGCTGGCCCTGGACTCAGAGCTGCCTCCCGAGTGCTGGGATTAAAGGACGGTGCCCCACCCTCTGGGAACATGTTTCTCAGCAGTGGGGTGTCCTGCTCCTGCAGCAGTTCCTGCTCTTGTCTTCACACTCTTGGCCCACACTGCACCCCAGACTCGAGGGCAGCTTATCTCCTGTTCACTGCAGTACCGCTAGTTCGCAGGACAGAGAAAGAAAGCACGCCACCCAGAGGGGACATGGGTGTGTGATGTCAACTGAGGGCGGTAGGCGCCACTGGCAGAACCTGTGTTATTAACACCTTCTCCCATCAATCTGTCTTCCCCTCCAAAGGGCATGGAGAAATATTGTAAGAACCCCCCAGAGGGCACCTGGTCCGATCCAGGATCCCACAGAGCAGAGCTAAGGCAAGGCCTCACCCAGGACCAGGCAGGGTCTTACCTACATCTGCTGGAAAGGGCGGCTTCAGGCGTGGCTTTCCTTGCTTGCCTTCAATGGACTCAATGAGTGCCGTCTCCTCTCCACAGATGTAGGCCCCAGCCCCACGTACCACAAACACATCGAAATCATAGTCAGAGCCACAGGCGTTCTTGCCAATCAGACCTGCTTCATAGGCCTCTCGGATAGCTACCTGTGGGACAAGGTGTGAGTTCCCTGGCCTTACCCACCATACCCCAAGAGTCAGCTTCCAATCCAGGGGCCTTGGAACCCTTACGGCTCCCTAAGTTGAACTTTGGAGCACAAAGAAAGAACTCTGGGGCCAGGTTCTGTTTGTTGATGAATGCAGGAATAGAACCACCCCCTGCTGGACCAGAGACTGGTACTACCAACTAATATAATAATGGTTGCGCCAGGGGAGGGAACGTGAGGTGTGCATGCACTACAGGCCAATACCCACATGCTCACCTGCAGATTAGAGGCCTCATTGTAGAACTCCCCTCGGATGTAGATATAGGCAGCCCGGGCTCCCATGGCCCGGCCTCCCACCAGGCAGCCCTCCACCAGCTTGTGAGGGTCGTGGCGCATGATCTCGCGGTCCTTACAGGTGCCTGGCTCCCCCTCATCAGCATTCACCACCAGATACTTGGGCCTGTGGGGTCCTGCACATCAGTCAGGCTACAGACCCACCAGGTCCCAGCTCTTAACCAAAATCCACTCCTTCTGTACCCAGAGAACCTCAACACAGCTGATTCTCTCTGCCCTACCTGAGGCTCTCTTTCTGTCACCACCAATGACAAGGCACTCACTGCCTATTCCATCTTTGATCAAGTATGTCCACAAGAAAATATTTGTTTTCCTTAGAGGACAAATCCAATATCTCTCCCTGTGCTTTCCCTTGAGAATCAATTCAGCTCTTGGTCATAAGGATTCTTCTTCAATCTCCACCACAGCCCTGCGGCCAACAGGAGGCAGTGGCTGACTTTAAAAAATTAAAATAAAATAAATTGGCTCGGCAGTGGTGGCACACACCTTTAATCCCAGCAATCAGGTCAGGAGGCAGAGGCAGGCAGCTCTCTTGAGTTCAAGACCATCCTGGTCTACAGAGAGAGTTCCAGGACAGACAGGACTACACAAAGAAACCCTGTCTCAAAAAAAATTTTTTGTTGTTTATTACATTTATTTACTGGTAGAGGCAGCAGCATATGCCAAAACACATGTGAAGGCCAGGGAACACCTTGTAGGTGTCGGTTCTCTTTCTTCCCTCAGGTCACCAGGCTTGGAGGCAGATTCCCTTACCTGCTGAGCATTATAACAGCTCAGTGGCTAACTTTTATAATTTGCATTCTAGGTCTTAAGCTGAACCAACTTTATCTTTTTAATTCCTGCATAACATACTCAGGCACAAAAAAAAAAAAAAAAAGAAAAGAAAAGAAAAGAAAGAAAGAAAGAAAGAAAGAAAGAAAGAAAGAAAGAAAAAGTTGAGATTCAAAAGGGCCAG
Organism: Pachyuromys duprasi; assembly: GCA_028658305.1. Taxonomy (NCBI): domain Eukaryota; kingdom Metazoa; phylum Chordata; class Mammalia; order Rodentia; family Muridae; genus Pachyuromys; species Pachyuromys duprasi. Next base: position 21,724,225 of record CM053762.1, read on the forward strand.
ATTCCCAAAGCTTGACAATTACTAAAAGGCAAAATTGGGATTTGAATAATAAGGTCTGACTGAATCAAAATCTTGTATGGATTGTAGCATCCTGAGTCTCTACTGATGCAATCCAGAGATACCCCTTAAGTTCTGACTTTCCTCTTACAGCCTGCTAAGTTTCCCAGAATCAGTCCCAAAGTCCAGTGCCTCACTGGCCCCTCTCTGTCCTGCAGTCACATCTCAGGACACTCCCCACAAACCTGCCATCCGAGGGCTTATTCATGAAGCTCCACTTGAGGCCAGTGGGGAAGCCAGCACCACCACGACCCCGTAAACCGGACGTCTTGATCTCACCCAAGATCCAGTCAGGCCCCTTCAGCAGGATCTCCTTTGTCTTGTACCAGTCACCCCGACTCTGGGCACCTTTCAGCCTGGACAGAGTAAAAAAGGATGTGAAGGAGAAGATGTGCTATGGGACCCAGCAGGCTAAGGCCTCATGTCTCACCTCCAGTCATGGCGGCCATACAGGTTGGTGAAGATCCGGTCTTCATCCTTCAGCGATCCAAATGAGGTTTTCCTGGGTGCTGTCTGAGGAGATGGAAGGTCAGGAGACCCAGCAGAGCTTGGGGAGCATGAGGAGTCAGGACAGAATTTTCAGCTTCTTGGGCCCTCCTGCATAGGAGGGCTGGGCCGCAGAGGGGACAGAGGCTTCAAAGCCTCTGCAGCATCCATCATAGCTTCCTACCATCTCTTATTTCAGTGCTTGCTGTTTAGAAGCTACTGGGCTCAACATTCCATACCTCATCCTAATTCATCCAGGTTACAATTCTGATATAGGAATGGTTTCCTCCATTTTACAAAGGAGGAAACTGAGGCCCTAAGCAAAAGGAACTTAGGAAGGCCATGGGGCTGAAAGCAGATGGCTCCTGCTGAGCCCATGTCACACTTCAGCTATAGCTTCAACGTTGCTTCCTCAAGCCCAGCATTCATTTGTCCGCTCTTCCACTAGAGCAAAACCCGGTTGTAACTCTGCTGAAATATGTGCTCACTGATGGAAGAGGAATGCTTCCCTGGGGCTGGGACACAAAATCGATGTGGGGTCTACCTGAGGTAAAGTGAAGAGGTGTGGGCTGCAATGGTTTGTGACTTAGCAGGAAGCGGCCTAACACCCACTCCTAGCTCCTTAAAAGCCCTTCTCCTCGGGTACGGTGGTGCATGCCTGTTGTTCTAGGAACACCCCGGGAGGCTGAGATAGGATGATCACCACTAGTTCGAATACAGCCTGGACTATATAGTGAGCCCCTATCTCATAAAGCAAACAAAATCACAAAAGCGCTGCCAGGCCACTACAAGAAATAGACCGCCGTCGGGGGAAATGCTTCTCTAAAGCTTTTTTCTGCATTTTCAAATTGGGCAATGGCCTTGATACCAGGCAAGACTTCGAGGAAGAAATAATAGACTAAGATGCCACAAAACCTGCAAACTCTCAAGCTCGGACAAGGCTGTCAGACAACAGAAGCTGGACTGGAGCGTGTCAGCCCTGAGTCAGGACCGTTCGTTTTAATCTAGGCCGGGCAATAGCCCGGAGAGAGGACTCTGCAGACGGGACCACAACCCCACGAGCTGTACGCCGCACGGACACCCCACGCCTGAACCAGGACGGGCCTCACCGTGCCGCTGCTGAAACGCACAGATACCCGCACGGGAAGCGACCCGCCGAGAAAATGCCGTGCCGCCAGCATCGCGAAAGCCAAGTGGGTCACCTCCCGCTGTCACCTTCACAATTTCCAGCCGCGGGACCGGCGCGACAGAAACGCACTGGGGGACGCACAGGAAGTACGTCACACGACCGGCAGCCGGCTGCGCCCCCAGCAACCCCGCGCCTTCGCTCTCCGCCTTCGGCCCCGCCCACTAAGGGGCACTGACACAGAGACCGGAAATGTATTCTGGTGCTCAGCCTTCTGGGAGATGTAGTCCAGCTGGCTCGGCCTCGCCTTACTTGGAGACCTAGTTCCTCTTCCTAATAAACAAGGCTCGTGTGTCGCCCTCTGTTGGATCCTGAGTATTTCACTTCCTACAGGCCCTGCGTTTTGTGAGCACCTGCTGTATGCACGAATAGACGCTGGGGTGAGATTTAATCAGGCTAATTCAGAATCAGATCGTCCTGATCTGGTGTAATTACGCTGACCCAGCGGAGTCCTGCTAAACTAAGAGTTCCCTCAGGGCATCCGAGTGCCCCGGGAAAGTACTCATTAACTCGTGGACCTTGCTCTCCTCGCGCGAGCACACACACACACACAAACACACAGATTCCCCCCCCCCCCACACACACACACAGATTCCTCCACCCCAACACACACTCACTCACTCACTAACGCTGCAGAGCTGACCCGACATCTTATTGGTCTTGTCTGCCGGTCCTTTGGAGTGATGCAGAGACCCACTGCAGAGATGGTCAGTGGGTGTCACAAGCTTCAGCCGATTCTGCATGGCTTGCTTGCCCTCCTCTTACCAGGGGTCCCCCCTTGGCGCTCTGGCTACACACTGCAGCCTGGCTCCTCCTGTCGTCAGAGCCCAGCCCTCCCTTAGCACTTCAGCATGGCTCATGCCACTGTTGTCTCTCCCAAGACCCTTTTCTGGGCCTCGCTGGACCTTAGGGCGTGAGTGTTGCTATCGCTTTCCCCTTGCTTTCTCTGTTCTTTTCAGTTCCACGAATTGGGCACTTGATCCGTCAATGCTTGTCTTACTCAGCTTTTGGGACTTGCTCTAGTTCTGGTATGGTTTTTAAAGGATGAAACTAAAAACGTTTTGCTGGATTTTCTTTTATGAGAGGATCTCATTTAACCCGGGCAGGCCTGGAAAGAACTATGTGGAGTGGGCTGTGTTATGCCCAGATCCCAAAGACCACCAGGAGGCCGACCACATATGCAAGAACAAAGAACCTTAATTTTGGGATTAAGCTCGGACTCCCCACCATCCAGCACTCCAGCACAGTGGATCAGGGAGGAAGCCCCAGGTAGCTGCAAAGCTGGGTTTTTATTATGGTTTGAGAAAGGAACGGGACTTTCAGTTACATGATTGGTTCTCATTTTGCAGAAGCAAGCTTGCCATTTACTGATTGGTTGCTGCTGATCTAGGGATTTTGCGGAGGGGGGGGGGGAGGGATCCTTCATGGAGTGTCCAAGTAACAAGGTGTGCCCAGGTAACAAAGAGTGCTAACAAAAAGTGCCCAGGTAACAATATAATTTTGACTAGGTAAGCAAAGGTGTGACTAACCTTCCATTTGATTGGTCAGGTGCTTGGGGACTTTTTAAGGCGGTTACTAGATTATTGTTTCTGATTTTCAGGGAGGCTATTGAGTTATTGTATCTCGTTTCCATGGACTATAGTTACATGTTTTGAGGAATAGAAACATGACCTAAGCAACTGTGGGAACTTTACCAGGAAACAGAAACTCGGGTCTGAAGCATCTTATAAAGCCTGTCATGGCAGTACAGCTGCTTGGACCCTTCAGGCTGGTGTTGTGGAAGTTTTGGATTATGATGTGTAAAAATGTTTTTGATTTAATCCCAGATGGATTCAGATTGTCCACAGCAGAAAACCATTTGCCTCGTGTGGGCTGAGAGGGGCTCTTTGCCAGCTGCATATAGTTTAATTTGGAGGATTCTGAGAGGGAATGAAGGCCAGAGCCCAGAGAGAGAGAAAGGGAAGAAGAATGGATGCTGCTGGTGCTTCCACCCTGCTGCTCCTGGTTGCTGTTGATGCAGCATGAGGAGAAGTTGGAGATCTCCTGGAATGAAGATTGGACTTGCCCCAATGAACCTGATGACCCTAACCAGCAGGAAGTAGCTAAAGAAAACTATGCCCTCTCCCTGCTCACCTGGTGTTGGAAGGGATTGGAGTGCAGTAGGGAGAAGGAGTCATAAGAAACAAAAATAGAGTACACAAAAGTACAAAAAAGGCTGGCTTTGAACTTGCTGTGGTCTTCTGATTTCCTAATGCTGGTATCACGAATAAGAGTTTTCTGCCTGCCTTCCTTCCTCTTTCTCTCTTTTCCTCCCTCTCTCTTCCTTCCTTTTTTCCTTCTTTCCACTTTGACAAACAGAGTCTCACTATACAATCTTAGCTGACCTGGCACTCGCTGTGTCGGTTGGGCTAACCTTAAGTTTAGAGAAATCCTCTGCCTCCCATGTGCAGGGATTAGAGGTGTATGCCACCATACCTGCTTTTTCTTTTTGTCCTTTTCCCCCTAATTTAACCTTCTATTCTGGGTAGGAAGGAACTGTTCCTGTATCCTGTCATTCTGCAGTCATTCTTTCTCTTTGGAGACTTATTTGCAAGGAGGGAGCTGGAGAGGTGGCTCAGGTAAGGGAACTTGTTGCACTTGCAGAGGATCCGGGTTTGGCTCCCAGCACCTATGTAGTAGCTCACAACCATCTGTAACTGTAGTTCCAGGAGATTTGATACCATCTCCTAACCTCCAAAAGCAACAGATATCCATGGGGTGCAAATACAGACATGTGGGTAAAACATTCATACACATAAAAAAAATCTAAAACATTGATAAAAAAAAATTTTAAGCCAGACAGTGATGGTATACGCCTTTAATCCCAGCACTTGGTCAGCCTGGCCTGCAGAGTGAATTCCAGGTGTGTAATACTGTATCCGACTTAGAAATGTAGTATGTAAGAAAGGGATGCAGGCTTGTTCACTCACACTTCCCAGTGTGTGCTGGTTAGATTTTTATTTATTTTATTTTATTTTTGTCAACTTGACACAAATTAGAGTCATCTGGAAAGACCCTTAACTAAGGCACTGCCTCCATCAAATTGCCTGTAGGCAAGTCTGTGGGGGCATTTTCTAGATTAATGACTGATGTAGGAGGGCCCAGCCCACTGTGGGTGAAGCCATCCCCGGTCAGGTGGTCCTGTATTGTGTTAAAAAGAAAGCAGAGCAAGCCAGGAAAAGCAGGTCAGTAAGGAGTGTTCCTCCAAGGCCCCTGCATTATTTCTGACTCCAGGATCCTGCCTTGAGTTCTTGCCCTAACTCCCCTTGATGAACTGTGGCACAGAAATGTAAGCCTTTCTTCCCCAAGTTGTTTTTTGCTTGTGGCGTTTATCACTGAAATAGACAGCAAACTAGGACAGTAGCCCTAGTTGGTGTTAACTCCATGGGGTGAAAACGAGCATTTCTTCCCCGATTGGTATTGCTGCACTCAAATCCATGCTTTCCTCCCCATAGTGCTTGGCACTCAGCAGGACCCACAGCATTACTGACATGCCTCCAACCATCCCTGCATTCATCAATACTCCTAACCAAGAGCATCCACATCTTTGGCCTTCCTGCTAGGATAGAAGGGTATCCTGGGACTCAGAAGCCAGGAACCACACAGCTCTGAGAGGAGGGCACCTCAGCAGCTCCAACACTTCTGCTCCCAGGGGGGGGGGAGTGGGGGGGGGTTCCTAGCCAAGCTCAAGCGCTTCAGCCCCTCTCCTCTCCTCTTCATTGCTTCTTTTCTTCTTCGGTTCTTAGATGAGAGAATGGCAACAGGCACTAAATCCCTTAAAAGAGATTTATTGGAGGGACAAATCTAAGAGAGGAGGCGCGGACCCAGAACAAGTTGCCTCTGCTCCTGGGAGAAGGCAGCAGGGACCTGGGCAGACACAGCCTTTATATAAGATTTTTTTTTAGGGGCTGGAGCTTTCTAGGTCAGAGATTTCCAGAATGAGGACTGGTGAAATTTCAGGTCCTGAGCTTAGGAAGCTCAGGGATTGCTGAGTTTTTGTCCAGACTTTTCACCTCAAATTAGTATAATCTTCAATAGACCCTACGGAGGGGTTGGAGATGACTGAGGCTGGAAATGCTATTATGACAGAGAGGCCTTGAGGAGTGGCCGGGCCACTTCTCTCCCTTGAGGGTTTACAAAGTTTATAAAGTATACAAAGTTTACAAAATATACAAAGTATACAAAATTTACAAAGTTTACAGAGGGGAGTCTGGCAGCAGGTTGGGGCAGGGGGCGGGAGGGCAGGGCAGGGGCAACAGGCCTTTTGACCGCTATGTAGGGTCTACACACACCCTCCTGCCCGGAGTTTCACAGCCTGGCAAGGCAGTTCCAGCCCCCTGCCCCCACCGCTTTCCTGGGCAGAGAAGAGATGCCTGGGTAGAGCTAGGGATTACACAGCTAATCCAGGGCTCAGACTTAAATCTGTGGATCATTTTAGGGCAGAAGGAGGGGGAGCAGGATGGGGAGCCAGAGCATTCCCCAGTCCCTCTCTCTCATGAGCGCTCAGGCCAAACAGAAGTAGCAGGGGTGCCAGGGACAAGGTGCTGGTCATGGAAGTGATGGAAATGTGGAAGAAAGGACAGGACCCACGTTCATGTGTGTCAGGCTCAGTGTCAACTGCTTACCATGTGTTATCCCCTTAGCCCTTCCGCATATGGAGCACAGGAATGATGAACCCCTTTTGCAGAAGCAGACACTGTAGCTCTGATGCCGAGTGGGCCCACCCAGCATGGTATGGCTGCCAGTTGACTTGCTTACCAGGCTCCTCAAGTAAAGAAGGAGGGCTAAGGATTGCTACATACTCAAGACCATCCTTGTGTACTAGTGAATTCCAGGCCAGCTAGGGATACATAGTGAGACCCTTTCTCAAAAAAGATTTTTTTTTAAAGGAGGCAGCTGGAGATTTCATTTAGCTTGCCTACCATGCTTAAGGCCCTACCTTTGACCCCAGTAAAGAGGTGTGTGTGTCACAGAGAGAGGCAGAGGGAGAACAAGGAGACACAGAGATCTGAGCTGGTTGTGCGGGCTCACACCTATAATTCCAACATTTGGCAGACTAAGGCAGGAGGATTCCAGGAGTTTGAGGTTAAATTAGGCTAGGGAAAAAAACCAAAAGGCTTTTTTTAAAGGTCTGCTCTGGTATTATTTGCTAACCAGTTTCCTCTGGAGTGTCCAAGGACTGGTGCTCACTTCTTCCTCAGCCTGTTCCTCCCTCTGTAGTGAGAATTCTGGGATTTTAGTTTCTTTAAAAAACATAGAAATATGAGACCATGCTTTCATTTTGATCCCAGGGGTAGTGATGTGGGGCTGCTTCAGACTGTCCGCAGCAGCCGACTCTCTCTGATTTACCTCATGCTCTACAGCAGTGTGGTTTTGTCTGCAGCAGATCATTTCTTACAATTGTGTGATGTTTGGAACTCTGGGAACTTTCCAGAAGATACATAAATTTGAGGGCCCAGGTGCTTGTTGGTCATGGGGGGGGGGTTGTGGTTTGTTAGTAGTCATGCTCAAAGAAGAAACAAAAGGAAAAAAATTAGATTCAGGAATTTCTACCCCCCATCCTTCTTTCTCTTTTATCTAGTGATAGGGGATGAAATGGGGGGGGGCGTGGAATAAAGCGTGGGAAAAGGAAGAACCCATAAAGTGGCAAAGGCCAGCTACATCCCCGTGTTACTGTCTGTGTATCTGGCTTGTGTGTGGACAACAGGAAACACGAGAGATGCCTGCCATCCCACACCTTCCACATCCACTGTCCCTTCCAGTGGGCACCCCTGCTTCCATGTCCACAGGCGGCTCCTCATAGCCATGGCCTGCACCACCATGCCCAGCTCCAATTTTATATTTCAAAAATTCAAAATGTAACCTTTCTTTCATTGCATGTCAGTGCTGTGTAAACCAGGTCTGGTTGTACAAGCCTCTCGTCTCTGCACTCAAGAAGTGGGTGCAAGCCAGGCCTCACGGCGCACCCCTGTAATCCCAGCACTCTGGGAGGCAGAGGCAGATCTCTGTGAGTTCAAGGCCATCCTGGTCTTCAAAGCAAGTCCAGGACAGCCAAGATTACACAGAGCAACCCTGTCTTGAAAAACAAACAAACAAAAAAAGAGATGGATGCAAGAAGATCAGCAGTTCGAGACCAGCCTTAGCTACATAGCAGGTTTGAAGCTGGTCTGTGTTGCATGAGAGCCTGACTTAAAAAAAAAAAAAAAAAAAAAAAAAGCAAAAAGAAATATTGAGGAAAGGTAGCAATGTGTTTTCACCACCCTGACTTAATCAGCACAATCCCGTTTGCTTCTCTGAACTCTGCTGATTTAAAAAACAAACAAACAGAAAATAAACAAGAGACGCTTTAAAATGGCACATGGGCTCAATGATCAAAAAAAAAAAAATGTACAACATGACAGAAGAAACTAAACTCCTTGCCCACCATCCTGGAGCCAAATGCCTCTTAGGCTGAAATTGTTGTGACTACCAGTAACCTTGAAGCTTGCTGAAGCTTTCAGGTTTTGAGGCAAGCTCAGTGAAGCCATAGCCTGGCCGTGAACTCACAGGACCAACGGAGGCTTTGGATTTCTCTCCCTCCTGTCTTTAACGCTGATTGCTGGGTTTCCAGGCATGCACTGCAACACCTGATTTTATGCAGAGCTGGGGACTGAACCCAGAGCTTCACACGTTAGACAGGACCCCCGGCAATTGAGCTCTATCTGCCCCATGGTAGAGGGGTCTTGATAGTGTTTAGGAAACTCCCAGGAGCACAGATTTATCCTGAAGGATATTTGGTGGCTGGCATCTGAGACAATAGTAATTATCAATTTTCCTTTTTAAAAATTATCAATTTTCCTTCTTAAAAGTGCTTAATACCTCAATCACTTTTCCTTCCTTCCTTCTTCCTTCCTTCCTTCCTTCCTTCCTTCCTTTCTTTCCTTCCTTCTTTCCTTTTTTGACACAGCGTTTCTCTGTGTAGCCTTGGCTGTCCTGGACTCACTTTGGAGACAAGGCTAGCCTCGAACTCACAGAGACCCACCTGCCTCTGGCTCCCAAGTCTTTGCAGCCAGACACAAGTTGAACTGCTCAACTTCCGCTGATCTTTCTCCTCCTGAGGTCACTGTGTACCCTCCAAAGGCAATTTCTTCTCATGAGAAAATCTTAAAATTAGGAGGAGGGGTCATGAGGTCCTGGCATGACACGGTCCATGACCCCTGGGATCAGCCAGTACTTTGCTCAGGAATGTCACTGGTGGGATGACCAGTAGCACAAAGACGTGGCTTTGCAAACCTACACATTCAGGTAAGCTCTGGCCCAAGGCTCACTCACATTTCTCACAGAACCAAGACTGTGAGAGTAAAATGTGAGGAACAACAAAGAGCCAACAGTGGCCAAGATGGCTCCTTTCCAATACTGCAGGTGGAACCCAGGGCCTGGTGCATTCTATGCAAGCCCTTCACCACCGATCCATGCCCTGAGTCACTCTATGGTGGCTCGTTTGCATAGCTCTACCACCAAATCACACTTTCAGCCATGGCCAGGCCAATCGTAAGTAACAACTCAGAATTATGGGGTGTCTGCCTTTCAGAGAGCCACATAATCAGACAGTAGCAGAGCGGCTGAGTCAGGCAGTGATCCTGACAGATGGGGATTTGTTTTATTTCAGTTTTTTACGTGTATGTCTGTGCAGCACACACATGCCTGGTGCCTGTGGAGGCCAGAAGAGGGCATGAGATCCTTTGGGACTGAAGATACACATGGTCCTGAGCCACTATGAGGGTGCTGGGAATTGAACCCTCGTCCTCTGCACTTACTTAACTGCTGAGCCACTCCTCCAGCCTCTGAGCCTATGCTTTTTTAAATCATAACTTTCTAAATGTCTTCTGCCTCAGCCTTGCCTTCTTTATCAGGAGTCTTCCCAGCCTGAGATACAGAGAATAACACCGTCTCAAACAAATTATAACAATGTATAGCTCACAGGGCAAAGGTACCCACTGCCAAGCCTGAGACCCAAGTTCGATCCCTAGAACGCACTTAATTAAAGGAGATATCCTTTTCATCTAGCCCAGGCTGGCCTCACACTCAGTGTGTAGCCAAAGATGACTTTGAACTTATTGTTGCTTATGGCTCCCTACCACTGGAACGGCAGACAGGCAGTAGGATGCTTGATTTTATACAGTCCTGAGAGAGGATCATGCACCTAGGCAGGCACTCTCCCACATTCTTTGAGGTCATTCTTTACTCCCAGCCCTCGAAACAGGTTCTCACTAAGTATCCCTGGATGAGGGCTTGAACTCACAGAGAGCTGCCTGCCTCTGTCTCCCCCATGCAACACCACAAAATGGCATGGGTGTTGTCTGTCTGCACTATCTATCTGTCTGTCTGTCTATCTATCTATTAATCTATCTAATCTATGGTGTGTTTTTTTTGTTTTTTTTTTTTTTTTTTTTTGAGACAGGGTTTCTTCGTGTAGTCCTGTCTGGAATTCACACTGTAGATCAGGCTGGCTTCAGACTCAGAGATCTTCCTGCCTCTCCCTCCTAAATGATGGGATTAAAAGCATGCACCAGCATGACTTAACTCTCTTTTCTTTTTTAATAACTTACGTATTTTTATTTTATGTGTATTGGTGTTTTGTCTCTGTGTGTGTCCGTGTAAGGGTGACAGATTCCCTGGAACTGGAGCTACAGACAGCGATGAGCTGCCATGTGGGTTTAGGGAATTGGACCCGGGGCCTCTGGAAGAGCAGTCTTAACCGCTGAGCTGTCTCTTCAGCTCCTGGTGCTATATTTAAAAGCCATTTTATAAAGCTAACGTTGCTAGAGTGATTTGTTGCCTGGCTTTGTTATTTTTAGTTTCATTGTTTTATAATAAGCAATTGTTGCCTTTTGCTGTCTGGAATATTCCGCAACTCTCCCCGAGGCATGGTAGATTATTATTATAAAGAATGTTCTAGAGCAGTTGGAAGGATGATAGTTTTCCCAATGTATTTTGAAGCCTGTGTTTAAACTACAGTCTTTTCATTAACTTGTTTATATTATACCTATGTATGTATGTATGTATGTATGTATGTATGTATGTATGTGTCTATCTAGCTACATATCATTCAGCTATGCATCTACGTATCTATGTATCTATCTATGTGTGGGTATATGCATGCCATGGCATCTGTGTGGAGGTCAGAGGACAATTTACAGGAGTCAGTGAAGCCAGGTCTCAGCATGCACCTTTACCAGATGAAGTCATCATCCTGGCCCTGTTTGTTTTCATTTGTATGTTGCCCAGGCTAGCCTCCAACCCGCCCTCCTCCTTAGTCAGCCTGCCGAGTACTAGGGTTACAGGTGTGTCAGCAGCTGGTCTTCCTTTTAGCCTCTAGTTTATGACTTCCAAGCGTGCAGTCTGGTGCTAGAAGTTCAGGACTGTAATTGCTTCACATTTTACGTCTGTGACAAACAGAGGGGAGCTTCTGCTTTTTGTGATCTCTGCGGTTTGGGAGGACTCTGGCAGGTCAGTGGGAACAACAACTCCGCTGCTGATCACAAGTTCTGCCTCCTGTGTGGGAGACTGCAGGCATTTCCCCTGAGCTGATCATCTCAGATACACAACAATGAACATCGTTCAGAGGAAATCCTCCGCTGTGCCGGGTCATTTGGGGCCTCGTTTAAGAAGCACATCCTAGGCCAAGGTCACAGGGACATTGTCACTCACTGTTGCTGTTTATTTATTCATTTTGAGACAGGGTCTCACTATGTAGCTCAGGTTGGCCTTGATCTTAGCATCTTCCTGCTTCTACGTCCCTGGTGCTGGGATTACAGGTGACTTGTTTTTCTGTGCCATGCTGACTTATCTTTCAAGGCTAGCTCCAAATTCACAATATATCATAGACAGTTAAGAACATTTGCTTAGTTGTTTATTTATTTGATGTGTATGTCTATGTGTCTGAGTGTATGTAGTTGTACCATGTGTGGGCAGGAGCCAGCAGAGGTCAGGAGAGGGAGTTAGATCCCCTAGAAATGGAGTTATAGGCAGCTGTAAGCCGCCATGTAGGTGCTTGGAACTGAGCTGGGATCCTTCATGAGAAGAGTACATTCCCTTAACCACTGAGACATCTGTAATTTTTTTAACCAGGAATTTTTAACCAGGAATTAAAAACTTCTTTGACACTTTTAACTTTATTTTTCTGGTAACAGGGATTTAACTCAGGCCTCAGACACGTGCTAGGCAAGTTCTCTACCACAGAGCTACAGCCTCACACCTCCTTTAAAACACTGTAAACCAGGCGTCGGTGGCTCACGCCTTTAACCCCAGCACTCAGGAGCAGAGGCAGAAGGATCTCTGAGTTCAAGGCCAGTGTGGTCTACAGAGCAAGTTCCAGGACAGCCAGGGCTACAGAGAACCCCAGCCTTGAAAAACAAACACACACACACACACCACTATTTTGTGTGTGCGTGCCATGGAGCACATGTAGGGGTCAGAGGACACCTTTCTGGGTTGGCTATCTCCTCCTACTCTGTGGATCCTGGATATCGGATTCAGGTTCTGAGGCTGTGCAGTGGGTTCTCGGCACAGGCTCCTTTACCTGCTCAGCCACCTTACCAGATCTAGAGGTAAATTTTGGTTTTCCCCAGGTTTTTCAAAAGAAGAAGGTGCCACAGGCTGGAGAGATGGCTCAGAGGTTAAGAGCACTGACTGTTCTTCCAAAGGTCCTGAGTTCAATTCCCAGCAACACATGGTGGTTCATAACCATCCGTAATGTGATCTGGAGCTCTCTTCTGGCCTGAAGGCACATATGCAGGCAGAATGTTGTATAATAAACTAATAAATAAATCTTTAAAAAAAAAAAAAAGACTGCCTATGAGCAAGTCTGTAGAGCATTTGGGGCTGGAGGGATGGCTCAGTGGTTAAGAGCACTGTCTGCTCTTCCAAAGGTCATGAGTTCAATTCCCAGCAACCACATGGTGGCTCACAACTGTCTATAATGTGAACTGATACCCTCTTCTGGATAAAACACTCATATACATAAAATAAATAAATCTTTAAAAAAAGAAAAAAGAAGAAGGTGCCATGTGACTTTTCTTGTTTCGGTATGGCTGTGGTAGAGTGATCCTGAGACATCCAGCAGAGGCTTCTCGGCAGCCATGCCCCAGAGCCAGCCCAACTCCAGAAGACAGCTCTGGGGTCCAGTGGCGGAATGGTAAGAGCCTGTCTTTGGGTGCTTGCTCCATAGTCTGGGACCTGAGTTCAGGCCCTTGTGTCCATGTAAAAGACAGGTGTGGTACAACACCCCTCTAATCCCAGCACAGTTTACAGCAGACGGAAGGAAGTTGGGGCTCACTGGCAGCCAGTCTAGCTGACTCAGGGAGGTCTGGACTCACTGAGTGACAGACCCTGTCTCAAAAAAGGTAGTATCAGGGTGCGGTAGCACATATTTTAATCCCAATACTTGGGAAGGGGGGATGCAGCTGCAATCTCTGTCCGCACACACAATCTGACCAAACACACGTATACACACAACCTCCGCCCCTTCTCTCTCTCTCCCTTTCTCTCTCTCTGTTTAGATTGATTGGTGGGAGAGTCTGGATGAACTAAGTCTTTGGGGACAGAGGCTCTGGCAGATTCTGCCATGAGGACTCTTGCTTCAATTAGTCCTTTTCGTACAAACAGATACTGTCATTGTTTTCTGTCTTGTGTCACTGGCCACATGGACAGAATCACAGGAGAGAAGGTGGATTGGTTCCACGACCTTGTGACTCCAGCCCACCTGGTATCAGGCTCTTTAAAAAGTCTCATTTTTTCGAGATTTGCTTCCCTGCCTGATACCCCCTCAGCTGGTGCTGAAGCTGATAATGAAGGTGAAGGTGATGTTGACAGTGATGATTGATTGGTTATCTCTCAGCCAATTCAAATCAGCTTAAAAGTAAAAGGCAGATTTTATTTGGGAACAAGGGTTCCTGGGCTAGCTCACCAGCCTCAGGGGCCAAGACCAGAAGAAGTCGCACCCAGACTATGTTGGGGAGGGTTTTTGTGGGTTGCGGACAAAGAAAACTGACACGTTCTCCACAAGATGGACGTGTGCCCAGATGCGGTCATCAGGGGCGGGGCCTCAGAGGCTTCCCGAGTGGGTGGGGCTGGAGATAGAGGTCTGGGATTTTACTAACTCATGTGGGTGGGAGGGGGAAGCCTGGAAAGTCTAACAGAACAATAATGATAATGATTTGATGATTTGAGACTGGCTCTCATGTAGCTCAGCCTGGCCTTGAACTCACTGTGAAGATGAGGATTGCTTTGAACTTCTGATTCTCCTCTCTCCACTTCTTAAGTGCTAGGATTACAAGTGTGTGCCCCACACTGGCTTTTCTGTTCTTTTCTTTCTTTTTTTTTTTTTATTCTCTTTTGTGTGTGTGTGTGTGTGAGAGAGAGAGAGTGTATGACTGTGTGTGTATGTGTGAGAGAGAGTGTGTATGACTGTGTGTGTGTGTGTGAGAGAGAGAGAGTATATGACCGTGTGTGTGTGTGTGTGAGTGTGTGTGTGTACCTAAAGAGGCTACAAGAGAGTAGCAGATCCCTAAAGCTGGAGTTGTATATTCTGATGTGGGTACTGGGAGCCAAACTTCCGTTCCCTGCAAGAGCAGAACATTCTCTTGCCTGCTGAGCCTCAGACCACCACCCCCACCTTGCACACATACTTTTTTTTTTTTTTTGAGTCAGGATCTCATTCCATAACCAGGCTAGTCTGGAACTCACTGTGTATCCAGGAAAGTTGGAAAGTTGGAGCGATTCTGCCTCCCATATCCTTTTCAGTGCTGGGAACCAGATGTGGTGGCATGCACTTGTAACTGATCCTAGCACACAGGTGGCAGAGGTGGGTGGGCCATGAGTTCAGTGCTGGCCTGGGCTACATGACGAGGTTATTGTCTTAGGGTTCCACTGCTGTGAAGGGACACCACGACCATAGCAACTCCTATAATGGAAAGCGCTGGATGGGGCTGGCTCACAGTTCAGAGGTTTAGTCCATCGTCGTCATGGCAGGAAGAAGGACCTGAGGGTTCTACATCTGGATCAGCAGGCAGCAGGAAGAGAGAGTGACACGGGGCCTGGCTTGAGCTTCTGAAAACTCAAAGCCCACCCTGCAGTGACACATGTCTTCCAACAAGGCCACACCCACTACAACAAGGTCACATGTTCTGATAGTACCATTTCCTCTGAGCCTATGGGGGTCATTTTATGCAATCCACAACTATCTCAAACTACCAAAACCCAAGTATCACAGTTTGGAGGTGAAATGACATTCAGCATCTCATGTGTTTGAACACCTGATCCCTGGCACTGTTTTGGGAGGCATGTGAGGACCAGAATTTGGATCCCAGCACTTATGTAATGAACCAGATGTGGTCCTGTGCACTTGTAACCCTAGCTTGAAGTCAGGAGAGTTGCTGTGGCTCACTGGCTTTCAGCCTAGCCCAGGAAACTTGAACTCCAGACTCAGGGAGAGATCCTGCTTCAAAGGAAGAGGGTGATAGAGGAAGAAGCACAATGCCCCTTTTCTGGTCTATTTGTGAACACAGGGACACATCAGATACATTCATACACACACACACTTGTTTTATTTTATTTGTTTATTTTGAGACAGGGTTTCTCTGTATAGTCTTGGCTGTCCTGGAACTCATTCTGTAGACCACGCTGGCCTCAAACTCACAGAAATCCACCTGCCTCTGCCTCCCAAGTGCTGGGATTAAAGGTGTGCGCTACCACTGCCCAACACAAACACTTTTTTAAAACAATGATTTTTTAAATTTTATGTACATTGGTGTTTTTCCTGCATATAACTTTATGAGGGTGTGAGAAACCCTGGAACTGGAGTTACAGACAGTTGTGAGCTGCTGTGTGGGTGCTGCAAACCTGGGTCCTCTGGAAGAGCAACCAGCGCTCTTTAGTCACAGGTGATGTGTAACGTGTGCCAGGCACTGCTTTGAGTACTTAGGTATGTTGTTCTGTAGGCATGTAGTCCAAACTCAGACCACAGGCAAGCCAATTTTTTACCTACTGTGTTCCTCCAACTTTAGCCTCCCCTCCCTTCCCACTCTCTCTCTCCTCCCTTCCTCCTCTCCCCTTCCCCCTTTCCTTGTATTTTTTTTAATGTAATACTGGAGGTGGAGCCCAGGGCCTCACGCACGCTAGTTCCGTAGCTGGGTCCCCAGGACGATCTAAGGAAAACCC
>CM053762.1:21740691-21924390 GCA_028658305.1 Pachyuromys duprasi
GGGTTTTCCTTAGATCGTCCTGGGGACCCAGCTACGGAACTAGCGTGCGTGAGGCCCTGGGCTCCACCTCCAGTATTACATTAAAAAAAATACAAGGAAAGGGGGAAGGGGAGAGGAGGAAGGGAGGAGAGAGAGAGTGGGAAGGGAGGGGAGGCTAAAGGTGGAGGAACACAGTAGGTAAAAAATTGGCTTGCCTGTGGTCTGAGTTTGGACTACATGCCTACAGAACAACATACCTAAGTACTCAAAGCAGTGCCTGACACACGTTACATATCACCTGTGACTAAAGACAAATTCTATGGATCAGAGGCCTGACCCGAACGTTCTGTGTTATATCAACTCCTTGAGAGATCAGATATCAGTCATCAGGGCATTTCCCTACATGCACCGCTTTGGAAGTGTTCACCCTAAGAGTTTATTCGTTTGTGACTTTTCTTCCTTCCTTCCTTCCTTTCCTTTTTCCAAGTAATTCAAGTTGGCTTTGAACTCTGTATGAAGCTCAAGCTGCCCTCAGCTCATGGTCCTCCTGCATCAACCTGCCTAGTGCTATGATCACAACCAAATGCCTCTATGCTCATCTTGACGGTCCTTTATTATTTTTAAGAAATAGAATCTCAAAAATCAAAAGCAAGAAAGTCTACAAAAAGTTTCCTCGTCAGAGGCTGAGAAAATCCCTTCTATGATTTTCTACTGCTCTGTCTCGTGTGTGTGTGTTTGTGTGTGTTGTGCATATATACATGCTCACGTGTGTGCACAGGCATTTGTACACTTGTGTGTAGAGGCAGGAGGTTGACACAGTACTTCCTCTGTTGCTCTCCACCTTATTTTTTGAGACAGAGTCTCTCCATGAACCTGGAGCCTGGTGTCCTGTATGCCCCTGTATGTTCTGTATGAGAAGGCATATTCTAAGGCTGACAAAGTCAATGGTAAAATATTCCATGTGACTGTCTTCCCACCATTTAGTAGGCTGAGTCAGGAGTTCAAGGCTAGCCTGAGCTACCCAGGTAGATCGTGTTTTAACATTTGTCAACCCACAGCCTGACCCTATGGAGTGTGGTGTGGAAATTCTGACTTCCAATAGACAATGGCTTCTAGAGACCATCACTGAGAAACCCTTTTTTTTTTTTTTTTTTTTGAGACAGGGTCTGACTATGTAGCTCTGGCTGGCCTGGAGCTCACTATGAAGAATCAGGCTAGCCTCAAACTCACAGAGATTCACAGCCTCTGCTTCCTACATGCTGTAATTAAAGGTATATACCACCATGCTTGGCCCAGCTCCTTATTCTTACAAAGCATATCTTACCAACCACCCCGCGCTCTACATTTTGAGGCTGTCCTGGAGCCCACTCTGTAGACCTGGCTGTCCCCAAACTCAGAGATCCACCCGCCTCTGCCTCCTGAGTGCTGGGATTAAAGGCGTGTGCCGCAACCACCTGGCACAAGTTGTATTTTCAGAGGGAAGTGTTTGGGAGTCACATGACCAACCAGGAGATCTCAAGCCTGGTACCAAGAACCTGAAGAGTCCCCCATCCTGCTCTGGTGGTGAAGTGAGGAGAGAGAGAGGAAGGAGGAGGAGCCACCTCCACTTCAGAGGAAGCTTCCTCAGAAGAGGCTCCACCTCAGAGGAGGGTGAAGTAAGGGACACGGTGGGTGAGGATGCTGGGGACTAATATGGATTGGGGAGGAAGAGATGCCCAGGCAGTTGCCAGGTCGGAACTGGGCAGCCATCCCAAATGTGTATGCAACTGTTGCCTTGGCTGAATTTATGAGCCAAAGGTCGCGGCTGCTCTATTTTTGGAAGAGCAGGAAAAGCAACTGCTTCAGACTTGCAAAACGGTAACTTTCCACAAAAACAGCCCAGGCAGATCTGCAGGAAGGCCTCACGCCTCCTGCATCTGAACCATTGGAGGAGCCGCTGCCTCAGGTAGTCTGGTAGCCAAAATTTTAGGATCAAAGCAGTCCCAGTGTCAAAAGCCTTCCTGTCATTTTCTCTCCTGCTCTGACAGGAACCAGGGTCAGGACAGAAAAAAAAATGTTGAAGGGAAGCAACAAAGCTTGTGCCTGTGGATCCAGGGCTGCGCCTCTGCCTTGTGGCAGAAAATAAGCTCCGCAGGCATCAGAGCAATGCTCCCCCTCCAGCCTCTGTCCAAAGTTGGTGGGCAGGGGGGATGGTCAGAACTCATGGGTGCGGGGGGGTGAGTTGTTGGGCAGTTTAGGCCACTGGAGTGTCCATGGGTAGAGTGAGAAGAGACTTCTGGCCGGAGCTCTCCCCGACTTCATCCCTCAGGTTTACAGCCCAGATACAAACCCCCAGGCTGCCAGAGTGTGGACATGACCCCACATTTCTACCACTTGACTTCAGCCTGAGTGTTTAATATGTAACTGCCAGGCGTGCTTTGGATGGCCACTGCACTTGTCCAGAGAACACGCGGAAGCAGTCTCTGGCTGCTGTCCGGAAAAGAACGCAGGCTTAGCTTAGTAGCCACGTGCCTGGATGCCATCTCCAGCTCTGGCCTCAGCGTGAGAGGGAACAGGACCAGGGAGGGTCAGCTATGTTTCCAAGGGCCCACATACAGGAGGGAGAATCCGGAGGGTCCTGATAGCTAGCAAGAACCCCCTCAGGGTGTGAAGAGTCCTCCAGGCACTCTCAAGGAAGGTGGTGGTAAAAAGCTGTTGCCGTATCCCCACAGACCGGCTGCCTCTACGAGGTAGCTGAGGAGGGCAACCCAGGGTCTGAACCCTGATCCCTGAGCTAAGCCCTGATCCCAGGTCTGAACTCTAATCCCTGGACTAAGCCCTGATCCCTGAGCTGAATACCGATCCCAGTCCTAAAGCTGCTCCTCACGGTGAGCCCTGACCCCTGCGTTAAACCACTCCCTGGAGCTGATTCCCTGCTCCCAGACTGAGCCCCGATCCTCAGGCTGAGCCCCGATCTCTTCTTCTTTCTTAGCTCTTTCAATCCTGGAAGGGCTATAAAAGGGAGATCCTTTGGGATATTGAGGCCAATCGCCTTGAAGCTATCATTTCCGCTCCATTCCAAGCAGAAGCTGGCCAGTGCTTTCAACCTGCGTGTCAAAGTCTGTTCCACCTCTCCAGGTAGAAAGCAGACTCGGTCACAGGTCTCCAAGCGCTCACACTTTCAAATCAGCCAGGAGTCCCTTTAGCTGCAGGCCTGCTTTTGGCTGATTGCCTGTGCATGGGCAACCCAACTGTCCGCAGCCTCGAATGACACGTGAGAAGCGGTGGGAGCAACACACTCAGGCTTGTGTTTCACTCCTGAACGAGTTTACCAAATGGGGCTGTAACCAGCGGAAACCCTTAGGGCTACTGCTATATTTTTTTCTTGGATGAAGGAACTCTCTCGGATTGAAGATCAGCCACCCCACAGTAGGGCGCCCTCCAAAGGCCATCTCTCCTGGAGGCTCTGGGCCTGGTATTGTTGCAAGGGTAGCCTAAGTGTCAGCCCTGAAAAGGGGCCCCACCCTGTACCCTAAAGACCTGTGTACCCACCCTGCCCCTAAAGACCACAGTACAGTGTTCTGACATTGTTTTTCCTTTTATTTTTTCTTTTTGGTTTTTAGAGACAGGGCTTCTGTGTAGCCCTGGCTGTTCTGGAACTCACTCTGTAGATCAGACTGCCCCCCGCCCCGAGATCTGCCTGTCTCTGCCTCCCAAGTGCTGAGATTAAAGTAGTGCACCGTCATGGCCAGGCTCCTGCCATAGTTTTATTGGTGGGGGGAGGGCAGAGCAGGTGGGCTCATATGTTTACGCAACCAGCAATGGGACGGTTCATATGCTCAGGGGAGTCCAGGAAGGCCTTGAGCTTGGGTCGGGCTGTGAGGCGTGCCACATAAGCAGAGAACAGGGGGAAGTCTTTCAAGTAACCAGGGAACAGGAGCTGGTGGTTCAGAAGCAAATCTAGCAGGCAGTAGTCAGCGAAGGAGATCTATGGGGCAAAGGGTATGACAGGGCTTGAGCAGGAAGGGAAGACGTGCCACGGAGCCAAACACTGGATGCCTCCTGCCTCCACCTCTGTGTCAGGGAAGTTGGCCTCAGTTTACTCTCTGAGAAAGGATCCAACATAGAGTGGGAAAGGCCCGGCCCCATGCTCACCTGGTCCCCCACGATGAAGGACTGACCACCTTTGTTCTGGACCAGGAGAGTTTCAAATGGCTTCAGGCGCTGTGGAAGCTCTTTCCGGTACTGGGCCTTGACCTCCTCCTGTGGACAGAAACGACCCCAGAGGGAGCTGTGCAGCTGAGGCAAATAAAGCAATTTCCCTCTCCTGACCACCCTGCTTGGTGCTAGTCTGCAGCCCCTACATACAGATCTAAGGAGCAGCAGCCGGAAAACGTGCCTGGCAAGGTCTTCCAGTCCATCATTCACCATGTCCACCCGAGCTGCCTCTTGCTGATCTTTGACGTAGAGCCCTGGGTTGACAGGCAGGCAGCAGGCTCAGGTCCTTATACCCCCCCGCCCCCCCTCCCCCGCTCAGACCTCAGCCTGGGTCAGGACCCTAACTCTCTACCCTTGCTTTGGAGGTCTCCCTTGCCCACCTCATCCATCCCCACCTTCACACGGGAAGAGCCTACCAGCCTGCAGGGCCACAATCGACTGAAGCCCAGGTCTGTTTTCTGGGCCACATCCGCCACCTGGATCTGTCACACCAAGGGAAGACAAAGACTCTGGTTGTACTTTCCCTAGAACAAGCTGCCTGGGGGCCTAGACGGCCTGGGTTGTCCATACACATGGTGAGAAGCACAAGGCAGACAAGAAGATGGCAGGCCCCAGCCTGCCCCTGCCACCTCCCTGCCGTTCTTCAAACAGGCTGAGGCCTCCTCACTGTGACTTCGGGTTTCCCAGCCTTAGGTATGGTCAAGTTAGAGAGCCGTGGGCATAGCAACTGGTGGCCTCTTATGAGATGTCATCTAGGAAAGTGATACAAATTCAGTGGCAGCTCAACCTGAGAGTGCACAGACTTCAGACAGCCCAGCACCACAATGGGAGCCTTCTGGACCCTGGGGCCCTGTGCTGTTTGCTTGCGGTCCACCCAGATGGGACACTGGTGGCCGAGGGTGAGGCAAGCAAAGGCCCAGGACATCTGTCAGGTGTCTTCAGGGCTGGACTTGGGGACTCACCAAATGAGCGGCCCAGGTGTCTCAAGATGGCATTAGATTGGTACAGGGTGAGGTCTCCATCCTGGAACTTGGGGGGGCTGCCCGAACAGCTGGGAGAACACAGCTCTGTAACGGGTGCTGAACCTGGCTGCCGCCAGCCCTAGTCACAGCACCCTAAAAGGTACCCCCAACCCCATCGAGGGGTAACCACTCACACAGGAAGCCTTGACTGTGCCCTGCTGCCAGGCGTCCACGGTCACCACCGCCTCCTTCAAGCTCTGGCCCTGGTCTGCAAGCAGCATGCGCAAAACCTCACAGCGCCCTGTATTGGGGTGCAGGACAAGATGGGGGGACTGCAAAGAGACCTAACCTCAGAGTATCTTGGGAGAGTTTGGGGGAATGGAAAGCTGACAAGGGATGGAACCACCGTGGGAGGCTCGTGGGGAGGGGAGAAGTGTGATGGTAGAGGCTGTGCCCTGACAATGCCTCGGAGAGCAGAGGACCCAGCCCCACAGTGGCACAGGGAAGGAAGGGTGACAGACAGGCCAACTTTCTAAGGAGCCTTCGAGGGCAGTCCTAGCCCCACCAACCACAACTGCCAAGCCTCAGTTCCGCCCCCATTGGGCTCCGGGACTACCCAGAGGATCCTGCTTGTTCCCTTCATCTTGAAAGCAGAGACCATACCTCGGGAGGCGAAATAGACGAGGGTGTAAGGCGGCACTAGGAGACAGACAGAAAGGACGATGAAGGAGGACCTCGCCAGGGCTGTGGGGCCGAGGGCAGGGAGAAAGGGAGAAAGGCCCCCCGCCCTCACCGCCTGACTCCTACTTACTGATGTAGCCTGGTGCAAGCTCAGCCGGAAGAGAGGTAACCCGGGCCCTTATATTTACAGCAAGGTCCTGACCCCTCAGACCTTTTACCCAGCCTCAGGAATATGCACAGTAAGGGCTTTCAGTGTGCCAGGTTTCCCGCCAAAGTTAGGTGTGGTGGAGACAGGGCGGGGCAGTACTGCACTGAACAGCAGTCTGCAAGAGGTACGAATGCTCAGCTTCACACCTTAATACACCCAAACCACAAGGTTTCTGATGTCTTCGGGGGCTTGGACAGTGCCCTGCACACATAAGGGTCCCCAGCCAACAGCACATGGTAGATGCTAAATAAATTCTCATAAGAATAAGGCAATGTAGCCGGGCGGTGATGGCACACGCCTTTAATCTCAGCACTGGACAGGCAGAAGCAGAGGATCTCTGAGTTCAGTCCAGTCTGGTCTACAGGGTGAGTTCCAGGACAACCATGGCCCCAAAGAGAAATCCTGTCTAGAGAAACCAAAAGAAAAAAGAAAGAAGGAAGGAAGGAAGACAGACAAAAAGATGATAATGAAAGCAATGTCACCCCGGGTGTTAGCACACCCCTTTAATTCCAGCACTCAGGGTACAGAGACAGGCCTCTAAGTTCAAGGCCAGCTTGGTCTACACCAAGAGCACCAAGCCTGCCAGGGCTGTGCAGGGAGACCCTGTCTTCTCCAGAAAAGAAAAGAATAAGGCTTTTTAAAAAAACAAATGAACCATTGTAACAGAAAACTCAGGCAGCAAAGAAGACTCTTTAGGCTTACATGTATCATTTCCTTAAGACTAGCACTTTTCCTGTTTTATAGAGACAGAAACTGAAACAAGGTGAAGTAACACGCCCGATGTCACACAGCTAGTAAATAGGATTTAAACTGGCTTGGTCTGGCCAGTCCCTTGAGAGCCTCACTTTTTTGGTTTTTGTTTTTTGAAACTGAGTTTCTCTGTTCTCTGTAGCCTTGGCTGTATTGGAACTCACTCTGTAGACCAAGCTGGAGCCAAACTCATAGAAATACCCCTGCCTCTGCCTCCTGAGTGCTGGGATTAAAGGCGTGTACCACCACCTCCAGGCTGAGAACTTTTTTTTTAAATTGTTTTTAATTTTATGTACATTGATGCTCTGCCTCCTTGTATAAAGGTCAGATCCCCTGGAGCTGGAATTTCAGACAGGTGTAAGCTGCCATGTGGATGCTGGGAATTGAACCTGGGTCTTTTGAATGAGCAGCCAGTGTTCTTAACTGATGAGCCATCTTCCCAGCCCAGAACCTCACTTTTTAAGCCCACCGCCCCCCAGCTTGATACCTTCTTGTTGAAGAAAAACAAGAAGGTCATTTCAAAATCTGCTTCTGTAACACTAAACAGACCCCTGAAGCCAGGCATGGTGGTGCAGCCTGGACTCTTAGCACTTGTGAGCTCCAAGAAGGAAGGTCACGAGTGAGGCCAGTCTGGGCTGCAAAGTAAGACCCTGTCTCAAAACTAAAAACAGAAGCTGGGTGATGGCGGCACATGCCTCTAATCCCAGCACTATGGAGGCAAAGGCAGGCAGATCTCTATGAGTTTGAGGCCAGCCTGGGCTATAAAGCAAGTCCAGGACAGCCAGGGCTACACAGAGAAACCCTATCTTGAAAAACACACTAATAAAAACAGGGCTGAAGGGATGGCTCAGTGGTTAGAAGCATGCAGCGCTCTCGCAGAGGACCCAGGTTCAGATCCCAGCAGCCATGCCGGTTGGCACACTTGAACCTATAACTCCAGCTCCTGGGAGTCCACAAGCATTTACACACACACGCCCTCCACACATGATTAAAGATAAAATCTTTTAAAAGATAATAAAATAAATCAGAGCCAGAGAAATGCCACCAGACCTGATGACCGGAGTTCAGCTCCTGAAACACAGTGAGAGAAGGAGCAGACTCCCAGGGGTTCCCTCTGATCCCCACAACCACTGTGGCACACGTGTACACACTCACAGTGCTAATAAAATAAGGAACAAGTAAAATTTACTGCAAAACGGAGGCAATTAAGAACAGCAAATGGCGGTCAGGAGCTCTTCCCCTTTCTCCCTCCTCCCCTTCCTTCCTTCTTCCCTGTCTGCTTAAAGGTGAAAAACAAATTTGTGTGTATGCGTGCACGTGTGTGTGCAGGTGTGATTTAGGTATTTGTGTATAGGTGTGGTGTTTGACGCGTGTGTGCTATGTGCATGTGGTATGTGTGTGACATGTGCTGCGTGTATGTATGTGCGTGCGGTGTGTATATGTATGTGGTGTGTGTATGTGTGTGTGGTGTGTGTGTGTGTGTGCGTGTGGTGTGTATATGTGTGTGGTGTGTATGTATGTGTGTATGGTGTGTGTGTGCGTGTGGTGTGTATATGTGTGTGGTGTGTATGTATGTGTGTGTGGTGTGTGTGTGTGTGTAGTGTGTGTATATGTGCCCATGTGTGTGTGGTGTAGGAGTATATGTGTAGTTTGGAGGAACCTTGGGTGTTCCGCCTTTCTGAGCAGGAGAGCAGGCCTCATGCTGGCCTGGAGCGCTGGCAGCCCAGAGCCATCCTTTCTCCACCACATGTTTGGCCTTTTGCTGTTCTTTGTTTGTTTTGTTTTAATGTGGGTTCTGGGGTTCAGGTCAGGTCCTTGTGTTTGTAAGGCAAGTCGCTCACAGACTGAGCCATCTCCCAAGCCCAGGAAGCCAATTGTTTGAGCCCAAGCCTCCTCAGCTTAGAGGAAACAGCAGATGAAACGAACTCAACTTTGTTCATTTCCTATGATGCATTTCTCTTGCCCTTCCACCCTGGACCGCCTGCAATGGCTTTTTTATTTCCCACCGCTTCCCTATGCTTCATGAGCTGCTTGTGGAAGATGCTGGTCAGTTGAACTCCAAACCACTGCCTGCCTTCTCTGCCCAAGTTTCTCTCTCTTTCTCTCTCTTCCTCCCTCCCTTTCTCTCTTTTTTTGAAATACTTATTTATGTATTCATCTATTCATTTACTTACCTATTTATTTTGAGGGTATCACTACGTATGGCTCAGCAAGGTTGAGGGAAAACATTCTGTGCCCCCCACATCTGTCCCAAACCACTTCCTGAGACTGCGCGAGTCCTTTGCCCTTTCCATCCAGGCAAGATCAGGGCAAAGAGATGAGCAGAACACACCAAAGAGTCTGGGCCACCCGGCATGCCTAGGACTCCAGCCAGTTCCCCGACAGGGTCCCTCACTGGAGGCTTTCAGTGGGTCAGAGCCACAAGGAAAGTGGAGGTGCAGGTCCATCTTCCTAGAACTTGGGAGGGACCAAAAATACCCCAATCAGGAGAACCCCAACTGACAAGGCTCATTTCTGGGAAGCCCTTCCCCTCCCTTGAGCCCTCAGCTTTGTGGGGCTAGGGCAAGTGGAAGAGGTAGAGCCAGAGCTGGGCGCTCATCCCTGGCTCACAGCTGGGAGAACATCTGCCCAGAATGGAGCCGCTTACTAAGCGCTTTCATAGAGACAATCTCATTTCATCTCCCAAGCAACCCTGGGAAGAAGTTAAGGAGGAAGGAGAGGGGCTTGTTGCCATTTTGTAGATCTCAAAGTCGTTTCTTCATTCTGTAGAAGAAACACAGACTTGGGAAAGCAGGTGCTATAGTTTGAATAGGTGACCCCAAAGTCTATGTATTTCCATAGGCTTGGTTATCAGGCTGTGGTTGGGACTGTGGTTCTCAACCCCTTATGGGGGGGAAGGGGGGATTTCTAATAACCCTTTTACAGTGGTCGAATATCAGATACCTCGCATATCAGATATTTACATTTTAATTCATAAAAGTGCAAGATTAGTTACAATGAAAATAATTTTATGGTGGGGGAGGATCACCATAACATAAGGAACTGTATTAAAGGATCAAAACATTAGGAAGATTTCGATCCAGTGTGTTAGGAGATGGTGGAATTCTGTGGGTGCTGGGGATCTGAATTTAGGTTCTTGTGCCTGTGAGCAGGACCTCACCAGCTGAGCCATTTCCACTGGAATCTAGTAGGCAGAAGTTAGGTTGTTGGGTGTATGCTCTGAAAAGAACACAAAGAAAATCAGTCTCTTTCTCTGCCGTGAAATGAGCAGTTTCTTCCACACATGATCCAACCATGATGTATTGCCTCAACATAGGCCACTGAGGCCATGGACTGAAACCTCTGGGATCCTGAGCCAAAAGAAACCCTTTATCTTCCTACATTAGTTGATTTCAGGGATTTATAGTCAAGAAAGATTACCGGACACAGGACACCCTTCTGTGGCGGTGTGGGCTATCCTTCCTTACAGAGTTCCAGGTGAATGCCTGAAGACACAGTCCTTTGCTTCTAGAAACCCTGATTTGGTCTGGCTCTGGGATCACCCCAGAAGCACATCCTTGACAGTTCAATGGTCCAGGCAGCTTCCTATGTTCATCTGCAACCTCCAGACTGTGTCTGTTCACACCTGCTTCTCTGGCAATTTAAAGACATAGCCAGCTTTTGTTTGTGTAAAATTCACAGTTACACAATGAATGCTCTGTGGGTTTTAATATATTCAGCGCTGAGTAACTGTCACCACTGTCCAAGTCCAGCGCATTGTCATTAGGCCCCCAAAGAAACCTTGTGCCCGTTAGCAGTGACTCCTCATCACCAAGTCACCAAGGAGTTGCTTCTCTGGTGAGTCATATGACTGGACTCATACAGTATTTATCTTTGTCTTTCAGGCTCCTTTCGCTTTAAGTAGTATTTTCCAAAATTCATCCATGTTTGAGTATGTGTCAATACTTTATAACTTGTTTTGTCTTTTGAGACAGGGTTTCTCTGTGTAGCCCTGGCTGTCCTGGAACTTGCTCTGCAGACCAGGCTGGCCTTGAACTCATAGTGATCCACCTGTCTCTGCCTCCCTGAATGCTGGGATTAACACACATATGCATACACAGGAATAGACAGAGATTTTTAACTCAGGCATCAGGGCTCACACATGTAATCTCAGCACTGAAAAGTCCAAAAGAGGAGGGCTGCCTTAAGTTTGAGGCTAATCTGGGCTATATGGTGAGTTCTAGGCCAGCTTAGGCTACAGAGTGAGACCATATTCCTCTCATTTACCCATCTACCCACTGGTGAAGGGGCTGCCCCCACCAGATGAAAGGTTCTAGAAGTAAGGCTAACCTCTTGCACTCAGCCTTGGAAATCTTGGAGTTGACACTCTGCCAACCTCACCCTCTTACCTCCTGTGACCCTTCCCTTGCCTCCTGAGGGCCTTTGCCCCGTGTGCCCTGATCTATAGATTGACAACCCTGGATATCAGGGCTGGGGCCTCAGTTCACCTAAGTCACTGGGAGTTAGCTGAGGACACCTAGATGAACTCGCTGAGGACAGCTCCAGGAACACAAGCCAGAGGGGCTTCCAGCCAGGAGACACAGCCTTTGTCCCCATGGGAAACTTTTTTGTTTTTGTTTTTCGAAACAGGGTTTCTCTGTGTAGCCTTGGCTGACCTGGACTCGCTTTGTAGACCAGGCTGGCCTCCAACTCATAGCGATCCACCTGTCTCTACCTCCTTGAGTGCTGGGATTACAGGTGTGCGACACCATGGCTGGTTCTCCTTGGAAACTGTTGTCTACTAACTTTTGACAACTTCCTTAGCCTCCTTGGTCTGTACTTTGAGACACATGTTTCTCATCACTACCTACCTTCCTAGAGGCAAATAACAAAGTTAGTGTCTTTTTCTTTCTTTTTTCCAGAGAAGTCACTGAACTCACTGAGTGGTACATGCCTATAATACCAACTACTTGAGAAAAGGAAAGGAGAAAGAACAGAACAGAAAAGAAAAAAGTCAGATTAGCTAACTAAATTGGGCGCATTAGCGCACGCCTGTAATCCCAGAACTCAGGGAGGCAGAGGCAGGCAGATCTCTATGAGTTTGAGGCCAGCCTGGTCTAAAAAGTGAGTCCAGGACAGCAAACACTACACCGAGAAATCCTGTCTTGGAAACAAAACAAAAACAAAACAAAACAAAACAAAAAAACAACAGATTAACTAACTAGACCAGCCAAACTGGAGCCAAGCCATCCAGGATCTTGCAACTAGGGCCCCTTAAAGGTAAAGCATTTTCCCGGGGGTCCCAGCCCTGTTGGCCTCTTCTAAGATCTTGCAGAGAATATGCTTTCTAGGGAATGTTTTCAGGGATGTCCCTGCCTGGTGCAGAGAGGCTGAAGAAAGCCACATGTTGAGTCCTGTGAACAGTAACAAAGAACCCTTCCCACCTTGTCTGTCTGGTCAGGGTTCAAACACCTCTGCCTATCCCAGATCTCAGAGCTTCCTTCAGGCTATCTTCAGACTGTTCCCTCCTGGTGGACACCACCTGCTCCCGGTCACCTTATCGTGTCTCCAAGATAAGGCCTCCCTCCGACAGCCTGTTGCACAATCCTGTCACCAGCTCCTAGACACAGAGGGTTCTGAGCCGACACTCAACAAACACCACCCTCAGATGCCCCCATCCCTTGCTGTCCATATTTCCTAAAGAGGCCACTGATGCCCTCCCCTACCTCCTGAGGGCTCTGCCCAGTGCTGCCTGAGGATTCCAGCACCAGCCCAGACACTGCCAGTCACTTCGCCCAGGACTCGAGGACATCCGCAGCACACAGCCTAGGGTACAGAGCCTTCTTCTCACCTGCCTGGGTGGGTGTTCCAAGCACAAACAGACCGTTTGGTGGCCCTTGTCTGAGTCAGGTGCACCTGAGGCTGGAGTCCTCAGGGCAGGTGGGGTCTGTTGTGTGGTCCACAGCTGCAGGCCTGGGACTGGGGCTGGTCTAAAACTCACTATGGAGCCAAGGATTTGATTCTTCTACATCCGCTCCCGGGTGAGCCCTTCATAGGTACGAAACACTATGCTCAGTTTATGCTGTATTGGGGTTTGAACACAGGGTCTTTCTGCATGCCAGACAAGCCCTCTACCAAGGGAGCTATAGGCCCAGTCTCTTTCTTTTACCCCCGCCCCCGGCCTTGATGTTTGCAAGCTAGTCACGAATGGATGATGGAGTCACTAGCTCAGATGGCAGACATGCCATGGGATCTGGTTCCCTGGGACACAGGCTGGTGCGGAGGGCAGGTGAATAAATGATGAGGGACCTGCGGCGGGCCAGCGGGCCACTGCTGACCTCATTCTAAAAGCGAAGGGTAAGCAGCTGTGTGGTGAGTGACTGTGGCAAGGGGGCAGAGGGCTGTGTGGCACCTCCATCTTTATGTCCCTTGAGAAGAGCTTGCAGGTCAGAAGAGCTTGCAGGGAGAAGTCCACACAGGAGGTGCGGAGGCAAAGGTGGGAGACAGAGGCGTCTTAGGGCTCCAGGTGGGGGAGGGAGAAGCAGGGGGCATACGTTTCCAGAATCTTGGAGCCATCCTGGGAAAGGGAAGGGTGGAAGAGTAGGAAGGACAGACAGATAGAGCAAGGTGAGAAAGAGCCTGTGGGTAACAGCGAAAGAGCAGAGACAGACAGACAGACAGACAGACAGACAGACAGACAGACAGAGAGTAAGGCATAGAGAGAAACTGAGGGGATCAGAGAGAGAGAAAGAGGGCCTGAGGGTCATGGGAATGCTGCTAGACCAAGACAGAGATGGTAGCAAAGGCTAAGGAAGATAGAAAGTGATCAGGATATGAAGCAAGAAGAACATGCTACGGCAACCAACCAGAGCTGTGCAGGCAGGACATGGGGGGCGAAGGAGGCCAGCCATCTTGGGAGCCTGGCCACATGGGCCATCAAGGAGCCCCAGGGTGCAGTCTGTGGTCCTATGAAAGCTGGAAGGTGGTCTAGGAGGAAGGTGAAGATTTCAAAGATGGGTTTTGGTAGTGGCAACGGAAGAAGGGAGTGACCTTAGGGAAGTAGGGCTTTCCTAACCCCCAGAGCCAGAAGAGAAACGTATCCACAGCTCCCACTGAGCAATCTACCTACAGGCTGAGGAGACCCAGCCGGAAGAGAAAAGAAACCACATCGGTGTCCATGGCCCTGCCCGAGGGCCCAGCAGATGGCAGCCTCCCTGAAGGGGACTCCAGCCCATCTGCAGGCACTCCAGGACCCAGCCAGGACCTAGCCAGCCCCATTGCGCGCAGGCGGGCCCTCCTCCGTGAGTTGGAAGCCCAGGTGCAGGCTGCCTACGGGCAGGTAAGGGGCACAGGCTGTCCTTAACTAAGGGACCCCATGTCCCAGCTGGATGCCAAACAGACCCAGGACCAAGTCCACAGACAGGTGACCAGAGTGGTCAGGAGAAATGAAGGGACCCATCTGCCATCTCCACTGATACAGTGCTGAGGGCTAGCTCTTTATTGTAAGGGGTCGAGCCGGCACTAAGTGGGGACAGGGTCCTAGCAGGAGTGCACTGGACTCCAGACTGGACCAAGGGAAAAGCAGGCAGGCTCTCTCTCCGAGGATTTCATCCTCCAGTCCCAGGTTGCCACTCTGGGACGGTGGGAATCCAGCTGGTACTGGTTCCGGGTGCCTGCTTCTTTCCTAGGGATCCAGGCCTGCATCTGAGGGTGCTGACTGGGGGAGGTTAGTGCAAGGCTGAGAGAAGAAGGGTTCTCGAGGGTGTTCAGAAGATCTTCTTCAGGAAGATCTGGGAGGCTGTGCCTTTCAGGGGGCCTTGACTCTGAGTAATGCCCCCCCTCACAGAGATACTCAAAGATAATCCCGGATTGGATTAGGGCCCAAGCCCCGGGCCCAGGGCCACCCGCCTGCCCACCCGCCCCTGATCTTGCCTACAAAACCCTAGGAAAATCCTCTCCAGCACTCCCAGGCTGTCCTGGAAACAGCAGGGGCCTGGTAGAATCCACGGTGTCCTCTCAGGACTCGGGGCCTGGCATGGTTCAGAGACCCATGGGAAACTGTGCCAAGCGGCCATGGCGCCGGGGGCCTAAGGTAGGAAGGCGGAGGGGAGACAGAAGGCCAGAAGCCTGGGTAGCCCCATGGTTGGGCAGGTAGTAGCCAGAGACCTGGGGGGTTTACCGGGCTGTGTTAGAGGTGGGCTCCAGAGGAGAGGAGGGGACATTTGTATGCTCCTCTTGAAGAAGATATTTTCCTAGAGTTCCCCCAGTCTTGGCTAGGTTTCCCCTGCTGAGCTGATAGGCCAGCTGCCCACTCTGTGCAGGCCCTACTCTCTCAGCCTTGACTGTGGGGACCAGAGGTAGAGAGGCCAGGTCTTGCTCTGCCTCAGGCTTCCTCGGTGGCCTGGACAAGGCCCTCTCCTCTTCTGGACTTTAGTTTACCCAAATGAGCAGTTGAGGGTGAACTCTTCCAGCCTAAAGTGTTAATGGATCCTAGAGGCCCCTCCCCCTCTGTCAGGTGCTGGGCTCCAGAGAGAGGAGCAGCTGATGAGGACGGAGTGGGGCTGAGGGAGACTGGGCTGCAGGCGTTGCTTTGGCTCACGGCTGACTTTGCCACAGGAACGCTGGCAGTGGCCTGGATCCCCCCTAAGGGGCTCCCGCCCCAGCCCTGGCCCCAGAGCTGAGGAGCAGGAGGGCACGCAGGGCTACTCAGTGCTCGGGAGCCTGGTGGGGCCAGCATGCATCTTCCTTCGGCCCAGCATCGCCGCCACCCAGCTCGTATGTACGGTCACCCCTCTGCCAGCCTGCTGCCGCGGTCCCTTAGTCTCATCACTTCTGAGTAGGAGGAAAGGCTGGAGAGGATGTTAGAGGAAAGACACGCCACCCCAGGGGTGGGGCAGGGCTGCGGAGGGGAGCCCCCAGAGCCATACCAGGCATGGGCATTGAGTGGGGACCCTAGAAAGAGCCACCAGAAATTTGGGGGTGCAGCCCAGTGTCAGAGCACTTGCTCACAGCAAGCAGGGTCACATCCCCGCACTACAAACAGAGACTAGAAAGTGCTTCCAAGGAGAAGATGGCTAGAGAGGTGGGAGGGTCCTCAGGACAGGGACAGAGGCCCATGGCAGACCTGCAGCGACACTGAGGCCAGCTAGGTTGAGGTTCTCTCTGACCCTGGGATCTATCTCTGTCAAAAGGAGCTATGGAACTCCGAAGAGTGTGGGGACAGGAGTCCTGGGATCCTCGGCAGGTTGTAGGGAAAAGGGATCCCCAAGACACCCAGAAAGGCGAACAGGATTGGGAAGAATAAGGCACAAGCCTTGGGTGAGCTGTGGGGGTGGCAAACCACAAGGAACAGAAGGAAGGTCCTGAGGCCTGGGTGGGCCAAGGAACCCCTAACCCATGTGTACTCTACAGGACCGGGAGTTGAGACCAGAGGAGATCGAAGGTAAAGGGGTCGGGGGTTGGGGGAGCTTGTTGAGATGGCTTGTGGGATAGAGATTAGAAGCTGGGGCCTCTTCAGGGCCCAAGAGGAGCAAGAAGGCTATGGGGAGGAGACTGGGTAGGGGGAGGTGGAAGCCCTCCCTTCTGCTGCCAACTCCCCCGTCTCAGTGACCACACTGGTCAGGGTTTCTTTCATATCTGTCCACCTGGCTGAGACTTCCTGGCTGCCCGTTGTGGGCCTGGCCCCTCGTTGAGCACCAGGAAGCACTGTTAACCGGTTAGGTAAGCTAGCTATGGCTGCAGTTAGCGCTCTAATGAACGGACTGGTGAGGGAGAAATGCACAGGGAAGTCTTCCTGGAGTGGGTGACACCAAAGCAGAGGAGGAGAGAGGAATGTAGCCTCCCTGAGGTCATAGCTTTTCTGTCTCTGCCCCCTCCCTCCCTTCTGCTCTTCCTTCGCTTCTTAATCGCCTAGAACAGAGAGTGACACACTCTAGATGCTTCGTAAACATTTGACAAGAGAACACAATTTTAATACCACCTGTGCAAAGGCCCTGACGTAACAAATAGGAACTGAGGTTTAAAGCAAGAAGGGGCAAAGGGAATAGATGGGCTGGTCCCAGCTGGCAGCCCGTGGAGGGTTCTGCACAAGGACTAACCTCACCCTGCCCGGCAGAGCTGCAGGTCGCCTTCCAGGAGTTTGACCGAGACCGGGATGGCTACATCGGCTACCGGGAGCTGGGGGCCTGCATGCGGACGCTGGGCTACATGCCCACTGAGATGGAGCTCATTGAGATATCACAACAAATCAGTACGTGCTCCAGCCCCGACCCAGCCATCGGCACACAGGGAGAACAGCCCCATCTAATGCCATGAAGGAGGGGACCAGGGACCAAAGGGAAGGCAGTGGGTTGGGGAACGTAGGTCAGGTGCAAAGCTGGGGTCTTCTGATGGCTGGACGTGCCCTCAGGTGGTGGGAAGGTGGATTTTGAAGATTTTGTGGAGTTGATGGGCCCCAAGCTGCTGGCAGAGACGGCAGACATGATCGGTGTGAGGGAGCTTCGAGATGCCTTCCGGGAGGTGTGTCTGGGGTGGAAAGGGTGAAGGGTGGGTGAGACTTCCCTGGAGGTACATCTCTCGTGGAAGGGGTGGAGGGTGGGTGAGACCATGGGGCTGCAGGGAGTGAGAGGCTGAGGGAATATAGGGCTCCGTCAGTGACCCCATGCCACCGTCAATGCCACAGTTTGACACCAACGGGGACGGCTGCATCAGCGTAGCAGAGCTCCGAGCAGCCCTCAAGGCCCTGCTGGGGGAACGCCTCAGCCAGCGGGAGGTAGATGAGATAGTCCAAGACATTGACCTCAATGGAGATGGCCTGGTTGACTTTGAAGGTAACACCTCCCCTGCTTAGCCACGTGTGCCCTGAAACAGTCTAAACCAGGGATTCTCAATGGTGACCCCCGCCCCTCGAGGTTGAATATCATACGATATTCAACAGTGACGATTCATAACAGTAGCAAAAATTACACTTATGAAGTAGCAACAAAATAATTTTATAGTTGTGGGGGGGGGTCACCACAACAGGAGGAACTGTAAGAAAAGGTTGCAGCATTAGGAAGGTTGAGAACTGCCGTTTCTGAACAGTTCTACTCCCTACTGGTGAGAACTCCCTACCGTTCTCAGGAAAGCTGAAGTGCTTACTCGGGAGAAGGAAATAGGGAGAGCCAAGACTGAGGCAACTCTAGGCAACTGAGGCCCCTCCTGCCTGATACACAGAGATGCCGTTGATGGTCTCCTCAAGCATACCCTAGCCTACCCTCAGCAGGCAGATCTGCCTCATCCCTAATGGGGTCAGGAGGGCAGACCTAAAACCTTACTTTTGTCCTGGCAGAATTTGTTCGGATGATGTCTCGATGAGCCTGTTCAGAAGTTGGACTGAACCAGCCTGGAGGATCACAGCCTCCGAGTTGCAGAGGATCCATATGTTCCTTGAAGCTCATTGTATACAGGACTGTGAGCCTCCTCCCGATCCCTGCCTGGGCACAGTGCCCTCTCCTCTTATCACCCTGGACCTCTCCCTAGTTTTCTGGCAATAAAGCATCTTCTTGTGGAGAAAGAGTTTTCCCCTACTTGCTCATCCTGGAGGCCTGGCATCTGGCCCCAAAAGTTAAGCCTGGAACTGGTTTAACTACAAGTAACCTCAATTGTAAGCTCTGGGAGGCTGGGGATCCCCTCTTTTACCTCTCTGGATTCTGGGCTCAGCCCAAAGCAAGTGCCAAAAGATAGCTCTGAGCTGGGCACGGTGGCACACACCTTTACCCTCAGCAGTCAGGAGGCACAGGCAGGTGACTCTATGTGTTTGAAGCCAACCTGTTCTACAAAGTGAGTTCCAGGACAGCCAGGGCTACCGAGGAAGACCTTGTCTCAAAACAAAAACAAAAAAAGATGGGCTGGAGAGATGGATCAGTGGTTAAGAGCACTGGCTGCCCTTCCAGAGGACCTGGGTTCAATTCCCAGTGCGACATGGCAGCTCACAACTGTCTGTAATCCAGCTCCAAGTGATTTGACACCCTCACACAGACCATGCAGGCAAAACACCAGTGCACATAAAAATAAGTAAACCATTAAAACACAAGACAAGCTGGGTGTGGTGGCTTGTTTAATCCCAGCACTCAGGAGGCAGAGGCAGGCAGATCTTCATGAGTTCGAGACCAGACTGGTCTACAGATTGAGTTCCAGGACAGCCAGAACTATACATAGAAAAACTCTGTCTCAAAAAGAAAAACAAAACAACAAAAAAGATATCTTACTGGTAA
Organism: Pachyuromys duprasi; assembly: GCA_028658305.1. Lineage (NCBI taxonomy): Eukaryota > Metazoa > Chordata > Mammalia > Rodentia > Muridae > Pachyuromys > Pachyuromys duprasi. The sequence continues at coordinate 21,759,702 of CM053762.1, forward strand.
ACACACACACACACACACACACATATACATGCACACATATCAGGACTTCTGGAATTCTTTGCTTGAAGTTTCCAGGACAGAGCCCTTCTCTCAGTTCCGTCATGTTTTCCTGCCACAGCCGGGGAGGGCTGCTGCTCAGGGTTCGGCCTTCGGCATCCAGAAGGGAGGTAGCTGGCAGAAGGGTCCCCAGGAAGCACATCGGTCTGATAGCTGAGACTTCTTTCCTCAGGGAGCCCCTGAGTACACAGGGGAGGGAACAGGACTGGCCAGCCCTGCCCATTTCAAGGCCCCTCTAATGAACAGGATATGTTGGTGAGCCTTTTAGGTCTGCATACAGCATACAACCTGCCTGTCAGGAATCAGGGCCTCCTTTCCTAACCAGCTGCCTGCCCTTTTCTTCACTAGTAGCCCTTACCTAAACCTCCACTGTACTAGAGACTCACACATGCTCTAACCCCAGCACTCAGAAGGCTGAGGCAGGAAGATCAAGAGTTTAAGGCTAGCCTCAGCTATATAGTGAAACCCTGACTCAGAAAGGGAGAGGAAGGGCAGCCAATGTGGTGGTGCACACCATGAATACCAGCCTGTCTTGCCAAGACAGGGAGCTCCAGACCAGCGCTCTCGCCTGGTCTCAAAATACAAGCAGGAGATGGGCATTGTAGTACACACCTTTAACCCCGGCATGCGGGAGACAGAGGCAGAAAAATCTCTGTGGCTTTGAGGCTAGCCTCATCCACATAGCAAGCTCTAGCAAGACTACATGGAAAGTCTCTGAAAATGATGATGATGAAGAGGAAAGTGATTGGGGGAAGATATCAGCTGCCAATCTCTGGCTTACACACAAAATGGGTTAGGAGTTGGGGGCACACTGGCCCTCCCGAGGCCGTCTCAGGTAAAGCAAGCGGGAAGCCCCAGAGCCCTGAGCAGCAGCCTGGAAGCTGGACTCTGAGGCGCCAGCGCTGGCTTCAGCTGCCTCCGCATCACCCAGCCTGCGGATCCCAATTAATCCTTAATCCTCAATTAGGTGATCTCTACTGCCAAGCCTCCAGCCTCCAGCGCTTCGTTGCCTGAGCCCCATGGCTTTTCGGGAAGCTGGCACAGATGGCATTCTCCGTGAGAAGATGTCTCTGCAGGAGCTGGGGTAGGGGGAGTGGCAACCACCCCAGTCGAGGGAAAGCAAGTGTTAAGGTCTTCTTGCCAGAGTCCGCTGCCAACGTCCCTCTCTGCTTTGGCAGGATTCCAGGGTTCAAGATCTGGGATCTGGGATGGGCTGTGGAGTCCCTGTTGGCTTTATTTCTTGGGTCACCTAGCTGATGGCAACCCAGGATGGATCCAGAAGAAAGAGGGGAGGGAGCCCAAGACTCCTCCCTAGGATTAGGTACCGGCTACACTGCTGCTAAGGAGGAAAACTTAAACTGACCACCATTGGTTCTCTGACTGGAGTTGTAAAAGGCGGCTTCTAGCCAAAACTGCAAGGGGTTGTAAAATCGGTCTCTTTGATCTGAGATTAACTCCTATGCAAGCAGCCTCCACAGGCTAAAGTAAACTTCAGGCTGTTTAGCTGATAAGGCTGATAATTAGGTCCCGAATCTATTCACTTGTGAATCAATAGGAAAAGGAAAAGGAAAAGAGAAAAGAAAGAGGAGAGAAAATAAGCAATGATCACTCATGCTCAAGGGAAAAGGGTGGATGAAGTTAAACATTTTTTAAATTTTATTTTTTGTTTTTTATATTAATTACAGTTTATTCACTTTGTATCCTAGCTGTAGCCCCCTCCTCCATTCCCTCTCAATCCCACCCTCCCTCCCTCATCTCCTCCAATGCCCCTCCCCAAGTCCACTGATAGGGGAGGTCCTCCTCCCCTTCCATCTGAGCCTAGTCTATCAGGTCTCATCAGGTCTGGCTGCATTGTCTTTCTCTGTGGCTTGGTAAGGCTGCTCCCTCCCTAAGGGGGAGGTGGTCGAAGAGCCAGCCACTGAGTTCACTGAGATAGTCCCTGTTCCCCTTACTAGGGAACCCATTTGGATACTGAGCTGCCATGGGCTACATCTGTGCAGGGGTTCTAGGTTATCTCCATGCATGGTCCTTAGTTGGAGTATCAGTCTCAGAAAAGACCTCAACTTTAACTTCAACTTCAATGAATTTCCACAAGCTTACATATGAAATGATGTTGATTTTTGCTAGCATCTCCTCTACAGAAACTTCAGCAAGTTTAGGCTGCTGGTTCCATAGTATCAGCCCATATATACACATAGACAATCAGACACATAGACCTGTACACATTCATACATACATTCAATGGGCAATACAAAAGGAGCTCCTTACATACAGACAATTGATATACCCTCATGTAACATATGTACAAAAAACAAACACGTGGACATACTTACATGTAAACACATATCTAAATACATATTTACAACTTATGGAATGAGCAAATTCCAGCAGGCTTCCATTCTGGTGGGCGTTCATTAATGTTCATTGTCTGGTCTCAGCTTTAGACTTCTGAGACAAAGGAATAACCTCATAGTCAAAAAAGCAATTTATCACAAAAACAGATGAATTCTGTGTTGAAACAAGTTACATGTTTTAAAACGAAACATTTATCTATGTGTCTCCTACATAAGTTCATAGTGAGTTCAGAGTGACAAAGGTTGACAAAGCCTAAAGCTTAACAGGGTCTAAAAGTTACAAGAATATATGTCTTTTCAACTGACCTGGCTACACATTTTCCAGCTATCATTAAGTTTATAGTGAGTTCAGGACAATAATTTTATCTGCCTTTCAATCTAAGAAACAAAGCAAATTTAAAATGAAAATATATAATGTCATAAGGTGACAAGGCATAAGAAATTACAACAAAGTAGTTTGTATTTAATGATATCAAGATTTAGACATTTATTAATTTAATTTAGACATTTATTGGTAGCCCCATCATATTTTGGGTTCATGAGAAGTTTAAACCAACTAGCCTTTATTTATGGTATATACCAGGATTCATGGTGTCATTTGGGGTAAAGGCTATTTGAAGCTACAAATCTCTCTTAAGCCTGTCTCCTAGTGAGGCATCTGGATGTCCATGAAGTTATTTATTGCAGCTGTAAACTTTCTAAAATTGTTTAAGAAGTTCTAAAGCAATTTGACATTTAAAATCGTTTGAATCAAGTCAGGAATTCCATAATCAGAAATTAATTTATTTGAACAGCAGCACATCTTCAATAAGATCTCACAGGAAGTTTGTTCAACCAGAGTGGTAAATACCCAGAAAGTGATGATTCACATCATGCCAGATTTTAGAGAGATGCAGCAGGGCACAAATGGTGGGGTTGTCAGAGGTTGGAAGCAATTCTGGGGTGCATCACGGTACAGACCTTGCAAAACACCAGATCCCCTTCCAGATGGCCCGCCTGCCTAATGAATTCCATTAACAGAATGGTTCCTGAGAAGCCAGCAGGGTCAGCTTCTCACTGGCCCCACTGCCACCCAAGCCTCTGGGGGTGGGTGATGAAGGCTACCAGAGAAGGTCTTAGTCACAATGTGTCTGCTAACACTGCAAGTGCTCACAGGTCTCCCAGACGTTCTGTGTGCTCCCATCCCAAAAAGAGCCTCTAGTCCACTGTTCCAAAAGATCCCAGTTGGAATAGGTCAGGGCCAGGAGCGGAGCTGGCAACAGGCGGAGGCTGTGGGGAGCCTGGGGTTCCCAGATGCTCATCAGTGCTGCCCTGGGAACATGCTCACACTGTCTGGTTTCCTGCGGCCTTTGGCCTTCCAGGTTGAGCTCAGTTCCAGGTCAACGGTGGCCCCCTCCCACAGTGGTTCTCTTTCTGTATCTGTGAGCCAACTAGCTTCTTTGCTTGCTTTCCATGCTTCACTGTGGCATCTGACCTGCTAGATGAACTTTTAAAATTGATGCACTTTCAAGTTTGCTCACTGACAAATATTCAATGTCTTCTAGTCACCTTCACAGAATCATAGAAAACTGTCTTGCTCGCCTAAAAACACCGCCTAAACTTGAAAAACGCTGCTCCATCCTAAACCCCTTAGCAATCCCCTGACCACTAGTCACCTGTCAGTCTTCCGGCAATTTCCCTTTTCTAGAGAGCTGCACAATCAGAATCATACATACTGTAGCTGTTTCCGGCATTTCTTTCACTTAGCACCATACACTTAAGATTTATCTATGTCAAGGGGACCGCTTGCTGCAGGCGCCACTATGATGTGTGAGTATGTGGTGGAGAGATGGGCAACAACAGGATATCTGGCAGGGGTCCCAGGGAGGGTCCAGCACTGACGGCGTAGCAGAAGCCAGAGGCCTGGAACCAGACCAAGGACTCATTGCAATGAACATTTGCAAGTAAAGAATATACTGTGAGACACACTACAGCTTCTACAACTTGATGGTTTTTGTTTTGTTTTTAATTTTCTTTTCAGGAGGGGGAATGTTGCAAGGGCAGAGAGCTGATATGAAGGGACAGGGAGATGAGTGGGATTAGGGTGCATGATGTGAAATCCAGGAAGAATCAATAAAAAGGTTTTTTTTAAAGATATATCTATGCCGTGTATGGGGCTGGGGAGAGGTAGCTTGGCGTTAAGGACGCTCACTGGCTGCTAGTCGGGAGGACCAGGCTCTATTCCTCACACCCGTAAGGAAGCTCACTCTCTTTTGGCCTCGGGTGGCATGAATATGCTGCATTGACAGACATGGAGGCAAAACACCAATAAAGATAAAGTGCTAATTAGGGGCTGGAGAGACCGCTCAGCGGTTAAGAGCACTGTCTGCTCTTCCACAGGTCCTGAGTTCAATTCCCAGCAACCACAGGGTGGCTCACAACCATCTTTACAGGGATCTGATGGCCTATTCTGGCATGCAGGTGTACATGCTGATAAAGCACTCATATGTAAAACAAATAAATAAATCTTTTAAAAAATAAATAAAATGCTAAGTAAAAATATTTTATGACATTTTGGTGCCATATGGCTAGATATATGATCTCTATCTGTCGTGGAATGAAATTCCGTTGCATGGGCATACCACAGTTATTTCTGTTTTTGTTTTCTCTTTGAAATAGTGTCTTTCTGTGTGGCTGTGGCTGTCCTGGGACTTTCTATGTAGACAAGACCGGCTTCAGACTCAGAGTTGTGCCTGCCTCTCCTCTCCAGTGCTGGCACTGACTGCATGAGCCAGTGCACCCCACCTGTTCCTATTCACCCATTTTTAGGGCGTTATAGTTTAGAAGTTACTTTTGAGACAGAGTCTGGCTATGTACCCCAGGCTGACCTCAAACCCATGACAATGGTCCTAGCTTACTGAGCCTGAGCACACGGATTACAGGAGTGTACCACACACCCGCTTCTAAAGCTTGAAGCTTGAATGTCTCCCCATAGGGCCATGTGTTGAAGGCTTGGCTCCCCCAGCTCAGGGCGCTATTACTAGGAGTGATGGAGGCTCTAGGGTGTGGGTCTCTTAGGGTGAGGGTGTGCGCCAACTGTTCTTCAAGGGGAAAGGCGAGTTCCTGGCTCTTCTACATAGTTTTTCACTTCTCATGAAAGTCTCATATCCATGAACAAGTATCCTCTGACATAGGCCCCAACCAGGGTGGAATGACCATGGACTGAAACTTGACGCCGTGAAATGCACCCAGCCTTCCTGCGGTCGACTGTCTGTGGCGTTCTGTCACTCCCGGCAGTAGACCCTACGCAACACTCATCTGCACTGCTGCAGTCAGTAGCATGCACGTGTTTTGCAGGGACAGACATTTTCAAACCAGTTGTGTCAACACCCAGAGATACATTCTCTGGGTCATTGTGGTAAGACTGATTTTTGGGGAAGCTGCTGGAGAGTCTTCAGCGGTGGCTGTGCCGTTCTGCCTTCCCACCAACGGCTCCTGCAACCGCTGCGCTGATGTCCTTGTCAGGTTTCTAACATGGTGTAGAGGCATCTCTCTCGTGGTTAATCCGTTCCTTTTTTTCAGCATTCTACTATAAAACTTTCCAAACATAGAGTGTGTGTGAGCCCAGCCTTTAACGGCTGAGCCATCTCTCCAGCCCTAAAACTTTACAAACATAAGAGGAGGTGTGGGGGGCGAATGCACAGAAGTACAATTTGGAGCCAGCAAAATGGCTCAGTGGGTAAGCCAGTACCTGAGGCCATATCTGGGACCCATACGGCAGAGGAAGCCAACAACTGCCTGAATCCTGCCAGCTGTCCTGCAGTCATCACACATGCACGACACACACACACACACACACACACACACACATCCCCACAACACACACAATAAAATGGGGAAGGCAGAGGTAGGCAGATCTCTGCAAGTTCAAAGCCAGCCTGGTCTACAAACTGAGTCCAGGACAGCCAAGAGAAACCCTGTCTCAAAAAAGACAAAACTTTGAAAGGGACTGGAGAGATGGCTCAGTGGTCAAGAGTGCCTATCACTACAGAAGACCTGAGTTCAATCCCCAGCAGCTGTGTTGGGTGGCTCACAACTGCCTGAAACTCCTCTTAGGGCCTCCTCAGGCATCTGCCCTGACGTGCACATACCGATGCCCCTCTCCCCCATAATCAAAAATAGAACACATAAAAAAAAAAGCAAAGGAAAACCACTGTCAGCTATTAATATAAAGATATAGATGGTTGAATGGGTCAGCCTGCGACATAAACTGGGCCTGTGGCCTCATTTTTCAGCCTCTGATCTGGAGGATGTCATTATTGGAAGTTTCCATAAATGCACAGGTAAGCCAAGTATGGTGACTCACACTGTAGTCTAAGCTTAAGAGGCAGAGCCAAGAGGATTGCTAAAATTTCAAGTCTGGCTTGAAGTATACAGGAAAATCTTGTTTCAAAAACAAACACACACAAATGCCAAAGCTTGTGAGATGGTTCAGTGGGTAAAGGGTGCTCATTCTGCAAGTATGGGGAGCTGAGCTTGGATCCCTTGTGAACACGTGTGTAAAAATCCAGGCATGGTTGAGTGTTATTGGGACCACCAATAACAGGGGGTGGGGCTCAGTCAAGTGGATCCTGAGAGCTCCCTGGCCAGCCAGGCTAGCTGAAATGTGAGCTTCTGGTTCAATGGCACACTGTGTCTCCAGGTAATGAGGCAAACAGCACAGGATGAAGATACTTGACATTTCCTCAGTCATTCACATAGACTTGAGTACACACACATTCCCATGATGCAACACACACACACACCACACTTCCAGGTCTGGGGAAGGGTCCCCTTGACAAACTGGTCAGGAGGCCTTTGCCATCTTCCCCCAAGTAAGCAGAACCTGGTCTTCAGGGAGATCACAATTGTCTCCTTTACCTTCTTCAACACTGTGCCCCTCAAGGGAGGACCCAGGCTCTGAAGGAGGAGCATCTGAAATTGCCACAGTACAGAGCTGGGCCCCATTCTCACCTCCCCCAGGTGTTAGGGGCTGAATGTTTGTGTGTTCCCTTTAACTCAGATTTCTGCTAGTTCCCACTATGGCGGAATCCAGAGGAAGGTCTAGGAAGGCAGTGAAAGTTAAAGGTCAAAGGGCAGGGCTCTTACCCTGCTAGGAAGAAAGCCCACACCTGGAACCCAGGAAGCTGGTACCCTGACCTCAGAATTTTAACCCCTAAGCCATGCAAAAATAATCCTCTCAATTTAAACTATCAGCCCTTGGTATTTTGTTTCTGGATATTAGTGGGCCCCAACAGATGAGCATATGGAGCAAGGGAGAAAGCAGGAAGGCTTAAGGTTGAAGAGAGGGGGACTGGGCCATTCCTAAAAGAATATTTCACAGTAACTCCTCCTCACCCACTACCGCCCATTGGGGTCCCTTCCACAGTGCAGTCCTGCTGGCATACTTGGGTGACATGGACAGCACTTCATTTTTTGAGACAGGATCTGTGTAGCCCAGGCTGGCACTGAATTCACATCCTCCAGCTTCAGCTGAGGTTCCAAGCTCCTAGCACCATGCCCGGCCCTTATTTTAATTATGTATTACAGAATTCTAAAGAGGCATTGATTAAATGCCCTTTTTTTAAGTTGAGGTCTTCTTGGTTTGTTTTTTAATAGTCTTAAAAGATGGCTCAGTGTTTAAGAGCACTGTTTGCTCTTCCAGAAGTCCTGAAGTCAATTCCCAGCAACCACATGGTGGCTCACAATCATTTATAATGTGATCTGATGCCCTCTTCTGGCATGCAGGTGTACATGCAGATAGAGCATTCATATAGAGAGAAATAAATAAACCTTTAAAGAATTTTATTTATTTGCCTTTAATCCGGGCACTCAGGAGGCACAAGATCTCTGTGAGTTCAAGGCCAATCTGCTCTACATATCGGGTTGCTGGCTAAATTGGGACACCTTCTCTCAGGAAAAAAAAAAATTATGTCTAGGGTGTTTTGCCTAAATGTATGTTTGTGTACTATATGTTTGCTTGGTGCCCGGGAAGAACAGAAAAAGATATTGGTCCACTGGAAACGCAGTTCTGAGCCACTTGTGAACGCTGAGATTCTAACCTGGGTCCTCTGGGAGAGCCCGGCATGCTCTTACCTGCCGAGCCATCTCTCCAGCCTCTTACTCAGTTGTGTGTGTTTTAAAGTGAGTTGGGGGCTGAAGAGATGGCTCAGCAGTTCTGCAGACACACATGTAGGCAAAACACTCATATACACAAAACAGGTTTAAAAATATTTTTTAAGTAAATTGATTTTAAGGAAGGAGGAGCTCGCTGGCTAGACCCATGTAGGAGTTTCATTAATGGGTAGAGCAATCAACTCCGACTCGATCCACACGGGGTCCATGCTCATCTCTACTCCTCCGCCCACTTCCTAGTTTACTTTCCAGGGATTATTGTCTCCATGTTTCAGATGAGGAAACAGGCTTATTAAGGAAAGAAGCTCTGTGGCCCGTGCTCCTAATCCCTAGCATTTGGGATGTGGAGGGTCAGGAGTTCAAGGTCATCCTCGCCTACCCAGGGTGTTGGCGTTCAGACCGGGTGGACTACTTGAGCCCTTGTCTCAGACCCCACCCGACCCTCCGAAAGGAGAGCCCAGAGGGAGACCGCTAAATGAGGGGCTGGGGGTTCAGCCAAGGACCTTGACCTTCCTCAAAGCAGCCCTTGACGGCGGGACGCCCTGTCGTTGTGGAGGAGGGGACTCGGAGTCGGGTCTTGAGCGGAGTCGCCGGCTGCCTCGGCCCCAGCACCTGCCTAGACCCAAGAGTCCAAGCAACCCAGAGAAAGAGAGGCAGCGACTTTCGGCGAGGGACCCGTTGTCATGGGAACAAATACAGGCCTGAGGCGCGCGCATGCGCGCAGCCAGCACGAAGGGGGCGCCGAACCGGTGAAAGGTGACGTAAAACGCCCGGGGTGGGGCGGCAGGCTCGCGCGGTGGGAGCCGCGGCCTTCGGGGTGCACGGCGGAGGGAGGGCGCGAGGCGGCGAGGACGGAGCGTGCCCGGCGGCCGGCCGCACGCCACCGGAGCAGACCGCGGGGACCGGACTGGCCCGCGGCCGACGCCCCGCCTCTCGGACCTCGGGACTAATCGGATTGAAAGCGCGCCGGCCCCGGGCCCCGAACTCGCCAATTGAGGAGGACGGCGGTCACCGCCCAATCCGGGGCAGACAGGTGCGAGGTCCGGAAGGCGGAGGCCAATCGGGAGCGGTTGCGGCCTGCCGGGGCTGGGCCCAGCCAATGAGGAGGCTCGAGTGACAGCCGAGCGCGCCAATCGCGAGTGAGGAGCGGCCGTGCCCGCCCGCCCTTCCGGCCGGAGCTCTATTTACCAGGGGCGTGCAGCTCGCTTGCCAATCGGAGCGCGCCGGAGCGGCCGGACAGCCAACCCCGGAGGAGCGGCCGGCTGGCGGCCGCCGCACCCAGGAGTTGGGATGTCCTACAAACCTATCGCGCCAGCCCCCAGCAGTACCCCCGGCTCCAGCACCCCCGGACCAGGCACCCCGGTCCCTACAGGTGAGGTTCCAACTCCATCCTTGCTCGCCTTGTCCCGGCGGTCGAGTTTTGCACTACGGGGCCTGCTGGGCGAGCCTTGCTCGGCCTCAGTTTGCTGGCCAGAGAAGTGGGCGTGGTCACGTAGCGATCGTAGGTGGAGCGCTGGGGGGGAGGAAAGTGTCTCCGAAGTTGTTCGGCGTGGGATGAAGAGGCGTGCCTTTGGAGACGGCCAGGCGGACGGCCCTGGGTTTGGAAGGCTGCGGCGAGGCCCCTGTCACGCTCTGACCTCTTAACTCGTGCTGTTGCAGCCGGAAGTGTCCCATCGCCGTCGGGCTCGGTGCCCGGAGCTGCAGCACCTTTCAGACCACTGTTTAATGACTTTGGACCGCCCTCCATGGGCTATGTACAGGTGAGTGTGGCCAAGAGCTTGCTTATGGATGAGGACGAGCGATCCCCTCGGTGTCCCGAAGTCACTTCTCTATTTTTCTTTCTCTTTTGAAACAGGCTATGAAGCCCCCCGGTTCCCAAGGCTCTCAGAGCACCTACACGGACCTGCTATCTGTCATAGAGGAGATGGGTAAAGAGATCCGACCCACCTACGCTGGTAGCAAGAGTGCCATGGAGCGCCTGAAGAGAGGTCAGTGAAGCCATGGACCCACCCTTGTCCGTTCATTAAGACATCTGGGGTCAGTGCAGGACGCCTGGGCCAGCCTGGATTGGGCCAGAGCCTGTACCCAGATAAATGTTTCCAATGAATTTGAGTCAGTTTCCAAGTTGCCTGTTAACTCTGAGTGAATGGGAGGATTAGCTGAACCCGTAATCTCATCCAACCTCATTAGATTAGAGCTGCCCTTCCTGAACCTCGAAGGAGTTGGGGTGTCTTCCCTGAAGGGTGGGAGTTGTGGCCGTAGAAGGCTGCTGAGACCCTCTTCCCTCCCCATCCCCACCCCAGGTATTATCCACGCTCGGGCACTAGTCAGAGAGTGCTTGGCAGAGACAGAACGCAATGCCCGTACGTAACAGGAAGCACCTTGACCTCTTCGTCTGGACCTTTCTGGCCACTGCAGAGCACCTGCTTCTCCCTGGCCTTTGCCCCAAGTTGCTTCCTATCCTGGGCTTCCTGTCCTGTGTCCCTGGGTGGGCACCCTCTGGGAACCAGGCGGCAGCTCTTCCAGTTGGCTGTACAAACTGGGCCCTCTCTCTGCAGGAGCAAGTCTCATCCATGACCTGCTCACAGTGCTGATCCAACTGGAGCTTGCTCCTTTCTGTGGCCCCACCACATCGCACTTACTCTTTAACTAAGTCCAGGCCGCCTCCTCCCCCTCCAATAGGAGTGCAGAAGGCCTCCCTGCCTCATCTCTGGGGCCACAGCCGACTCTTTTTTTGGTGTGTCTTTTACTAAATATGCCCTTTTTGTATAAATAAAAGATGATTTGGAGTCATTCTCTTATCTCTGAGCCTTTCCGTGTGTGGTTCCTCTGGGGAAGCCTAAGTGGTCCAGGCAGAAGGGCAAGAGTAGAGCAGGAAGTGGGGAAGGCTGCTTGAACCTAGCTTTGCTTTGCCACCTCTTGCTCTGTGCCTTCCAGCTGGAAGAGTAGCTGAAAGGTCGGGCTATCTGTGGTGGGGAAGCTTGCATCGTGCGTTGCCGCCAGGGGGCAGCGCAGGGCCTCGGCTGCCTCCACAGTTGGAGGCACCTTTGGACAGCCTGAGCCTGGAGGGCCCTTCCTCTGGATTGGCAGGCATGCCTGGCAGGGTAGAAATACCAGTTCATTTAAGCCTCTCCCTTCAATGCCCTAATGCCCCTACACTACCCTCTGCTCTAAATTGTCTTTGGAAGGCTCTAAATACGCCGGGTCGCCGACTCCTCAGGGACACAGAGGCTCCCTTCCCCCAGCACCTTGACTTGATGCTGTTATCCACTGTCCCGACAACTTCCACCAGGCTGGGTGTGGCTCCATGAGCCAACCCTCGGTGTCTTGGTCTGTGTACAGAGTCGGAGCAGTTAGAAGGGTGGCCAAATTTGAGAACCTAGCAGGCATAAGTAGGGTCCGTTAAGGAAATGGCCCAGAGAATTGTAATGTCAGAGGCCTTTATCTGGGTGTGGAGCTGAGTGACCCTGAAATCCCAACCCTAGGCAGAGCCGAGTGAGAGCTAACTTTGGGGTGCAGCGTTTCCGCTAAGCTGGGAGCCAGCCAGGTCCAATTCCACCTCTTCCAACACACAGGAGGACTACCCCCCAGGGTGGGAAATGAAACCGAGAGTCCTTGGGCTGTCCAGACAGCACAGAAATAAAGAACTGGCACTTGGGGACCAGCCTCTTCCCCATCTGCCTTGGACAAGGAAGGCAGGGGCCTGCCCTTCCGCGCCGCGGGCGGGGCTGCCCCGACCCTGCTGGGGTGGGGAGGACTAGTCGGGCCCAGGAAGGGGGCGGGGCGGCCGCAGTGACGCGGCGGGGAGGGACAACAGGGGCGCCGGCGGGCAGACCGAGAGAAAGGTCGGGGCTATGGGCCGGCTCTGCGCCTCCAGAGGATCGGGCTCCATCTGGAATCCGAGGCCGGGACTCGGGGCACACCGGACTCCCACCTTGGGGCCGGCCGCCCCTGCCCGGGCCGGGAGAGGGGCGCCCGCCAGCAGCTAGAGGTGAGAGGGGACATCGGTGAGCGGGCGGGTCAGGAGCGCGCCTGGCGACGGAGACGCCGAGCAGAGGGAAGTGGAGTCCGAGGGCCTCTCTCCCGCCCGCCGGCCGCGAGGTGGGGGCGGGAGGGATGTCTGCAGCGGACTGTGGCGCCAGGCCGGGACGCAGGTGGGCAGAGCGGGCCTCCCAGGGCGGAGGCCGGAGGGCTACCGTGGACCGCTCCCGCACCAGCCCGCAGTGGGCAGCCTCGTGGGAAGATGACGGGGTGGCTGCAAGGACGAGGGCAAAGTCGGCGCAGACCGGGAGTGCAGTTCAGGACCGCGGTCCGCGCTGGCGTGGTGAAGGCAGGCTTGCAGGTCGCGGAGGGTTTTTTCTGGCACCGAGAGCCAAGTTAGCGTTAGCAGAGTCGCAGGGACGCCCGGGGGATGCTCCCTGAGAGACACCCTGGGGAACGAGGGTCGAGGTGGGTGTCTGCGAGTGGGACACACTCCGGGGCGGGGGGACGAAGTCGTGAAGGGGGCGGGTCCCTAAGGTTCTAGCCTCGGAGGGCGGGCGCGGCACGGAGGGATGCTGTTTCCGAGAGCGCTGGCCGCGGCAGCCGTGGAGACGCGAGGATGGCCTTGCGGCGTGTCGGCCCGCGTCCGCCGCTCTGGGGGGCCCGCGTCAGCGCGCGGTTGCCATGACGACGGGCGGGCGGGGGGCGGGGGCTGCGTGGAAAAGAGGTCAGCTCTGAGCCTTACTGCTGCTCCTGGCTCCGGCGGTGGCGCGGGAGGCAACACTGGGTTCGCCTCTGCCTCCCCTGCGGCGGGCCCGGGCATGGGGTTCCGCGGCCCGAGCCCCCCGGTGGCCGTGCGGGGCTCGGTACCGCGCACCACCGCCCTGCACTGACTGACGCGCGGTACCCTGCGCTAGGAGGAGCGGAGGCCGCACGCGGTCACCGGAGCGTCTTCAGGATGCTCGTCAAGGAGTACCACATCCTGCTGCCCATGAGCCTGGATGAGTACCAGGTGGCCCAGCTCTACATGATCCAGGTGAGAACGCTGGGGAAGGCTGCACTGAAGCGATGCTTCAGAGTGGAGTGGAGAAGGAATTCACAGGCCGCTGGGGGATAGTCCTGCTGGATCCCCTAAGCAGTTCCGTTAGTGGGTTCTTTTTAGCCCAGAGGAGGAAAGAGAGACATCCTTTTTGGATATTCAAGCGGAAGTGTCGAACAGAAGGGCAGGAAAGGCCAAGTGGTGCTTTCCATCCATTAAATGCCCAGCCTGCTCAGCCCACATATGGTCTCCTTTAATCCTAAAATCGGTAATCCTGTGGGGGAAGGGAATGCAGTTTATGAGGAGATTGGGGAGTCAGGGACACTAAGTGGTAGGTAGGTTAAGCGGGAAGGGGTTCTAGGGAAAAGTGTAGAATTCTGGCATTCCCAGATCAGAGAGGAGGCATCTGGATCAGGCCTGCAAACTGTGGCAGGGACAGGGCAGGCAGGGACTAAATGGTGAGGAAAGGCATCTGGCCTTGGGCCGTGAGAACGATGCTGGATCAAGGCGTGTCATTGGGGCTTCAGGGGGTGTGAGGAAGGTCTGCTCTCTAGGGCTATAGGATAAGTGTTTGTGAGGAGAGAGGACCACATTCTACCTTGGGGCGGAGTAGGCCACATTGGGGCTGCAGAGTTACAAAAGAACAACTGGAGGCTCTGGAAGGATATCACAGGAGCTGGGAAGGGGACGAGCCAAGTCTGAGAGGTGTGGTCTTGTTGCTACTTCTTGAACCTACTCATCATATCCTACTACCAAGCCCCCAGCCTCCAGCCCCCATGCACGCACACGCTCATGCGCACCCCACCACCCCGCATGTTCAAGTGACCATCTTACCAGCACTCGGTGCCCAGCTCTTCACCCTTGCTGTGCCTTCTTTTCCTCAAAGCGCTCGCCGGCCTCCTGTCTTCTGTTTCCCTCTGCTGCAGCTTCAGTTGTGGCAGGAGTAGGTGCTGTTTGTCAACAGATACCAGTTCTGCATCCCAACCAGTTACTAACCAGATCGAGTGCTAGGCTGCAGAAACCCATGGGAACTGGGCAGAACCTCTGATCCCGACCTCAGGAAGTTGCAGGGACGTGGAAAGGCTGGGCTGGCTGTAGAGACAGCTCGGCCACTAAAAGCATTTGGTGCTCTTGCAGAGGACCTGGATTTTTGTTGTTGTTGTTGTTGTTCCCAACACCCACATGGCAGCTCCCAGGTTCTGGGGATCCAGTGCCCCCTTCAGGTACCAGATGTGCGTGTGATGCACGCATGTTTACGCAGGCCAACACTCATACGCTTAAGTAAACCTTTTTAAAAAAGGGTTAATGCAAAGACTCAGAACCAACCTGATGACCCCAGGAGGGAAGCTAGGGGCTGAGTTCCCCCATTCTCTGTCCTGGGCTGCAGAAAAAGAGCCGTGAGGAGTCAAGTGGTGAGGGCAGCGGTGTGGAGATCCTGGCCAACCGGCCCTACACAGATGGGCCTGGAGGCAGTGGACAGTACACACACAAGGTGTATCACGTGGGATCCCACATCCCAGGCTGGTTCAGGGCATTGTTGCCCAAGGCTGCTCTGCAGGTAGAAGAGGAATCCTGGAATGCTTATCCGTACACCCGAACACGGTGAGTACATGAGGTAGGCACAGGCTCAGGACTGCGAAGGAAACCGTGCCGAGTGCACGGCAATGATTTTCTTACTGCCCTCTGCCAGGTACACCTGCCCCTTTGTGGAGAAATTCTCCATTGAGATAGAGACCTACTACCTGCCTGATGGCGGCCAACAGCCTAACGTCTTCAACCTGAGTGGGGCTGAGAGAAGACAGAGAATCCTGGGTGAGGCCTTCTTGGCCCCCCCCCACCCGCTGTTACCTTGGTGGGCAGTCTCCGACAAGCCCCAGTTCTTAAGTCTCATCCTCCTGTCTCTGAGAGGCTTCCCTCCTAATCCCTTGGGGTGGTGGGGTAGAGATCAGGACAGGGGCTGGCTTTGCTTAGTGCTGGACTGAAACCCCTTCAGATACCATCGACATCGTGCGGGATGCAGTGGCCCCCGGAGAGTACAAAGCAGAGGAAGACCCTCGGCTGTACCGCTCAATCAAAACAGGCCGAGGGCCACTGGCTGATGACTGGGCGCGGACGGCAGCCCAGACAGGACCTCTCATGTGTGCCTATAAGCTGTGCAAGGTTGAGTTCCGCTACTGGGGCATGCAGGCCAAGATTGAGCAGTTTATCCATGATGTCGGTGAGCATCCGGATGAGGGGTATCCAGCATGCGCCAGGCCCGTGTTTGGAGCCGGAAATGCTCCCATCCACTGGGGACATGGCAGCATGAAGCCATCATTTCCATCTAGGGTAGAACACAGACAAGGGGAGGGTGGGGCTAGTGTAACCTGGCTAGGAGTCAAGGGAGCCTGCTTTGAGATACCTGAAAGAATCAGAAGAGCAAGAAGATGGCAGCATGGTCTCTGAGGTCTACACTGTCTCCGATACCCAAAGACGTTGCTATCTTTGTGATGCCTCTTTGAGTTAGGTGATACCGAGAGACTCTCAGGAGGGGTCACCAGCCCTCCCAGGACTTGCTAAGAAGTATTTTGATTCCATTGCTGTTTTCCTCCGGGTGCCCTCCTTTCCCCAGCACCCAGGGTCACAGCCATGGCCCTGATAAAGAAGACCCAGTCTAAGCCTCTTCATCCCCCAGAGTTGCTGCTTATCCCTGCTTACTTGTCAGCTCGTAAAGTGGGCCACATGCACACACATACAAGGACCATTCCCGGGCGGTAGAGTCCCATAGCCAGGTTCTACTTTATCCACTCCCAACCCCCTGCAGCTGTCCCAGCAAGCCATCGCAGCACTTTAATATTCCTTTCTGACATGAGAAAAGGGTGAGGACAGATCGTGACAGCCAGTGCCTGAGTGACTGACATGTACCAGATCCTTTACTGCAGGGTCCCCTTCAGCACTCATGACACCCCTTTAAGACCAGAGCTACTGCCATTCCCATTTTGCAGGTGTTAAACTGAGTTTAAAGCATCCCTGTGATGCTTTTGGAAAAAGCACAAGCAGGAAAGTGGAAGTCACTGACACGTAACCTCTCTTAGGATGCTAATGCATTTCCTTCCAAGGGTTTGTAATTCAACCATTATTACTTTACTCCCTCGATTCATCGGGGTCTCTTAACTCTATGTCTCCCCTTAAGATGAAAATAACCCAGAATGGGTATCGTCTTTCACTTCATCCTCTGAGGATTGCCAGGATTTCCATTAACTATTAACACCTTCATTAACCATGACATTTCATTAACTATTACCACCTTCATTAATTCTTAGCTCCTCAGCAGGAAGCCAGCTGAAAGCAAGCCTCAGCCACGGTCCTGTCTGCTAGAGGGACGGGGTCAGAGTGTCCAGAGAAATAGACCAGAAAGGACAGGGAGACAAATGCCCCCGTCTCCTGGCCTGTTCCTTAGATAGCTCAGGCCCTGCTCTACTCTGTGGTTCTTGGTAGGTGGTGTGCCTCAGGGAGCCATTGCCTAACCTTGAGGACTGGGCATCTGGGCATGTGGCTGCACCGGTGGGGAAGTGGGGGTGGGAGGCGTGGTTCTGATGTCTGGGGTGCCTGCAGGTCTACGTAGGGTGATGCTTCGGGCCCATCGCCAGGCCTGGTGTTGGCAGGATGAGTGGATAGAACTGAGCATGGCTGACATCCGGGCACTGGAGGAGGAGACGGCACGCATGCTGGCTCAGCGCATGGCCAAGTGCAACGCTGGCAGTGAGGGTCCTGAGGTCCAGACCCCTGGGAAAACCAGCACTGAGGCCCGGCCGGGGACCAGCAGTGCCGGCACCCCCGATGGGCCCGAGGCCCCTCCTGGCCCCGAGGCCTCGCCAGATGCCAGCTTTGGAAAGCAGTGGTCCTCATCGTCCCGTTCTTCCTACTCATCCCAGCACGGAGGTGAGACTGGGTGCAGGAGCCAGGGATGGGAGGGAGACACCTGCCCCGCCTGGGCTCCCAAGCTGAAGCCCAGGTGGTCCTGCAGGTGGCGTGTCCCCACAGAGCTTGTCTGAGTGGCGCATGCAGAACATTGCCCGAGACTCTGAGAACAGCTCCGAGGAAGAATTCTTTGATGCCCATGGTCAGCACAGAAGACACGTGTGGAGGGGGGAGGTCTCCGAGCAATCCTAAGACACCCCGCCCCGTGACACAACCCCCTGTCCCCTCAGAAGGTTTCTCAGACAGCGATGAAGTCTTCCCCAAGGAGATGACCAAGTGGAACTCCAATGACTTCATCGATGCCTTCGCCTCCCCGACCGAGGTGGAGGGGGTGCCAGGTAAAGACCTGGCCTCAGGGTGCCAGGCACCCCCCACCCCCTATGTGGTAGCCACTAGCACCACGTGATGAGCAGGCACTTAAATGCGGGTTTTATTTTCTCATATTGTATTTTAATTCATTTCAGTATAAATTGCCACGTGTGGCTTGCGGCCATTATGTTGTTCCCCTGAGGAGGTTGCTGATGCCGTTTTGTTTAGCTTTTGGGATTTTGTTTGGCGGTAGAACACTTAGGCTTGCTAGGCTAGTGCTCTACCACTCAATCCCCAATCCTGTGGTTTGCTGTATCACATGGGTCAGGATGAGAAGTTCGCTCAACACTTTGTGGCAACATCCCAGGGCCAGCATGAGGGAAAAAGCTTAAAATGTAAAGTGGCCTGGAGGATTGGGTGAGAGTGAGATAGGGAGTATCGGGTAGTCATCATGACTAGGGTACCTGAAGTGCCAAGGAGAGGATCCCAGTGGCCTTTGGTGCCCCCTCACTGGCTCTCCCTTGCCTTAGATCCTACAGTCATGGCTACCAAAGGCATTGAAGATGGGGCCCGAGTTCCCAGGGACTCAGAGGCAAGTATGTTCAACTACCGTATGCCCGTGTTCTTCTTGTTTTCTGACTGGCCACTGATACCCCGTACCCCATCTCGTCCTCAGGGCCTAGATGGAGCGGGGGACCTAGGGGTCGAGGCATGCTCTGTGCATGCCCTCTTCCTCATCCTACACAGCGGCAGCATCCTGGACTCCAGCCCTGGAGACACCAACTCCAAGCAGGCCGATGTGCAAACACTGAGCACAGCCTTTGAGGCCGTCACCAGGGTCCATTTCCCTGAGGCCCTGGGCCACGTGGCGCTGCGGCTGGTGCCCTGCCCACCCATCTGCGCGGCTGCCTATGCCCTCGTCTCCAAGTACTGGCCAGGGTTGGAAGGGTGGAGCACACACAGGGTCCCCAAGGGGCAATCATCTATTTGGGGGACTCCCAAGATCAGGAAGGTCCTGGGGGTAGAGACAGAAATCACATGCCTGGATTGGTCCTGGTCACGAATGGACTGATTCTAGATTGGTTTGTTTGATTTTGCTTTTATGGCTATTTTATATGTATGGGTGTTTTACCTATATGTATATCTGTGTACCACGTGTGTGCTTAATGTCCAGAGACCAGAAGATATCTGATCCTCTGGGAACTGGAGCTACAGACAGTTCTGAGCTGCCACGTGGGTGCTTGCGACCAAACCCAGGTTCTCTGGATGAGCAGCCAGTGCTCTTAACTGTTGAGCCATCGCTCCAACCCCTGACTTTGCTTTTCTGAGAGATGGTCTCACTCCAGCCCACGTTGGCTTGGAACTCATTATAGCTGAGATTGGCCTCAACTTGTGGGAAAGTAATTCTGTGGTTGGGGGGGGTCACTACAATACGAGGAACTGGATTAAAAGGTCACAGCGTTAGGAAGGTTGAGAACCACTGCTCTAGAGGGCTGGGGTCACCGGGTGAGGCATCATGCCTGGGTACACACAGACCCGATCGATGGTTCCACTGGCAATGCCTCTCAGGTCTGACGCCCCGCAAAGGACACTTGCTGGCAAGAGCAGGGGAGCTGGTGGCAGTGGTTAAACTGAAGGCCCCCACCCACCCACCACCCCTTCTCCTCCCGCAGCCTGAGCCCGTACAGTCATGATGGCGACAGCCTGTCCCGCTCCCAGGACCACATCCCACTGGCTGCCCTGCCGCTGCTGGCCACCTCATCCTCCCGATACCAGGGTGCCGTAGCCACGGCCATCGCTCGCACCAACCAGGCCTATGCAGCTTTCCTGCGCTCGCCAGAGGGCGCGGGTTTCTGCGGGCAGGTCAGGGGTTAGACAGGCTCCCAAGAAGCAGCCGGTGCCCATGCAGCTGTGGCCCCCTCTGGGTGGCGACAGAGCCTCTCAGCTGTGCCGCCTTCTCCCCCAGGTGGTGCTGATCGGAGATGGTGTCGGTGGCATCCTGGGCTTTGATGCACTCTGCCACAGTGCCAGTGCGGGCACCGGGAGTCGGGGCAGCAGCCGCCGTGGGAGCATGGTCAGTGTGGCCAAACCCAGCCTCCTCAGGAGGGGGGTTGTCTCCTTCTCTAGGTCTCTGCCCTGCTGGAATGTGGCCTCTTTGCATGTGGGCAGGACCCCAGCTGCAAAGTTGAGTCTCCTCTGGGACTCTGCCCAATCCAACCCCAAGCCTGCCTCCTCGCTTCCAAAGTCAGTGGGGATCAGACGGTCTCAGGCCTAAGGATGCTTCTGTCCTCTGTTCCTTTCAGAACAATGAGATGCTCTCCCCAGAGGTGGGTCCAGTACGGGACCCGCTGGCAGACGGGGTGGAGGTGCTGGGTCGCGCCAGCCCAGAACCCTCAGCCCTACCTGCTCAGCGTACCTCCGGCGACACCGCCAATCCTGAGCCTGATGGCTCTCAGAACAGGTGACATCCCTGCCCAGTAACCCCTACCATTAGCATAGGCTGGACCTCAGAGGCAACAGCACTGAATGTCTCTTTCCCTTACAGCCTGCAGGTAGCTTCCGCCTCCACCTCCTCTGGAGAGCCCCGTCGGGCAAGCACAGCCTCCTGTCCACCTGGCAGTTCTGAGGCTCCTGAGGGCCCCACCAACACTGCTCGCCTGGACTTCAAGGTCTCAGGCTTCTTCCTCTTCGGCTCCCCACTGGGTCTGGTGCTGGCTCTACGCAAAACCGTGATGCCCGCCTTGGAGGGTGAGCCTCTGGGGTGAAGGGGAGGGCTTATCTGCTTCTGTTTGCTCCTTCCCCACCTCTGCTAGCCTTGCTGGCTCACCTGAGACGGGTATTTACTCACTGTCCTTCATCGCTGTGAAGGAATGGCCTGGCTATCGGGAAAGGTGGAAGGCCTGGAAAGGATATCAGGAGGAGCATATTGGGGGGAGTGGGGAACGAATTCTATGTAGGAAAGGGCTCCTGAGGCTGCAAAGTTGGCTTTGTGGCTAAGAGCACTGGTTGGTAATAGGACCTGGGTTCAATTCCTAGCACCCACATGGCAGCTCACAACTGTAACTCAGTCGCAGAGCATCTGAGAGCCCTTTCTGACCTTCATGCGCATCAGGCTCGCATACATACAGGAAGGGAAAACACTCATACACATAAAAGAAATAAATCTAAAGGGAAATTTAAGAAATTCTTTTAAAAGGCGGCGCTCTCACATAGGAAGCGCTCCATCTCAAGACTCAGCAGCCACTGAAGGCTTCCACTGCTGCTTGGCCAGGAAAGCCCTGCAATGCCTGGCTTAACCATCCCTCCCTCTGCACCCCCACAGCCCGGGCATACTAGCACACACCTTTAATCTCAGCACTTAGCACTTTCAAGGCAGAGGCAGGCCTTGTGAGTTCAAGGCCATCCTGGTCTGCAGAGAGCGCTGGGACAACCGGGGTTATAGAGAGAGACCCTGCCTACAAACAAACAACAAACTCCACCTTCTCTGTCTCATGGGTACACAGTGGCTCAGATGCGTCCAGCCTGCGATCAGATCTACAACCTCTTCCATGCCGCTGACCCCTGTGCCTCCCGCCTGGAGCCCCTGCTGGCCCCCAAGTTCCAGGCCATCGCCCCCCTGGCTGTGCCTCGTTACCAGAAGTTTCCCCTCGGAGATGGCTCATCCCTGCTGCTGGGTACAACTCCCCCCTGTCCCCAGCCAAAGTTAAGAGGGGAGAGGGAGTCAGTAAAAGTCAGCAGGTAGCCCCCACACACAGGCAACCTCTCAGGGTACAAGGTTCCTTCCCCTTGTCCCATAGGCAGCCAGGATTCCTAGGACCTTTTGACTTGTGTCAAGTAGGAGCCAGTGACTAATCTAGAGAGACTGAGGAGCACTGGCATGTCACCGAGCACACGGCTGCTGTGCCCTTGTGTGAGGTTGCACCGTGGCCTCCATGTGCACGTGGTTGAACGTACTAGGGGGAAACGTGTAAACGTTTGCATGTTTGGGGTGGCAGGCATTCTGGTAGGAATGTAGTTGGCTACTAGGCACAGCCAGGGACAACACTGTTCCTCCCTGAAAACAAAAACCAACAAACAAAAAACCGGAAAGTCTTCAGCCTCAGCCAAGCAGAGGCTCAAAGGACACATAGTAAGCCCAGGAGCTGCGTTATTCTGGGGCCTCTGGAAGAAGAGACATGGGGCAGCCCTGCCCAGCCTGGGGCTCAGGTTGGTCCTCTTCCCCAGCCGACACTTTGCAGACGCACTCGGGCCTCTTTCTGGAAGAGCTGGAGATGATGGTGCCCTCCACGCCCACCTCGGCCAGTGGTGCCTTCTGGAAGGGCAATGAATTAGGCAACGAGCCAACAGCCCAGCCATCAGCCCCCAGCACCACCAGCGAGGTGGTTAAGAGTAAGTCAGCTCTACTGACCCGCACTGTCAGCCTGTCATTTCATAAAGTATACACACTGTCCCAGGTAGACGGAGAGGAGGGAGGGGAGAACCCCCATTTGCCAGGTAGATGGGCGGTGGGCAGCAGACTGCCCTGACTCGCTGCCCACCATGGCTGTGTAGTCCTGGAACGCTGGTGGGGAACCAAGCGGATCGACTATTCCTTGTACTGCCCCGAGGCGCTCACCGCCTTTCCCACGGTCACGCTGCCCCACCTCTTCCACGCCAGCTACTGGGAGTCAGCCGATGTGGTGGCCTTCATTCTGCGCCAGGTGAGTGCAGTCCGGGATGTGGGCCAGCGGGCAGACGGGAAGCACAGGACTGTGGAAGAAGGCTGTTGTTTCCTGCCTGGTGTCCTGAGCAGGTCATTGAGAAGGAGCAGCCGCAGCTGACGGAGTGTGAGGAGCCGTCTGTCTACAGCCCTGCCTTCCCCAGGGAGAAGTGGCAGCGCAGACGCACACAGGTCAAGATCCGGGTAGGTGTCCAGCTGCAGGGACCAGCCTGTCTCCCCGGCATCCTCCTAAGTCCCGCCCTCAGGGGCCTGGCCTCATACCCTCCTTGCCTCGGCTCTGCCTCTGGAAACCTCAGTTTCTGCTGGTTGTTAGCCTCATTCACCCTGACCTGACTTCCTCAGCATCCTGTCAGACAGCTCCCTGGCCACGTACTTAGTATGGGTCCACAGATGTCCACATGCTTAGCCTCCATGGTCTCCCACGGCAGCCCTATCTCCTTCATGCCCCTCCCTCAGAGTGGCCCTGAATCCACCCCTCCGCCAATCCTTCCTCCCTACAGTCGCTTCCTTATCCAGTCTCAGCCCTACCCTCTCTTTCCCACCAGAATGTCACTTCCAACCATCGGGCAAGTGACACTGTGGTATGTGAAGGCCGTCCCCAGGTGCTGAATGGGCGCTTCATGTATGGACCATTGGATGTGGTTACACTCACTGGAGAGAAGGTCAGGACCAGATCCCATGCTCCTGCTGTTTCCTACCTTGCCCTAACAGCCGATGAGCTGTGGGGCTTGAACCCGTCCCTGTCTAGCCACCCTCTGCTCTCACCTGCCTGTCAAATGGCGCACAGCAGCTCTGCCTCCACAGCCCCTCCACCCCCTTCCAGGTGGACGTCTATGTCATGACACAGCCACTGTCGGGCAAGTGGATCCACTTTGGCACAGAGGTCACCAACAGCTCAGGCCGCCTCACCTTCCCGGTGCCCTCAGAACGTGCACTGGGCATTGGTGTCTACCCTGTACGCATGGTGGTCAGGTGAGCAGCAGGTTTTGGGGCTCCTGCGGGGCTGGGCTCCGACAGCCATGTCCCACTCCGCTCATGCCATGCCTCCCTGGACCACAGGGGTGACCACACCTATGCTGAGTGCTGCCTGACTGTGGTGGCCCGAGGCACAGAGGCTGTGGTCTTCAGCATTGATGGCTCTTTCACTGCCAGCGTCTCTATCATGGGCAGCGACCCCAAGGTGCGCGCCGGTGCTGTGGACGTGGTCAGGTAGGAACCTCAGCCCCGCTGGCCACAATGACTGGTCATCACTCTGGACCGTGAGCTGACAGGCCTCCATCTACAGGCACTGGCAGGACTCAGGCTACTTGATTGTGTACGTAACGGGCCGGCCGGACATGCAGAAGCACCGGGTGGTAGCCTGGCTGTCGCAACACAACTTCCCCCACGGTGTTGTCTCCTTCTGTGATGGCCTCACCCACGACCCACTGCGGCAGAAAGCGATGTTTCTGCAGAGCCTGGTGCAAGAGGTACTGTGGCTGAGAATGGCCCCACCCCGCCCACACGCACCCCATTCCCCATGACAGTGGTGCCCCTCCTGTCAACTTGGACCTAATGAGGTCTTTGTGGCCCTGCTCTCCTGAGGGCCCTTGTCCTTGGGGCCAGCAGGGTAGACTGAGCTGTGTTGACTAGGACCTTGTCCCCATCTCACAAATAGCAGTGCCCCCGAAACAGCCACTCGGAAATGCACACCATGCCCGCGGCCCTCTGGCTCCGCCCTCAGGGCTGCTGACTGGCTTCTCAACAGGTAGAACTGAACATTGTGGCTGGATACGGGTCGCCGAAAGATGTTGCGGTGTATGCTGCGCTGGGACTGTCTCCAAGCCAGACCTACATTGTTGGCCGCGCTGTGCGGAAGCTGCAGGCGCAGTGTCAGGTGAGGGCCGAGGGAAGGCTGGGAACAGAATTTCAGGACCAAGGCAATGTGTTGAGTCAGTCCTACAAGAGAGGGCAGGTCTTTGCGGCACCAGTGACTATTCCTCCTACGACAGGGGCCATGGGCTGTACCTGCTGTCTATAAACTAGAAGCGGTCACAGAGGCTGTGATTATTCAAGGTCCCAGATACTGATCTTCCTCCTGCCTTGGGCAGGTGCATTGGCCTTTCTGAGCCTCTTCTGTGGGTTGCAAACGATGCTAGTGCTATCTGTACCCATTAGCTTATAACAAAGGTCAAAGGCTCAGGGCTAGGCCTGAGTGCTCACTAAATGCCAAATGCTGTTACTTCCCCAAGATGCCAGCTTGAGGATGAGTCAGGTCCAGAGAGAGGCAGACTGGGGAGTAGAGCGAAGCTGCCTGGCTGAGTCTGGGGATACTATGTACTGGAAGGTGGCTTCCGGTCAGCTAAGCCAGGCCGCCACTTGCCGGCATCACTCGGTGCCTCCCCTGTGCAGGAGCCTCAGGAGAACAGGGAGGGCAGAGTATGGGCTTGAGGCTGGCAGTCCCCTCACCCCTGCCTCCTTCTGCCCACAGTTCCTGTCGGACGGCTATGTGGCCCACTTGGGCCAGTTGGAGGCAGGCTCCCACACCCATGCCCCCTCAGGGCCTCCAAGAGCTGCTCTGGCCAAGAGCAGCTATGCTGTGACCGCCCCCGTGGACTTCCTCCGCAAGCAGAGCCAGCTGCTTCGCTCCAGAGGCCCCAGCCAGGTCGACCGCGAGGGTCCAGGAACACCTCCCACCGCCCTGGCCAGGGGCAAGACTCGAAGCATCAGCCTAAAGCTAGACAGTGAAGAGTGAGCAAACGTGGCGGGACCTGGGTTATTTATTGATGCTCACGGGGCGTCAGTGGCTGTGTGGGAGGCTGGGGCCTAGACTTTTGGCCCCAGCCCTGCACTCACAACCTGTGTGGTTACTCCTCAGTATTACTTCCCTTTGTGGGGGGGAGGGAGGACCTAGCCCCCAAGGAAGAAAGGAGGGAGTAGGCTAGGGACCAGCAGCTTTTCCAGTGTGTGAACCTATAAAAATAAACAACTGCACTCTACCGAGGGCCTGCCTGTCTGGGGCACTCAAGTGCTGAAAGGGACTAGGACCTACTCAGGGTCATTAAGTAGGGCCAGGTTGGAGGCCCATTTGCTTTCCCCAAGGGTCCTGGCTGTTCTTCCCTAGGTCACTTCCTGGATAGTCTGCCTATTCCTTCTCCTGCCCCCAACCTCAGACAGTGTTTGAGTTTATGAGAGTCACATGGCTTCTTGCTTTGCAGATCTCCTTCACCTCTGCCCCATAGGAAATTTCTGTCTCCAAAAGCCAAAGCCAGGGGACTGTGGGACCTGGAACAGGAATAGAGTGGACTGTATGGGCCATTCCTGCTTTATCTACTACTTAATATTAGAGGTTCCTGCGGACACCCAGTACTAGCCAGAAAGAAACACCCACAGAGACCTTAGAACAGACCAGTAGGGAACTAGTGAGATCCTGATCTCTTGCTGACCACTGAGCACCGAGCACCTAGCCAGTGATGATCAGCCTTTGGGATGGAGATAAATAAGGCCTTTATATACAGAGAAGCGCAGAGTGGCAGTGGGCTGGGCAGGGCAGGACCAAGGCCCTGTCAGTGGGAAAAGATGCCCCGGAAACGGGCCTTGTCCTCCTCGTCCTTCTGCCGGATCCTTGTCTCCAGGGCCCGCAGCTCTCTGCTTACCACAGGCGCCAGGGCAGGGTCTAGCTCCAACACCTTGGCAAAGTCAGCCTGGGCTTCCTGGGCATTCCACACAGCAGCATGGGCCTTACCCCGCTTGAAGTAAGCCTTGACATTGTCTGCAAGGACACCAGAAAGCAGAAGGCACGCAAGAGGCATGAGAGAAGAGTAGCCAGCCTGTCTTCTGGCACCTGCGCCTACCCTGGGGAGAGCTGGCCTACTCTCTGAACAGCAGACCAATGCTACCCCACCCTGTTGTACCACCCGTACTTCCTGGATACAACCCTTGCCCTGCTGGGATGGGAGCTCTGGTTAGACTCTTGTGGGGGGCTCAGATGTCATCGCTGAGCACTGGGCCCCAGTGCCCATTGCGCTGGGCAGGAGGGGGTCAGGCTGGACTGCCCAGGCCTGGTGCTCACCATCATACTTGTTGAGGATGGAGGAGCAGTGGTCCAGCACCTCGTAGTACTCCTGAGCCACCAGCTTGCACTGGCAATAGTTGAGCAGCAGTGGTGTGATCTGCAGGTCCAGCTGGATCCAGTCAGGTGACCCAGGCTGCTCCTGGGGTGTGTGGGGGCAGGCAAAGTGTAGATGCTGAGACCTGGCCCTAGCCCTGGCTTCCCCCATGTGGCCCCACTGTGGCCTCTGAGTGTACCTTCATCTGCAGGTTCTTGAGGCAGGCGATGGCATCGTAGTACTTGGCGGCAGCCTCTTTGACCTGCCCCTCGCGGTATAACCGGTTGCCCTCTTGGTGGATGAGTGGTACTGCCTTTGCCTTCTCCTCATCTGTCATTGCCCATGGGTCCTGCTGATAGGTGCCAGGACTCTCCACCTGCCAGGGCAGGGGCCAGTTCAAGGCAGAGCTCATGGGGCATCTCGGAGTCTTCTGCAGCAAACCCATCCAGTACAAGGCTGGCTGGTCCTTGCTGAAACCATGTCACCTGATCACTGGTTTCTCAGTACCCACTCATCAGCACTTCTGCGCCCAGCCAGACTGAGTACAAAGTACTTCATGAAACAGTGAAAATGATGACAAGCACCCATACCCTGTGTCCCATTGAATATAACCTATATGGACAAAAGGAACTACCTAAACCTTCAAAGCATGGCCCGCTGGCCAGCTGTGCAGGAAAAGATGGGCTCATGGACAAAGGACAGAAGAGGCAAGGTGGGTGGGTGGTCAGTCCTCCCCAAAGAGGTGATCACTGAGGCGAAGTGTGGGGCCCTAGGAATGTCCACATAGTTTTCCTACCCTTGCTCTTTCCACAGACCAACCGTGGACAGCAGGGTGTAGTGCGGAGGTAGGGCTAATGTCCCCTTGAGACGGAGAGGGGCCCTTACCTTCAGCATCTCAATGTGGAAGATGAGAGGCTGAGGGTTCTGCTGCAGGGCGTCCAAGTCCGAATGGCCCAGGGAGTTGTGCTCATGCATCTGAGCAATTCCACAGCAATGCCGCTGGCCCTCCAAGGGGTCCTTGCCCTCAGCGATGTTGCGGAGGCTCTTGGCCACCAGTGGATACAGGACTACATGCTGCAGGAAGGCAGCACAAGAAAAGCTTCACCATCACCATCCATACAAAGAAAATCAGGAGGGTTTTCTCCCTCTAGTGCCTTTTTCTTTTTTTCTCTTTTTTTTTTGGGGGGGGGGGTTGGGTGGGAGGGTGGTTGGAGACATGGTTTCCTTGTGTACCTGACTATCCTGGAACTTGCTCTGTAGACTAGGCTGGCCTCAAACTCAAGAGATCTGCCTGCCTCTGCCTCTTGAATGCTGGGATCAAAGGTGTGCGCCACCACTGTCCAGCTGCCTCTGGTGCCTGTCTACCCTTTCAGTAAAGCCCTCAGCTTTGCCATGATCTCTGGCCACCTAATCAAGCACCTGCCTAACTCACAAACGCACAGACCAGCAATTCACTCCTGTCCCTGTCCGTCTAGATACAGTCTTGCTCTCTCCTTTCTCCCATCTCCCCTCCCGCTTCTCTTCTTCTTAGGGATGAAGCCCACAGCCAAGCTCCTTATCACATCCTGCCCCCAGCACCACCTCTTCCTTCTCCTGCTCCACGTCTATTCATGTCAAGGCCCATCTCAGCTGGGCGCAGGGCAGCAGCTTCAAATCCCCAGGGGAGCTGGCTTGTGGTGGTGCACACTTTAGGAGGTAGATCCCTGAGCCCTGAGTTCAAGGACACCCTGTTCTACATAGTGAGCTCCAGGACATTCAGGACTATAGAGAGACCCTGTCTCTAAAAACAGACAGACAGACAGACAGACAGACAAAAAGTCCCCAGGGGGAACTACCTGGCACATTGCTACACCTATTATCCTATCTACTCAGGAAGCTGAGGCTGGAGGATCATTTGAGTCTGGGAGTTCAACAGCATCTTGGACAGTACAGAAATCCAAAACAACAAAACAAAAACCAGGGGCTCAGAGGGTCAAGTGTGAGGACTTGAGTTTCCAGTCACAGCACCCATGTCTAAGCTGTGTTTGAGTGACCCAGACTGCCTGTGACTGCAGTGCTGGGAGGTAGAGAAGGGTGTGTCCCTGGAGTCCATTAGCCATTCTAGGGTGCATGCACGCACGCACACTAAAATCAAAATAAGTGCTTCTACAGAGTGGGCCTGGGTGTGTGGCTCTGAGGTGGGATATTTGCCTAGCATGTTTGACGCCCTGGGTTCAGTCCTCATTACCATGATTAAAAAAGAAAAAAGCTCTGACAAGATGGAAACAGAAGATGACTTAACCTAGAACACTCCCCTCAGAAAAGATGCAGGGACAGTGGGATTCAATGACTCCCCACGGCCCCTGCTCTCTGCACACAGTGGACTGCCTGGCAGACATTCACATGCCGATGCCTCTGGACATAGGGC
Organism: Pachyuromys duprasi; assembly: GCA_028658305.1. Taxonomy (NCBI): domain Eukaryota; kingdom Metazoa; phylum Chordata; class Mammalia; order Rodentia; family Muridae; genus Pachyuromys; species Pachyuromys duprasi. The sequence continues at coordinate 21,788,770 of CM053762.1, forward strand.
TCCGGGTTGGTTCCATTTGGGAACAAGAAGTAAGAAAAACCCAGTTACGAGGCTGGAGAGATGGCTCAGCAGCTAAAAGCATTGAATGCTTTTCCAGAGGATCTGGGTTCAATTCCCGGCACCCAAGTGTCAGCTCACAACTGTCTTATGTAACTCTACAATCTGACACCCTCACATAGACACACATGCAGACAAAACACCAATACACATAAAAAAAAAAATGTTTAAGAAAGAAAAAAAGCCAGTTCCCATCATACATGGGTGCAACCAGACAGTAGGCCAGATCCTGATCATGCAGGGAACGAGGGTAGGAGAACCCAGAGGAGAGTTTCAAGGAAACCTCTAACAGCCAGGGGAAAACTTCCTAGCAGTGATTGCCAGGAATTGGCTTTGCAGTATGAGGGATGGGCCTGGCTACAGGAAATGAATGGGAAGGACAGGCAAAGGGCTACACAGGAGGAAACGTTAGCAGGGACCAGACTCCAAGGGACATGTGAGCAACCACGTTATGCACCACCCTAACAGTGACCACGAGCAGTAAAAGTATGAAGTAATGGGTTCTATGGGCCATTTGCACGTAAGAAAGAGTCCCCTGGTTAACGGACAGGAAAGAGAATAGAGGCCAGGACGAAAGTCAGGAGACTGGTGATAGTTTGGAGACAGTGCTGAGATTAAAGGCGTGCACCACCGTCTCCTGGCTTAATTTAGAGAAAGTTCGTGGCTAAGCCAGGGCAGGAGACCCGAGGGTAAAATATAGGGCATGGCGACACATATGCCACAGACCCCAGGATTGATACCTTGACGTCACAGAGGAACTGGGCGATCTCCCCCTCACGCATGCTGCACACGATCGTCTCCCACACGGGCAACTTGAACTTCTTGCCAATGATGAGCTCCATGGGCTTGCCACGTGTTCGGCTGTCATCCAGTACAGATCCCTCATCATCACTGTGCAGCGTTCGAAAGTGGAATGTGGCCTGTGGGGCCACGTGGGACATCAGGCAAAGGTACTAAGCCTCACCAAGCCCCAATTTCAAACCCCGCCCTCCTCCTAAAATGTGGCGAGAGATGACACTCTCCTGGGACCACCAGCTAGCCCTGCATCTGGCTTTATCCCACCACCTCAGTGAGAGTAAACCACAGACAGGGAAGAGCTGAGGGCACAGGGCTGAGACACAGCCTGTTTCCAATCATACTTTCAACAAGGATCTGCTAAGCTCAGGCCTACCACAGGCCTACACTCTGTGCAAGACACAAAAACACAGCAGTAAACACACAGAAGCCATGGACCCACATAGGAGCTCCATGGTCTTTCTAGAATACATGAAACAGAGTCAGACAAAACCTTATGCTATGTTAGAGGAAAGTAATTTTGCCTTTTTTTTGTTCTTGTTTTTTCCTTTTTAGCATTTTGAGGAAAAATAAAAATTTTAACAGAACTGAGTGGGGGCCTCTACAAAGAGGCAAATTTTAAGCAGAGATCTGAAAGGAATAAAGAAAAGAGTACGTCAGGCGGGGACTCGGGCAGGAACTTTCTAGGCCAAAGGAACAACATCCACACAGTGCAGCAGTATGTGGGGTGTTCACGCGCAGCAAGGCCACAGAGTGAACAAGGAGTGAGGACTCCATGGAGCGCAGGCAGAAGCAGGGATGAACTCCACAGGGCACACAGGATATGCCAAGGGCCTGAGTTTTTACTAGAGCACCGGGTGGCAGAAGTGGGACATAACCCAAACTAGATTCTTGTTGCTGTGATGTGGTCACTTTAAGAGGAACAAGGATAGGAGGAGGGGGCAAAGATGGACAGCATCTGTGTGACCTAGGCCACTCTGGGTGAACTGCCATAGACCGGAGACAGCACAGATGGAGAGGGTTAAGACTGTGTCACCACAGCCCAGCAGTGGTGGCTCACGCCTTTGATCCCAGCACTCAGGAGGCAGAGACAGGCGGATCTCTGTGAGTTTCAGATCAGCCTGGTCTATAGAGTGAGTTCCATGATGGCAAGGGCTACACAGAGAAACCCTGTCTTAAAAAAAGAAAAAAACCCCAAAAGACTATGGTGCCATTCTAACACCAAGGTCAGGAGGGCAGGAGGTGGGGGTGGGGACAGGCAGACCTCCATATTTGGGAGTAATTTGGACATGGAGTCATTTTAAAAAGTTGATTCTGGAAGATCATGTTAGAGTGAGGGCAGAGAGGAGAGAGCTTGAGACGGAACTCTCAACAGGATATGGTTAGCTGAGCCCACGCTCTTACTGCTACATGGCTGTGCTGTTTCTCTGAAGTCAGTTTCCACATCAGTAAAACTGAATCAACAGTGTCTGTCTAGCATCGTGGGAGATGAGCCTAGGAACACCTACCACAGGGCTCACTGGTGGCTTTTTCCTTTGCTTTTCTGCTGGGAATGAAATCCAAGACCTCTACATCCTGGACTAAGCCACATCCCTAACTGTAGTGGTATTTTAAAACTATACTTATTTATTTGGAGGATTATGTGTGGCATAGTGCCTGTATGAGGTTTCTTCTCTCTTACCACCTGAATCCTGGGGATCCAACTCAGGTCATCAGGCTTGGCAGCAAGTGCCTTTACCCACTGAGCTACCTCACCAACAGAAGACTGCCCCCCTCCTGAGCCCCCATAACTGCCTGCTCCTATTAACTGGGTGCACTGGCTCACAGATTTCTACACTTTTATTATTTTATCCTAGTTTGTTCCATCTACAGTCCCTCCTGTCAGGCTTTTCCCAAAGCCTGTTCTCTAACTCCATCTAATTCTTAAGACAGGGTCTCACTAAGCTTCTCAGGCTAGCCTTGAAATTATGCTGTATCCCAGGCTGGTCTTTAACTTTCAATCCTGCTGCCTCAGCTTCATGAGTAGCTGAGATTGTAGGCCTGAACCACCAGGCTGAGCTTGGAGATCACTACCACATGCCTGCTCTCTGCTCTCAGCATTTACCCCTCACCACATCAAGCTAAACTCGCTGCCTGCTGGCTTCACACCACTGATTAGAGAGCATACACTCATTCACAGAATCCTTGCTTTTGGCTTCACTGGTACCAGCCCACAGCAGTGACTGGAGATCTGCAGCAACAGAGCAGAGAGGCCTAGAGATGTGGAGAGTCTCAGGGAGAGGACACCTAAACTTGGTTCCTGGAAAAAGCAACTATCTATCATGGAGCTAACAAAGGACTTTGGTCTGAAAAACCAAATCTGTGGGTTTTGAGCCCCAGGACCTCAGTTTCCCAATTTAAACAATGAGAGTTGTTCTAGATGGTTTCAGAAGGCCCCTTTACTCATAAAACTTCACGAGCTTTGAACCTTCAGGTGCGGGTTATCAGCACTGAGGTCACACCCACTCCCAAACGAGTTTGAGATGACTGACATCCACCCTTGTCCAATGCAACCCTAAAGCAAAGCCAAGGGGCGGGGTAGACAAATCTGAATTTACTCCCACTTAAATCCAGACCAATCAGCGTCGAGCTCGGCATGTGAGCGGTAGGGTGACTGGCGGCTTCTCTCTGGGCATGCGCAACCTCTCACCTACGGCCTCCTCCCGCTTCGCATGCGCACCGCGCCTCAGAAGAAAGACGGGGGTGGGGAAGGAGGGGGGAGGATGGACACAAACCTTAGTGCCATTCTGAAAGTCAGGCAACTCTCCTCGGCCCTCCTGTATCACACGCTTTTGAATCCCGTCCTCTCGAAGTCTTGCGATGAGATCCGCCATCCTCCTTCCCCGCTGCTCTCTTTCGGCAACTTCCGGAGTCGCTCGGTAGCTTCCGGACCTGCTTCGGCAACTACTAGAGCCTCGGCAGTGTCTGAAGAAGCGCCATTTTAGCTGAGGGCAGAAGCCAAAAAGGGAGGGAATGCAGAAAAAAGCCGTGATTGGCTCCTTGTGCTGCGGCTTTAACGCGACGCCGGGGGCGGGGCCTAAACCCCCTAGGGGCGGGGCTTGGTTGGCCAGTGGGGCGCGGCCCGGGCCTTCCCCAGCGATTATGCTTTTCTCTTTATTGGGAACTGCAGCACCCGTATTAGCAGCATTCCACTTAGGAAAATGAAAAACGAAAAAAAACCGCTTCACCCGTGTATTCCCTTTTGGGCCTTTTAGTTTGCATACTTAGCATAAATTATGATTTATAGATTCTGGACGTTTGTCTTCAGAAAAAGGGAAGGAAGACCAGTGCACTTAAAATTCCAGTGCTCCAAAGGTGGCAAGGCGGAGGATCAGGAGTTCAGAGTCATCCTTGGTTATACATAGGCCAACATGGGGTACGTAAAACCCTGTCTTAAAAAGTAATAATAAAAAAAGAACTGGGCTGGGGTGTACCTCAATGGGGACCGCTTGCTTGGACGTGCTTAGCTGTCCCCGCCCCACCTCTTGAGAGAGCTTAGCTGTAAACAACAGCTGTGAGACCTTCCTGCTCTCACAAGGTAAGGAGTGGGTGGGGGAGCCGCTGCTGTGTCTTCTTCCTTCATCATTACCGGGGGATTATTGTCTTTCCCATGAGCCCCTGGTGCTAAGTGCTTCCCATATTCGGACCGGTTCACTTTCCAGCAAGTTCTCAGAGAGGGCAGGGCTTCTGAAGGAAGAGGAAACAAGCTTGGTTTGTTTTTTTATCAGCCCAGAGAGCTTACAGGCAAGCTATCCCAAATTCTAGTAAAAATTACTCTGCTGTGCTTATGTTCCAGAAGGTACAACAGGAAGGAAAGCTGACCAACATGGCTGACTTAGTTTGGCCTATGAACCAGATGAGTAGACACCACAGCAGGAAAGATGACGATAGATATAAAATATTATCTGGGTGGTGGTGGTACACGCCTTTAATTCTAGCACTCAGGAGGCAGAGGCAGGTGGATCTCTGGGTCCAAGGCCAGCCTGGTCTATAGAGTTTCAGGACAGCCAGAGCTATGCAGAGAAACCCTGTCTCAAAACAAAACAAAACAATAATAAGGGTGTAGCTCAATGTTTAACATTTGCCTGGCATGTAAGAGGTCCTCGGTTCTTTCTCCAGCATACAAATTAAGCTAATTGAATCCACTACCTATCAATATTCTCAATGAAATATCAGTCATGAAAAAATACTATATGGGCTATAGAGGTGGCTCAGTGGCTAAGAGCGCTGGCTGCTCCTTCAGAAGATGTAAGTTCCATTCTCAACACCCACGTAGCAGTTCATAACCTTCTGTAAATCCAGTTCCAGGGGATTGGAAGTGCTCATTCTGGCCTCTGTGGGCACCAGGCATATGTGTAATGCACATACACACATGCAGGCAAGCACTCATACACATTTAAAAATAGTGTATAATCACACTTACTGAAGTGTTTGAATAGCCAGTTCACAGAATAGAAAATAGAATGGTGGGAACGGGGAAGTTGTTTTTTTAAGTACTGAGTTTCTATTTTGCAAAATTAAAAAGCTCTAGGGACTGGCCACACAATACTCTGAATACATAACTGTACAGTTTGAAACTGTAAGGACAACAAGTTGATGTTATGTGTATTTTACTTCAGAGAAAATTTTGTTTCATACACACACACACACACACACACAAAATGCAAGACGAGACAGACAAACTGAACCGGGTGAGGTGGTGCGCACCTGTAGTCCCAGCGCCTGGGGAGGCAGAGACAGGAGGATCTCTGTGAGTTCAAGGCCAGCCTGATATACAAAGCGACTCCAGGACAGGCCAAGGCTACACAGAGAAACCCTGTCTCAAGAAACCAAAAGAGAGAGAGAAGAGAGAGAGAGAAAGTAAAACTGAAGATCAAGTAGCATTTCACCCAACAATGTAAGACTGGCTTAACATGAGAGATATTTATTACTCAGGCTAGTGAGACAGCTCAATGGGAAAAGCACCGGAGACACAGGGTGGGGAGACGGCTCCCTGGTTAAGAGTTCGTGTGGTTTTTCCAGACGACTAGTGTTTAGTTCCCAGAACCCACATGGCTACTCACACCATCTGTAACTTCAATTCCAGGGGATCTTCTGGCCTGTACAGGTACCAGGCACACACGTGATAACACAGGCATACATGCAGACCAAACACTCATACACATGAGTGTAAATCTTAAAAAGAAGAAGGGGGAAGAAAAAAAGAAAAGGGAGAGTCTAGTAAAGGCGTCTGCCACAGCCTGACAGTCTGAGTTAAGACACACCGGAACCCACATGATGGACAAAAAGAACCTACTCCCATTAAGTTCTCTGACCTACAGGGGAACCATGACACACATAGAATAAAAAACAAAACAAAACAACAAATCAGTAAATAAGGAAGAGCAGGAGGGAGGAGGAAGAGGAAGGGAGGGTATGACAGGCGAAGGAAGAAAGGAAGGAAAAGAGGAGGCAAGGAGGAAGAAAGAAACCAGGTGTATGAGGGAGGCCTATGACTCCATCATTATCAGGCTGAGGCAGGAGACCTATAGCATTGTCTTCATACTGAGTCCCAGCCCAGTAAGAACTACATAGTCAGATGCCAGTGTCAAAACCAAACCAAACCAAGCCGACTCACCAACCAACCAAAAAGAAAAGGAAAAAGAAGAAGAAGGGAAAAAAAAAAAAGAAGGTAGGGAAGGAGAGACGCACCGCACTGCCTTGGGCTCATCAGACCTGCCAGCTCTTAGGAAACTGGATGACACCAGGGGCTGAGAGAAAGCAGAAGCCTCAGAGCGAGTGTCATCTCACCACAAGTCAGAAAAGCATCTGCAAGCTCTGCGGAATCCCAGGGTAAATGCCCTATGACCTCGATGTCCACCTGCTGGAAGAGGAATGTCCCCCCACGCCCACCCCACGCCCCTTGCCATTCATGGGAGACAGTCGAGAGTGTGCATGAGGCCAACCTGAAAACGATCGCTGTGGGGTGAGCCCTGAGAGCCCTTCTGGTAGCGTGCCTACAGCCAGTAGAAACAGCAAACAAGATGCATGTGGAATCCATTAGCACCGAGTGGAAAAATGGAAAAATGGAAACAACAGAATGAGCTTGATACATGACACCATGTTTGTAAATTGCAAACACATCCACAGAGAAGGCAATGCCATGTGCAGGACAGGAGAGGCAGGGTCTGCTGAAGCACAGTGAGACTAGGTACTGGGGAACGAAGGAAGGTGGGGGGGAGGTGGGAAATGGTGAGGGAAAAATGAATTACCATAACTAGAGAGGAGCCTCTTTCACAGTAGGGAGGCACCATAAACTGAGAAAATGAGGTTAATTCAGTTCTTTATGGGAGATCATAATATGAGAGGGTGGGTAGGCACGAAGGAGGACAAAACCTGTGAGACAGGAGGCTGTGAGTTCAAATCCCAGATGTACCACTTTGGCAAACTGCCACTCTGACCTGCCACTGATATTGAGCATCTATCCAGTTCCAAACACTCCTGAGTACTGAAGAGAGAGCAGTGAACAAAAATAATGCCAAAAACTAGGGACTAGAGAAATGGTTCCGGGGTTAACTGCTCTTGCTGAGGACCTGGGCTCAATTTCCAGCACCCATGTCAAGCAACTCACAACTGCCTATGACTGCTTCAGTGGGCGACCTCTTCTGAAGTCTGCTGGTACTCACATGTGAACATGTACCACACACATAGAAGCAGCCACAATAAACACAGCACTGGACTGGGCTACATAATAACACACACACACCAGCGGTTAAGAGTACTGGCTGCTTTTCCAAAGGACCCTGGTTCAGTTCCTAGCACCCACATGGTTTATACAGTATTCTGCCTGCATGTACGCCTGCTCTCCGGAAGAGGACACCAGATCTCACTATAGATAGTTGTGATCCACCATGTGGTTGCTGGGAATTGAACTCAGGACCTCTGGAAGAACAGCCAGTGCCCTTAACCTCCAGCCCCTGTAACTCTGGTTTCAGCGGATCTAACACCCTCACACACACACATATAAGCAGGCAAAACACCAGTGTTCATTAAATAAATAATACATTTTTTTTAATGCCTGCCTAGGATTTAGTAGGCCCTAGGTTCAATTGCCATCATGGAACAAATTAAGCATGGTGGTACGAGGAAGCAGAAGCAGGAAGAGTTCGAGGTCATCTTCCGGTCATCTTCCGTTACATATTGAGTCTGAGACCAATCTGTACTACATGAAATCTTGTTTTAAAACACACACACACACCGCGAGAGAAAGAGAGAGGAGGCAAAAGAGCATGAGGAAGCCAACATGGTGGTTGGTGTATGCCTGTAATCACAGTACTAGAGAAACGGAGGCAAAAAGATCATGAGTTCAAGGCCAGCTTGAGCTACATACTGAGACCCTCTCTTAAAAAAACAGAAGATAGAAGGAATGCAGATTCCGTGCGAGAACGATTGTCTTAAAAATCACGTTAGCTGCCTGATGGATTCTGAACTGCAGGAAGCAACATAAGCTCTAAGCCTAAGTTTCCCCATCCTCAAGACGACAAGAACACCCCTCCACTGGAAGCCGTAGAGTGTAGGATGGAGAAATAGGTCCAAGGGACTCGAGGGCACAGGAGTGCGGGTTAGGATTCAGGCCACCACTTTTAAGTTTGAGCTGCCGGGTCTGGAAAGCAGACCCTCTCCTCGCCTCAACCCGTCGGGTCTTGCCCCTTCAAGCACAAGCCTAAACTGATCCTGCTCACAGCAGGGGCTTTCTCTCACCAAGGCAGCCTCAGGGTGGCGCCGCGAGTTCCGCTACCCGCGAGAAGCTGACGTGATCTCGAATCAACTCGGCGCTCTGCAGCTCAGGCCTGCGGAGGACGAGCGGGCGGGGCGGGGCCGTTGTAGAGGGCGGAACTCTGCTCCCAGGGCGACGGGGCGGGGCCTGCGGGGGCGGGACCTGTTTGGTGGGCGGGGCCGTAGCGGGCTCAGATGGCGGCGGCGCTGCGCGCCTAGGCGGGCGGGGGCCATGAGCGCCTCCCGGCCCCAGTTCAGCATCGATGACGCCTTCGAGCTGACACTGGAGGACGCGGGGCCCGGGCCCGAGTCCAGCGGGGTCGCCCGCTTCGGGCCGCTGCACTTCGAACGCCGGGCCCGGTTCGAGGTGGCTGATGAAGACAAGCAGTCCCGGCTGCGCTACCAGGTGAACGGCCCGGCTCATCTCACTCTCTAGTCCGGGATAGGGCGGGACCCCAGACCGAGCCCCGGAGAACCCCAACTCCGGAGACTCTGCCTAAAGACCTCAGCGGAGCGGGGAAACGGCCCCCCGCCCCCAAGACGTGTCTTCTCAGCCAGAGTTATGTCTTTGCCCTCTGAGCTCCAAGTTTGAGCCTCATGCAGCTTTGGAGAGCCGCAAACCCGGACCAGGAACTCAGACCTCAGCAACAGTGGAGAGTACACCCGTCCTGGAAATTGACACCCCAATCCCACCCCTCGGAGTTTGGGGAGGACTTCATATCTGAACCAGACCTTACTGGTTCTTGGAGCATCCCTTGAGCCTCAGGGCACATGATCTATGGAGAATCTGCATCCCCTCTGTTTTGAGAATTACCCTAGAAGTGGAGGTCCTCCACACATGATGTGTTTGCCCTTCTTTTTGACTCCAACTACACCATAAACCATTGTCCTACATAGCCTCCCCCAACCCTAGAGTTCCTTGGGACATAGTAACCGGAGGCCTGTGCTGTGCTACACCAAATCCAGAGCCTTTATGTTGGGCCCCTGAAAAATCCTAAGGGTCCCATTTAGATAGTCACCTGCTCCTGGGATCCATGCTGGGAGCCCTCCGCCCACTCCTGTGGGCTTTTGTGCCGAAGCCCCCAACAACCACCTACTTCCTGGGTTTTGGTTTCTGAATCATCAAACCGGTTGCACTGGGAGGGCAGGGAGAGCCAGGAGAGCAGCTGCCAGGCGTGCCAGGCGTGCCAGGCAGGCGCTGTCTGGTTGCTTTTCTCCGCTCCCTGGAGGGGAGTGAAAAGACCCAAATCCAGCAACCTCTCTGAACCCTGTGTTTTGAAACAGAACCTGGAAAATGATGAGGACGGAGTCCAGGCCTCTCCAGAGCCCGAAGGGGGAGTCAGCACCAGGTCAGGGCCAGGTGGGGACCCACCCTGCATCCCAAGCCCCACGGCTCATGCTGCTTTCTGCAAGAACGGGCCCAGCACACACACCCCCCCGATGCATTCATTCATCTGTTCTTATAGGACATGCATACTTCTCTTATGGTGTCTCCTGCCCAGCTGGGTCACCTTACCCCAGGGCCTCCAACTTCTCACTGGCAGGCCCTCGGTTTAACCAGCCCCCACCTTCCCTTTCCATTCACACTCTCAACCCTACCCCCAACTTTGGGGCCCTCCATCCTACAGGGGCTCATCTACGTACACCCTCGGGTTTATCTCAACTTGCGTTCCTTGCCTTGCCTCCCTCTCTCCGTCCTTCTGCCCTTCAGGGATTCTGGGCACATGTCTATCCGCAGCTCCCAGTGGTCCTTCAGCACCATCAGCAGCACCACCCAGCGCTCCTACAACGCCTGCTGCAGGTGAGAGCCTCCTCACTTGGGGTTCGGCGTCCAAGGACCTTCTGCTTCTGCCTGCCAGCCAGCCCTGGCTCCCCACCTGCTTCACCTCCTTGACCTCTGTCTTGCTCTCCTGCCACCCAGCTGGACCCAACATCCTTTGATCCAGAAAAACCGACGGGTAGTGCTGGCCTCCTTCCTGCTTCTGCTGCTGGGGCTAGGTGAGTATCCTGAGGGCCTGTTTTCCCTCCCTCCTATGGGCAGGCCCTGAAGCTCCTTAGCACTCCAGGCCTCCTTGTTAAAACTGAGCAACTGTGGCTGTGAGAGGATTAGCCCCATGGTCCTGATCCTCTGGCTAGAGAGTCTCAAGGGCTGAAAATGGAACCTGCCTCAGAGATTTTTAAATTTATTGTTGCCTTTTTTAAAGTTTTTTTAAAAATATTTTTATATTTATTTTTGTTTTATGTGTATGTATATGAACCATGTGTGAGCAGTCTCCAGTGAAGTCAGGAAAAGGAGTTGGATCCCCTGGAGCTGGAGTTGGAGAGGGTTGGGAAGCACTATGTGGGTGCTGGGAACCAAGCCTGGGTCCTCTGCAAGAGGACCCTAACCTTTAAGCTGTCTCTCCAGTTCCCTATCCCCTTTTAAGCTTTTTGAAACAGGGTCTCATGTAGCCGAGTGTTCAAGTATGATCTTGAACATTTGATCGTCCTTCCCCTACCTCCCATATTCTGGGATTACAGTTATATACCACTGTGCCCATATTACTGTTTCTTTTTATTTTACTTATTTATTGGTGTTTTGAAGCAGGGTTTCTCTGTGTAGCTCTGGCTGTCCTTTAACTTGCTCTATAGACCAGGCTGGCCTCAGACTCAGAGATCCTGCCTCTGCCTCCTAAATGCTCCGATTAAAGGTGTGTGCCACCACCCCTAGCTGTCCATTTTCTTTTTAAATTTAACCTGTTTAATCCGCTAGAGGATGGAGAAGTAACAATTTCCATTCATTTTGTGTTGCTTACTGACAGGTCCATTTTCCCACCTTACGGAGGGGGCAAGCAAGAGGCAGGGTCCACATCCCTGGAGTCAGGCCAGGTGCTCGGGATGCCAGTGTCCCTGAGGCCCCGTGTCAGGCTTGTTGCTTCTTCTGTGGGCTATGATATGACCGGGACCTTCTCCACCCTACATTGTTCAGTGGGGGAAACTGGGGTTTAGACACCACAGGCAGGTTTCACAAAAGCCGCATATTTCTGACTTCCTTATAGAACTGAAAAACATAAACCCAGAGCATCCAGGGTTGAGATCAACAATGGGCCAGAAAGAAGGGCCAGTCATGGCTGCTGCCCTAGGTCCACCTCTGCTCCTTCTCCAGGAAGGTCAAAGCCCCCAGCCAGCTAGGTCTCCTGGGCAGAAATCCAATCTCTACCTCTAGGTGTCCGAGCATAGGGGATATAGCTGCCAATTGCCAGCACTACTACGGGCCAGGCATTGGTGACACCTACTGCCAGCTTCTCAACTCAGCAAAGCAAGCACTGATAGCATCCTGGTTTTGGAAGTAAGGATATATGCTCAGGCAAGAGAGGGGGCTTCCTCAGATTGCAGCTGGGAGGCAGATGAGCTGGGATTTAGACCCACACCCATGACTGCCAAGCCCTGGGACCACCAGAAAGCCATCAAGGGCTCTAGCAAATTAAAAAAAGATGTTCACTCTAAGAGAGCAGGACCTGCAGCCCTAAACCAGGGGCAAGGAATGAGTGTGAATGCGCTTTATGAGGTGTTCTTTATAGAACATAAAGTATACAGAAGTCCATGGTATCCCCAAAGACCTCCCTGGCTGTGCCCAGCTATGACTTCTCCACTGAAGGCCATATTCTTGCCTGGTGCTGTCTCAGATTTCTCCAGCCCAACTTCTTCTTGTTCAGTCTCATTAATAAAGACTCAGGTTCCCCCAAGACTCTGAGACTTGGCCACACTGGTCCCTCTGTGCTGAATTCTTTCTCTGCCTGGATGACGGTCACAGCCACAGCTTCTCCTGTGTCCCATTGGGTCACGGTTTAGTTTATCAAGGCATTGCATATAATGCTGAGCTCAGGGCCTGGCGGTGCCATTGCTATGCCATCCTGGCCAGCCTTAGGTGTTACTGTATCCAGGAAGCCTCACCATGCTCCCTTGAGGAAGCTACTTCAAGCTTCCACACGGACCATGGATCATAGTTAGGATCTTGTTGGTCCCTCCAGTAAGAAGGGACATGAGACAAGGACCCATCTGCCTTTCTAATTACATGGTGGGGGTGGAAGGAGGGTGCATGCATGCCCCAGAGTCAGTTCTCTGCTTCCCCCCTTTGAGTCTAAGGGATTGAACTCAAGTCGTAGGGCTTTGTGGCAAGCTTCTTTACTCACTGAGCCATCTTGCTGTTCTTCATCTGCCATTTTTTGGGGGGAGGGGAAAGCAGGATCTCTATATATATAGCCCTGGTTGCCCTAGAACTCTCTATGTAGACCAGGCTGGCCTCAAACTCAGAGAAATCTGCCTGTATCTGCCTCCTGAGTGCGGGGATTGAGGGTGTACCGTGTTTGTTGAGTAACTGGAAGGTCACACCAAACAGCAGTAAAAACTCCCACTTCATAGCTGTTTCCCAGGGCCTGCCAAGTACCCTGCCCTGAAAGCACAGCTTGGTGAGTGTCCTGGGGAGGTTTTCTGCCCAGGGGACCTCAGTTTAGGTGGGAAATGCATTGTGCCTGGCTGGGATTTGGGCGTGGAAGACCCTGCCCTCACCCCTCCTGTCCTTCCCCTCCACCACCCCATGTGTGTGCAGTGCTTATCCTGGTCGGCGTGGGACTGGAGGTGGCCCCCTCTCCAGGTGAGCACCCCTCCTACCTGGATCCACCCAACTCCCATCAGGAAGGAGCCGCCTTCCAGGAGAGAGGGAGGCCTCTCTGGGGGTGGGAGAGCCTTAGTCCTGAGCTGCCCATTCCTCTCTACCGCAGGTGTCTCCAGCCCCATCTTCTTTGTGCCAGGTGTCCTGCTGTTAGTCCCGGGAGGTGAGAGTGATGAGGTGTGGTGGGGCACGGGCAGGGCGGGGCCGGGCCCTTCCACTGACAGACACCGCCCCACAGTCTACCATGTGATCTTCATCTACTGTGCTGTCAAGGGCCACCGGGGCTTCCAGTTCTTCTACCTGCCCTACTTTGAGAAGTGAGCAGCACCTGGCCAGTAGGATAGCAGTGATCCAAGGCCTCGGGCCACCGCCACGTGTCCACAGAGTGGTCCTCCGACATATGCCTGGTTCTGTTCCTTTTACCTGGAAGGAAAAGGCCCTCACAACCACTAGCCCCTCTGCATTTGCTCAGGAAGTTTGGGGCATGCGGGCCTGGGAATGTTGCCCGTTATCCGATGTGTGCCTTAACTTATTCCTGGGCTCTGGACTCCTGGGTTGGTGTAATTTTGTGCTAATAAAAGGATAATTAATCCCATCAAGGATGGTTGTACTTTTCTATCCTACCAAGCCTGGGCCAGCTCACTAGTGACCACAGCCCCTTCTACAAAGGTCTAGTGTAGGGCTCAGCGGGGACTGTGGAGGACCACACAGCCATCAAGGACAACCTGGCGATCAAGGTCACCTTTATGTCTAGGGCAAAGCTGCGCTCAGCTCTGAGGAGAGTCGGCTGCCCCGCCCCCGCCTGTAACAGCGGTCTCCCCCAGCCAGGATCTCTGAGCGATGACTGCCACAGGCCTGTGGCTTAGAGCCGGGTATCCTGGTTCCAGCCTGGCTCTGGAGCCCGAGGCTGTCATAGCCATCTCTAAATGTGGAGACGGTAGTGCCCCCTACCCACCACTGCCCTACTTCCTAGACACAGAGGTTGGGAGGAACAGGGAGCACTGCTTCTCAGCAGAGCAGCATAGTGACAAGGAGACTCTTCGGGCCACCAAATGTTGGAAACCACATCTCAGATTTTTGCAAAATCAGGGCCTCTAGTAATGTCTGAGACATAAAAAAACTAAAACAAGGGGGCTGGAGAGATGGCTCAGTGGTTAAGAGCACTGTCTGCTCTTCCAAAGGTCATGAGTTCAATTCCCAGCAACCACATGGTGGTTCACAACCATCTATAGTGTGAACTGATTCCCTCTTCTGGCCGGTGTAAATGCAGATAGAACACTCATATACATCAAATAAATAAATAAATAAATAAATCTTTAAAAAACAAAACTAAAACAAACAAACAAAAACCAGAATCTTTAAGGAAATCTGAGCTCACAGTAGTTCCCATGCAATAAGCTGTGCTGAGCACTTCCCCCTAAACCAAGTCTTAGAGTCCTCATTGCCTCAGCTCCATTTTCACAAATGACAAGGCCAAGGCCCCAGTTTACAGGTAGGGACCAAACTCACCAAGGACAAAAACCCAACCCAAGCGCATTATAAAAACTCAGAGGAAAGAAAGGGGAGGGGGAACCAGGCTGGTGTCCTCTGCAGGTCACCAAAGACCAGCTGAGTGAGTGCTCCAGACCGAAGCATGAGTGTCCATAGGGCGGCAGCAAGACGCTGGGCACCTTAGAGCCCTGAGCCTTTATTGAGTGCGTGGACACCTGGTCTTTGGCCCACTCCTCTCCTGGCCCACCCAGACCCTCTGACCTCCAGTCAGAGCACCTTAAATAACGTCCCAGTCTACAACTAGCCGAGGCAAGGACTGTATAGCCAGCCCATAAAGGTCTTGGCTCCAAGGGTCAAGGCACTTGCCGAGCCTGACAGCCTGAGTTCAATCCCTGGGACCCACGTGATGGAAAGAGAAGGTTCCCACAACCTCTTTCCTGACCTCCACACATGCCCCATGGAACACTTGAGCACAAACACACAAGTGTGATTTAAAAAAAAAAAGTTCAATGCTGGTGGCGCATGCCTTTGAATCCAGCGCTTGGGAGGCAGTGGCAGACGGATCTCTGAGTTCAAGGCCAGCCTGGTGTACAGAGGGAGCTCTAGGACAGCCAGGGCTACACAGGAAAACACTGTTGGGGGGGGGGGTGGATAAACAGAGAAGTGAGGAAGCTGGGAAATGGAGAAGTGGATAAAGTGCTTGCCATGCAGCTGTGAAGATCTGACTTGGAATCTTCTGAGCACACACAAAGCTAGACACAGAACTGGATGTCTGTTATCCCAGCCCCTACAGAGATGGGAGGCAGACAGGAGAATCCCTGGACGATTACAAGCCTGGTGTCTGAAGTCCCAAGTCAGCAAGAGCCCCTGCCTGTCCAGAGCAAAGGGTGAAGACCAACTGGGGCTGTCTTCTGATCTCTACAGACGTGCTGTGGCATCCGCATGACCCCAGGCCCCAACTGAATTATTTTGTTTATTATTTTGTGTGTGAGTGCTTTGTCTGCATGTATGGCTGTGCACCACATGTATGCCTGGTGCCCAAGGAGGTGGTGAGCCACTAGAAATTAAACCCTTTGCAAGAACTGCTGAACCAACTCTGCAAAAATGAGGAAGACAAAACCCAAGCCCCTATTTTGTAGTACCAGTGTGTTCACACAGTTATAGTCCAGTCAACGTAGTAAGAACAAACAGAAAGGAAAACTGTTCACTGGGAAGAAAGCGGCAAGATGGTTCACTGGATAAAAGCACTTATTCACATCCTGACAGCTTGATCCTACTGTGGAGAGAGAGATCTGACTCCCCCAAATTATGCTTTGCCCTCCACACGTGTAACATGGCTGGCACTCTCCTACACTTACAAACAATAATCAAGTTTGTTTGGTTTTTTTTAAGACAGACTTTCACACCAGGAGGTCGTGGCACACATCTTTAATCCCAGTACTCGGAAGGCGGAGGCAGGCGGATCTCTGTGAATTCGAGGCCAGCCTGGTCTACAAAGCGAGTCCAGGACAGTCACGGCTACACCGAGATATCCTGTCTCAAAACACCAGAAAAAAAAATGACATTATTTATTTGGAAGTAGAGGTTCACACATGCAACAACCCATGTATGCAAGTCAGGAGCCAGGACAACTGTGGGAGTCAGTTCTCTCCTTCCACGTGTGGATCCCGGGGACTGAACTCAGATCGTCAGGCTTGACGCCGTAACCTGCTGAGCCGTTTTGCTGGCCCTCTTTTTTCTTCCTTTGCTTGTTCAGTGATGCTAGCATCCAAGCCCAGCACAGCCAATGCTAGGCAGGCACTATACCATAAGTCCCTCTCCAGCCCAGGGCGTGTCTTTTATTGGCTAGCTGCTCTAACCCAGATGACACTGGCCATACTTCTCAAGGAACACTGGGGTCCAAAACTCTAAATAGACACTATAAGCAGTATTTTTTTTTTCATCTTGAGACATACTGATAAGAGACACAAAGACTTCCTTAGTGGCTGTGGGTGGTACACACCTTTAATCCAGGCACTTGGGGGTTGGAACAGAGGCAAGAGGGCCTCTGTGAATTCCAGGCCAGCCAAGGCTAGATAGTGAAACCCTGTCTCAAAACAAAACAAAACAGATCTTCACCATGGGGGCACATGCTTGTAATCCCAGTACTCAGGGAGGCAGAGGCCAGCCTGGTCTACAGAAGCAAGTCCAAGATAGCCAAGCTATACAAAGAAACCCTGTCTCGAAAAACAAACAAAACAAAAAGCTTATGTCTTTGTCTTTGCCTCTTCCCCAGCCTTCTCCTAGTTTAAATCAGAATTCTTCATTTTCCTCCTTTCCCCCTCTGCTGGACTATTGAATGGTATACTCTGGGTCAGTTATTTTCCAGGCTAACCTTAAATGAAGTCCACAGTTAATCAGTAAATCTCCTTCTCTGTGACAACTGCAGAAAAGACCCAAGCTGTCTCTTCCTTTTCTGCTATTTTTGTCCCTGCAGAATTTTTTTTTCCACACAAGGCCCTGACTACCCTCAACACTGCCACTTTCTCATACTTGAGTCCCCCTCTCAGACTCTGGAATGTACGTAGGTGATTCATGCCTTCCACCTCAGACTCAAACGGGTCTCTGTGCCTTGTGGGTGTTAGAGCCCAGGCCTCCAAACCTCAGTCCAGGACTGAGTTCCCCGCTGCTAGCTCACTCCTAGGACCAACACTGAGCTCAAGATCAGTCCTTTCTTGCAGGGTCTTTCGTTGTTGGCACTCCTGCTCCTCTTGGCCAGGCCTCCTGTATGAAGATTACAAGCAAGTACTGCCACACCCTGATTCAAGTTTACTTTTCATTTATTTATTCAGGAGTGGGGTTGGGGTGGGTGGACAGAGCGTCAACATGCCAAAGAACAGCTTTGTGAAGTTGGCTCTCTCCTTCCACCACCCGAATTTCAGGGATCCAGTTTAGGCTTGTTGGCAAGAACTTTAACCTGCTAAGCCATTACCAGGCCCAAGTTCATTTTTTTGAAAACAACCCTTTATACACATAAGTAGTGGGAAGTGAGTCGGCCACCCTCTCTATTCACCATGTCCTAGGAATTCCCCAACACACTGTGCTTCATTTATTTGAATGCAGCCAGTGCTGGGAAATCCCTACCTCTCCAGGGCCTGGAAAGATTCAAATCTTGTTCTCCAGTGAGAACTGCAACTGGATTTGACTTTTTTGTTGTTGTTGTTCCCCTTCACAGTCTGGAAGCGGGAGGAGAAATCAGCACAGCAGCCACTGGAGTCGGGTGTGGTCAGGAGTGAAGCAGCCCAGGATTGGGGGGAATCTCTCCCAACCTGGGGAAGGGTGTGGTAGTCTGGTTCCTGCTGGTGTCTGGGTCCCTGGGGCAGCTGCTTGTCCCTGCAGGTGCCTCAGCCAATAGATAGCATCATTACAAACTCTGCAGAGGAGATGGGTAGGGAAAGGCCAATCCAGGTCAGGGATTGAAGGAGGTTCAAGGTGCTAGAGGCATGGGCGGGGTGTCTGTCAGGGTGACTCACCATCAAAGTCTATGGTGCCATCCCCATTGAGGTCCATGTCTTGTAACATCTCATCCAGCTCCGTGCCTCCTAGTGCTTCCCCCAGCAGAGCTGGTGCTGCTTGCCTCAGCTCCGCCACTGTGATCCGCCCGTCCCTGTCCTTGTCAAACTGTAGAGAGTCCAAGCAGGGCTCTGACCCCATGTTGCCTCCATATTTGACTCTACTCATTTGTTTCCTGAGTCTCACTGTGTCATCCTGCCCAGGCTGGCCTTGAACTCACAGAGCTTCTCTTCCCAAGTGCTGGACCACCATGCTCAGCCCTCTTCAGCTAGTTTAGTTGATGGGTTCGTGCTGCTGAGACAGTGTCTCGCGCAGGCCAGGCTAGCCTCAAGCTCACTATGTAATGGAGAATAGCCTTGAACTACTTCTCCACTTGCCTTCCCCACCTCCCAAGCCCTGCATTACAACTGTGCTTCACCATGCCTTGTTTTGTTTGGTGCTGGGGACTGAACCCAGGGCTTTGTGCATACTAGCTATGCACTTTACCAACTGAACTATATCCTGTTCTTGGTTCCTCACTCGACAGTACCTGATGCAAGACGACGATGTTCTCCACCAGCTGTCTGAACCTCCCCGACCTTATGAACCAACATTGTCTCCTATGGTGGGAAGTTTCCCTGATTCAGAGACCTCAACTTGGAATAAGCCAAGCACTCCCTACCTGTCCCCAGGCCTAGGCTTGCCTCTCTGGGCTTCCTGAAGGCTGAGATTTCCCAGGAAGGACATAGTCCATGCTTGCTACCCACTTGTTCTCCTTACCTCTCGGAAGGCGATTCGTAGCTCTCTTACGCCCAGCATATGAGCTGTCTCCTCCCTCAGCTTTGGGCTTATCAGCTCCACAAACTCTTCAAAATCCACAAAGCCCCCCACTGTGGACCCAGGCAGAGTGTCACAGTCTGCTCAATGGGGATGCCATGCCCTTCCTTCCGTCTTCCCACCAGGGCTCTGAATTCATGTTCCTTCCTCAAAGAGGAGTTTCTTGGCTACTGGGGGATCAGGGATGCTCCTGATCTTCACAAAGCCCCACTGGGCCAGAAAGAGACCTGGCTTCAGAGCAGGCAGCCCAGGTTCAAATCCTGTTGCTGTGTGAGGCCTTGAGTGGCTCACCAAGCCCCCTGCTCTCATCCTGGGATGGCCCGGAAAGAAATTACTCTATGGAGCACGGCTGTGGTTGTTAGAAATCAGGGCTATAGCTGGCTAGAGCAGAGTAGGAAACACTAGGTACCTTTTAAAAGCACTGCTGTGTCATCAGCCCCTCAGTTCTAAATAGCGCCCCTAAGACTCCAATGGTCAAATAAAAACTTTGGGGGAAAAGAGATGCATGACCCTGACCATGTATTGTGCTTTCCTTGTTGTTGTTTGAGGCAGAGTTTCTCTATTTAGTCCTGACAGTCCTGGAGCTCACTCCTGCCTCTGCCTCACCAGTGCTGGGATTAAAGAAATGTGCTACCATGCCAGGCTCTGGTTTTGGTTTTGTTTGTTTGTTTTTGTCAACTTCACATAAGAGAGGGTCATCTAGGAAGAGGGAACTTCAATTGAGGAAATGCCCCCAGCAGACTGGTCCATAGACGCGTCTGTGGGACATTCTCCTGACCAGTGATTGCTGTGGGAGAGCCCATTCCATTGTGGGTGGTACAACTCCTGGGAAGGTGGTCCAGGGAGGTGTAAGAAAGGTAGCTGAACAGGAGCCTGGGGAGGAAGCCGGGAAGCAGCATTTCTCTACAGTTTCTGTTTCGGTTCCTGTCTCCAGGTTCCTGCCTTGAGTTCCTGCCCTGACTTCCCTCCATGATGGATTGTAAAGTGTAATACAAAATTAACCCTTTCTCCCCAGTTTGCTTTTGGTCACGGCATTTATCACAGCAATAGAAAGCAAACCAAGACGTACACATCAAGGGCAAATCCCATGCTCATCTTGGAAACTGTTGCCAAAGTAAATAAGGAAGCAAGAGCAGCAGATGGCTCTATGGATAAATGTGCTTGCCACAAGCCTGGTGACCTGAGTTTGAGTGTATCCCTGGGACCCACCTGATAGAAGGACTCACTCCTGACAGTTGTGTTCTGGGCTCCAAACGCACGCTATACCTCCCCCACTAATAATAGCCAAAAGTGAAAACAGCTGGACCATGGCCCAGCCACCCTCCAGGTCACCCCATCACCCCGCCGGGCCCTGCCACTGACTGCGCATCTTCACGTGCTGTGACACTTCCAGGAGCTCCATCTCCGTGGGCATGTAGCCCAGCGTCCGCATGCAGGCCCCCAGCTCCCGGTAGCCGATGTAGCCATCCTGGTCAGTGTCAAACTCCTCAAAGGCTGCCTGGAGCTCTGTAGGGATTAACAGAAGTCAGGTCAGGAGGCTAGACCCGGGGTCCCCTCCCACCTCCCAGCAACAGTGAGGGACACGCACCCTCCAGCTCCTCGGGGCCCAGTTCACGATCCTGTATGGGAGTAAGCCGACATGTTCCCGTTTGCCACGGCTCCTCCAGCCTCTGCCAGCGCGCTCACTGTGCAGGGCTGGCTTTGCCAAAGCAGGTGAAGACAGTTGAAATCCTACAGACCCCACAAGCAGAGAGCAGCCTTCTCCCCTCGCTCTCGGAGCTTCAAATGAGTTCTCCAAGATGTCTGCTGTGAGGTCTGCCTCTGCTCACCAGCTGGCCTGAAGCCAACCTTGGCCTGCACTGGCTCTCCTGGTCTGGGTACAAGAGGCAGGAGGCCTGGGCATGTAGGAGCAGGAAGGGATAAAGATGAGTAGAATTAGACTTAACCCCCACCCCTAGACCCCCTGACCTTTCCAAAGATGCGGTTGAGCAGGGGCCCATAAGTCCTTTGGGCAGCGTCCTGCTGAGGGTCAGAACGATGCCGGTGGGACTGTCGGTGAGAGGTGTGCCCAGCAGGTGCTGAGGGTGGCTCGTCCTGCCCTGCTCTGGTCCTTGGGGGGTTCTTGCTGCTTCCTGAGGCCTCAGAGCCCTGGCTAGAGGACTGCTCCCCAGAACTGGCCTTCTGGGACCCCGAGAGCTGCTTCTCCTTCTTGCTCCTTCTCCTGGTCAAGGTGGGGCCCTCCACAGCACTTCCAGGAGGTACAGCTACTTCAGGGGTCTTCTGGGGGCCAGGAGCTAGCTGTGCACTGTGCTCTCTCTCCATGTAGAAGATAACAGGACTCAGCGATGTAGCTCCCTGGAGTGCCCTTGGTTCTCATGGCTCAGAAAACTGCTTATGGCTGCCCAGGCTTGAGTTGATCACCTGGGATCCACAGTGAGGGGGATTAGGGTAAATGAGTCAGGCAGCTAGCCTAATCCTTGCCCTCTGCCCCTGGGAGGCCTGCACACACCAGATGGGTCTTGATGGCTGAGGAGCGCCAAGGCACAGCGGCGGCAGTGAGTTCATGCTTAAGCTCAGCCATTTCTTGCCTAGTCATCCTTCTGAGTCTCAGTTTCCCCATCTGTGAAATGGGGATGGAGGGGCACACTGCTGCAGAATTCATCCCAGAGTGTGACATAGCGAAAAGTTAGTGTAGCAAAGACAAGTGAAGGCCCCATAGTCAGGAGGAGGCATACTAGAAAAAGCTGAGAGTTGTCACACCTTGGGTCTCCAAATGGAGTGACATCCTAATTGGGGAGTAGGGCATACGACACTTTAGAAAGAAGGCCAGACCAGAGGCCTTCATGCTGATGGAGGGGTGACACGGGGCGGGGGGCGGGGGAGGAGAAATGACACAGCCACCCCGGACCAGAGGAGCTCCTAGCAAAGGGTCTCCATTGTCTGACCTTGTTGGGATCAGGGGCCCTGGCTTGTGACTTAGCCCTATGGGGCCACGGTTAGGGTTTCCCGGACAGCAGACCCATGAATGATTAATGCCCCCTCAGCTTGGGTTTCCTGCCTGTCTGCCGCCATATCGCCACTGGGTGCCATGCGGCAGGCTCCATCGTGGGGCCGGTTGGTGGCTGGACCTTGGACAAGCAGGCAGCACCCTGCTTCTTCTACCTGGCCTGCACCTCTCAGGTAAGCCAAGCAGGGCTATAGACCCCGAGGGAGGGGCATCCAGGCTCTGAGGCAATAGGGGCTGGAGCTCATAGAGGAGACTCCGCCAAGGAAGAGGCCGAGGTGGAGAGCCATGGGGATGGTGGTTGCAATCACGGTTCCAGGCATGATCCAGATGTGTTCTTGCAGCCAGTCCCTCTCTACCCTCCAAGGGACTCTTTCTTTCCTCCACCAGTTGGGGGAGGTAGAGTAAGGACAGCAGAAGGCACTTGAGTCTCCCGCCTGGGTCCCTCTGGTCCACCTCATTGTCACCATCCTGCAGAGTGACTGTCTCCTCTGTATACTAGCTCCAGGGACAAACAAGGCCCCCTTTGCCAAACTCTGAGGTGCAGGAAGGGAACACAAGTGGCAGCGCAAGACACCCAGGAGCCACAAGCTGCTCTCAGGACCCTCCCAGCCGCAGCCTGCCAGGGTCTGGAGGCTCGGCCCTCACCTGGCATCCTGGGGAGGGCACTTTCCCTCCTGGGATGCATTTAGAATCCAGTTACCAGGATCTTGTGAGGGGAAGACCAAGTGGTGCGTTCTTCTCTTTCTTTCTTTTTTTCTTTCTTTCTTTTTCTTCCTCTCTCTCTCTCTCTTTCTCCCCTGAGATAATGTCTTATGCATCCCAGGCTGGCTCCAAACTCCCATGTATAGAAATCTAGCCTCAGTTCTCCAATGTTGAAATGTCAGGTGTGCAGCAGCTGTTGTTGTTTTGTTTGAGAGAAAGTCTTAAAACTCTGTAGTGTAGGCTGACCTTGAACTCAGGGCAGTTCCCCTGCCTCTACCTCCCAAGTACTGATATTACCAGCATGACTACCTTTAAGTGCTTTTCAAACAGTGTCTTCTGGAACACTAGGTGGGCACCTCCACAGCTTTAGTTCGGAGCCCCACCTCCTCACTCACACAGATGTTCCACTATAACACCTTATCCTAAAACAAGATGTAGAGCTGAAGCCGGGCATGATGGTGCAGTCCTTATAATCCCACCACTGGGGGAGCAGAGTCAGGAGCATCACTTAAATGTGGGGGCCTGCCTGGTCTACATAGTGACACCCTGTCCCAAAGAAACAAGAGGCAGGAGGGTCAGGGGATGTGGCTAAGTTGGTAGAATGCTTGCCAGGCATGCAAGAGGGCTTGGGTTCCATCCTCAATACTGCATACGCTGACCATAGTAGTGCATGGCTGTAATCCAAGTGCAGGGTAGGTGGATACTGGAAGGTCGGGAGTTCAAGGCCATCCTCAGCTCTGTAATGAGATTGAGGTCATTTGGGGCTACATGAGATTTTGTTTCAAAATTTGAAATCAGGGCTGGAGAGATAAGATGGCTCAGCTGTTAACAGCTGCTCTTACAGAGAACCTGGGTTCAGTTCCCAATACTTACATGGTAGCTCCCAGCTGTCATGGAACTCCAGTTATAGGGGCTCAACACTCCTTTCTGGACTACATGTGCATCAACACACACAAAGCGCATGCGTGCATGCATGTACATATCTAAGTAAGTAAGTATGCAGGCAAACACTCATCCCATAAATAATAAATCTTTTTTTCTTTTTTGAGACAGAGTCTCACTATTTAGCACCCTTGGCTGGCCTGGAAATTTCTATGTAGACTAAGCTAGCTTTCTACTCAGAGACTCGCCTGCTTCTGTGCCTCCTAATGCTGGGATTAAAGGCATGTGATACCCTGCCTGGCCCCAAATAAATAAATTTTAAAATACAGAGAGAGAGAGAGAGAGAGAGAGAGAGAGAGAGAGAGAGAGAGAGAGAGAGAGAGAGAGAGAGAGAGAGAGAGAGAGAAGATGGCAGTACAAGTTGGTAATCCCAACATTTAAAAGGCTAAGACAAGGGCTGGAGAGATGGCTCAGAGGGGAAGAGTACTGGCTGCTCTTCCAGAGGTCCTGAGTTCAGTTTCCAGCACCCACATGGTGGCTCACAACCATCCATAGTGAGATCTGGCGCCCTCTTCTGAATTGCATGCTCACATGCAGGCAGAACACTGTGTAAATATATATATATTTTAAGGCTAAGACAAAAGGCGTGCCTCAAGTTTGAGGCCATCCTGGTCTACACAGCAAGTACCGGGCCAGCCAGGGTTCCACAGGAAAACCCTGTCTTAAGACAACATTTAACAGTCTCCCCAATGAACTTTAAAACCTCTGGTTTAGTCCACTTGGACACATGAACTCCATGTGGCAAAATGGTATTAAGTTTGGTCTAGATACTGACCATATCTGTAATCTTCACCAAGTCACAGAGTTAATGAACAATCATCTCCTCACTGGTAACACTGATTGTAGGAAAACCACATGAGGTTCTCTATTTAAGTGCCTGGCACAGGCTAATTAATCAAAAGGAGGTAACACTGGCCCAGAGAGGGGCAGTGGCTGGCCTGAAGGTATGCAGCACTGTCTCTCTCATACCAAGCCATCATGCATTTGTTGATTCAGCAGACTGGCAGTTCATGTCCAGCGCTACATTGAGGACCCAGAATGGACACTGCTATGGAAGTCAACCTGGACGCTGGTGGCCACCGTCCCCGCACAGAGATCAATGATGAGGACTACTACCCTCAGGGCAGCTGGGACACAGTCTTCCTGGTGGCCTTGCTGATCCTGGGACTGCCAGCCAATGGGCTGATGGCATGGCTGGCTGGCTCACAGGCCCGACATGGAGCAGGCACGAGACTGGCTCTGCTCCTGCTCAGCCTGGCCCTCTCTGACTTCTTGTTTCTGGCAGCGGCGACTTTCCAAATCCTGGAGATCCAGCATGGAGGCCACTGGCCACTGGGCACTGCCGCCTGCCGCTTCTACTACTTCCTGTGGGGTGTGTCCTACTCCTCCGGCCTCTTCCTATTGACAGCCCTTAGCCTGGATCGCTGCTTGCTGGCACTGTGCCCACGCTGGTACCCAGGGCGCCGCCCAGCCCGCCTGCCCCTCTGGGTATGCGCTGGGGTCTGGGTGCTGGCCACACTCTTCAGTGTGCCCTGGTTGGTTTTCCCCGAAGCTGCTGTCTGGTGGTATGACTTGGTCATCTGCCTGGACTTCTGGGACAGTGAGGAACTGCCTCTGCGGATGCTTGAGATCTTGGGGGGCTTTTTGCCTTTCCTCTTGCTGCTGGTCTGCCACGTTCTCACCCAAGCCACTACTTGCAAGACCTGTTGTGGGCGTCAGCCTAGGCCCACGGCCTGCCATGGCTTTGCCTGTGTGGCCAAGACCATTTTGTCAGCCTATGTGGTTCTGAGGCTGCCCTACCAGCTGGCACAGTTGCTCTATCTGGCTTTCTTATGGGATGTCTACCCTGGGTACCTGCTCTGGGAAGCTCTGGTCTATTCTGACTACCTGATCCTGCTCAACAGCTGCCTCAGCCCCTTCCTATGCCTGGCAGCCAGTGCTGATCTCCGGGCCCTGCTGCGTGCTGTGCTCTCCTCCTTTGCAGCTGCTATCTGTGAGGAACAGCCTGGTAGCTTCACACTAGCTGAGCCACAGACCCAGGTGACCTCTGAGGGCTTGACTCTGCCGGGACTGACAGCTGAAGGCCAGCCAAGGCTGGATCCCGTGATCCTGCCTCAGGTGAACCCCTCTGTCCAGCTACAGTCAGAGTCTGTGGTCCAGCCTGAGGTGAGCTCCTCAGTCCAGCCACAGTCAGATTCTGTGGTCCAGCCACCGTTGGATACTGTAGTTCAACTTGAGGTGAACCCTTTGACCCAGCCACAGTTGGATCCCATGGCTCAACCTCAAGTGAACCCCGCATCCCAACCACAGTCAAATTCTGTGGTCCAGCCTCAAGCGGACTCCCTGACCCAGTCAAGGCTGGATCCTGTGGCCCAGCCACAGTCAAGCACGGAGGCCCAGATCCCTGCCTGTGGGGCTGAGTCAGCCTCTAACCCTGGTGAGGAAAACTCCCCTAGCCCACCCCTAGATCCCACTCCTGGAGCCTCTGAAAACCTAGACAAACCAGTCATTCCTGAGGGAGAAAGGCCTAGCAGTGTCCCGCCAAATGAGGCCCCCAATGCAGGACCTACTTGAGTGCCTGGGAAGCCCACATCTGCCAGGGTAGTAGAAGAGTCGGAGAGAGCTAATGAAGCAGCTAGGCAGAGAGGTGGGAACATGAAGAAACAGAGAGGGGAAAATGAAGACTTGTAGCAGTGAAAACCCCATTGATTCCCTTGAGCCTGCCAAGAGGGCTAAGGAGGGAAGTGAAACCAGTCAGCCAGAAGTCCCAGGCGGGGGAGGGGGGAGGGGCTGTGAACGTCTCCAGCCTGGGCTCACCAAACTGTTCCATTACTACCCCAAACACATACAGCCACCCAACATCTTTGAGCGACTGAGGATGTCCTGCTGGATTCTATCCTCTAGTCCCCCCCAAATCCAGGCTTCTTCCCCTTATCACCTCCATCCTGCTGGAGGAAGACAGCAAGGGGCCACTTTTTCTGGGCTTGATCTTCCTCTAACCTTTCCCTCACTTTCTTCATTCCTGTCTGGTTCTCTGGTTTGGGCATCAAAGAGTAACATCCCTATAGAGACAGGAGGTTTCCAAGAGCCCACAGACTCAAGCAGGAGCCAATTGGCCTGGCATAGCCAAGCTGTCTTCAACATTCACCTGCCCCCAGCATATAGAGCCTAGGACAGGATTCCCTAGTAAGGTACAACCAAGAACCAGAAACATCCAGACAAGAGTCAGGAGAAGCCAAGCCTGGATTCAAACCCAGCTCTGCCACACTCTTGTCTTGGTGACCTGACACACTCCTGCTTTGAGGGACATTTGAAGATTAAATACGAAAGTGAGTGTGGTACCTGCAGGAGCCTGGCACACAGTGAGGCTCTGGAGCAGGTGCTGACATACAAAAATAGCCTTCCAGGGGCTGGAAGGCAGGAGGACAGCGCCACCACCTGACTGGAGCACCGGAGATCCTCTGATTGCTTGGGTTGCAGACAACCAGGAGTTCTGAGGGTGCCTTGAGGGTGAGAGGCTCAAGAAACCTTCAAGGTCTGACTCCACTCAAGAGCTAAACTGACATCACCTGCCGTGAAGCCAGCCCTCGGGGAGGGTTGGACAGGATCTAACGAAGCTGTTAGGTGCAGAGCATACTAGAATTTGAACCCCAGGACACAAGACAGGAGGCTGTCCAAAGGCAGAGAGCCCTGAGCACCATGGTCCCAGGAAGGGCAAAAGCCCGGAAGTCACAGGGCTGAACCAGCTCTTCCTGTCCAGCTGCAGATGCTGCAAGGAAAAAAAAAAAACAACAAAACAAAACAGGAAGTGCTGAAATTGTTTCCCACACACTTCTCTCCAATCACCCCCTCTTCACCCACACCATCCTCTAGTGTTCCAGAGCAGGTCTTTCTCCCTTCCCCAACATCCTTTCCCTTTGATGAGGAAATGCCCTCAGTCCCAGGTTCCCATGGCAGTGACAGCTTATGTGAAGCTTTTTTCCTGGGAAACTTGCATCATAAAAAGGCGAGGTGGAAGGCTGTGCAGGCAGCTGCAGGGGTGCAGGCACATCTGCATTGTTGGAAACTCCTTCATGTCGATTTTCTGATCTGTAAGATGGCGGTAATGCTGGGTACGACTCCTGCAGTCCTAGCACTCAGGATGCCAAAACAAGAGTCTCATAAGCTTGAAGCCAGCCTGGGCTACATAGTGAGACCCTGAGTCTAAAACACAAGGCTGGTGGGACTGGAGAGATGGCTCAGCAGCTAAGAGCAAACGATATTCTTGTAAAGGGTCAAAGTTGGTTCTCAGCACCCACATATGGCAACTTACACACACGAAACTCTAGCTCCAGGGATCCATCACCCACTTCTAATATCCATAGGCACCTGTACACACATATACACATACAGACAGATATACATATAAATTAAATAAATATGAAGAAAAGAAAGGGCTGGGGATACAGCTCAATAATAGGGTGCTTGCCTAAAACACTCAAGGCTCTGGGCTCACTCACCAGCACTGAAAAATAATGTATGCTCTTGCTGATGGCTACAAGTATGAGGTTCACATGAGGAGGCCACGGAGTGGCAGCGGCAGTTTCAAAGCGTAATGGTAACCATTATAATGGGTCTGTCTTAGTCGCTATCCTATTGCTTTGAAGAGACACCGTGACCAAAGCAACTCTTACAAAAGAAACTATTGGATTGGGGCCTTGCTTACAGTTTCAGATGCTTAATCCATGATCACCACAGAGGGGAACATGGCGGCAGGCATAGCGCTAGGGAAGTAGTGGAGAGTGACTTCCTGATCCAGGGGCAGAAAATGTGAACCAGACCTCGCATGGGCTTTTGAAACCTCAAAGACTACCCCAGTGGTGATGCACTTCCTCCAACAAGGCCACACCTCCTCATCCTTCTAATCTTATCAAAAAGTTCCACTCCCTGGTGACAAAGCATTCATATGTATCTGTGTCTATGGGGGCCCGTTCTAATTCAAACCACCACAGGCACCAAAGCCAGTGGGAGAGGTATTTCTGAAACATTTGTTGAATTAATTCATCTAACAAATATTTAGTGAGTATTTACCAGAGAGTTTTCTGGCCAGCCTTCCATCTTAGAGACACATATGTAGGGTTCAGGGTATCTCTAAGGCTTATTTGGCCTGGCTCTACCACATGTTTATTGTGTAGCCTTCAACAAAGCTCTTCTTGGGATTTGCTTTGCCCATTTGTAAATTGGGTATTATAATGATTGGCCCTTTTGTAGAGAAAAAGTTTTCAATCACTGGTATGCTAGTGGGTACTCTGAGACCAAATGAGGCCCAGGACAGAGCCCTCCTGGCAAGTAGCCTGGGGGCCAATTATCAGGCTCCTTACACCACCATGGTGTCTCCTCCACAAGAAAGGTTCACCTCCCCCTGCCCACTCCATTTGCTGTAGTTCACAGTGTTTGAGGGCTGAGCCTGAATTTCTGTCTCCCTTGGGGCACTCTGCCATGGCCCTCTCCCTTCTCCTGACAGGGTCCCAAAGCCTCTTCAGCATGGCAGGCAGATCAGAGAATAAAACTTTCCTGCCTCCAACTATAGCCCACCTCACAAGCCCTACCTCTCAGGGAGTAAGCCAGCCCCACCTTAGAAGGAAGAGCTGTGCCCTAGAAGGATTTACAGGATAAGTAGAAGTTTTCCTGGTGGCTCACAGAAGAGGTTTGTGTTAGAGAAGATGGAGCCGGAAAAGGAGACCTCAAACCTAAAACAGTCAGCAGCTGAGGGAACACACCGCAGGGGACTAGGTTCTTGTTGTCTTCTGGGAGACTCCTTATTCCTCCAGGTGAAAGCCCTGTGGTTTTTTTGTTTTGTTTTGTTTTTTTTTCCAGAGGAACCAGATATTGGTTCTGAGAAATGTGAATATGAATATTTTGCAATTCTATGTTCAGGACTGCTGCTCATTCATTCACCCAGCATGAAGTGGTTTCATGATGGGTGCTGGGTGGGGTCTCCTTCTGGGTACCAGAAGGCCAGGGGGCTGGGGAGGAGGGGGGTAACAAGACAAAGCTCCTGTCTTTCATTTGCTGGCAGGGTGCCAAATAATGACACAGTGTAGCATCTGGACTAAGAACAACTGACGGGAACAAGGAAAAGGCGGACCGTGGCTGGGTGCAGGGGAGTGTGTGTATGTGGGGGAAGGCCCACAGGGGAGTGACACTGGAGCCTAGACCTAGAGTCACTGAGGGATGAGGCCTTCCCAAGGCCAGGAAGAGCCTCCAAAAGGAAGAAGAGAATGTGCTAGCCTCAGGTGGGAGTGGAGGTTTGGTGTCTCCGGGACACATGAGAGAGGACAGTAGTGGTTGGCAGGGGTCACACAGGACTGCTGGGAGAGGAACATGGGACTGTGGATTTTATTTGAAGTGGGGTGATGTGGGAGTATATATGGGATCGTAGCCAACTGGCCTGATGTGGGCTTCCCTCACAACACCTACTACCCGACTCAAGCTACACCCCTGCCTGCCTGGCTTCAGGGTTCATGAACAGTGAGAAAACCAAAGGCTTTGGAAATAACAAATGGGAGGCCTCAATCAAGCACCTGTCCTCTCTAGTTCTGTTTGTTCAGAGAGTCTGCTATCTCTGAGATGGGACACAAGTTCACCTACCTTCCCACACACAGCTGGGGCTTCATGCAGGCTAAACAAAGCACTTTTAACCTCTGCTCTTCCCTCTTCCCATGTCCCTCTTCTCTATCCGGGAAAGACACCCTCCCACATCATCAGTTAGGCGGACACAGAGGAAAGAAACAGCTACTGCTACTGTGGGTCCTAAGAGGGGTACCTAAGTTCTCCAGGATGAGACAAAACAGGGCGAGTCTGAGGAGGCAAATCCAGGCTCTCATGAGACGGAGGAAAGAAAGGAAGGTGCGCGGGATCCATAAGACATCTTCTACTTTGATTTTTACTAAGCCCAAGCAGGAACCACGGGTGTCCATCAGGATGTGTGAGATTGCCTTTCACCTCTTCAATGTACATAGTTAACTGACATCATGGACTCCCATTCTTAAAACCCGCACTTATGGCTGGGTGTGGTGGCACATGCCTTTAAATCCCAGCACTTGGGAGGCAAACGCAGGTAGATTTTTTTTTTTTTTTTGAGTTCTTTGCCAGTTCCAGGCGAACAAGTGTGCAAGGTAAAACCCCGTCTCAAAAACAAAACAAAAAACACGTGTAAATGTTGGAGGCGGAGCGAGAGAATCCTTTCGGGTAGAACTAGATAGGGAAATCAGAGGGCAGGCTTCACCCCTCCCGAGGAGACGCCTAAGGTTTGCACCAGCGGCTCCAACCAGGACGGTCCCTTTCAACAGGCAGCCCAGGGCTTGGCGACTAGGCCTTGCCCGTGGGCGGGGCATTACGATGTCCCGCCTTCTGCGCGTGACCTTGCCCCGCCCCCACCCCACTCTCTGTCACTTCCTGATTCCCGCTTCCTGCTTCCCAGAGGCTGGGATCCGGAGCCGCCCGAGGTCGCCGCCGCAGTCCCCGGCGCCCCTGGCGAGCGGTGAGCGGTGAGCAGTGAGAGCGGCAGGGCCGGACTAGGGGCGCGGACGCGGGCCTGGGGTGGGGGGCGCGAGCCCGAAGAGCGCGGCGCCCCACCCTCAGTCCCAACCCCCTCGGCTACCCATCTCTCCCTTCCTGGCCCAGGGATCTTTTGGAAGTTGGGTCCCTGGTTCACCTCAGACGTTGCTTCTAGGCCACTTTGAGGATCCTTGCGACCCCTGTTCTGCCAGGGTCCCCTAAGCCGGACTTCCTGCAGCTCTTTGCACATTGCCTGGGACTCAGCCGCGGCCTAGTAGGAAAAACCAAACCCTTTTGCCGCTTCTTCTCCCATCACCCAGCCTCTAAACTCTGCGCGTGGAAAGCTGCTTGGAACCAACAGGGACCTACATAAGATCTGAGCTCTGTCTCTCTTCCTTTCAAACACACACACACCAGAGACATGGAGGAGCTTGGGGGGAGAGGCTGTTGGTTTGCACCTATAAACCCATTCTAAAACCGGGGAAACTGAGAATTCCAGCGTTACCGTGGCCAGTTCCCTGGTGACACGCTCTGTCTCTTTGGAGGGCCACAGCTGATCCAGGTGTCTCTGCCCCGCAGACATGTCCTTCCGAAAAGTGGTTCGGCAGAGCAAATTCCGGCATGTGTTTGGTCAGCCCGTCAAGAATGATCAGTGCTATGAGGACATTCGAGTGTCCCGGGTTACCTGGGACAGCACCTTCTGCGCAGTCAACCCCAAATTCCTGGCGGTGATTGTGGAAGCCAGCGGCGGGGGTGCCTTCATGGTGCTCCCTCTAAGTAAGGTGGGCCTCAGAGAGTCAGGGGGGAGAGGAGGAATGAGGACACACTTGCCACACCTATGAGCAGGGCAATTTGAGCCACTTCTTGGCCCGTGGCTCCTGCTGGACAAGTCATAATCCAGATTTACTGCCCAGCAGGTGTTGGTGCAAGTAGAAAAAGTGTTTATTGCTGAGAGACTGTCTGACTAAGAGACTGCAGGCATTTCCTCCTTTGCTGGGTGGAGCAGAGACACATCTGGGCCACCAGGAGCCAGGGTAGCCACATCATTCTTGCACCGTGGAGGGGTGCAGACGCTGGGAGGAATGGAGACGAGGGCTTTTGGTTCTTCTCTGACTGCCCTTCCTGCCTACAGACGGGCCGCATTGACAAGGCCTACCCAACAGTGTGTGGGCACACGGGACCTGTTCTGGACATTGACTGGTGTCCCCACAATGATGAAGTCATTGCCAGTGGATCAGAGGACTGCACTGTCATGGTGAGCGCAGGACTGTTCAAAGGAGGGTCTCGGGGTGTGGCCGGCAAAAGGGGCAAGCACAGGCCTGAGCCCATCCTCCCGCTCCCTACCACAGGTGTGGCAGATTCCAGAGAATGGGCTGACCTCCCCTCTGACAGAGCCGGTAGTGGTGCTCGAGGGGCACACCAAGCGTGTGGGCATCATCACCTGGCACCCCACAGCCCGAAATGTGCTTCTCAGTGCAGGTCTGCACCGCTCCCTAGCCCTTCTTCGAACCCCTTCTCCAGGGTGATCCTGGAGTGTTGCTTAGCTCTCACAGGCCAATCTAACAGATTGGGGAAACTGGTACTTACAAAGACGGAGACCCAGTTTAGTAGCAGAGGAATGGGCTGAGTGGGGTCTGGTGGGCCAATGGCCCTAACACTACATGCCTGGGCCTGCCTGAGCTGATGAGCGCTTGCCTGCCAGGTTGTGACAATATGGTGCTTATCTGGAATGTGGGCACGGCAGAGGAGCTCTACCGTCTGGACAGCCTGCACCCCGACCTCATCTACAATGTGAGCTGGAACCACAATGGCAGCCTCTTCTGCTCAGCCTGCAAGGACAAGAGCATCCGCGTCATTGACCCCCGGCGGGGCACCCTGGTGGCGGTAGGTACCCCCCAGAGGGCAAAGATGGCAGTGTACTCAGGGTCTTGATCTGAACTGTACTGACCCCCTGTCCATCCTACAGGAGCGGGAGAAGGCTCACGAGGGGGCCCGGCCCATGCGGGCCATCTTTCTGGCCGATGGCAAGGTGTTCACCACCGGGTTCAGCCGCATGAGTGAACGGCAGCTGGCTCTCTGGGACCCAGTGAGTGATGTAGCAAGCCTGAGGCAGGCAGGCAGGCAGGGTTGAGACCTGGGCCTCACCCTAGGATCCTCCTCGCTGAGGAGTATAAGGTCAGGCAGAGCTGCTAAGCACTGTAGACTTCTCCATGCTGATCTGTCTGCCTGGCGCTTGAGACATCCAGGATTTTGCCAGACGCTCCCTTCCCTGTCCCAGCTCCCTGGCTCTCCCTGACACTCCCCCAGTACCTCCCACGTCCTTGCTTCTGCTCCTCCTGGGAACCCCCAGTCCTTGCCCTGCCACACTCTGTCCCCAGCAGAGCACTCCTGCAAGATGAACTTGGGGGCCTCTTTGAGGCCTGGGCTTGTACCACCTGGCCCCAGCCTTCCTGTGGACAGACATTCTCAACATTTGTCTGTTGGTTTGGGAAGAGTCTTAAAGCCTGGAGAAGTCGAATGAAGAAAACCATTAGCATGTTAGCAAGTGCTGCTGACTGGTGTATGAGACTGGCTGAGGCCAGTCCTGTAGTGTTTGGAATGAGAAGATTCTGACTTGGCCTATCTGTGCCCCCATGTGCTTAGGAAAACCTTGAGGAGCCCATGGCCCTGCAGGAGCTGGATTCAAGCAATGGGGCCCTCCTGCCCTTCTATGACCCAGACACCAGCGTGGTCTATGTCTGTGGCAAGGTAAGGCTGGGTGGGGCAACAGACTGGGGCTGAGAGGCAGGGAAGGGCCTGGCCAAGTGCTGAGAGTTCTTATTCCCACAGGGTGACTCCAGCATCCGGTACTTTGAGATCACAGATGAGCCCCCCTACATCCACTTCCTGAATACATTCACCAGCAAAGAACCCCAGAGGGGTATGGGTAGCATGCCTAAGAGGGGCTTGGAGGTCAGCAAGTGTGAAATTGCCCGGTAAGAAGGTCCTCTGAGGCAGCCGTCTGTAGGCCCGAGTTTACTCAAGGACCCAGCCTTGCAAAGTGGTCAGACTGAGCAGGGGCCAGGCTGTCAGCATCCAAGGTGAAAGTTCAGGTTGTGGAGGCTAAGCTGGGCATGGTGCCAAACACCTGTTATCTTAGCGTTTGGGAGTTATGAGGACCACGAGTGCAGAGGCTAGCCTGGTCTACATAGTAAGTTCAGGGTCAGTCTGAACACGACCCTGTCTGAAGCAAAAACAAACCAGACGAGAGGGATGTGAATGAAGCTCAGTTGGTAGAGTGCCAGCCTAGCAGAAAGCCCAGGGTTCTTCTCCAGCACGGCAAAGCAGGTGCTGTGGCACATGCTGGTAACTCACTCAGGAGGTGGACCTGGGAGGAGAAGTTGAAGGTCATCCTTAGCTCTATAGAGAGTTTAGTGAGTTCAAGGCCAGCCTGGGATATATGAAACCATGTTTCAAAAAATAAAGGGAGTAGCACATGCCTTTAATCCTAGCTTGTTGCAGAGGCAGGCTGATCTTATGAGTTTGAAGCAAGGCTGGTCTACATAGTGAGTTTCAGACTTCCCAGGCTACAGTGAGACCCTGTCTCAACAACAACAAAAAAAGAATCATGACCCCAAAGTTGCCTAGGGTCACTCTGCAGGAACCCTTGAAACACGGGGGCCATGGGCACAAGGCCACCTGTATGTGGGGTCCCAGCTCAGCTTGTGGGGATGTCACCAACTAGAGAAACTAGAGGGCTGCAGGGGGTTCCACCGTGGCTCCCCTCCCTTTTCCAGGTTCTACAAACTGCATGAGCGCAAATGTGAGCCTATAGTCATGACTGTGCCAAGAAAGGTGAGGCTGCCGGTGACCCCAGCCACCCACTCCCTTCCCTAGCAGAAGGGCCACACCAGGGCATTGGGTGAGGCTGGTGAGTGGGTGTAGCCTATGGGCTGTACGGATAGATGCTGGAGTGGCCTGAGTTCTAGAGAATTGTTGGAGGGGTGACACAGGGTGAGCTGAGGCCTGCAGAGGCCATACACTGAAGAGCAGGATAGCAGGGATGGAGGGCCACCGTGAGGCACGACCAACGGCGGGGCTGGGATGGTGCCCTGGGGGGGAGAGGGCCGGAGGAAGGGCATGAAGGACAGGGCTCTGGCCGAGAATCCCATGGGCAGGGGCCTGGCCACAGACAGCTTGGCCTCAGATGCCCAGCCAGGAGCCTGGAACACATTCCCACTGTCCTCCAGCTGTTGTTCACAGGCTCAGTGTGTCAGGCATGTCCTGGAGAAAAGTCACAGTCAATCTGTGGGGCACAGATGTGGCTCACAGGACCCCACAGAGCCACATAGCTGGCCCTTGTGGTTTGTTGGAGAGGGTGCCAGCAGGGCTGTGCCAGGAAGGTCAGGTCAGGCTTCAGTGAGAATATTCAATAAGGAAGTGAAAAGGGAGGTTGGAGCTTTGGACGTTCTTGGGGATCGGGCATCTGGAGGATGGGTTGACAAGCGTGCAAGTCAGGAGGGTGTTGAGGGTGCAGCCACTCAGAGACCAGATGTGAGACCCCTCTAGGGACCTGCAACTGATTCTCACCTCCCTACCTGGTGGGCAGTCTGACCTTTTCCAGGATGATCTGTATCCTGACACAGCTGGACCTGAGGCTGCTCTTGAGGCAGAGGATTGGGTGAGCGGGCAGGATGCTGATCCAATCCTCATCTCACTCCGGGAAGCCTATGTGCCCAGTAAACAACGGGACCTGAAGGTCAGCCGGCGCAATGTACTATCGGACAGCCGGCCTGCCAGTTCCAGCCGCCCAGGAGCCGCCGCAGCTACTGCAATTATTGATGTTCCCAGTGGTACCTTTGCTGGGGCTGGTGTACGTGTCCTACATTTGAGAGTGCTGTCTAATTGGCTGAGCCTCAGGCTTCTACCCTAGGGGTGGGTTATGGCTGATGGCCTCTGACTTCCATATGTCCTTGCAGGAATCTGGGAAGCTGGAAGAGGTAATGCAGGAGCTTCGGACACTTCGGGTGCTGGTCAAGGAACAGGGAGAGCGTATCAGCCGCCTGGAGGAGCAGCTGGGCCGCATGGAAAACGGGGATTCATAGGACCACCAGGGACCTGCCCCCAACATTGCCTCCTCCATCCCTCACCTAGCTTTGGCAGCCATGTCACACCAGGCAGTTTGCTGCTCAGTGCCTCTGGGGCAGGTCATGGCCAGTTTGCACCTCTCCAAAGCCTGGGGCCCAGGTTGGAAGCACCACCTAGCTTTTGGAAGATTTTTGTACCAAGGCAAACTCCCAAGTACTTTAAAGGGACCATCTCCCCAACCTGTCCAACCCATTACCCCCTCCCCAGAGAAAGCAGCAGAGATGGATGTTCTATATTTTCATTCCAAATAAAATGTTCTTTCTAAAGCCAGGTTTGACCTGCTGTTGCGGAGGTCAGGGCTGGGTGCTAGGAAGGGAAACGGCAAACCTGACATGGAAAGTAGGCCTGTGTATCAGAGTTCCACTGTGGAGAGAAACAAGCCCGAGGCCTACAGAAGGGTGTGTGAGATGTTGGTGGATAAAACCACTTGCTACTCAAGCCTAATGACCTGAATTCAATCCCCAGGATCCACAGTGGATGTCTGGCCTCCACACACCCCCATATTGCAGGCATGGGCACACAGGTGGTTTGGTTTAAGGCTAGCCAGGAACCTTTAGTCTCGGCACTCCAGAGGCGGAATCAGGAAGATCTGTGAGTTCCAAGCCAGCCAAGGCTACATAGATGGCTGTCCTGCTTTGAGTTAGATGCATACTTCCTCCCTTTGGAGTTGTGGTCACAGATTGTGTGACCCAGCCTCACCTAGAGAGGCCTGGGAAGATTTGGTATGGGTCTGAGTGATCCTGAAAGACTGAGACCCCATAAGGGTTCTGTGATAGACAAGAGTGGGTGGGGTGTTTCGGGCAGGAAACGGAAGTGTCAGAAACTCCTACTAGCTACCGTACTTGAGTGCGCCGGAGCTCACTTCTCGCTAAACACAGCCGGAGTCAGGTGGGTGCCTGCACAAAGGCCATCGGATCAATGGTGAGCTGTGGAGCACTCTGGGTTCTTGGAGGTACAGTGGGATGGGGATGGAATATTGAGGTTCTAGGAGCTACAGAAAGGCCCCCTAACAAGAGGCCTGGGGTAGCAAGGACCAGGACTAGCATGGTTTGGAACTTTGCCCTCACTTCAGAACTGGGCTCTCTGGAGTTAAGGTTAGGTCCTCCAGCTCCTCACTCTGGATACAGCCCTACTCTAAGATGCTTGGGATTGTCCCTCATCTGGTCCCCTCATGAGCTGAGTTTGGGTGTGCTGTAGGGGAGGCTTGTACCCAGCACCCCTCCCCCCCTGCTACCACACCACACCCCCACCTTTGTTCCAACCGCAGGCTTCCTGATAGCTACACATGCTGCCCCCAAGCTGAGTGGTGGCCCTGTGCGCCTGAGGCCCTCCAGGGCAGAATGGGGAGCTAAACGGAAACCCTGCAGCTGGGGCAGCCCCATGTTGGGAGGAGGGGCTCAAAGACCCCCATACTAGGATCAGGCAACCTGAGTTGGCTCTCTGGAGTCCATGATGAAGGTACCTAAGAGAGCCACCTGCCTCGGAGCCATTCAACTCTCTCCCCTGCCAAGCGGACCATTTTAATATCCAGCTAATGTCCATTGAGCATCTGTGTGACACACATGGTTTTAGGTCCCCTGCCCCCTCTCCAGCCCCAATCCCATCCTCCAGAAGCTTATTCTGGTGGGAAAGGTAAGGCAACAGAATAGATCAATAGGTGTGGGGTTTGGTAAGAGGGTAATTATGGGACCTGAAGTTGGTGAATGGATGGGCTGAAGTTTTACAAGTCAGCTATACAGGTCTAGCAGAGCCTCATCAGCAAGGCCTACAGAGGCCATAGCAAGAGGGTAGCCATGAGGCTGTGGGAGTGCAGTGTCTGAGCAGTGGACAGCCAGTGCACAAGCCTCAGGCAGAGTTGAGCTTAAGGGATCACATGAGGCTTTGACCAAATAAGGGCTGGGGATTTTCTGCTTGACTGTCCCTATTTTGCCTGAGGCAACTGAGGAAACTTGTTAGAGATCAGTTGGTCTTGTCAGGTGACAACTCCTCCCTGTCTCACCCCACAGGCTCTGCCTGGTACCCTTGGATTTGGGGTGCTGCTGGCCCTGCCAGGGGCCTGGGCCTCTGGGGTAGGCACAGAGGATGGTGCAGGCTCCAGCGCTGTCACCATCATCCTGCTGCTCCTGCTCCTGCTGCTGCTTGTCACTGGCCTGGCCTTGGCTTGGCGTCGCCTCAGCCGCGTCTCAGGGGGCTACTACCACCCGGTTCGCCTGGGTGCTGCCTTGTGGGGCCACACCCGCCGCCTGCTCTGGGCCAGCCCTGCAGGCCGCTGGCTTCGGTCCCGAGCTGAGATGGGATCCCCAGAACCAGAGCAGCAGGAGGATGAAGAGGATTTCATGACGGATGGTGGCCCCGATCCCCAGGAAGTGGAGCAGCAGTGTGAAGCTCAAGCAGTGCAGGCCCCAGATGCACAGGACACAGACAGCGAAGGGGGCCTGGGCCTCAGCTCTCACGGTCCTGTGGGCTCAGGCAGCAGCGCGGAGGCCCTTCTGAGTGACC
This sequence comes from Pachyuromys duprasi, assembly GCA_028658305.1. Lineage (NCBI taxonomy): Eukaryota > Metazoa > Chordata > Mammalia > Rodentia > Muridae > Pachyuromys > Pachyuromys duprasi. The sequence goes on from CM053762.1 coordinate 21,827,742, forward strand.
TGCACGCCTTTTCAGGCAGTGCTGCCTGGGATGACAGTGCGGGAAGAGCAGGGGGCCAGGGCCTCCATGTCACTGCACTGTAGATGCCAGCTGCTTGTCCTGTTCCTGCCCAGCCTCTGTCTCTTCCCGTGTTATCAGGATGAAATACAAACTGCTCTGGACCTTCATCATCCCACCTCACATGCAGCTTCTCAGATTGCCACCCCCACCAGTTCCCCAGACTGTGCGTCCTGCCCCCTCCCCCGACAGGCACTGGGGCAGACACTGAAAATAAAGCTTAAGCCCTGAGGTCTGTGGTCCTTTAGTATCCCTTCCTCTTCCTAAACAGGCCACTCTTGTGTCCTGGAGTCTAGCAAAGCCACTCTGCCATGATTCAGTCCTTTAATTCTCTAAGGGCACAGGTGAAGGCCCCGTCCCTTCTGATGAGGTGGGGGCTGGGAAGCACTGCCGGCTGCTGCAGCCGACAGCCCTCCAGGACATGATTGTAAGCCCCACCGACACCGGACACTCTCATCTCCGGAATATACACAGGTTGGAGTCCGCCAGCTTCTCACAGCCTACAGGGAGCGGGCCTCAGTGCTGCCTTCTTCCTGTACTCTCCTAGCGCCCTGGGCGCCCTCGGCCCTTCTTGGATTTCTTGTTCCCTGACGGGGGCCGGATGGGAAGTGGGGCAGTGCTTGTGGGTGGTGGTGATGGTGGAGGTAGAGACGGCTCCATGGGCTCTGGTGGGCCAGGACTGGGCCGGAACCCCTCGAAGGGAGAGAACTTGAGGGGGCTGCAGGAGAAACCAAGGCAGAGTCAGAGCCTCCCAGGCCTAGTCAGGAATACTAGCAGTAGGTCAGGGAGGTGAGGCTCTTTATCTACTTGGGCACACAGGTTGTAGATCCATAAACTACCACTTTAGAAGCCCCTGTTATAGATGTGTATGGGGCTCGGGTTCCACAGGGAGCAGAAGCCTGAGGCTAGCCTTCAAAGAAGGGCTTGGCCACTGGGTGTGGTGGCACTCAGGAAGGCAGAAGCAGGGGGAATCTCTGTTGAGTTCAAGGCTAGCCTGGTCTACAGCGAGTCTAGGACAGCCAAGGCTACACAGAGAGACACCTTGAAAAACAAAACAAAACAAAAAGCGAAGAGCTTGGCCCAGAGTGGTGCAGATACTGGTCTATGCTAGAGAACCCTGTCCCAGCCACATGCAGGCCTGCTCCTCGGTACCTGATGGGGGTGCGTGGACTGCTGTTAAGGCGCCTGGGGGAACGCAGCTTGGGCTGGAAGGAGAACCCCTCCTTGATGCTGTCCAGGACGGAGGGTGCCACATATGTGAAGCCCTGTGGGGAGAGGCCCAGCCAGGTGATGCTTGGTATCTCCAGCCCCTAGCTACCACCTTGTTCTGGTCCCCATACCCCCAGGCCCTCACCAGGAAGGCTTGGTTGGCACTCTCACTGAGGGCTGTGTCATCAGGACTGTCTACCGGTGTCTGTCGTGTGAAGCGTGTATCAAACTGGCTCACATCCTCTTCTGACTGCTATGGGAAGATCCATGTGGAGAATTAAAGGGGTCCAAAGTGTGGGACCTCCACCTGCCATGGGGCCAAAAGGATCCCCAGATACTTACCAGACTAGGCCTGAAGGGAGGGTCCACACGGCGGGCCAAGAGGTCATCCCAGTTGATGAGCCGGAAGAAGGGATGCCTCTGCAGGTAGACGGTACTTGGAACATGTCAATGATTCACGTTGCCTACCTCCCACTGCTGTAGCCCACTTCATCCTCTGGCCCAGTTTCTTGTGATAAGACCAGACTCACCTGCACCTCAGCAGCATCCCCTGGACCACCCCCAATTCGTTGACTGGGATTCCTCTTCAGAAACTACAGAAGAGAAGAGGTGTGGGTGGCGAGCAACTGATGGTGCGTGCCCAGCCTCCAGGATGGGGAGAAGGCAAGCAGAAACAGCATATAAAGTCTGGAACATGGCCTCTGCCCATAGAACCCCTCAGTACTTGCAGAGTTGGGTCAACTGTGCCCTCTTCATGAAGCATTGGCAAAGCTCATGCTCACTGGCATCTCCTTAGAGGGCTTAGGATCTATGTGCCACACCCTTCCCCTTAGCAGGTTGGTGTTGGCCTTTCTGATGGAACAGGGCTAGCTCATAAGAACACCCTGCTGAAAAAGACACAGACCCAGTACAGCTCAGAGGCAGTGGCCAGACTCTCAGAGCCCAGGCCTGACCTCAGGGTTTTGAACCCCAAAGATGTTCCTGACATTCCCAGAGATAAACTGCACAGGTGTGGGGGTGGGGGGGGCTGACCTTCTCCAGGGCCTAGGGACAGTCAAGCATATGTGTGGAGTTGATGAAAGGGCTGGGAAAAAGAGCTGGGAACCAGTGCCTGGACAGGAGGGCACCTCACCTTTTTGGCAAGATCCCGAGCATCCGGGGTGAGGTAGGGGGGCAGCACCAGCTTCCCTTTCATGATTTTATCCATAGTTTTCTTCCTGTTCTCTGCGGTGAAGGGCGGCTGGAGGAGGCAGACGGTGAGGACGGCCTAGGGGTCCTCCCACCCTGTCCTGCCCCAGTCTGGAAGGGATCTCCCCAACACCCACCCTCCTCCCAAGGAGGCCGGACTTGCCGATCCAGTGAGCATGTCGTACATCAGGGCTCCCAGGCTCCACCAGTCCACTGCCCGGTTGTGGCCACTGCGCACCAGAATCTCTGGGGCCCTGGGAGGCAGGTGGGGTGTCAGGAAGGGCATGCCCTCTCTGGTTATTCTCACAGACCCTGGGCCAGCCAGGTGCTACTTACATATACTCAATGGTGCCACAGAAGGTGTGAGTGATAGCACCCTCATGAATGGACTCTTTGCAGAGTCCAAAGTCTGTCAGTTTGATGTGGCCTGAGAAAGAATATTGAAAGGGATGACACACTTGTAGACATACAGGCCTACTTGTGGGCCCCTCAGCCCTACCCTGCAGACCCTGCAAAACAACACAAGGGGCATGTGCCTGTGCCTGCACGTAGTGTGCTCACCCTGGCTGCTGAGCATGATGTTCTCAGGCTTGAGATCCCGGTAGATGATGCCCTGGGAATGGAGATGGCCCAGGGCCAGTGTGATCTCTGCCAGGTAGAAACTGCAAAGGTATGACAAGGTAAAGGCTGGGCAAAGGTGGGGTGAAGGTAAGGACAAGCACCCCCAGAGACCCACCAGGCTGTGTCTTCCAGGAAGATGCCTTCTCGCTCAAGATGTGTGAAGAGCTCACCACCTGTGACATAAGCACATCACCAGCTGCGCACTCAGGTCCAGCCCCACTGCTGGCTGAGTGTCGGTTTCTTCTAGAGAAAAATGGGACTTGGAGATCCCACCCTACCTGCCTCCCAGAGCTGCCGTGGGGACTCAATTCAATCAGCAAACATCTACCGTCGCCTACTCACTCGGTGCCTGGCCCTGTGCTGGGTGAGGCTGGGGCAGAGTTGAGAAGACCCAGCCATTGCCCTCAGGATGCTCAGTCTAATGGGAAGACAGACATGTGCACACTGCTCTGGGATGCCAGGCACAGGTAAGAGCTCTGAGAGCTTCACAGAGCCTCATGCAGGGCGGAGGAAGCTAATCTCAATACAATAATAGAAAAGGGCAGTAGAGGTGTGGCTTTCAGGGTGCTGATACAGTGGGAAGGGATGCTGAGCACACAGGAGGAAGCTTGTAGGGCTCTGCTGGTCCTGGGGAGACTGGTAGAAAGAATGGGCCTCAATCACAACTTGGTGAGCAGTGGCATGAGCAAAAAGGCCAAGGCTTTGTTTGGGTGGTTAGAGATGCATGTTCAAGGAAGATGACCTTTGAGTTAGTGGAGGAGATACAAGAACCCAGATGAGCCAGCTCAAAGCTAGTTTAGAAAGAACCTGCCAGGTGTGGCAGCACACGCCCTTAATCCCAGACAGGGGTAGGGAATGTCTGAGTTCTACTGGTGAGGTCCAGGCTGTATATAGTGAGACCCTGTCTTGTCAAAAAGACAAAACAAGGAAGTGTGGTGGTACACACCTTTAACCCCAGCACTCAGCATGCAGAAACAGGCAGACCTCCTGAGTTTAAGGATCTGAATCCAAGTAGATCTCCTGAGTTTAAGGACAGCATGGTCTATATAAGTGAGTTCCAGGCAGGCCAGGGCTACATAAGCAGACCGTCTCAAAAAAAAACCCCAAAACAGCCCGGCATGGTGGCACACCTTTAATCCCAGGACTCAGGACGGCAGAGGTAGGCAATCCCTGTGAGTTCAAGGCCAACCTGGTCTACAAATGAGTCCAGAACAGCCAAGGCTACACAGAGAAAACCCTGTCTCGAAAAAAGAGCTAGATAGATGGCTCACAGGTTAAGAGCAATGACTATTCTTCTAGAGGTCCTGAGTTCAATTCCCAGCAACCACATGGTGGCTCACAACCATCTATTATGACCTGTTCTGGCGTGCAGGCAGAATAGTATATAAATAAATACATAAATCTTAAAAAATACAAGAACAACAACAAAATAAGACTTACAGAAACAATAGCCACCCATGAGACTTGCAAGATGAAGGATGCAGCAAGATGGGGACCTGACTGGGTGCCTGGCACACAGGAGCCAGGCAGGAAAGGTAGCAAAATGGATGAAATTCCCTCTGGACATCTAAACAGACTCCCACCAGCTTCACTCACCCCACTAACATTAGGCACGGGATGGATGTTTGCTGAATGAATGAACAAATGAAGGGACAGACAGATGGACACATGGCCAGGCATGGTGTGTGAGCCTCCTAGCCATCCTCCACAACTTTATCTCTCAGGATTCCCTAAGTCCCCGCCCAGTGTTCTAGTGCTGGCCACCCACTACTCAGCCTAGCCCACACACTTACCACTGAGGCACTCCAGGATGAGGTAGAGTTTGCCACCTGTCTGGAAAGCATAGGCCAGTTCTACAATAAAGGGATGCTTCACAGATTCAAGAATGTTCCGCTCAGCCCGGGTATGTGCTGTGTCCTTGGCATTTCGTACAATCTTGGCCTAAAGATGCAGGGGTGGGTTTGAAGGTGAGGCACCCAAAGTGCTTCCCTTTTTGCTCTGTTGTTTTATAGTCTCGGACAATGTTCAACCTCAGGATTCAACCACACAAAGGAGGAGCCAGTGTCCCAGTTTAGGGGAAGTCATGGCTCTTGTTTCAAATAAATATTGAAACACAACTTGGTCATATAAGGGTCTAGACACTAAGTCTGTATGGACCATGGACACGCAGCAATATCATGATCACCCCATCAGTAACAAACCCATAGAATCGGGGTGCCAATGGCAGAACATCATCACAATGAGCTCCCTTTCTAGAGGCTTCTTCAGTCTGCCCGCCACAAGATCTGAACGGAACAAAGATGACTGGAGGAAAGCTGGGAATGATGGTGCACACCTTTAATTCCGGTGCTCAGGGAGGCAGAGGCAGGCAGATTGCTGGTGAGTTCAAGGCCAGCCTGGTCTACAAGACTACTTAGAGAAACCCTGTCTTGAAAAACCAAGAAAGAATACTGGAGGACTGGGGACAAGGCTCAGAAGTTAAAATTACATGCTATGTAAGCATGAAGATCTGAGTTCAGACCCCCAGTACCCACAGAAAAAGCCAAGAAGGCTGTGTGTGCTTGTAACCTCAGCACTGTAGCGGTGGGGACAGAAGCATCACCGGGGCTCACTGGACACCAGCCTACCTCCAGGTCATTGAGCCCCTGTCTCATGAGAATAAGAAAGTGACAGAGTAGGGCATTCCATGTTTTCCTCTGGCCTCCATACCTATGTAAATCACTTGACATGTCCCTCTCTCTCTCAAACACAATTGATTAGAATCTCTGAGATCATCAGTCAGTTACAGTTAAATACTGCCCCACCACGCCCTTCTTTCTCTGGCTTCTCAGTCATGACCAGAATTTCTCTGTAATTCTGTGCTGTGAGAAATAAGCCTTTTCGGGACCTGGTTTATCCTCTCAGTTTCTCAACCTTGACACTTTGTCTTTCTGAGACAGCATATCATTTCGTAGCCCAGGGTGGCCTAGAACAACTCAGATCCTCCTGCCTTATCCCTTCAAGTTCTGAGACTACAGGCATATCCTCCCAGCTTCAGCTAAACTTGACACTAATGACACCCTGCTTTGTTGTGGGTTCCTGTTTATCTGCATCCCTAGCTTCCATTCGCTGAATGCCAACAGTACTCTCCTCATTAGTCCTAACAATCAAAACTAGCCATATATATCCTAGCAGGCAAGTTGCTCCCATTTAAGAGTCACTGCAAAATAGTATATATGACAATAGATACTAAGCCAATAAGTGCCAAGATAGGGACTTTGTCTCTACCATGTTTCCAGTTGTCTTTCCAAAACCTGGCACAGGTTGCTGGGGATGGTGGCAACTCAGTATTTGCTGGCTGAGCAAATGACTCACCTTTCTCAAGACTTTCATAGCATATATTTTGCCCAAGTTGGTGCCTTGCACTTTCCTCACCTGGAACACCTGTAGGGCAGGGGAGACGGGATCAACTTCCCTCACCACACCCCTTTTTCAAGGAGCCCCACCCTAAAGCTCTAGTATTGGTACCAAAAGGCCTAAGCTCAGCTCAAGGGTGGAACAGTAAAGATCTCTATCAGATTCTGAAAGAATCTGCCCTTCCCTCGCTCACGTTTCCAGCTCTGAATCCCATCAGAGACTCCCGTGGTGAAGGGCAGTATGCTGCCTCAGGCTAGAGCTGAGGTCACCATGATGGAAAGAGATGTGTTAGTACCTTGCCATAGCCTCCCTTGCCCAGCACACTCAGCAGTTCAAAGCAGTGCGGCCCGATGCGCTCAGGGCCCAGGTTCACGCTGCTCTCTGTCAACTCCACCTCCTCATAATGTCCCACCGTCCTAAAGACACAGTAAGTTAATGAGGGCAAGGCTCTAGATCACCCCAAGTCCCATCCCCTACTCCATGCCCCCATGTCCCAGCAAGACTCTCACTCACTCCAGGCCAGCAGCCCTCAACTCGCCAAGGGGGCACACGTCCTGTGGGAAACCAAGGGGTAAGAACCGTGGGAGGTGCCAGAATATCTCATCCCAACCCAGGCTGAACTGCTTGGCCCAGGGGAGAGGACCAAGGATAGGTGACAGCAGGGATGGGGAAAGGTTAGAGAGGAGAGACCAAGGTTAGAAAAGGAAAGATCGGGTCCAGGGGCTGGGGCTGAATCTGGGAAAGATCCGGGTTTGGAGGGGGTCAGAGCCCACACAGAGTAGAGAGCCCCTCGGCTTTGGTTAACCAGCTGGGCTCCTGGTCGCGCCTGGCGGGAAATACTTACCACAGGGCTAAACTCCGGTTCGCCCTCGCCCTCGCTGCCTTCCTCGGTCTCCAAATCTAAATCAAACACGGCCGCCATGGCCCCGCCGGCCCCGCGGGCCCCTTGGCCGGGAGCAGGCGGAGCTCTGACTGACAGCCCCAAGCTTGGGGTCTACGTTATCTCTCCGCGACGGCTGCCGCGCGCGCTATTGACGCAAAATTGCTTCACCCACTCTCCTTTAGTCGGGAGGGGAAAGGGGGTGGAGCCTGTCGCAAAGCCTCTCGGGAGTCGTAGTTCCAGAGGGCTGGGCTACCCATACTTCAGCCTAATGAACTGACTTTACCAGACCATCGTCCTTGTGGGGATGTCCAGAGTGCACACCCGACACGAACAGCACAGAAGCTTCCATTTTGGCCCTGGGGCAAGTTCAAGATTGAATGGGCAGAATCACAGGTGCGTGCAGATTTGAGTTTAAACAGCAAATCCTCAGCCCTTCTTAGAGGTGTGAGCTGCCGGGAAAGTCGAGTGACTGTGTTAGGGAACAGTGAGGTACATTATGGACTTGCCCCCACAATCTCCCTGAAGCTCATAGAGCCTGCAGGTCTGACATTTGCTGGGTGACTGCCTCGGCTTTATTATCAGGTTCCCGTTCTGAAGAGCTCAACACGCCTTCATGTGGGGTTTTGCTTTCTTAAGCATATTGATTATTCATTCCTGCTGCCCACTTCAGTTTAATAGAATATGGTGGAAAGGATGAATAAGAGCTGATGAGATGGTTCAGGTAGTAAAGTCATTTGCTACACAAGCCTGACTGCTACACAAGCCTGACTGATTCTATCCCAGACTAAGCCTATGTGTTGTGATTGGAGTTTGTCTGGACGGCCTATCCATTGCACAGGGGAGGCCCACTGGGATACAGGGTGTGACCTCAGATGAACAGAATTTAGGGTTGTCCAGGCTAGCAGAGAATTTACTGACTGAATGTGGCCTAGGATTGTAATTCAAGGAAAAGGCACTCTCAAACTTAGGCCAACACATTAATATAAGGTAGGCTCCTGCCAAAGGGCATCCCTGGGGCTCGTCCAATAGGGCGGTTTTCCACCTCTCACCCACTTCCTAGCTCCACACCTTCTGAACCTGGGCGGGGCATTTTTTAAATTAAACTTATCCCAGAGTCCAGATATTTTATTAGTTTACAAGCTTTTATTTGGGTAGGCATATTTGGGGAGCTGTCCAAGGCTCCTGTGCTGAGCAGAGGCAGGCATTTTCAGTGTAGCTTCCCAGAGTGAGAAAAGGGGTGTAGACAGAAGTCCCAGGGCCAAGCTAGTCAGGTGTGCCAGAGGCCAAAGCAATGAAGCTCATAGAGAACATGTATGGTACATGGGAGAGAGGTGTTCAGCAGTGCTGCTTGTGAATGAAGGTAGAGGGTAGAGAGGTCCTGAAAGGTGACTGAGCATGTAAAACAGTAAACAGAAAAGGCTGGCCTTTGCATCCTGTTCACTGTGGGAGGACCTTGGAGGCCCTCGTTTTTCCTCTCTGAGACTGCTTCCTCATCTATAGCATGGGGCCACTAGCATGTGCCTGGAGGTGTAAGGGGAAATGGATTACTCCTATTGCTGACCATGACTCCTATTGCTGCTTTTACTGCTCAGGCCAACAGATACAGTATAGCACTGCTAGACATTTTCAGCAGGCTCTACAACTATTCTGAACTTTGCATAAAGACAGGAGCACTAATCTCAGTTTTCATGGGGTTTGTCCAAGGCCAGGGGCCCATGCAGGCTCTCTCCTCCTGTAGGTGACAAGAGACACACCTGGAGGGTTGGAGGGGTGTAGGGAGGGACCTGGGTTTGGACCCACTCCCATCTGGGCTGGGCAACTGTCAATGTGGAGATGAAGCTGCTGTTTGTTAGTCCTTTAAAGGCTAGAGTCCTAAGGATACCTGGGGCTAGATGGAGGCTTTCTGGAAGGGAAGAGGACCCAGTAAATTCCAGACACTTGTTTTATGGTCCTTGAACCCGGAAGACTTTGATGTCAAAATGGCTCTGCTGCCCTGGAATAAACCTGAGGCACAGGAGTGTACTGAACCAGGTTTTGGGCAAAGTGATAGACAGAGAAGCAGGGAAACAGAGCACCAGGGCCCCTCCCCCTAGCGCTTCGACCCTGTTGCTCCTGGAACTCAGCGCTATTTGAAATGAGACAGGAAATGAGCAACTGGATAGTTGGGCCTGTCAATGCCCAGGCCCTGACAGATGCCCAGCAGGCGGAGACGGGCCTCAGCAGGGCTGGCCCCAGCACAAGCCACGTTGCAGTAAGGCTCCTCATACTGGCCAGGTATCAGGGCCTCCCCCAGCAGGTTGAGCCGCAAGTGACCCTGGTCATGGAGGGCTTGCAGAGTCTCTCGACTGCCAGGGGAACTCAGCAGCTCTAGGTGCTGGGACACCAGGCACATGATGCCCACCAGATAACCACGGGCACGAGGGTGGGCAGGCAGGGCAGGCTGCAGGCCACAGGCTACCATGGTAGAAGCCAACAGCAAGTCGACACCGTAGAGCTCCAGGATCCAGTCTCGAAGGTAGAACCCTCCCATCCTAGGGTTGATCTCGATGAGCCTCGGCCCCACCCCAGTCATCTTGAGCTCCACATTGAAGACCCCATCCAGCAGCCCACAGCCCAGGCAGCAGCGAAAAGCCGCCTGCACCATCTGGGCCTCCTGCTCTGGGGCTAGCCCAGTAGGCATGCAGGCCGCAGTCTCTGTGAAGCCAGGCAGCCTCGTGGGGCCGTTGTCAGAGACAAAAGCAGCCAGCAACCGTCCACCAAACACCACCAAGTCCACATCGTGCTCTGTGCCCTCGACAAACTCCATCAGCAACATAGCATTACCCCAGCCCAGCCCAATGCCTGGGTGGTCGGCCTCACCCTGCAAGTCATGGAGGATCCGGGAAAAGTGCTCATGGCACTGTGGCCCATCCTTCACCAGCTGCACGCCTACTGCTCCTGACCCAAATTCCAGTTTCATCACCCCTGGCAGGGGTACTTCATAAATGGCTTTCTCCATATCAGCCTCACTCTCTAACGGGCAGCAGGCCACGGCATGGAGAGAGGTTGCAGGCCATGGTGGGCCCTGGCATTGCAACAGATGTAGTTGGGTACGGCTCTTCTGCTTTGCCAGGCACATGGCGGCTGGGGGGCTGCAGGGCAGACCCAGCTCCTGGCAGAGCAGAGCAGTAAGCACCAAGCAGTCGTCCCAGAAAGAAAAACAACCATCTAGCTTCAGGTTGCGTGTCCGGACCAGCTCAGCCAGCTGCCGTGCGTTCTCCTCATCCCTCCGGTGCTCGGTCACATCAAAGTGGATGAAGGTCTGCACCAGCTGGGATGCAAAGTGGTTGGGGTCCGATTCCACCAAGTGCAGCTGCAGAAACATAAGCAAGAGGGACATCCATGTCAGCAGGTATTGAGTCATGGAAGAGACAGGATGGTGTCCCACAGGGGAGACTAAGTTATAAACACCAGGTGCTCAATGTATATTTATGGATTATTTGAATAAATGTGCAGAGGTGAGATACCTACTTCAGTCTGGATGGGAGGGAAGTCAGAAGAAAAGATTTCAGGAGGAAAGGGCAGACGGAGAGGACCAGGATGCAAGGAGAGGACAGCAGAGGGCTCACTAGGCCATGCTCACAAACAGCTTTCCTGCAGGGCTTGGAGACCAGCTGTCAGGGTCTGGAGACAGGTGGCTTGCTTATCATTCATTCCACATGTTCTAACACTATAATGTGATGGAGCCCCGTGTCCCCAAAGCTTGTGTTTTGCTGGGGGAACACAGACACAAGGCAGCTGCTACTTAAGGCAGAAGCGGCCACTGGTAAGAGAGGGAAAGTGGCTGTCTGAAAGGTAAGTTGGCGTAAAGAGTCTGTCAGTACTTCAACTGGCATACACACTATCAGGTAGAAATTGGGATGCCAATGCTGCTGAGAATTCCCCAAGGACTGCGCATAGTAGTGGCAAGAAGCCACGGTGGTGGGCCAGGGCCAGCCTGAGAAGGCCTCAGTTTTGTTTTGTTTTGTTTTTATCTGTTTCAATAGGAATGAGAAGCTCAGCAGTGGTGGTGTATGCCTTTAATCCCAGCACTCTGGACGCAGAGGCAGGCAGATCTCTGTGAGTTTGAGACCAGCCTAGTCTACAGAGCAAATCAAGGATAGCCATGGCTACACAGAGAAGCCCTGTCTCAAAACACCAAGGAGAGAGAAAGAGAGAAAGAAAGAAGAAGAAATAGGAGTGAGAATGTCTGTTGTGTCCTAACTCCAGATCCTACAATATAAGCCCCTCCCTCCAACAATAAGATTGACTTGAGGTCTATAAACTGTTCATTTCACCCCCTAGAGGTGAAATCTATGATCCTATGTGCCAGGCTTCAGGAATTCAGCTTCAAAGAGCTTTTCCCCAAGGTAGAGCTGGACTCCTTACCCAGCTGTTCAAGACCTAGAAGTTACAAGGTTTAGTGGTACATACTTGTAATTCCTGTATCTGGGAGGCTGAGGTAGGAGAATTGTGTGATGAGTGTGCCAAGTCTGTGCTACATAGTGAAACTCTGTCTCAAAACAAACAAACATAAGAGTATGGAGGCGGGGCTCAAGCGAGTAATGCCAGCACTTAGGGGCCAGAGGCAGGGGATCTCAGAAGGGTCAAGGCAAGCCTGATTCTTCTATTAAGTTTCAGGCCTGCCTGAGCCACAGAGTAAAACCCCGTCTGGCATAAATAAATAACGGCTAAAATAAGGGAAAAATATGTTTAAAAAACAGAATCTGGAGGTGTAGGTAGGAGGATCAATTCAAAGCCAGCTTTAGCCAACTTTAGGAGTTTGAGGCCATCATGAGTTATGTGAGACCCTCTCTCAAGAATCCCAAAATGTAGAGGGCTGGAGAGATGGCTTCAGTCATTAAGAGCACTTGCTGCATTGGCAGAGAACCAAGAAGTGCTTAGCATTCATATCAAGTGAACCTGGATCTGCTGACGCCCCCTTCTGGACGCCATTGACACCTGCACTTGTGACACTTCAGACTTACACACATAAAATAGATTTTTAAAAGTAAAATAAATCGGGGCTGGAGAGATGGCTCAGCAGTGAAGAGCAGTGGCTGCTCTTCCATGGACCAGGTTTGAGTCTCAGAACCCACATGACAGTTCGCAGCGGCCTGAAATTCCCGTTCTAGGGGATCAATACCCTTTTCTGGCTTCTGTGGGCACCAGGCACGCACATGGTGCACAGACATACACGCAGGCAAACACCCATACACATTAAATAAATTTCAAAAAAAAATAAAGAAAATAAGATAATGAAAGCTAGGGCTGTAGCTCAGTGATAGAGAACTCGGCCCTAAATTCAGTCCCTAACACAGCAAGGAAAACAAACAGCTGAGCGTGGTGGTGCAAGCTCTAATTCCAGCCTTAGGACGGAAGAAGCAGGAGGATCTCTGGGAATTTGAGACTAGCCTGGTTTACATAGAGAATTTCAGTCACTCAAAAATTAATAAAACAGAGATGAGCTCCGCTGTTGACCTGAAACATCGCCAGCCTCCTGCCCATTCCAGCCCATTTCTCCCGCCTCCTCCTCTATTTCCTTCTTTGCCCTCTCTGAGGGGCCTCTCCCCGCCCCTCGCTAGGGGACCCCCCACCCACCCGGAGAGTGGCAGCCCCACCCTGAAGGACTAGCCCCGCCCCCGAGACCCCGCCTCCACCAATCAGAAGGGCGGCTTGGGGCCGCGCTCCGCCCACCTTCAGCCCGTAGTCGCGCGCCGCCTCCCACACGAACTTCTTGCTGACGCCGCCCGCGCCGATCACCAGCAGCTGCTTGCCGTCCATGAGGTGGCGCCCCGAACGCCGCAGCATGGTCTCCACCAGCGGTGCCGCCGCCGCCGCCTCCTCAGCTGGGCGTCCCAGGCGCGGCGCGGCCCACAGCCCCTCAAGCGCGCCACACGCCTCCAGACACAGGTCGCTGTTCAGCCTCAGGACCACGGGGGTCAGCGTGCGGCCGGCCACTGTGAGGACGAAGTCCACGCCTGGGCCGGGTAAGGATGCGCAGACTGAGCATCTCCCAGCCCGGTCCCCACGCCGCCCAGGCCGCCCGGGCCGAGCCGCGCCTCCGGACCTCACCGAGGAAGTCGGTCTGCACTTGGCGACCACCACGCTGCTCCACACTCAGTCCGGCCTCCTGGGCCAGTACTGCGGCCAACGCGGCTTCAGCTGCTTCTTTGATGCGCTGCCCTAGAAGCGCCACTTGTGCCTCTTCCTCCAGGCCGCACTGGGCCAGCGCCACCCCCAGTGTCCTCGGCAGGGTGTAGTGGTGCCGCATGGGTCGATCCCCACGGCCCACACCGCACACCACCTGACCACAGTGCAGTTCAGAAGGCGCTAACCTGGGAGAAGCCCTGCCAAGGCTCACCTTTCTAAGTACCCTTTCCATCAAGACAAACTTTATAAATCACTCTCAGCTTCACTGGCCAGCTGGTCCCCAGATCCCTAGGAGTATTGCTAGCTTCCAGGCACAGAGCGAAGATTCCAAGCATGCTTGCTCCTACCTGCTATAGCCACCCTGGCTTTTCCTAGCCTCAGCATGTCTCTAGGAAGACCCTCATCATCTCCCCTGGAGTTCTGCTGAGTAACTTGGAGGTCCCCCAAGCCTTCCTGGGTTCCTCAGCTTGGAGCCCTTCCTATGGGACTGACCCTAAGTTAGTTTCTTGTGTGAGAAGCATTTTGGAAAAGGAATCAGGCCCCTAGGTCTTGGAACAGGTTGAGCACAAGAGCCCAGGCTCCTGATATAGAAGGGTTAAGGAGGGTTGAAAAGGAAGGAAAAAGTGTCAACCCCAGGAGTCTCCTCAGAAGTAACCAGAATCCCCCCAAAGATCATATCCTTTCTGCACCAGGCCCTCATCAGAGCAGTGCTGGGGTGGACAGACCATGTCCTAGACCTGAGCCATTCTCACCTTACTCAGAAGGGGCCTATCACCCTGAATCCGACACACCACTGCGCAGATGCGCACAGCCAGCTCAGGGCCAGGTGCAGGACTGCCTGAGGGAACATGGAGAAGTCTAAGCCAGGAAGAGGTTTTAGGCCATCAGTCTCTGCTCCCAATTTCTGGCTGGCACAGGCAAGAACCTGGTAAAGGCAGCCGGGCAGGTGGGCACATGGCCTCCACGAGGACGCTCTCCTCCTCCTCCAGCTTCTCCAGCAATGCCAGCACTGTGTTCGCCACTGCGGATGGCTCTACCCGCAGGTGCAGACGCAGTGCCTGCTGTCCCCGCCAGCGCCAGCCACTGAGCCTCACAGCCACCTACAGCAGAAAAGGGAAAGGACCCTCCTCACCACCACCTCATGTTCCTGAAAGGTAGTATGCTCATGCCACAGGTGCCAGGAAGTAAACTGAGGTAGGAAGGCACAGGACACTACTATGGAGAAGTAGGACAGTGGCAGAGCTAAGAGTTTGGGATTCTTTCCCAGCAGGACTTGGTAATCACAACATGGGTTCCCTCCTTGGGTACCCACAAGACCTCAGTGCAGAGAGTGGGACCTGTTGTTACCTGTGCAGCTTCACCCAAGGCCTCAGAGTGCACAAAGGCCTCTACTTCCTCTTTCACCAGCGTTTCCTGGCCCTCCTTCCCACTCAGCTCCACCAGCCGTAGTCCAGGGCTGGCATCCCCTCCCCGGAGCAGCCGTGGGGGCCTGTAAGTGAAAGCCAGGGTGGCTGGCACAGCCGCGCCGCTCTGCTGGGACAGCAGCCACCTCATCAGCAGCCGGTCCTCCAGCAGTCGTGCTAGCTCTGCTGAGGCTCCTGTGGGGCAGATGAGGTTCCGGGCCAGCTCTGCTGCCTCCCTGCCATGGCCGGATTCTGGCCCCAAGCCAGCCAGGAAGTAGGTGGCATGCCGAGGGGGAACAAAATCATCCAGGAATGTCAGGCCCCCTGGATAGAAGCTCACAGCCTTGGAGACCAAAAGGGCCGCCTCACCCTCTTGGCCTGGAGTTGCCACCTTCATCAGCCAGGCAGGGGACAGGCAAAGGAGCATGTTTCCTGTGGGCAAAAGGAGGAAGGTGGCTGGCCAGGGAATGCTTAGTGGTGCCAACACCCTCCACCCCCAGCCCTGGCTTCTGTGTCCTGGGGGTCAGTGACTCCCAGAACCCACCCCTGCTCAGAGCATGGCAGCTGGTCCTGTGGAATTCAGGCAGTTGCCAAGGCTGATGGGTATTTTGGGCTGGGGCGGGGCTGCCCTTTGTGTAGGAGAGGATGGGAACTTGGACACACTCACCAGGGCTCTGGACCCCGCCCTCCAGCAACAGAGATAGAAAGGTGCTGGGAGAACCCAGAATGCACAAGGTCACCTCTGCCCCAGGGCAGCCTGGGGGAAAAGAACATCGCCATGTTCACCAAGGGTCCTCCTTTTGCTGCCCTTCTGCCCACTCTTCCCCACCCCCACACTCCTACCCTCACCCTTAGGCCTCCCAGGTCCTTCTTAGGGGGTCAAATGAGAAGGCAGAGGACAGGAGGGAGCTGAGGAGGTGTCTCACATACTGCCTCAAGACTGGCTCTGCTTTATCTGCATCTGACCCAGAAGGCACTGGAGGACGAGTCTCCAGTGGATTTTGCATGTGACCTCAGATGGGCCACTGCTTCTCTAAGCCTCAGTTTTCCAGTCTGGTGTGATGGGAGCAAGCCTGTGATTCTCATGTATTCTAGCTGCAGATCATTTGGTCCACACAAAATTATTCATGACCCACCTGATCTAGGAAACAAGGAGGCATCTTGGGATCGCAACTGCTCAGCTGCATCCATAGCATCTAGACATCGCTCTAGAAGTTTCAGCTCCACAGAATATGCAAATGATATGGTGGATTTCCAAGGAGCAGGGTGGGTAGAGTGGGACATGGTGGGGAGCCCTGACCTGATGTCTTTGAAGACAATACCTGCCTGCCCTAGGCCCTCTGGTTTTGCCTTTAGACAGAACTAGAGCCTGAGGGAGGAGCCAGCCTGGACAGCCAAGAGGAAACAGCTAAACTAAATGTCCCTCTCTGTCTTTGGGAGTCCCCCTTTGTGGAGCTCTGAGGCACCTGTCCGAGGTGCCTGGCTACGATCCTGGGTCTCGGGAAGGCCAGCTTGCTGCAGACAGCTCTGAAGGAGGTTGTAGTAGTACACAGTCCAGGCCCGAGCCCCAGCCTCTTCTGGGGAGCCCTTGCAGTCCAGGCTAACATCCTGGCGCCAGGGCCCAGGGAAGCAGCCTGTGGGCGGCAGGCCAGAACCTCCTTTCCAGGGTCCTTCTTTTCCATCCAGGTCCTTGGAGCCCAGGGAATAGTCACACTCGGTAGCCAGTGGATCCAGGCAGAGCTGAGCAGGGGGCAGAAACAGTACATCTTGGGCAGGATTGGCAAGGGAGTATCTGAAATCACTCAATGGTATAAGCCTGCCTCCCAGTCTCCTCACCTTAGTCAAACGCAAAGGACTAGAAGAGGAAGGAGGTGGGTGGAGGAAGGCTTGCTGAGTGGGAAATATGACAAGGTACAGTACCCTGATCCATGTGGTGTCCTGGCCAGCAAAAGGGAAGGGATGTCCTCCTGATTGGACCACTGACTCCTGGGACATAGGGCCTGTCCTAGCTGGGACCACAGGAGCCCGGGCTTTGTTCTTTTTGTCACTGCAGTCCCGGCTCCCACACAGTGGCAACACACAGATGTTTACTCCATAGATGTTTACTGACTGAAATATTTCAACCGTTGTCCAGCCCTGTTCTCTCCGGGACTCAGTGACTCGGCTACCATCATGGACTTCGCTGTTACCTATTAGGTGAATTCATTTTCCACTCATCCCCCTCCCCCATGCAGCACCTCTTGGTGAGGGCTGGCATCCTTTTTAGTTTTATTTTTTGAGACAGGGTTTCATGTAGTTCAGGCTGGCCTCAAACTTCTGTCTAGTGGAGAATGACCTTGAACTTCTGATGTACCTGTCTTTTGTGTGCTGGGATTCACAGGCAGGTTTATGTGGTGCTGGCCATAGAACTCAGCCTTGTGTGTATATACTGGGCCAGCACTCTACAGCCGCCTTGCAACCTTGGTCCCTCCTTTTGTTCCTTTTTCCTCTTCATTTTTCCTTTTCTTTTTTTGAAACAGGCTTTTTGCTCTTTAGACCAGGCTGGCCTCATACTCAAGGCATTCTGCCTCCCAAGCAGTGGGATTAAAGGTGCACACCCCTACATCTGGTTTCTGGGAGCTGGGGATTAAACCCAGGGCCTACTACATGCTAGGCAAGCATTTCTCTAAAGAAATCACATACTTAGCCCTGTTTGTTTTGCTATGTAGTTCAGGCTGGCCTTGAGCCGGCCATCCTTTTGCTGCTGTCTCCTGAATGCTGTGGTTAAAAGCATGTGTCACCACACCTGGCTCAACATTTCTACAGGTATATGGAGTCCTGGCACCCCTGTCCCTTCTCTGAGGTTGGGAGCATCAGGGTGACAGAAATGGGGACCTGGCTCCTCGCAGTGCCTCGGCCTATACAAGCCTGGCAGCGGGCCTGTCTTTTCAAGAGACCAGCTGACCCACCGTGGGTTAGCTCTCTCTGGCTTGGTGAATGTCTGGTGTCTGCCTTATTTCCACTCCATGGATTCTGAAGAGGTATAATCTAGCCTGGAGTTAGCTCAGAAACTGTAAGCTATGGCCCAGACACCCAAGGTCTGGGCCTCAAACCTTCACTTGCATCTCGGGACAGCAGAGTTGGATTCTTTGTGTCCTTTCCCAGGAAAGGATGTCATGGGTTGTAGGCTCATCGCTGCATCCCTAAACCCAGACCAGTGCTGAGTACATACGTAGGTGGTACTCAGTAGGTGCTGTTGGATGAGAAACTGTCATTGGGCTGACAGCACTCACCTCCTGGGGATAATGTGACACAGGTAAGCGCCTGGTACACAGGGTAGGGGTCAAGGGGTGGAGCTGGTTATGGGGTATGAGCTGACAGCCCTCAGGACTAGGTCTCTAGGTACCAGTCCTTGCCCTCCCTCTATCCAGGGACTTGGGCCTTTGTGGGAAGGGACCACAAGAGACTCACCATCTTGGAGGTGAAGAGGCTGAAAAACTAGGGGACAGAGAGACAAAGCAGGGATCAGGGGAGCCTGGTCCCTAACTGACCTTTCAACCTTAAGATGTCAAGGAGCCCAGCCACCCTCTGTGCTATCCCTGCCCCACCCCCACCCTCAAGGAAAAAGAGGAACTTCTATTCCATGGATCCCAAGAGCCAGGCAGATGAGTCCTCCAATCCCCGGCTTCAGCTATGCTGGGAACTGGAATGTTGGCTCAGCCCCTGCAATGTTCCCCCCCCCCCCCCGGGAGTTTCCGTGAAAGTGTAAGGTTAGAGTTCTATCGGTTCTCAGGGTCCCCAACCGGTATTCCCACTCATCCCCGCGCCCTGGCTCCCCGAGGGTAGGGCAGGAACCGAGGTACCTGCTGGTGGCAGCAACTGGACCGGGCTGGGCAGGCGGGCGGGTGGGCAAAGAGCAAGAGGGTGCTGCAGGGGTGGTGGCGGTACAAACACGGCTGTCCTTATGTAGCCTGGCCATGCCCTGGGCGGGGTAGCCCAGACCCATGCCAGGGCCCCGCCTTCCCTTTCCCTACCGGCTCCGCCTTTGGCAACAAGGGACTTGTGGGCGGGAGGGCGCTGGGATCTAATGACAGACAGGACAGAGGCAATCCACAGTGCAGACACAACCCTGCTCCAGAGCGGAGGAGTATCCAGACAATATCTACTGTGAGACCCACAGGGGGAAAAAAAGAGAGGGAAAGCCACGAACTGGGAGGAGAGGCAGGGTAGGCAGCGCTGAGCCCAGCCTGTTTACTAAAACCACCCACCCCAGGGCCCAGCACAGGCTGCAGCCTGCCCTTAGATGGAGAACTCCCAGTGCTCCTAGCTAGGCAGCTGTCAGTTCTAGTCAGGAGCCCCTGGTCACAGGGCACACTCTCTCAGAGTCCATCCTGAGAGGACAGTCCATTAAGATGCTGGTGGGAAGCCATGGCAGGGCCAACATCCAGGAGCCCACATACCTGATCCGTGTACACGAGAATACACACACAGTCATGCCTGGAGGCTCACACAGCCAGCCACTCCAATTTTGTGGGTTTCAATCTTGGCTCTGGGCTGCAGGAGATAACGTTTTAGTCCTGAAGCTCACTTCTCTTTCTGCCTTCAACCATAGGGTCTGACCCATACGGCCTCTACCCTGCACCAAATACTCTGACCCTCGCTCCTCCTGGTTTGCTCCTCAGGACCTCCATTGTTCTCAAGAATGAGAACACTGAGCACTGAGAGCATTAAGGGGCCGATAGCACTCCTGAAGGACAGAGGTAGGAGCTTTCATAGTTTCCCAGGAAGAGCGTACATAGTAGTCTGTGAAGACCATCTTGTCTCTACCACTCAGAAGGGAAGGTGATTTAGCCGGGGCTCCCCAGTCCCCCGCATCCTCCCTTTGGACTTTCTAGAGCTGCTGTGGCCTCCCCTGTTCCAGGTCCACATGAGCCTCTGTCACCACCATGATTCCCACAGTGAGGGACAGCTACCCCAGGAGCCCCACTTCCTTGACATGTATGGCCTGAGCTCCAGAGGAGTCCTACTGTGGAGTACATATGTGTTATGCAGCCTCTGGAGCCCCAGATTCTCATTTTCAAATGGGGGGGAGTCACCGCATTCTTTAAAGGCAGGGCTGAGGACGGGCCTCTGGGTACTAGTGAGCTTGTGATTTCAGTGCTTGATTATTCTCTTTCTTTCTTTCTTTCTTTCTTTCTTTCTTTCTTTCTTTCTTTCTTTTTTTTGTTCAAGACAGGGTTCCTCTGTGTGGCTCTGGCTGTTCTAGAACTTGCTCTGTAGCCCAGGCTGGCCTTGAACTCATAGATCCACTCGCCTCTGTCTCTCAAGTGCTGGGATTACAGAAGTGCACCACCACGCCCGGTCTGCAAGTGCTTATTCTTGTAAAAGGCACCGTATGAGAGCATGGAACATCTCAATTCTTAACACTGTGAAAGCTGTTATGACTCTGCCTTTATGCTTAGGGAGGTGAGGCTCGGAGAGGTCCCACAGCTGGTAAGAAGCCAGCTAGCTGGGATCTGTCCTGTGCTCCAGTGTATACGTGCTGGCCAGGAAACAGCATGGTGCTGTCCCACTCCTAGGCAAGCCCGGCTGGGCATCAGGCTACTTGTGTTTTCCTAGAAGGTGAAAAAAAGGAAAATTCTGAGATGGCTTAAATTTATTTACAAATGGTGGCAGGGAGGAAAAATAACAAGAGCAGCAGCTTCCTAAACATATGTTGAAAGATTGGTCCACATCCCAGGAATTGAACCATAAGGGTCCCATTCTCTTTACAATCCAACCAGATAAGACACAATATTGTTGGGCGTGATGGTTCAGCCTACAAATCCCAGCACTGGGCAGGAAGGAAAATTGCTGCAAATTCCAAGCCATCCTTGGCTACTTAGTGAGACACTGTCTCAAAAATAAATAAATAAAAGTAACATTGGGCTGGAAGGATGGCTCAGAGGTTAAGAGCACTGGCTGCTCTTCCAAAGGTCCTGATTCAATTCCCAGCAACCACATAATGGCTCACATCTATAATGGAATCTGGTGCCCTCTTCTGGCATGCGGCAGAACACTGTATACATAATAAATAAATAAGTCATAAAAAATTTTAAAAATAAAAGTAACACTAAGCTGGGCCTGGTATCACAGGCCTGTCATCCCAAATACTTGAAAGTTTGGAGCACGAGGATGACAAGTCACACTTGACTGGGCTACAAAGCACTCAGAGCCATCATGGCTGGCTCCATTAGACCTTGCCTCAAAATGAAAAGTCAGAAGGAAGGCTGGGCTGTAAATCAACGGTAGTGCTTTCCTGGAATGAGTGAAGGTCTGAGCTCAACTCCAGGACTGCAAGCAAAACAAGACACTTGGTGGCACTCGGGAGGCAGAGGCAGGCGGATCTCTGAGTTTGAGGCCAGCCTGGTCTACAGAGTGAGTTCCAGGACAGCCAGGGCTACACAGAGTAACCCTGTCTCAAAAAACAGAACAAGCAAACAACAACAACACCCAACAAGACAAAGACACCGTAGCTGGATGTGGAAGCACACTCGGGCAATCCCAGCAATCAGGAGGCTGAGGCTAGAAGATGGTGAGTTGAAAGCCAGCCCGAGCAACATAGAAAGGCTGGCTTGAGTGAGGCTGGGTAACCAACACCTGCAATCCAAGAACCCCAGAGGTGGAGATAGAAGGATTCAAGGTCATTTTAGGCTGCATATGGAGTTTGAGGCCAGTCTGGGCAACAGGAGACATTTTGTCTCAAAACACAAGCAGACAAAGCTATGTCTCAATAAACAAAAATAGCCAGGCAAGCTGACATGCCTGTAACCCTAGTACTCAGGAGGCTGAGGCAGCAGGATCACCATGTTTGTGGCTAGCTCTGATTACACAGCAAGTTTCAGCCTAGGTTAGACTACCTATCAAGAGCTTTTCTTGAGAGAGAGAGAAAGAGAGAGGCCAAGTATAGCATACACACCTACAGTCCTAGCACATGAAAGATGGAGGCCAAAATAGAAGTTAGAAGCTCAAGGCCAGCATAGCAAATTCAAGGCTAGTCTAATCTACTTGCGAACCTGTTTCAAAATACAAAAACTGGCCGGGCATGGTGGCACATGCCTTTAATCCCAGCACTCTGGAGGCAGAGGCAGGCAGATCTGTGTGCAGCCCTGGCTGTCCTGGAATCACTTTGTAGACCAGGTTGGCTTGCGTAAAGCATGGTGACCCAGACGCAAAATCCAAGCACTCCAGAGGTGGAGCTAGGAGGATCAGGAGGAGTTTGAGGCTAGCTTGGTCTACAAAGAGAGAGAGAGTTCCAGGACGGCTGGGGCTTTTACACAGAGAAACCCTGTTTTGAAAACAAACGAAAAATGAAGAGATGGCTCAGTGGTTAAGAGCGTTCTTCCAGAGGACCTGAGGACCTACACTATGGCTCATAACTGTCTGCAAGTCCACTTCCAGGAGATTTGACATCCGCTTCTAACTTCTTTGGACAACAGGCAAGCTCATGGGACACATATATACATACAGGCAAAACACTTATGCACATAAACAAACAAACAAAATGGCTGATAAGATGGTTCCATTGGTAAAAGCGCTTAATAGCAAGCCTGAGAACCTGAGGTCAATCGCTGGAAGCCATAGAGCCACCCCCCACCCCCGCAGGCTGTCCTCTGACTTTTATACACACACACATTCTCATGAACACATGCATGCAAACAACATAAAAACATGAGCCTGTGTCTTTTTACATTCAACCCCCTTTACCCCAAACTTTGCCTGATCTGTAGAGCTGAGCCCTTTTTTATCCATAGTCAATGTAAATCACTTATACTTTTCTTTCCCTCAGTTTTCATGATAAAGACACTCTGGCTTTGTAGATTCTGGAGCTATCTCTCCAGCTGCTACTTAGCCTTGCTACTGGGTGGTGCCAGATCTTGTCCAGTCTTCTGGCCAGTATTATTGTGATAGTTTAATAAGCCATATTATTTCAGGGAAATCTCTGTCTCAAGAGTTGTGAAATTGTAGACCATTTCAAGTTGGGCAACTTCAGTCTGGGCTCAGGACACTGAGATGTGGGGCAGGCATGTGGGCAGAGCTTTCTCAATGTCTCTGCCAGGGAAGAGGTAATGTCACTCAAGGCTGAGCTGGCCAGGGTTAGATAGGGTGAGTTAAAGTCACTCTGCCCAGATGTCACTATGAGAGTGGGATGGGAAACCTGAGGGAAGCTGAGATAGGAGTGAGTATCTACCCATTAACTGTAGGGGAAAACTGAGGCTCTGGAAGATCTTGAAAGTCTTTGCTATTCAAGAACTTGGCAGAAGGTCCACATCTTGTCTCTGAACCAGGGAGGCTGTGGGTATGGGAGACTTTTGTGGTGGAGGACAAGATGGAAATCAAGAGTCCTTTTTGCAGCCAAGTATGGTGGTGCACACCTTTGATCTCATCACTCAGGAGGCAGAGGCAGGTTGATCTCTGAATTTGAGGCCAGTCTGGTCTACAAAGCAAGTTCCAGGACAGTCAGGTCTACACAGAGAAATGCTGCCTAAAAAAAGGTCTCCTTTCCCCTGTCCTAGGGTGGGGATTTGTTTGGGCTTCTGCTCACCTGTGTGAGCCTAGCTCCTGTCCCAGCTCCCATCTTTTGGGATAATATAGGTTGGCAGAGACCTCTGGGCACCACCCCAGCTTCTGTCTCCACAGGTTGAACACCCTAGATGTGACTGTGAGCCCCTTTCCAGGTAGTGTCTGAAGGAGCCACTAGATTCAGGGAAAATGGTTGCTCATGGCATAAAGGCACCTAGTTGAAGAGTCACTTGCCACCCACCACGTCACACCATATAGCCCAACAGGAATGCATGGATCTATGTTGCCTGGGGTAGGCTGTCTTCCAGCTAGCACAAAAGTATTGAAAGGATTGGCACTGCCTTCTGGAATGTGTAAACACAAGTGCTCACACCAAAGCTGTGCATGGTGGCACATGTCTTTGATCCCAGTAGAGGCAGAGACATTCGGATCTCTGAATTCCAAGCTAGCCTGGTCTACATGGTGAGTTCCAGGACAGCCAAAGCTACATAATGAGACCCTGTCTCAAAACGAAAACAAACAAACAAAAAATAACCCCGTTCACATGAGCCAGGCACAGTTGTAATCCCTAATCCCAGCACTTGGGAGGTAGAGGCAGTCAGATCCACCAGTTTGAGTCCACCCTGGTCTATATAGTGAGCTCCAGACCAGCCTGGGCTGTATAGCAAGGAGGTATCTCAAAACAAAGTAACTGTGATTGCACAAGGAGGAACCTACTTCTCTGACTTCTCGGGGTTGTCATGGAGATGGCTGGCAACAGGACCTGCTCAAGCACCACTCAGAGAATGCTTCCCAGAGGAACGAAGGTGAGTCTGCCAGGGTCCTGCTGAAAAGCACGTAGTCTCAGCTCGTGGCTGCAAAGGTTGTCCCATCCCCATGGACGAGCTGATCTGTACAGGGAAAGGAGCACATGGGTGGCCTCCCCTACCTATTGCATGCCTAAGAGCCCCATATTTTTGTTTGTTTGTTTGTCTGAGACAGGGTTTCTCTGTGTAGCCCTAGCTGTTCTGGAACTCACAGATTAATCTGCCTCTGCCTCCCAAGTGCTGGGATTAAAGGCATGCGCCACCACCGCCTGGCAAGAGCTCCACTTTTGCCTGCCAGGGCTTGGACACTGACTAGAGCCTCAGATTATGCCCTGGCAAGCCCTAGCTGCCTCTGACTCCTGCTGTAGCCTTAGGCTGCATGCTCTCAGCCTCTGAGCCTCCTCTTCTCTCGTAAGGCTGCCAGAGCCTGTAGGGAGACACTGAGCAGGGAATCTGAGGAACAGCCTTATGAATCCCAGATAAAACCATTATTAAGCTGCGGGTACCCCTGTTGGTTGAGTGAGGAATAGGAAGGGAGGGAGGTTCCTGAGGCCCCATGTGTCGTTTATATTTCCCTCGTGTAGTGGGGATAGACTCCAAGGCCTCCTACAAGCTAGACAAGCACTCCTCCGCTAAGCTACACTGCATAGCCCTGTTTCATTTCTTGTTTTGAGACACAGTATCCCTAAATTACCCAGACTGGCCTTGAACTTAGTAGGCCAGGCAGATCTTGAACTTGTAGCTCTCCTGCCTCAGACTCCAGTGCAGCTGGGAATACAACTACACCAGACTGCCTGTTCTAAGTATTTAACACAGGAGCCCTCCAGGAGAAGAGGCCAGGGTTGGGGGTGGGGGCTGCTGGTTCACGGGATGCCAAGAATGGAGGTTATGGTAAACCTTTGGTCTGTCATAGTAGTAAGGATTTGGCCACGTTCTCTCTACTTCCAAGCCTCCGTTTTCCTAGCGAAAGTATAGATAAGGGTCTGGCCTTCTATAACTTTTTCCTCCAGGGCAGGTTCAATGTGAGGGGAACAGGTTGGCTTGCACTTGGCAGATGCCAGAACGCATACATGGCATGCTTTTCTTGCTTTTTCAGCAGTGCATAGGAAAGGAGGGTTGAAACAGGGTCTTGCTGGTAGCCCAAGCTAGCCTTCAAACTCTTGATCCTCCAATCCCCACTTCCTGGGCACCTAGATCATGTGTATCAGCAGACTCTGCTCTCAGAATACATTTCTATAGCCCCATGACTAGAACATTCCAGATCCAGATTCTGATCAGGGACCCTGTGAAATCCCAGCACAGCTGATAGGTCACCCCTCTCTAACACCAGGGACCCACACCTGTAACACCTAAGAGGGTATACTGGTATGCAGCTTCCCCTTTGCACACCTGCTCCTTCCTCCAACCTCGCATCACGAGGAACTGATACCAGGAACTTTGTCATGACTAGGGTGGTGCTATCGTACTTGCAAGGACACACTGACCTGAGGATCACAGGATCTGAATCTTACACGGGAAAAATTTATTTAAAAAAAAAAGAAGCCACACCCCTGAGCCATGAAGAACACCAGGTCTTAGTCTATTGCCTCCTAAACTTTGCCCCTTCCTTTGCTTGAGGTGGAGCAGAGCTGCTGGTTTCCCTTTGACTCTGCGCTGGGCCTCTCTCCTCAGGCGGAGCACCCCTTCACCTTCCCTCTGCCCAGCCTCACTTCTCTCGCCTCTACCCCAGCCACTGCACGGTTTCCCATGGAAAAGGGGGCGGTACTCCAAATCCTTCTCCTCAATTCCTGCCTCGCGCTCACCCTCAGGTGCTGGGAAGCTACTCAGGGAGTCAAAGAAACAGGGCAACTAGGACTCAGCTCTGTGGAGACAAGGCAGCATCAGAACCAGCCCTGTTGTCTTGACAATGGCTCATGTCCCAAGCACCCTAGGCACCCAGAGGGGCAATTAGTGAGTGAGGGAGAGGGTTTCCACGGTGGCGGTCCCGAGGGGGTACACCAGGGCTTAGGGAAGAACAAGGACCAGCAGGACCTTTCTCCTTTGTCCGGAGCACACTGGGCCTTTGTTTCTGTTTGGCTCTCTTTGACAGATGGGGCCAGGAGCATGGTTGGGGAGGCCAACATGGCTTAGAGTCCCCCACCCAAGGGAGGCCTGAACCATCTGGGGGAGGCAATGGGAGGCTGGAATTCCCCTCTGGGGTCCAGATGTCATTGGGGAGTCTTCCTCTGGCAGAGAAGCTTGACCTGTACCCTAGAGGCTGGGGCAAGGTGGCTTACTACTGGCTCCTTTTCCCTGTAAACACCTTACCCAGCAGCCAATGAGCAGCCTTGGTGTGTCCCCATAGGCAACTTGGACAGGAAGGGTGGATGAAGGCAGGAAGGAACATTGCAATAAGTCCAGGGTGGAGAGTGGAGGAACATTTGATCCAACTTTATCAGGCATCTTCTCAGTCAGGCTTTATTCAAGGTTTCGCCCGCAAGAAGCCCTTTGGGGTAGCGTATCCCAGCCAGAACTTCACCCCAACACTCCTTCAGTGCTGGTTGTGAGGCTGGCAATGGCAGGCACCAGACAGGTCCCCACAAGCTGGGGACCTATCCACTTAGTGACCTTCCTTTATCTTTGTGCCTGACACAAAGTGGGGAGATGCTCCCCACCTCAAGGTGGTCGTAGCTGGAAACAGAGCAGAGTCACAGAGCCCAGCAGAAATGTTCAGCACACATTTCTGGGGCTGGCTTCACTGTTCAGGTGATTGAGCTATGGTGGCTCTAAGTACACGGTACGATCAAAAGCGGGTGTCCAGGAAAGAGGCAGAGCCTCGGTGGGACCTGGACGGACCCTCAATTGGGGGTCCCCGGGCCCTTGTCAGGAGCCCATGGAAAGTCTTTCCACGGGTCTGTGGCTTGCGTCGTGGTGGCCTGGGCTCCTCTGGGGGCTGCACCACAATTCGGGGTATCTCAGGTTTGGTGCCTCCTCGAATCCCTGCCAGCTGCTGGGACTCAAAGATGGCCTGGGCCCCAGGAAGGCGGTCCTGTGGCAGAGGGGCTGGTCCAGATGATGACTTGGGTAGCTGGGCCAGCTGGATCCTAATTTCCCGTTGCAGGTCTCGCTCAGAGAGGGCTACATTGTGCACCTGTGGGGAACAGTTTGATGCTGACTTTGCCTGAACTGGGGTGTCAGGGAGCAGGAAGCCTTGAGGTCCCCATGGGGCAGGCAGTACACAACTCCAGGAAGTGGCTGAGGGCTGAGACACAGCATTGCTGGGACCCGAAGAAAGACAGCTGAGGCCTGAGGTTCTCACATTATCTGCACCTCAGGGCACAGGAACTGAGCCTTGCTCTCACTGAGGCTCAGCTTTCCGAGCTCTGCAGCATGGGCAAGAGCACTGAGGCCTGCCAGCAGAGATACCCACCTGGGACATGAAGGCCTCTTCCTGCAGCTGGATTGGGGGGATGGCTCGCAGGGCCCCCAGTGTCTCCAGGAGCCCCGGGCAGGCTGCACGCTGTTCTCCAGTGCCCAAGGCCAGGCGCATCAGTGTCAGCCCCACACGAAACAGTACCTTAGCACCTGCAGGGAAGGGAGAAGCTCACTCACAGGAAACCAGCCTGCCCTCTTCAGTTCTTCAGCTGAATCAGCCCTCAGACACGCTCCTTCCATCTCACTGCAGCTCATTTCACCCAACTCAGGCCTGGGAAAATGGCAACACACTGCAATGGGCTTATTTTTTGCGATAGGGTCTCATGGAACCAGGCCTCCATCTGCCTATGTAGCCGAGAATGACACCGACCTGAGACTCCTGTCTCTTCCTTTAGAGAGCATGTGACACCACAAGTGGCTTGGGGTTTTGTTTTTTAAGATAGTCTAACTTTATCGCTATGGTTGGCTATGGAACTTACTGTGTAGCTGAGGTTGGCCTCCAACTCACAGTGATCCACTAGCTTCTGCTTCCCAGATGCTTGGATTATGTGCTACTATGCCCAATTTGTTTTGTTTTGTTGAGACAGGGTCTCACTGCGTAGCTCAGGCTGACCTGGAATTCATTATGTAGCATAGATTGGTCTTGAACTTGAAGCAATTCTCCTGCCTCTGTCTCCTGAATACCAGAATTACAGGTGTGTGCCACCACACCTGGCTACTTATTTAGTGTGTGTGTACTGTGTGCCTGCACATCATGGCGTGTGAAGGTCATAGAACCTCTCATAGGAATCAATCCTTGTCTTCTACCATGTGAGACCTGGAGAACAAACTCAGGTCAGCAGGCACGCACCCTTAACCACTGAGGTAGCTCATCAGCCCACACACCTGGATTCTTGTTTTCTTGAGATAGAGCCTTATTCTGTCACCCTGGCCTGGAACTATGACCCAGCCTTGCCTTGAACTCACAACAATCCCCCTGTCTCAGCTGGAGGCTGGGATTATAAATGTGAATTATGATGCCTAGAAGGAATACTACAATTTGAGGGCACAGGACCCTGCAGGAGCCAAACTAGTCTGGTGCCAGACACTTCCAGGCAGGGCAGCCAGCCAGGAGCCAGGGGCTGCTAACAATCTTATGCCAAGCCTTCTCTGATCTCAGCATCCTATCTCTTCCAGGAGTAGTTGGGTTGGTGCCTATTAAGGACTTCCCATCTTGAATCTGTCACCTTCTGATTCTAGGAAGGTTCTGGGCAGAACTTATTTTCATCCTAAACCAAAAACATAGCACTGGTACATATACAAACACACACACAAACCTTGGCCAGTCCTAAGCCCTCACAATCCCTTTCTGGCATCCTCTGAACTACTAAGAGCAGCTAGCGTGCCAGGGAGTCTTGATGACACTTATAAAGGAACAAATGCTACTGCCAATGTCGTCACTGCTATGACAGGGAGCTTGCGCAGAGCTTTACCCCAGGTAGAGGGGACTGGGGTCGGATGGACCACCGTGACCCTGCTTCTTGATGAGGCCTGAGGCTGGAGGGGAGGTGACAGGTGAGCTCTGGACGCCTGCGACACGATTTTCTTCTTCCTTCTCTCCTTCCTTTCCATTATTTTCTTTTTCTTTTCCTTATTTCTTTTTGTTTGTTTGGTTGGTTTTGGTTTTTTGAGACAGGGTTTCTCTGTGTAGCCCTGGTTGTCCTGGAACTCATTTGTAGACCAGGCTGGCCTTGAACTCAGAGATATGCCTGCCTCTGCCTACTGAGTGCTGTGATTACAGGCCTGTGCCACGAGCCCAGTTTTATCAATTCTGGAGATGGGGCCAAGGACCTATTGCATACTAGGCAAGCACTCTACCACCTGAGCTAGTACATTAGCAGCCCAAACCTGAACCTGTCTGTAGATCAATCTCCAGACATATGGGGCAGCATAAAGCAGAGCCCTAAAGATCAGCTTGGGTCTGCTCTGATGCCCCTTCCACTCTCCGCCCTTCAGTACCCCTTTCTACCCTTCTCTCTCCATGCCCTTCTTCCCAAGAGTCACCTGGGTTGGATATGGCCTGGTCTTCCTGCCTGTGGTGGCCTTCCTGGCCTCTAACCTCCTCCTGCTTGCCTTCCAGCTTACCTCCTCTACAGAGCAGCCAGAACCAGCTTTAAAAACAGCTTCCACCTCCTGCTGCTCTCCTGACACTCTGTCACATCCCTTGATTTATATTCTTCACGGCACTTATGACATTCTATAAATATCTTCTTAATTTAGGTACTGTCACCTCCTAGCCCCACCCCCACCAACGAAAGTTTCATGAGCTAGCTGTCAGAACCAGCTTTGCTGGGCCACTCAGGAAAAGCCATAGGCTCAGGGCCCTAAGAAGGAACACCTCCTATTGCTGTGGACCATGCCTCACCCTTGCACACCCTGAACCACTCACACACCACAACATGTGCTTCCACCAACCTGGTTCCTGCACACAGAACCCCCACCAGAGACTTCCCTATCCTCGTTCTTGGACTCCCAGAGAGGTCCCTGTGACAAAGTAGAGGCTCTCATTCACTACTCTGGGACTATGTCAGTGAGAGGAGCTGTTTTCCCACAGACACATCTGGGTCCGCGTGACATAAGGCTCCAAAAGGGCAGAGAGTGGGAGCAACAAGCACCACAAATGTAGAAGAGCCAGTGATTCCCCCCCGCCCCCCCCCCCCCGGGTCCCGCTCACCCTCGCTAAGGAATGCGTCCCAGATGCGCAGCACAGTGGGGAAGGGCAGTGAGCGGGTGAAGAGGCACAGGAACCACTCAGGCAGGTAGAGCAGGGGCCCGACGCCCACCTGCTGCAGGTGCTTGTACACGCGCGGGAGCAGCCGCCGCAGGAGCGCCATGAACACTTCAGCATCCAGCTGTACTGCCTCCTGCAGCCAGGTTCCTCGTCAGTCTGGCTAGCCAGGGCTGCAAGCCCCCACAAGCCCCCACTCCCAAATGCCAGGCTTCTGAGCCCCCACTCCCCAGGCCCTCACTTCCCATCTTCATCTCCCTGCCCAGCCTCTCACCATGTGAGGCCCATAGTAGCCAGGGAGGTAGACTTCACAGATCTGCACCAAGCACCAGAAGGCTTCCTG
Source organism: Pachyuromys duprasi (assembly GCA_028658305.1). Classification (NCBI taxonomy): domain Eukaryota; kingdom Metazoa; phylum Chordata; class Mammalia; order Rodentia; family Muridae; genus Pachyuromys; species Pachyuromys duprasi. Next base: position 21,858,541 of record CM053762.1, read on the forward strand.
AGGGCAGGGCACAGGCCTGTGAATGCTCATTAAGGAAGGACTCACCGAGGGGGGTCAGTGAGGACAGGCACAGGAGCCTGGACACATGCCACTCCCACCCTGTGGAGAGCCTGTCCTGTCCTGGGCGTGAGGGGTTGGAAAGCACAGGGCCTGGCATCCTGTATTTAAGGGCTATAAATGTGAAGCAAAAGTTGGGAGGCTCTCAGAGTTTATATCCCAGAATCCTAAGGTCATTGGGGTCCCCACCCAAGGCCAAGGCCAGATGCTCTAGATCCTCAGTGTCAAAAACTATAAGACAGGAAAAATTACTGGATGTAGTGGCATACACCTGTAATCCCAGCACTCAGGGAGGCAGAGGCAGGCGGATCTCTGTGAGTTCAAGGCCAGCCTGGCCTACAGAGCAAGTCTAGGACAGCCAGGGCTACACAGAGAAACCCTGTCTCAAAAAAATAAAAACAAACTAACAAAGAGATGGGGAAAAGCAAAGTGTAGGGATGCTCCTGGCAAGCCTGGGAATGGTATAGAATTCAGGATTGATAGAATGTCAAAGTGAAAATTTTTCAGACACCTAGATCACTGGGGTAAAGGTAAGGATCAAAGGTCCAAGGTTCAGAAGTCAAAGATGATAGACTTAAAGGTTACTGAGACTGGTGGACATGAGGCTTTGGTCACTAGAACAGGGTTCTTAAGGTCTGGGTACCTGGGGTTTTGGTCTAAGAGCTCAGGATCACAGGGGCCACAGGTCACTAGGGATTGAGGGTCTCAGAAGGGTCAAGATCACTCACCTCTGGAGGCAGATGCATGAGCAGCACAGCAGCTACAGGGCCCTGAGCCTGGCAATATCCCTGTTCCGGCCGGTACAGGGTGTAGGCCTTGAGAACCTGCATCAGCCCCTGCTGCCTGTGCCAGAAGATCTCATTAGAGCTGGCCTCCTAGGCATCCCTGCCTTACCTCTGTGGCCTCTGCCCAGGCCATAGTCTCTCTCAGCCAAAGAAACTAGGCTAAAGAAACTAGCCTGAGGACTTGGGGTCACTGGGTATCCCTGGCCTCGTACCCGTGTCCCTGGGGTGACACAAACATCTCGTGCAGAGGGAACTGGCGGTGCAAGTCCCTGCCGATGGTCTCCGTCCACCTTGGGTCTCCAGGGGCTACTGCCAGCTCCTGTGGGTGGCAGGAAAGTGGATGTGAGGGAGCTCTGGGAAGGGAGGAAAAGACTCTGCTGACGTTCTCACCTGATAGGTGCCAGGGTTGTTCTTCTTACACATCTGGGCGCCGCACAGTAGGGGCCAACATCGGGCCCGTAGAGCTGAGGGGATGCCCTTTCGGCACTGTATCTTTACCTGTGGGTGAGGTCAAGGTGTCCTGTTAGGTCAGCCTCTCTTGCTCTTGATGGCAGGTCCCAAGCACAGCTTTTCTTTTCTTTTCTCTTTTTTATTTTTTCAAACAGGGTTTCTTTGTGCAGCCCTGGCTGTCCTGGAACTTGCTCTGTAGAGCAGGCTGACCTTTAACTCACAGAGATCCACCTGCCTCTGCCTTCAGAGTGATGGGATTAAGGACATAGGCCACCATGGCTCAGATTCAAGCACAGCTTTTCAGTGGTCAAGGGTCTGCTTGGTGTGGCAGAGGCAGAGAGATTAACAGTTATGGGGACCAGTGTACTTAGACCCCTTTTTCTTTACCTTCTTGTATCTTCGAGACATGGTCTTCTCCCAGTGTGAGGTCATCTCCACCCACTTCATCTCCCGCTGCCGGATGAGATCTGCAGGGGGTTGACTAGGCCTGCAGGCATAGGACACACACAGTATTCCTTGGAACATATACTTTCCTGTTTCAGTCTATCAGAGAAACCCCAGCTCCTGGTCTGAAGATCTCTGAGGAGTCCTGGAAGGGGATCTGTGGCCCAGAAGCTGCCAATGGTTGTTGAAGGAGGGGAATTTGGCTTCTATAGGGACAGAAGCAGGAGAGACTAAAGGGATGAGGTGTGTATGGAGGGGGGGGTCTGTTTGGCTGTCCCTCAAAACGGAGTCGGAGACAATTCATAGGAGAAGCTGGATAGACAGTGTCCTGGGCTGGAAGCCAGAAGCCCTAAGTTTGAATCTGCTTCTGTTTCTGATCTGCTGTGATCTGTGTGATGTGTCAAGTTTCTCTCCATCTCTGGATCTGTTTAAGTGTGTAAGGTAAACCTGAAGAACAGAATGAAGGAGGTACAGATTTCCCTCTGGGGTTCTTGGGCCAGAGATTAAAAGGGGAAAGATGTTCAGCTTTAAGGGAGGGTGCAGACCCTCAGAGGACAAAAGAAACATCAGGGATGTTCCTTCCACGACCCTTCTTACCTTAAAATCCCCCTCTGGAACCTGAGGAGTGACATTGGCTGAGTTCTGGGCTAGTCTCTACAGTGAGACCCCTGAGGCCAGGCCTAACTCCAGAGCTCAGTCCTCAGCCTCTGTACCCCACTATCTCCCCTACCCATGCCTCACTTACCCCAGCTCTGCTGAGTTGCCCCCGATGAAGCCATAGCGGTCTGCCTGGCGATATGGACTGGCCCCACTCAGTTCTGAGTCAGACCCTAGAGAGCTAGAATCATCCTGTAGTTCTGATGGTAGCAACAGGTCCTCGCCCAGGGCCTGGGCCATTGTGCCCTAGACCCTAGTGTCCCAGGCTGCAAGACATGCAGAGAGCCGGTGTGAGCAGTCAGGAGTAGCCAGACTGAGGCCTGGGATTCCAGTCACCAGTCCTCAGCCACAGAGGACTAAGCCTCTTACTGAGGAGTCCAGACGGCCCTGAGGTACCACAAGGCCAAGTAGCCCCAGGCCTGGCCGCTAGCCCCAGCAGCCCAGCTCACCTCCTTGCTGCACCTTACCTCCTCCTCTCACTTCCTCCTCAGTCTCAGCTTAGGCAGCCTGTTGGGGGCCCCTCCCTGGTGTGGGGGGGGGACTCCCCCCTTCCTCTATGAGGTTCTTCCTGCTTGCCCTAGTGCCCCAGCAGCGAACTCCTCCCATCCACAGGATGCTGGTGTGATGGGTCCCTGGCTTGCCAAGATGAAGATGACAGGCCACCATCAGTTTTGAGGTTACTTCTACGTAAAACCCAATTCACAGTTCCAATAAAAATTATACTTTGATGTTTTGGCTTTTTTTTTTCTTCCTGTTTTCTTTTTTTTCTTTTTCTTTCTTTCTTTTCTTTTCTTTTCTTTTTTCTTTTCTTTTTCTTTTTTTTTTTTTTTTGGAGAATGAAGGGGATACCGTGCGGGAACACGGGTCTCATGCAGCCTAGGCAGGAGGTGAATTCACTCTGTATTTGAGATGTATTTGAGCATGACCTGAACTTCTGATCCTCCTGTCTCCAGACTCCTGAGTGCTGGGATTTCAGGCATTGCATTTACAGGTTTATGACACCATTCTTCCCTTAATGTTTTACTGCTTTAAAATAATACCTTTCTTTTTCTTTCTTTTCTATTATTTCCTTCTAGGGCCAGGGATGGAACCTAAGGTCTTGCACATGCTAGGTATGTCCAAGTACTTACAACATGAACGCAGTGCAATACTATTACATCATTTATGGAAAGAAAAATTACTGTAGCAGTCACCAAGGCAACCTGGACCAAAACATGCTTAGGAGTTTAGTAGCAGGTGTCCATGGGTCTGGCCACAAAGATGGAAGTTAATGTGGGTCTCTGGGAAGCCTTACAGTGGGCTCTAAGTATCATCGAGCCTTAGTTTCTTCTTCTGCACTTCGAGGAATTACTTGACAGTGTTTGGGCCCAGTGGTTACCGGGCTCACACCACCGGCTGGTGGTGGGAAGGGACTTGGGAAGAGAAAAACAATTTCTGCAGTCCTTCCGGCCCTAACTCCCCTGAACGCCTCAGGACCATTCCTTCAGGGTGGAGCCGACCCAACTCCGCCCTACCAAACCCCGCCCGCCACCCCCAGCAGGGCCCCGCCCGGCGGCCCGAGGCTCTCACCGGCCGCGGCGCTCCTCGTCCCGCGGCGGCGCTAGAGAGCCGGCAACCACGGGTGCGGCGGGGAGGGGCGGCAGGCCCGGGAGGCGGGGCGGAGGGCGGAGGCCCGGGGGCGGGCTGGGGCGGGCGGAAGGAGAGCTAGGCCGGAAGGAGGCTGCAAGAGGGCGGGAGGCAGGAGAGGGCCCGGAGCTGCTGGGCCGGAGCGGCGGCGCCGCCATGTCCGACAGCGAGAAGCTCAACCTGGACTCCATCATCGGGCGCCTGCTGGAAGGTGGGCAGGGGGAGGGAAGGTGCGCGCGCGCTGAGTCCGGGCCCCTAGCCGTCCGGAAGTGGCGCGCGGGCGGGCCTGCCGCTCCCGGTGGCCAGCGTCGCTTGGGCGGGGACAGGCCGTAAGGTCCCGTGGCCACCGCGGCGCCCCCCCACACGCCCCGCGCGCCGCGGCTGGGGAGCGCTCTCGGGGGCCGGGGACGCTCGGGTGGCCCGGACTCGGGGCGAGAAGCCTGCGGAGCTCTCGGGGAAGGGGACCGGGAGCGAGGACGCTTCGGTTGACAGGCTTCTGAGCACAGCCGTCTCTCTCACTGGAGGGCCTCCCGGGTGGCTGAGGGATCGGGTCTTGCCTTCGTAGGCCTGATGCGGAGGTTTCGGGGAGGCTCCCTGGCAACAGTTGCCCGTTGTTGGGGTGTATGAACCTACTCCCATCCTGTCTGCGAGGTCAGGGTCCCAAGACCCCATTCCGTACCCAGTGCAGGGCTCACGGCCTGGAAAGAATGTGCAGCTGACAGAGAACGAGATCCGTGGTCTGTGCCTCAAATCCCGGGAGATTTTCCTGAGCCAGCCTATTCTTCTGGAGCTTGAGGCGCCTCTCAAGATCTGTGGTGAGCCCTTGCTTAGAACCCTTTAGTAGCTTTCTGAAAATATCCCTTACTCCTGCCTCAGTACCTGTTTTCTCCTCCTGTTGGCCCATTGCTGGCCCTGGGTTCAAGTTTAGATCTTGCACCTACTTAGTCTTTGGTTCCCAGGTGACATCCACGGCCAGTACTATGACCTTCTACGGCTGTTTGAATATGGTGGCTTCCCTCCAGAGAGCAACTACCTCTTCTTGGGGGACTATGTGGATCGGGGCAAGCAGTCTCTGGAAACCATCTGCCTGCTCCTGGCCTATAAGATCAAATACCCTGAGAATTTCTTTCTGCTTCGTGGGAACCACGAGTGTGCCAGCATCAACCGCATCTATGGCTTCTATGATGAATGTGAGTGGGATGTTGCTGGTTGCCCAGAACTACATTCCCTGCTCTTCATGGGTCCCCTACATTGGTTTGCTGCCAAAAGACCCGTGGTGTACGATGAACCCTGTAAGGCCCCAGCATGCGATCATGCATGGCACTCAGGAAGGGTCTGGTGAATGGATGTACGGCCCCTCACTAAGCATTTAGGTTGCCTGTATAAATAAATCAGACCCGCTTTTGGTTTGGCCTCATTCATGGGACCAGAGTGGGTGTGAATATGAAGGCTGGGCCAGGCTGGAGTTTAGATTCCTGTGGACCCAGGTGTTAGAATTCTGGAAGGTAGATGAGGTTAGAGCAAGGAGAGGGACTTAAGCCTTTCTTGCCTTCCAATCTTTCCTCCCGGCATTGCCAGAGTAACCCACAGTTACTAGGAATTCACAGAGAACTAGACTGAGGGTTGTGTGGTAGGTGGTCTTCCCCTTGAGCCATTTCCTTCTCCTGTGCAGGCAAGAGACGGTACAACATCAAACTGTGGAAAACATTCACTGACTGCTTCAACTGCCTGCCTATTGCAGCCATTGTAGATGAGAAGATCTTCTGCTGCCATGGAGGTAGGAGTGCTTGGGGTTCTTGGGCCTCATCCTTGGGTAGGGGTTTGAGACGTTGTTAGCAGAATTCCTGTTCCCTTGAATAGCTCTTCTTGAATCTCATCTTGGATGTCACTTATTGTAGGAAGTCACCCACACCCCAATTTGGCTGCACTCTTTCCTGTTGTGGCATTTGGTATCCTGTAGGCAACTCCCTCATCTCTTTCCCCCATGGAGGTCTGATCCTTGCCCTTTGTTGTTTCTAGAGACAGGCTTTCTTCTATGTGGCACTGGCTGTTCTGGAGCTGTTTTGTAGGCTAGGCTGGCTTTGAGCTCAGAGATCTGCCTGCCTCTGCCTCCAAAAGGGCTGCGAATAAAGGCATGTGCCAGCATGCCCAGCTTGCTTTTTTCAATTTTTTGGTGTGTTTTTTTTGTTTTGTTTTTTTCCCAAGACAGGTTTCTCTGTGTAGCATTGGCTGTCCTGGACTCACTTTGTAGACCAGGCTGGCCTTGAACTGGGAGATCCACCTGCCTCTGCCTTCCTGAGTGCTGGGATTACAGGCATGTGCCTCTTTTGCATTTTCGGAAATCGAGGGAGTTGTTATACTTGCCTGAACTGCAGGGGTCCAAAAGAGGAACCCAATGGTGGTGGGGAGATAGGGCTGATTCCCAAGAGCTCTGGACATGGGGGAGTTCTTGCTTTTTGGTTTAAGGAGTGGTATTCCTCCCTTCCAGGCTTATCTCCAGATTTGCAATCCATGGAGCAGATTAGGCGTATTATGCGGCCCACAGACGTGCCTGACCAGGGCCTACTGTGTGATCTCCTGTGGTCTGACCCTGACAAGGATGTTCAAGGCTGGGGCGAGAATGACCGCGGTGTCTCCTTTACCTTTGGGGCTGAGGTGGTAGCCAAATTCCTGCACAAGCATGATTTGGATCTCATCTGCAGGGCGCATCAGGTGGGCTGGTGGCCCTGGGGCAGGCTGGGGGTGCCCAGCTGCTTAACTTGTGGACCAAACAGTGCCTGTTGCTGCTTAGGTTGTAGAAGATGGCTATGAGTTCTTTGCCAAGAGACAGTTGGTGACACTCTTCTCAGCTCCCAACTACTGTGGGGAGTTTGACAATGCTGGTGCCATGATGAGTGTGGATGAGAGCCTCATGTGCTCCTTCCAGGTAAGTGTGGGGAGCGGGCTGCCAGTCTGCCTGGCTCAGCACCAGGAGCCTGACCAGTGTTTTCTCTTTCAGATCCTCAAGCCCGCTGACAAGAATAAGGGGAAGTACGGGCAGTTCAGTGGCCTGAACCCCGGAGGCCGTCCCATCACCCCACCTCGCAACTCTGCCAAAGCCAAGAAATAGCCTCCATGTGCTGCCCTTCTGCCCCAGATGATGGATAACTTGTACAGAAATCATGCTGCCATGGGTCACACTGGTCCCTCAGGCCCACCCATCATGGGGAATACACAGCGTTAAGTGTCTTTTCCTTTATTTTTTAATGAATCAATAGCAGCATCTAATCCCCCAGGGCTCCCTCCCACCAGCACCTGTGGTGGCTGCAGTGGATTCCTGGGGCCAAGGCTGCAGCTCAGGGCAATGGCAGACCAGATTGTGGGTCTCCAGCCTTGTACGGCTGGCAGCCGGATCCTGGGGGCAACCCATCTGGTCTCTTGAATAAAGGTCAAAGCTGGATTCTCGCCATGTCCTCTGTCTCCCTTCTACCAGACGGTGGGCCAGCAGCCCTTTGGTACAAAGCCACCTGGGAGGGCAGACTACTAAGTCAGGTCCAGGGGCTTTTAGGATTCCAAGCCAAGACCCAGAAGGTCCCAGAGGTTTGAAAGGCAGTTCATGATTGGCAGTGGGTAGCCAGCACTCTGACCTTCTTTAGAAGAGGCGGGTGAGCCTGAGAAAGGTAGGTTTCTAGCTCTGGCTAGATGCTGGAAGCCTGGCCTGAGGCTCTGTGGTAAGAGGTAGGGAAACTGTCAGGTGGTAGCTGGGCATGAGAAAGAGACATGATTGGTACAGGTTGAGTGAATATAGAACATAGACCAAACATGGTTGCCTAAGCAGCTCTGCAGCAGATAGCCAAGTGGGGCCTGCCACAGGCATAGCCTGTTTTTCCATGCCAGTGTCTAGGCCTGCTTCCGGCCCATGAGCCTTTGGACACAGGCTTCAGTTTTCAGGTTCAGCCTTCTCCATCACTGTCTTCAGCCAGCACGGAGCTGGTACCCTGGGGGGATTGTACAGGGGCCAGGATGGAGCCAAAGAAAAGTGAACGAAACTGGAAAGAGAGCGGAGAAAGCCCAGTTAGTCCGGAAGCTGCTGCTTCCCTCACCTCCCGGTTCCCGTCCCACCCTCCGGCTCCTACCTTCTTGGGTGGAGGGGTTCCAGGCACTGTATTGGGTTCAGCTTCCTCCTCTGAGGGGGAGCCAAGGTCATGGGAGGGCTGGGGGACAGGTGGGAGGGAAGTGGAAGGCTGTGCCCGGGAGCCCTCGCTGCCCACGCTGGTTTCCATGGCAATCATGTAACAGTCGATGTCATCATTGGTAAAGTCATCTAAGTGGGGTACACTGTAGGCAGAGATAATATCAGCAGGGAACAGGAAAAAAGGGATACAGAGGCAAGCCCCACTTTGGAGGGCTCCGAGGCCTCAAGACTGCTGGTGAGCTTTTCGGTTTTATTACTTCCTGATTTGGCTAGGAGGAAAGGATGCAGGGGTTAAGTGGGAGCTTCCTGGAGGGGGTGGAACTGGAACCCCTTTGATCAGAGTTCAGGTAGGGGCCCCCAAGGGAGGCATCCTGGGGACCAATTTAGCTCAGCTGGGGGAGGGAAGCAACAAGTCCTGTGATCAGGGACACATGGGGCCCAATCCCGCACCTTCCCAGGGGACAGAAGCTGGAGAGCACCAGAGCCCAGGGATGTGCTGGGCTGAGAGCCAGACCAAACTTCCTCTGCTTCTACTACACTGAGCCCATCCTCCCAACCCACCTGCCCTTCCAGCCACCTGCTTCCCCTATACAGGCAGCTCCCTGCCTCCCAGCAGCCCTTTCCCTCCCAGTCTGGGAGGTGGCTCAGAGGGGAGGCCTCAGCCAGAGAAGGAAGCCAGCAGGACCTTGGGGATGCCTCTGGATGGGAGGGGTCTCAGTACAGCTGACTATGAAGGCTGGAAGCCCTGTAAAGGCTGGGCCTGACAGGAAGTATGTACTGGGGGAGGTGCAAAAAGCTAGAAGTAGCAGGCTCAGCCTGAGATGTGCAGAAAGGGAGGGAGAACTGGGTACTGGGTGCCCTTACCTGTGAACCTGCTTCTGAGGCACTGGCTGGTGGGGCTTTGGGGAGCACAGGTCCTGGGAACATAGGTCTTGCTCTAAGAGTGTGGCCAAGACAAAGTGGGCATCCAGTAGAGAATCCTCAATGGAAAAGATGACTGGCCTGGGTGACAGGAGAGGGGTGAGCTAGTTTCTCCTGCCTGCTCTGAGCATCCCAGAGCCCCACCCTCCTCTCCAGTCTAACAGCCTGGAATTACCTGCCTGGAACATCAAAGTGGATGGTAAGAGGCAAATTTGCTGACTCTGCAAAGCTCAGCAGCCCCTGGGAAGGAAGGAGCAGGTAGTGAGCGCCGGTGTTGGGTTGAAAGACTGGGTGAAGGCAATAGTGAACTCACCCGAAATTCCTTGAGGCAGAAGGTAACAGCTATCCCTTCGGGGGCATGCAACTGCTGGAAGTCCTCCGCCCCAATGCTGGTCTCAGTCACCATGGCTTTGCTGGTGTTATCTATGGAGCAGGCACAAGGGGAGTTAAAAGTCCTTGAGTCGGGGCTGGAGAGATGGCTCAGAGATTAAGAGCACTGCTCTTCCAGAGGACAAAGAGTTCAATTCCCAGCACCCACATGGCAGCTCACAACCATCTATAACTCCTGCTCCAGGGGACCCGGCCCCCTTACACATGCAGACAAAACACCAATGTATATTAAAAAAAAAAAAAAAAAAAGATTGACAGTCCTTGAATTCAGGCTTCGGCCCTAGCTGTCCCCTCCTGGGGCAGGTCTAATTCCCTCACCTGCCTCTTCTTCCTGATAGCTTCGCAGGATGACTCGTTGGCCTCGGCCAATGCCCAGTGTCACCTCAGCCAACGCAAGGGGAAAGGACAGAACAGCCTCTGCCAGAACCCTGTGACAAGGGCAAACAACAGATGTGCATGAAGTGCTTTGCCCACTCTTGACGAGAGGAGATGTATAAGCCAGATATGTTACCTGCCTGGTTCAGAAGCATTTCAGGCGATGGGAGCACAAGCTAACGGCTCCGCACAGTAGAAGGATGGGCAGGCAACACTGGATGGTGCGGGAATAAAGGGCTATTTGCTAAGGGGCCCAGGAAACACTGGACTACCAGGCAGAGGCCTGCTCCATCTCTGGTCCAGAAGGGGGAAGGAAAGCTGGGTGCGGGAGCACGCTGCTGCTAGTCCCTGCTACCTTTTGGGGGATGGGGCGGGGCTTGTTCTCTGTACGTAGCCCTGGCCGACCTCAAACTTAGAACAATCCTCCTGCCCTATTGTAAAATAGCAATACCTTGTACCTATACACAAAAATGAAAGAGGGTAGATCCTTTTGGTGGGGTGGGTGGAGATATGTTGAGACAAGAGTCTCACTGTCTAGCTTGGGCTGGCCTTGAACTCAACAGAGATCCATCTGCCTCTGCCTCCTCAGAGCTGGGATTAAAGGTGTCGGCCACCAAGCCAAATCTTGGTTCCCACCGTCTGAGGATACATAATCACTGGCCATTTACAGAAAAGTAACCTGGATTTGCCTCAAGACAAGTTTGGGAGCTGGGAATATAGCTCAGTGCAATGCATGGTCTTTGGGTTCTCTCCCTAGCACTGGGGTGGGGGTGGAGGGCCTGGCATCTATATTTGAAATTTTAAAAATTATTTTGTGTGGGTGTGTGCTGTGGAGGGAAGAGCAGCTCAGATGCCCTGGTGCACATGTGGAGACCAGAGAACAACCCACAGAAGTCAGCATTCTCCTTCCATTGACAACTCAGGTCGTCAGGCTTAAAGCAGGAGCCTCAGCTGATGAGCCACCTTACTGAGTTCTGTATTTGAAATTATGTGAGAAAGAAAAGCAGCTGGAGCTGAGAATTTACCTTAGTGGTAGAGTATCTGGCAAGCATAGGTCCTGGGTTCTGATGGGTTCCAGTATTTAGAGAAAAGAAGAAGAAACAGCCCCTGGTGCCTTTTTCTCTCCAAAGCAGAATTCTGTCACTATTAACAGACCCTAGGAAAGTGACATTGGGACCTGAAGGGACTTTCAGTCTCTGAGAAATGCATGGGACCTTGGGCTACTTGAATGAAAAGTATCCAGCAGAGGCAGGGGAGGGTCCACAGCATTCTGGGCTGGTCTTGAGGGACCTTAGGCCTGCGAGCCCACATTCTCCATGCCTGCCAGCTCCTGATTGTGACTAGCGACAGCCCTCCCAGACTCCAGCTTCCTTGCCCTAGTTCTTCCTTTGGCCCAGAGCCTTGAGCCCTGGCAGTTAGGAAGAAGCCACTGTAAGAGGGACTAACAGAAGCATGAGCAGGTCAGAGGGCTTTCAAACTGTAACTCAGGGCCAACCAAGGCTTCGAGGCTACTCAGGTCATTCAAGAGACCTGCAGGCAGGTCAGAGCTGCTCTCTAGAAAAGCAATCAGGGCAGGCCTGAGTGGCAGAGAGCCAAGCCAGGCCTCTGGGATGCAGAAGTCAGGACCCCACAGTCAGTGGAAATGGGGAGGGCAGCAGCCTCTGCTTTTGAGGAGCCAGGTAAAGGCCCAGATGTGCACTGGCTGTGTGGTCTCAATACAGAAGCCCCGAGTTTGCCTCATAAAGAGAAAGGCGCCTCTATGTAGTTATGGATGAATGTACATGAGCAAGCAGAAGCCAGAAGACTTCCTCAGGTGGTGGGTCTTCTAAGGTGCTGTCAACTTGTTGGGGGTGTGAGGGGAGGAGCTGTTTTGTGGGGGTTTTTTTGTTTTTTTTTTTTTTTTTTTGAGACAGGTGCTCTCACTAGACTGGGACGGTGAGCCCCAGGGATCCTGCTTCTACTCCCCAAGGGCTAGAACTATATGTGGATACCTCCCTTTTGTTTTGTTTTTTTCAAGACAGGGTTTCTCTGTGTAGCTTTGGCTGTCCTGAAACTTGCTCGTAGACCAGGCTGGCCTTGAACTCACAGAGATTTGCCTGCCTCTGCCTCCCAAGTGCTGGGATTAAACGAATGGGCCACAGACCAGAGAATATTACACTTTTTTGTTTAGCCTTGGCTAACCTGGACTCACTCTGTAGACTAGGCTGGCCCCGAACACAGAGAGACCCCCCCTGCCTCTGCCTCTCAGATTGCTGAGATTACAGGTGTGTGCTACAGCGCCCAGCTGATGCCATACATTTTTATATGAGTTCTGGGACTCAAAACCAGGCCTTCATGCCTGTACATCAAACATTTTACTGAGCTATCTCCCCGGCACACACACCCTTTTTGAGACAGAGTCTCATACAACTTAGAGTAGTCTAGAAACTCACTGGCCTTGAAACTTCTGACCCTCCCATCTCCATCTAAGGACTGCTGGGATGACAGGCACAGGCTCCCCAGGCCTGTTGAAAATAGTGTATTCCTAGAATGACACCCAAAGCCCCAGAGATGGAAGACAGAGGCTCCCGCTAAGTTTGAAGCAGGTGTTCTTACTGTGCTGGGGTGCAGAGCAAGTGGGGGCACGAGGCTGGGTTGAAGACGGCCTGCAGGGATTCACAGTCCTGGAAGGAGAGGTTGTGTGTCTTCTTGACGCCTGGGTAAGAGGAAACTGTCTCAGCGGGCTAGACAACCTTCACTTCACTTCCCCCTACACCCGTAGAAGGAACTCTTGGCTGATCAGCCACATGCTCACCATACTTGCAGTGGAGCTGGACTACCAGGTGGCTGGTGCCACTGAGGGAGATGCAGCACTTTTCCACAGTCTTCTCCACCATTGCCAGAGAGCGGAAGACGGACAGGAAGGACTGGGCAGGGTAGGACATCAGCCTGGCACTGTGTCTCCATGGACCAGCTCTACATCCCATGTAGGCCCTGGTCCACCGCTGGCCCATCAGAGCTGTGAAAGGGGTTCCCACTACACGCAGGATGTCGGCACACTTCCAGGCCTTGTCCATGGTGTTCCCTCTGCTGGGAAGGGCTGCTAATCTTTTCTTGACCAACCTGAATGTCACCACCCTCTCCACAGCTCTTACAACCCTCGAGAGTCTAAACATCTTTAGCTCACTGCATTTTTCACGGACTCGTTCCCATGTGAGGCTAACTCCCTAATCATTATTTACTGAGTACCCTGGCACAGAGCACAGCTGTGGAGACGCTTCGGGTGGTCCGTACCTTCATCAGGATCTTACAGCGCTGCGGGTCCTGACCAGGGGAAGCCGCCTGGTACTGCTGGAAGAAGAGCGGGGCAAAGAGGAAGCAGGCATAGGCAGAACGGGAAGAGTTCACAGTCCGCAGGGAGAGCTGAGACACAAAAAGCCGGGAAGACACGGTCAGGGGCAACGGCGGAACGGCAGGCCCATGCATGCCAACGGCCTGCTTTTTCATCCTGTGGCTGTCCTCTTCCATCCCTTACTGAGACTCCCCTTGTGGCCCAGGGTCTGCCATTCTTGCTTTCCCCTACGTTGCTTTAGCCCCACTAGGGGTTCTAGGGAGAGCAAGTGTCCTCTGTACACACATGCAACCCCAGATGACAGAGCTCAAGTGGAGGGCACAACTCAAGAGGAAATAAGCTGCGCCGAAATACCTGTTCACCATCTTCCAGAAAGACCGCAAGGCTAGGCTCCCCACTCCCCACTGAATCGGCCCCCATCCCTGCATCCTAGCCTCTTACCCCGTCCTTCAAAGGTTCCAGATATAGCTCATCCCCGATTCGAGATAGTGAATGTACAGCCTTGCCCAGCACTGCGGGGAGGAGAGCAGAGGGTAGTTTGGGAGACTCCTCGGGCTTGCTCACATGACTCGCCGCCAGGCAGGTCGAAACTCACCCTTCACGTTGCCGCCGGTGATCAGGCACTTCATGATGCACCAGCACTGAACTCGAGCCTAACTTGCAACCAGATCGGGACGGGACCCTACCCACAGCGGGTCCCCGCAGCCACGGAAGCCTCCAGTTCCTTTCCCCGCCAGCCCGGCTTCCGCATCCTCATTGGTCCACTGGGGGGCACCTCCGTCACGTGAGAAAAACGTTCCTCAGGCTCGGCTGTCACGTGACCCGGTCGGGTCCCGGGGTGTGGCCTGCGTCACGTGATTCCAGAGTGCGCTCTCCTGCGTCATTCATCAGGTTTGGGTCTCCCAGCCCAGCCCTAAGCCTCCACACCCGGCAGAGCGCTGCAGCTCCACTTGGCACCCCGGGCACACGTGATGAAGGGCACAAAGGACACTGTTCGGTGTGAACTTGGGAGGTGTAGACCCTCCCGCGTCGCTAAATTACAGTGAATGGGGTTACAGGGTCAAAGCAAGATAGTCCGTGCTCAGCCTGGGTTGGGGACTCTGTCGTGGCAGCAACCACCAGCTCCCCCCTCCCCCCGAAAAGTTAGCGTAACTTGCTTCAAGGACCATGAGAAGGAAGGGGCTGTCCACTCGGGTTTCAGGCTCCTTCACCGATACCCATAAATACACGGGAAGTTCAGAAGGTTCGGGGACAGGAAAGGGTAGAAGGCTGACAGAAGCATCAGCAGAGGGGCAGTGGGGTGAGGCGATCTACATGCCTTGCGGGGGACGGGACTGGAGGGGCCGGGACTGAAGCGATCCTGGAAAGGCTTAAGCACTACACTAGTTCGTGTGCATTCTCCAATTACCCAGCCAGTCACGAACGCCTGAGGGTTATCAGCTGGGACGCCCCCCTGCCCTGGGTGTTAGTTCCCTCAATTTGGAAAGAGCAGCCTGGAGCAATACTTGCCCTTGGCCCCTGTGACCCCTGTGGTGCTGTGGGTAATGGGGAGGCTGTGTTTATTACCTCGCCCCTCTTTGTTTTTCTGGGCTCTTCTCCCTCTCCAGCACTTCGTCCTTTCTTAAAGACTCCTGGGAGGCGGCTGCTTTCCCTTTCCACATCCGAGGCAACCGGTGCAGACGTAGAGGCCTCCGGTGCAGCTCCGAGGCTGGGAGGTGGCTGCCGCGGCCTTTCCCTCCACACTTGTTCAGTTCTTCAGTGGATTCTGGCTGCTTCATTTCCCGACCAGATGGCAATGTGGCCCTCCTTCCATCCCCACTGCCCTGCTTTCACCTGGCCGAACACACGGTTCTCCGTGATCTGCCTCCACCGGTTTAAGTTTCCTGGCCAAAGTCTGGTGTCTTGATCTGGAATTTTCAGAAGCAAGTCTCACCCCTGTTCCCACAGTCTTCCTAGCTCTAACGACCTGTCAGGCCCCTGACTGCCAATAGGCCGCTTCCAAGGCTGTGGCTTGCTTCTCCCATGCTGGCTTCTCTTCCTGGGCTCGGCAGCAAAGGTTCCCGAAACACAGGAAGCTTTGGCCAGCCTGGGCTATATATCAAGACCCTGCCCCCTCCCCCCCCAAAAAAAAGTTAAATATGTGGCACTGTTAAGCCAGATTGCTCCAACAAACCACCCTTAACATTGAGAAAAAGAAATCTAGCTTCCACCCTCTGCCCACAGTGCCCCCTTTTCTGATAACATTACTCTTCCCATACTCAGCTTCCCAAAATGTAACTATAGGCATGGTGGTGAAGACTTGTAATCTCAGGTTCTTGAGAAGCTGACACACATTCAAGGCCTATTGAGATTACATAAGAGAGTTCAAGGCCAGCCCTGGCAACTTAGTGAGAAAGGGCTGATGGGCCAAGGAGATGTGGGCCAGGGATAAAAGTGCTTGCTGTGCAAGTCTGACAACAGTTCAGCTGCCAGAAGCCAAGAAAGGAGAGGACTGATTCCAGAAAGCTGTCCTCTGACTTCCACAGGTAATCTGTGGCATGCAAGTGCTGGCAATCCCAAACACACTAATAACAGATGAAAGAAAAATAAAGGGCTGGAATGTATCTCTGAGTAGAGCACTTGCTAGACAGTCAAAAAGCCTTGGGTTAAACCAGGCCTGGTGGAGAACACCTTTAATCCCAGCACTCTTGAGGCAGAGGCAAGCAGATCTACAGAATTCCAGGACAGCCAGGGCTACACAGAGAAACATTGTCTCAAAAAATACACAAATAAAACCTGTGTGCTGGCGAAATCCTGTAACCCCAGCTCTCAGAGAGGCAGAGGCAGCAGATCTCTGAGTTCCAGGCCAGCCTGGTCTCCAAAAGTCCAGGACAGCCAAGGCTACACACAGAGAAACCCTGTCTGGAAAAACGAAAACCAAACAAACAAAAGCCCTGGGTCAATCCCTGGTACCACACACGACAAAGATTTAGCTGTTGACTTCCTGTTTCCTCCTTCCAAGATATCCTGCCACCCTCCAGGACTGGGTTAAGTGTGGTCTTCTAACATCCTCCGCTTCCTCCTCTAACTCCTGCCTGAGTAGCCAGACTCAACAGGAGACAGATGACAAGGTTCCCTGGAAGCAAGGGAGATGGCTGCTGATTGACTCGTTTCTGCCCCGACACACTGGATGTAAGATGCTATCTACCTGAGGACATATATGCTAGGAAAAGGAGTTACTTTGGAGTGGCCACCCTCCTGTGCCCTTACTCAATGCCAGAAACCTTCTGTCATACACTGGGCTGAGGGAGGGCCGGAAACAGGATGCTCCCCCAGACCCCTTCCAACCTGACTGAGAGCTTCCCTGTGCTGTAGCCTTGGGAAGCAGCTACTTCTAGGGTCCCCACGCCTGGGTGAGTGTAGCAGGAAGCTTTCCAATACACCTCTTCATTGTGCAGTTGGAGCATCCAGTCGTGCACGTTTGCCCCAGAAGCACAATAGAAGAGAGGGGCTGGGACCCATGGGGCCCTGGTTATGTTGGGTAGGAGATGGATCGCCCAAAGGGGACTTGGGTCCTCCTGAAGGTTAGTCGAGCAAGGTGTGGCTCCAGCTCGACTCACAGATGGCCTGGAGCCAGTCAAGGCCCCTCGCTAGATCTCCCTCAAATTCAGTTGGATGAGATGACAAGATTCAACCGCTAAACTCACAGTTTACCTCACCCTGTGTTAGAGTCAGCTTCTGCAAGTAGGTACATCTGTGTAAATGCAGGTGTGTCTAGAGATGGCAGTGAAGAATGGTTGGCATTTCTTTAAGATCGTTACCTGTCAGGGATCCCTTCCCTTCAAGGGCCACTCCTCACCCAGCTGTTTAGGGCTGAATCATAGGAAGCCCCAAACTGGGACTTGGTGCTCAGCCATTAAGCACTTCAACACATACTGGGTGCGATTTTCCAAGTGTGGGACAGACACAGACTGGAGGTCCCTGATCTCGGAGTACAGTGTGTATCTACAGATGCCACAGAAGGACAGAGGGTGCTAGGGGAGGACAGCCTCCTCGAGAACAGCAGGGCCAGGTTAGACATTTGCCTGAAGAGCTGAGGGCGTGAGTGGCACCAGCAAGAGTCGAAGCTCGGGGGTTGGGGCTAGGAGGAGGCTTCCCAGGGACCTAAACTAACTGGAGACAGCTGACGAAGAACAAAATCAATGTGAAGCTGCACCTTGGAGAAGGCCAGGAATCTGTGGCTCTAGGAACGGGCATATCAGGAGAGGCTCTGTCCCTTCTTATGTCCTATGCAGTCCTACTTATAGACAACAAAGGTGGGGTTACTCTGAGAGTTTTATCAGACTGGAATAATTAAAAAACCAGACAGGCAGAGGAGTTTGGGAGTTGGGGTTCATTTGGGTTTGTCTTGATCTAGGCTGTACATGCAAGATATGGCATTTATGTGGATACTCTGGGATAACCAACTGGACATGGCAGCTCTGAGCTGTTGGGGCACAAGGAAGGGAGAACAGCACTTGGCCTGCTTGTGATTCATGTGTAGCACACCAGGTGCTGCCAGCCCCCACTGCCAAGCCCTGCCCAGGCTTTCTTGTTTCCTGGCATTTGTCCCAGCAATCAGAACAATGTTTGGCACGTAGCATTAGTTTGATGCATCCATGCTGAATAACTGAAGAGCAAAGACTCGGAACCTTTGCAAGCCTTGAATCCAAAGTTGTCTGCTGCGACACAGAATGAGGTCTAGGTTCAGGGCTGCCGGGGTCTGAGTCCATTACAAGTTGTGTGAAAATGGGCGTACGGCTGGTGTTCTTGAAGTCTGTGTTTTCTAATGTACGGACTGGAGTTACTCAGAGTCCCTCCTTCAAGGAGCTACTGTGCACATGTATTTAGTTTATGTATGCAAAGAAAGCTCTTCCAATCTGCTGTTGAAATGATGATGGCATCCTACCTACTCTATCTATGTAGTCCATCCTTACTGTAGCCTGAGCATCAGCTTAGGCCAGGGTGGAGCATACAGCAATCCTGGAGGAAAGTCTCCCCAGTGAAATGGTATAGAGAAAGGATGGAGCCCACAGGCTGGAGAGCACAGGCTCTGTCTGACAGAAGGAAGAATTGGCCCCGGAAAGCAGGCTGCTGCTGCTTTGAGCCACCACATGTGGTCCTTCAGTTCTGGGCTTTCGCTGCTCCTGAGCCTCCAGAGCAGGGAGAATGGGAGTGCTTACGGTTCTCAAAATCTCCTGGAGGCTCCCATGAGATAAAGATGTGGCCACACTCCAGACACACAGACACGGTGAACACATGAGAGACCAGGTCTTTTCAGTCTGCAGGGCTGGAAGTGGAGGGGAGATGGAATGGAATTTTTCAAACCCTCAGGGGGGATGGAAAGGGGGAAGCTCAGCTTGTTCACCAAAACCTGGCATGCTGGAGTTACAGGGCCCCCTTGGAGTGCAAGTGAGGTAAGTTTAGGACAAATCAAAGGCAGCATGCTTCACCCAGCAGGGGAGGACACCGATGGAACTCATTACCCCAAGATGTGGTCCCGGTTGGAAATATAAATAGCTTCACAAAAGGTTTAGATAAATCCATGGATGACAGCTCCATTCATGAGTTAGAAGGGGAAAGAGGCTGTTTGGGGGCCCCCTGGGCAGGCATCAGGGAGGCAACCTGACCTCCCTAAAGACCACCCCTTGGGGGTCCAGTTAGAGAAAAGCCTCTGGCCACAGGGCTTCCAGAAGGTGACACTGGTGTTTCTGTGGGCCAGGGTGTGGCCTGAGTCCCCTGTGTCCTCAACTTCCCCCACATTTACCAGCCACTGCTGGGGAGACATGGACATCAACCAGCTCTGGGGAAAGCAGTTCAGCCAGGCTGTCCCCTAGGGGACCAGCAGAGGGAGACAGACACCACATCCACTCCCAGATCCCAGCGCAAAGCCAAGGCGGCTGGCCTGACCCAGGGTCAAGCATGCATCTGTGGGTACCAGTCTTGGGCCCTGCCTTATGCTAGGTCCCATAGGAGAAAGGGGGCAAAGAAGTTATCCTCCCTAGTATTTGCTAGTGGACATGAAGGTGGGAAGGGGCTTTCAGGGATATAAGGACAGAATAAGGAAGGGACCACCTAAAAGTAGGGGGGCTTTGGAGCCAAGTTGCCTGCCTCAATGGTCTTAAGCACAGCTGTAGGATTTGTGTCTTGGATTCTGCATGGTAAGGTGACAACTGCAATAGCACGTGACTCAAGAGGACTGTGTGAGATTGTCCGTGGGAAGCTTTTAAACATTTTGTACTGCCAGGCAGACAATAAGTGCTCAGTGAACAGTAGCTATATACACGGGTGGGAAAACTAGAAGCCTCTTGGGTCTCTTTGGAGCTTAGGAAGTCACAAAGCCTTCACTTCACTGTCTCATGCGAACCTCACCACAACTCCAAGGGTTTTGTGAGGTTGAGAAAATCACTTGTAACTGGTGGACCTGGACCTTCACTCAACCTAGTGCAGGGGACAGAGCTCAGGGCCTTGTGCGTGCTCAGCCACTGAAAATCCCAGTCTGGAATTTCTGATACCAAAAAAATCAAGGGATGCGTCTAGAGTTCCTTGTGAGTCCGGGGCTGAGGAGGAGCCAGGTCCAGGCACCCTGGTCTGCACTGGCGCCCCCCTGTTGCCCGCATCTCTGGCCAGTACTAAAGTCACCTTTCCATATGGCTGTCTCTGGGCCCACACTGGACAATGAGGGATAAACCACAGCTGCTTTGGGAAGTCTTTGGGAAGCAACAGGGCAGCACAGATGCAGGTGCCAGCTCCTCCCAGCTCTATACGCCTCTTCTGTTGGCCATGCAATGTTCTCTGACCAATCAGAGAGGTCTTCCTTGACATCTCCACATCCCCTCAGCTCCTATTTCATTATTTTTGTTTTGTTCTGAGGCAGGGTCTCACTAGCCATGGCTGACCTGGAACACACAAGAGTCCATCTGCCTTTGCCTCCTTAGAACGAGGATGCGCTCATCATCATTGTTTTGTTGTTGATGCTGTTTGTTTGTCTGCAGTCCTGGGGATCAAACTCCGGGCCTTATGCATGCTAGGCCAGCACTCTGCCAGTGAGCTACAACCCCAGCTCTAGTTCCTATTGCATTTATTTAACAAATCTGACAAGTTGACCCTGACACAAATTCACGCAGATACTGTATTAAGGACCGCAAGGAAGGTGCTGCTGTCCTACCGTCATTCCTGCCTTAGACAGAGCACCTAGGGTGGAGGAAACAGTGACTTGCCCAAGGTCACTTGGTTAGCAGAAGAGAGACATATTTTCTCTCTGTCACAAAGCCTCCTCATCAGTTCATCATCGATGGTCTCAGGGGCCATCTCTGACCCTTGGCTTGGAGAGGCCTGAAAAGAGGACAGTGGGGAGACAGGAGGGAGAGAGTGGGAGGAGCCAGCAGTGACTCAGCAGGGCAGGATAAGGATCTCTCAGCCCAGGGAGAGGTAACCCCACTCCTCTGCCAGGGGAGACAGAGTCACAGAGCCTGCGGCATGGGTTGGCTAGGGCAATGGAACATCCTGGGAGAATGGCAAGGACAGCTCCTGCCAGGCAAAGGAAGAGTCATGCTCCTGGAGGTATCCCTTCTATCCCTGGCCCTGCACACACCCAGACACCCTATGAATGACAGATAAGACCATGGCGGGGAAGAGTGAAGACAGCAACAGAACCACATAGCGGGGAGCATCTTAGCCTTCCTCCAGCTTCACGGGGAAAATAGGGTGGAGTGTCCTTTGGGGAGGCCTGAGCTGGGCCAGGTGTGGGTGGGGGAGCCAGGGCAGGGCAGGGAGTTGCTGAGGTAAGAGGATCCCTCTGCCCCTGGGGTTTCCGCTGACATCAGGGCCAACTCAGGGTGAGGCAGGGCCCTCTGGGCTGGAGGGTGCTGGAGAAAAAGGAAAGTGCCCGCTCTCATATCCTCAGCTTCCTCCTTTCCTTCCCTCCTCACAACGCTGAAGGCATGTTTGGTAAACTCTGCAGAACACTTCCAAAGGGTATCCAGGATTGGGCCCCTGAACCCATCTAGGGACTTCCTTTGAGGACTAGTATAGAGAAAAGCCCTGTCGCCCTGCTTTGGTAGATGACTTCTAACTCCCACTTTAATGCTCATTGTGTGGCTCCAAATTCTCTGCTAACGGAATCCAGGATCTAGCTGAGGTTCTCAGTGCTCTTGGGATCTTGGGCACAGGAGGATGTTAAGGCACCTGGCCCAGCTTACAGTGTACGTGGTAGAGGAGATGGGCTTCTAGGAATCCAGGTAGTAGAAAAATCTCTAATCGTCTCTAGGAATACGTTGGTATCTTGAAGGACCCTCTGTGTCCACAGCCACAGGCCTCATGGCCAGGGGACTCAATAAAGTTTTGCAACACAAACCGTGTTCTCAGCCTCAGCCTCTTCTCTTCGGAATCTTATCAAGGCAGCCCCAGGTTGGTAGCTGCATGGTGTAGTCCCTGAGGTCAGACAATGCTGGGTGACCCCCATCTTCTCCCTTCCTGTCTGATGCAGTATGGTGGAGTGGCTTTATCAACCGCTCGTCTGCTTCCTCGTTTAAGGAAGGAAAAGAAAAGAACCTGTCTCATAGGATGTTTGCAAAGGTACGAAGAAATGGACAAACATGGACCTGAAGAGGACTACTGCTGTGGGGGGGAGGGGAGAGCTTGGAATTTTAACAGAGCATTTTAATCTTTAAGCCAAACAACCCTCAGGAAGAGAAGAATTAGCACTTGGGAGGTGGAAGCAAGTGGATCTCTGAGTTTGGGGGCAGCCTGGTCTACAGAGTGAGTTCTAGAACAGCCAGGTCTACAGAGAGAAATCTTTTCTTCCTGTCTCAAAAACAAAACAAAACACAGAGGGGGACGGGGAAAGGGACTCCTGGCATGGCCCCAGGCTGAGGGGTCACTTGGGGACTCCTGCCTCTCCTACCTGTACCCAGGTCAGCCTCTACCCTTCCACAGCCACTAAGTCTCTTCTCTTTTCCTCTTAGGAGGCCCTCAGGGAATGTCTGGTGACAAATGAATTAAAAATGTCTTTACACCCTCTGATCACCTGTTGAGAGAAGACCAGGTTAAAGGTTTCCCTAGTTCAAGAACTGGGACCTCCTTAGGCTAGTATCCCTTTAATGCCAATAGCTATACCAAACGTAGTGTTTGGGGCTGCTCCCTCCCATGACAGTTATAGGACTGAAGAAGAAAGAAAGGGAGGGAGGGAAAACAGGAAGGGGCAGGTTTATAGCCAGTCCCTGAGCCAACAACATCCAGTCACCTTTAATCCTCGGAGGGAAGCTTGGTTACCAGCTGTGCACCTCTCCCATCCACTTCCTGGTCTACCTGCCATCCAGCTGTGGCCCGCTATCTGGAAGGGCAGACTAGCATCCTAATCGACAGTTAACCCACTGACTAGAGGAAGAGGAGGGTAGAGGTGGCCAGACTTCAACAGGAACAGTAGGAACCCAGGCAGCTCGAGCCCAGCCCCACTCTCCACGCCGCCTGCCTGCTGCTGTGGGAGCTGTACAGTTGGTGCCCAGCGGCCCCTCCCACTGTGGTTAGTGATGGCATTTAAGAACGGTCCCCAAACCCAAATTCTTCAAGGCAATGCTGGGCACTCCAACAGAAGCTGAGACAGCATCCTTACAAGATCTCACAGGACAAAGAGGTTACTCCTCGCTTCCTGAGGATGCTCATCTAGAGCTGGGGGAAGGGGCATTTCTCTCCCAGTAGACTGCTGGGGGTGGAAGGGCCTTGACCAGGTCGGGAGAGTCACCAGAGATAAGGAGAGAGCAGGAGCTTCGTTAGCCCTTCAGCTGGAAACCGGAAGTCAGCACCTGTCCTGCCCCACTCTTCACAGAAACGGGGGGGGGGGGGCGCGCTCTCCTGATTCACTTTCCTTGCTTCCTTCTCCCTCAGATCCCAGCAACCCACCCCTACTGGAGATTTGGCAGGGCAAAACGTTTTCACTCTGGCCCCCACCCCACCTCGACTGGCAGCTTCTAGCTTGCTGCCTTTGCCCAGACATGGCAGAGGGGCACTGGCAGTTTGGAGATGGAGTTGATTTTCCCTTTGGCACTGCAGGAGTTGGGGACTGGGTGAGGGGAGAGGGCAGGGAGGCACGTCCAGACATGGGGCTAAGGGAGAATTTGACTTTCTCAGAATGTGGGGTCACTACATTAAGAATCAAAGGGTAAACAGGAGCCCCAGGAGCCATTTGGAAAGGCTGCTCCCCACTTGGGCTGGATCTGCTGGGAACAACTGCCCACAGTTCCTGCAAGCCTTGCTGCAGCTAGGGAAATGACCCTGTAGAACCCCCTCTCCAGCCATACTAAGAGGCTGCTCCTCTTCATCAGTGCCTTCCCTCATCCTTCTGACTACAGCTCTCCTCCTCTCTCCTACCTACTTTCCTGTCTGTCTCCCCCCTCCTTTCCCAGGTCCCTTCTCCTTTATCCTTCCTTTTCTCTCCTCCTCAGCCCTCCTTCCTTCTCTTTCTCAACCCTCTTCCCTCTCTCTTCATCGAGGCTGCTTTCCCCCTGACTCAGCAAGGTGCTTTATAAGGTGCCGAGGGGGCTCAGCCAAATCCAAACCACATTGTCTGCAAAGCCTTTCCACCAGGGGCAAGCTGTGGAACTGCAGAGCCCAAGCTGGACTTTCAAGCTGTTCCCCTTCCCTTCCTTGCTCTCTTCTAGGAGACCCCCTGCTCCACTCTGGGCTAGTTACTTGTGGGCATCTGCCTTCTTGACCCTGGCATGAGCATGAAGAGATGGTTAGGCTCATTGGCCAAGAATGCCATTGAAACTCCGGAGCCCTGGCTGGCGGCGGGGTGGGGCGGTGGGGGAGGGAGGCCTAAGCACTTTTCACAAGGGCCCCTCCGAGGCCCTTTTCATCAGAGCAGCTACTGATGCTCTGGAGTCCCCTGCCCCCACCAGAGACCAGCTCTCCATTCTCGGCTTTTCCTTCTTGTTCAGAAAAAAAAAAAAAAAGGTGGGGGATGAGGGAGAGAGAAAGGAAGGGAGAGAGGAAAAAATAGAAAGAAACAACCCAACAACAAAGTCTGTCCCACTCCAGTGAGGTAATTGAAAACAAACTTCTTCCCCACCCCCCCACCCCCCCACCCCAGTTCTCCAGTGCAGAAAGGGGAAGTGCTGCCCTGGGAAGCCAGCACTGGCCATGACTGATGCCTACTCTGACCCACAGGCCAGAGGGGCTGTGCTAGACTGGCAGAGTGCCCTCCCTCCCCAGGGGCACCAGCAAAAGTGGGGTATGAATGTCTCATGCCACTCCAGAGACAGGCATCACCTTCCAGGTCTGACTGCCATCCTGACTGGCCCTGTTGAGACTACAAATAAACAGCAACACAGCAACTTACTATCAAATGACTTAATTAGTGATATGCTTCTGCAAACATCCAAGGCTTGGGGACCAAATGACTGTCCCCCAAGAAAAATCATAAAATGGGGCTGTCTCCAAGCCCCGGATGACAGCTGTTTCCTCTGCACTAGCTCTCTTGCTCACTCGCTTTCCCTGGCAGCCCTTTGGAGAGGGAGGAAGGAGGAGGAAAGGAGACCCTCCTGGGAGGGTCTAGGCTTATGGGTCCCCTAGGTCTCCCACTCAGAAAATCCCAACCCAGGCCTGAGGGGAAGGAGGGAGAGTGCTCATTGCCAAACCACCCCTACCTCACCACCGGAAAAACCAACAACCCAAAACCCCAAAGGGAAGAGGATGCCAAATGTCTCGATGGGGAAGCGTTTCACAAACGGGATGCTGGGTCTGTCCATGGCCTTGAATCTGTGAGTTCTCGCTGAGTCACCCGTGAAGCCTCTGGTGTTGAAACTGGTCCGGTGCCTTGTGCTGATTAATGAATTACAAATCCCCCACCCATGTGCACTCTCCCTGGTCACTGGGAAGAATGAAAACCCTTGTGAACTTGAGTGAGAAGCTGGGCCCCGGTGCCCTCTCCGCTCCTCAGGGGGCATTGTGAGCTGGTTAGTCACCTGCCCCAGTCCCTGGCGCCTCACTTAGCTCCAGCTTTTGGAAATGGGACAAGTGGCGGGACAATAGGGAAGGGGGGCGGTCAGCCCAGACAAAGGGCAGCAGGAAAAACACCATCACTTGCTTGGAGGCCAGCTTGCTGGCATTTGAGAGAATGTGTCATTGCATTTACTCAAGTGGGAGGGGGAGGAAAGGTTAGAAATGAAGAGGCAGAGGTAGGGTGGGCACAGGGACCCTAAACCCGGCAGGGAGCAGAGGGAAGGAGGCCAGTATGCCCTGGCCCACACCAAGACAGAAGCCACACCAAGGCCAGCTCCCTCTCAAGCTCTCAAGAGTTTGCAGAGGGACGATGCCCTCCCTGCCCCCTCCCCCAGGAGGCCTAGGGTGGTACCGTCAGCCTTGCCTCACCTCACCCCCCCTCAGTGTTGTGGGAGGGAAAGGAGCCCCAGAAGCCCTCCCTTCCCTCCTCCCCCCTCTTCCCCCCACCCGGGGAGGGCTGCTACAATTTGTGGTTACAGCTTTACACGTCAGAAAAAAAAAAAAGTTTGCAGAATGTCCCACACCGAAAAAAAAATGCGAAACCGAGGGAAAAAAACCTGCGAGTGGGCCTGGCGGATGGGATTATTAAAGCTTCGCCGGAGCCGCGGCTCGCCCTCCCACTCCGCCAGCCTCTGGGAGAGGAGCCGCGCCCGGCCGGCCCGGCCCCCAGCCCCATGGACCTCCGAGCAGGTAGGAGCCAGGCGTCCGAGGCCTCGGCCTCTGCCCCCGCCCAGCAGCAGTGAGATCCGGTTCCCGTCCTCCTCCCCACCCTCGGAGCCCCAGCCCGGGGCCCGGCCGGGAAGCAGAGCTCCGGCTGGGGAGGTTCGGCCGGGCGCCCTCGAGAGGGGCCGGGTGGGGACGCGGCATTCCTGGAGTCCGCTCGGCGGAGCCGAGAGGTGGCCGAGAGCGCGGCGCGGAGTCCGGACAACCTCAGACCTGGACGCACGGCCACCTGGAGCCGCGGCGAGGCGGGGTCCTGAGCCCACGGACACAGAGCCCCTCGCCAGAGTCGGGGCGAGCGAGTCCGAGGCGGGCAGCGAGGGTGCGGGGAGGGGGGGACGCGGCGCGAGGGAGGAGGGGGCCAGCAGAGGAAGAGGGCGGGCGGGAGGCAGAGGGGGAGCCCGCGGCCGAGCAGCGGGAGGCGAGGGGAGGCCGACACCTCGGGCCGCGCGGAACTCCTTCCTCGGCCCGCGGGGAGGGGAAGAGGGCGCGAGAGGGGAGGGCGGAGGGCAGAGGGAGCCTGGCTGGGCCGGGCGGCCGGGCCGCGGGGCTCCTGCTGCAGCCGCCCGGGAGCCGGGGGCAGGTAGGGGCGGCCGCGGCCCCGGGCCCACGGTGGCCTGGGAGTGATTACTGCGGGAGGGCGCTGTAGGGGAGACGCAGCCCGGCCGGACCGAGCAGAGCAGAGTGCGTCCGCGGCCCGAGAGCGTGAGAGCTGCCGCGGCCCCTCGAGCGACCGCTTGGCCAAGCGGCCGGTGGCAGGAGGGCGGGCCGGGCGGAGAGCGGACGCGCCGGAGCGGGCAACGGCTCAGCCGAGCCCCGAAGCCCGGCGCCCGGACCCCGCCTCCGCCCCCGCCGCCGCCGGGAAGGGAGCGGACGGGGGCGGGGCGGGGCCGGGGGCGCCGGGGCCACACAAGGGGAAGGCGCCACCGCTGCCGGGAGGGTCCGAGAGCGAGAGGTCACGGCCGAGAAGGTAGGGCCAGCGAACTGCCGGCCCCCGCCGCCGCAGGTCTGGGGCTGAGCCCCTCGAGCAAGGTCCGCGCAGCCCGGAGTCCCCACACCCTTGTGCTCACCTCTCTCTCTCTTACTCTGGGCTCCGCGAGGCTTCCCTTTGGGAGACCCCCGACCCCTGTGCTCTCCAGAGCCCAGAGGCAGGAAGAACCTGCCAAAAGAGGAAGGAGGGCAGACGGTGGATGTGGGGCAGCGGCAGTCCGAAACTTAGAGACGAGAGGTGGGGAACATCAGGCGCGCGCTTCTCTCCACCCGAGTCTGACCTGGGAAATCTCTGGCGTTCAGTGTCCCTGACAGGTATCAGCCTCAGTCTGGTACACACTGCCATCCCGTTCGCCCGCACCACGGGAAACCAGTTCTTATCCCCTAACCGAGAAGGTGCGCTCCTCTAGCTCTAGCGTCCTGTGATCACACTTCAAGGCAGAGGAGGAACAACTAGAAATGGCAGCCACTATCACTGGGCAGCCCAGAAGTGTCTGCTGACTGGAGTAATGGGCGCCCGGCTGCACACTGAAGGTTTCCAATTCACACTTCTGCAAGCCACCCCTCTACACCAGCTACTGACTCCTGACACTTCACATTCTTCCCCATGATCCCCCTGCCTGTTCACACCCTGGCTCCCGCACACTGCACACTCTCCAGCCCCTCCCACACCCTTCTATACTCTTGACCACAACACCCTTTCCAGTTCACCCACACACAAGCCCTGGAGTATTTCCTTCACCACCACCACCCCTCCCCTGGCGGCTTCTGGCTTCAGTGGGCTGCTCAGCCCTATGGCTGTGGCTTCACTCTCATCTCCCAGAGTACACCAAGAGCCCTCTTGTGGCACATCAGAGCAGCTTTTCCCTCAGCCTAAGCGCAACTCATGAGTTGACTTCACAAGGAAAGGACTTCTTTGCTTCTGCTTCTTTCCCTGACCCTGGTTTCTTCTATGTTTTGGATTAGAAGGGAAGAGAAAGGGGAAAATGGGAATGTTGGAAAGGACACAGAGATGGAGCCCCACAGGATTCAGCTGGAAGGAACTTAAGCAAGCACAGTGCCATCTCCTTATGGAAACCCATTGTCACCATAAGGATTCATGGCTCAGCTAGGTCTCCTGACTTCCAGGCCCACCTCCCCAGGAATGCTCCCATTCCTCCCTAGCCTTGGGGAAAGGGAACTTGAGAAGGCAGATGTGAAGGAACGAAGAAACAGAAGGGGGCAACCAGTCATGAGGATGGAAAGACTAGGTTTCTGTGGGCCTTTCTCTGGGTAGGACCCCTGCCTGGATCTCACTGCTTCTTAGGCTGCTTCCTCCAGCTCCCTTCAGTGGACTCCTCCAAAGTCACCCACATGCTAGTTCTGATCTGCACAGAGAGCACGACCTTTCCTTCTGGTTCCCATATTTAGCCTAGACTACAGGCCTTCTGGACTCAACATCTAGGACTTACAGCTGTTAGTCCCTAGTCCCAGGTGCAATCTCCCTGATCTATCCTGGACATCTGCACTGCTGAGCCCCCCACCCTCACTCGAGGGTGGTCAGCCTGTGGGATGGGCCAGGAGCTGAAGGCCTGTCTGTGTAGAGTGTGGGGGTGGCCCTTGGGCTTGCTGGGGCTAAGGCAATGTGTGTGTGTGTGTGTGTGTGTGTGTGTGTGTGTGTGTGTGTGTTCATGAGGGGGCCTGGTTTCCCAGGGCCCAGAGATCTGGATAGAATTAGGGGCTGGCCCTGGCAGGGGCCAGGATGGGGAGTGTAGGGGTGCTGGAGCAGGAAACGTGAGCTGCACTCATTAGCTCCTCACGTGCTCAGCCGGATTTATAAACACAAGTAGAAGGGGATGTAAACAATCAGTGGGCAGCAGCCAGAGGCAGAGCTGGGACTGGGGACCAAGGCTGGGGGATGGGTCCGGGATGCAGCCTGATGGTAGCCTCTACCTGCATACCATGAGCTAGAGAGGAAAGCCAAGAGCTGGGCTCTAGCAATCTGCCCCTGGGCACTGGGAGCCCCTGGCTCGGAGCTCACACTGAGCTCAGGTGTTCTCTGTCCAGGCCTTCCAGCTTGGCTGCCTGAGATCAGAGCTGTCCTAGGACAGAGCCCTCTACTTCACCTGCCCTTTCTCCTCTGCTGACCTTCACTCTGATTTCTGTGACTCCCGACTCCCATGCATGCTTCTCTCTGGGACTGGTCAGTAGGCTCCTTCTGTTCTCCTGTGTCCCCCACCCCCCAGCCTGCAGTGACACAGTTACCTCAGAACTGAAATATTCCTGGAAACACCGGCCTTGTCTGGTTAATTTCATGAGCCGTTTTTCTGCCCAGATGACTTAGCTTTTGTTTATCCAAAGGTTTTTCCCCCCCTGTTGTCCCAGTGTAAGGAGCTCTTCTCCCCAGGGATGTCCCACAGGGCCCAGGAAGGGAGGGGGGACATGCTTCAGGCTGGGCTCCTGACTGTGCCTCCTGTTATGGGACAGACAGAGCTTAGTCCAGGATTTTCTGGATGACAGGGCTGCCTCCGGCAGGGTGGGGTGAAAAGGCTAGCCAAGCCTCTACTTTCTGCTTTGGCAGGACTTTGGCAATACCACTAACTTCCAGCAAAGCCACACTCCATCTTAAAAGCTGTTTTGAGGCTGGAAGAGCCACTTACCATGGTCTCTCAAACTAACCCTTCATGATACCCACAGGGTCCTACGAGGGGCTTAGCCAGAGGCTCAGGGCTTAGTACAGAGGAGGAGACTTGTACATATTTGGGGATTCAATGATCAAGGACTAGAAAGGAAAGAGAGTCAGATAAGAAGTAGGGAAAGGGGGGCTGGAGAGATGGCTCAGAGGTTAAGAACACTGGCTGTTCTTCCAAAGGTCTGGAGTTCAATTCCCAGCAACCACATGGTGGCTCACAACCATCTATCGTGAAAGATAGTGCCCTCTTCCAATGTGCAGGCACACGTGCAGGCAGAATGTTGTAGAAATAATAAATAAATAAATCTTTAAAAAAAAAAAGTAGGGAAAGGCCAGGGAAGGGACATGGGCTGCAGAGAGGAGAGAGGAAAGTGGAGGAGGCTGTTTGCCCAGGAAGCGGTTAAGTGTCTGACCCTGCTGTCTGAAAACACACGTGAATTTACACATATGTGCGCATGTGCATGTGCGTGCACTCGCCCTCTCACACACACACACACACACACACACACACACACACACACACTCAAGCAAAGATCCTTTCATTCCAAGGACCAGGGTTCCTATGCTCCACCTGCAAAGCCAGCTAAGCCAGCTAGTCAAGCACCTGCTAGTCTGTACTGAGTGCTGTGCCATAGCAAAAATCCTCAGCTGCCTCCTGTATTCTAAGTGTGATAGAACCTCTAAAACCCTAAAGACGTAGCATTATGACAGACTCTAACCCTAATCTAGTCTTCACGCCTTCTTAGCTCTACACCCTATCCCGAGTCTGAATACAGTTAGATTGTTAAGCCGATCCACTTGTTTCTACGAAACATGTCATTATAGAAAAATCTGGAAGTATGAAATGTAAACTAGCGGAAAGAAACCACTTGATCTCATACCTATCTAAGCTTAAAATCCAAAATAGCCCTGTCTTTTGTGACATGCCAAACACCATTCTATCTGGTGTATAAAGCAACAATTTCATAGATCTTGAAGGCAAACCTTCTGCCTGCTCAGACCTAACCACATCCCCCTCCTGGACTCAAATCTCAACCAAACTCATTCAACCAAATCTAAATTCATCTGAAATGTTAAGACTAACCTAGTCCTCAAGTCTAACCTAGCCCATTGGTAATTATACTCCTATCCTGACCTAGCCCAGATAGGCACTGATTTTGATCTTGGACCTTACCTAAAAAGCCATTTAGAAAAGCACGTTTCCCGCCTGCCTCTGGCCCTTTTCCCAGCCTCAACTCCTGGCTTCTGGGACACTCAAACCCTCCACTGTCTTCTGTGAATCAGCCTGCCTCTTCAAACTCTCCTCTTCCTGCTTGATGCTCCCCCAGTAAAGATGGGGGCGGAGCACCGGCAGGGCTACTCAGGAGGCTGAGGCAGAAAGACCGTAAGTTCACAAGTAGCTTGGGAAACTTAGGGGGACCCTGCCTCAAAGAACAGAGAAGGGCTGGGCTACAGTTAGGGTCAGAGCACTTGCCTGCATGAGCAGGCCCTGGGTTTAATCCTAGCGCTACTGGAAAAAAAAGTGGGGGAAATCAAACTTCTACATTGCTACTAAGGGGATTGCTATGTCCTCTTATACTTCAACTAACCCCATCCTACCCTCCCAACACCCAGAAAACACCCTAGTGTACACCCACCACTTATCCACCAATCATCGTGGACCCTTCAGCTTGACCTTGGCTATGGAACCTTGGCTTTTCACTCTTGCACAGGGCTCACTGTGCACAGCTTGCCAGAGCTAGCATATGCCGTATTTCCATCCCCTAGTTCCTGCGGCAGTGCGACTGCAAGGCATGGAGAAGACGCTGGGACATAACTGGAACTCCAGCGTATTGATACAAAGTCCCTAAAGCCCGGCCTGCCCGTCAGAATACACACATGCATACATATTTGGCACATATAGGGACATACATGCCAAAGACTCTGAGCTGACAGACACAGTCAAGTGTCTCCTGATAGACATGAATGCCAGGACTTACATACTCCCACATACACTCTGGGAGCAGCAGTGTTCCCCTCCCTGCCCCCCCCACCTCCCATCTGGTCTCTCACCCCCCTTCCTAGCCCAAGGTGGGGACAGACACCTGAGGGACTGCCAGCTGTTTCCCCACTTGGGCCAGGGCCCTCCCTCATACTTTTTAACCATCCTGTCCACAGGGGACTCGTGGGGGATGTTAGCTTGCCTGTGCACGGTGCTGTGGCAGCTCCCGGCAGTGCCAGCTCTTAACCGCACAGGAGAGCCAGGCCCTGGCCCCTCTATCCAGAAAACCTATGACCTCACCCGCTACCTGGAACACCAACTCCGTAGCCTGGCTGGGACCTACGTGAGTACCCCGTTTGCTTTGGCCACTCGGGAGAGGGGGGCAGAGGCTTTGGGGAAGGGAGGGCATGGTGCAGGGGTCTTGATGAATGATGGGGTGATGAGAGATCCTTTGGGTCAACACAGTGTCTCCATCTGGCCTATCTTCTGCCCTTCCCTCTTAGGTGTTCCCCCCCCCCCATCCTGGCCCCAGGACTAGGCATGTGGGCAGGCCTCGAACCCGCCTTGGCCCATTGCCCCATTGGCTGCCAGCCCAGCTGCCTGCCTCCCCCTGGGGGCTGGGGAAGTCTCCTCTGTTTACACCGTGTTGTGGTGTCTCTTGCAAGGGTGGGGCTGGGTGGGGACAGAGGGGCCCCACCTTCTGTGCTTGTGTTCCAGCTCGCCTCTCCCCCCCAGACCTGGGGCCCTGTTGTTCTAGACCCATGGGCCTCCCTCTGTCTGCCTCACCCATCCTTCACAGGCCTCTTAGGGGGTCGGAGGAGGGGTCTACAAAGAATCTAGGGCAGTCATGGCAAGGGGTTCAGGAATTTGCGGGTAGTACAGAGATGTTCCTAGAGCCCAGGAGAGAAGGAAAGAGGATCGGAGGCGCCGAGGACCATGGGGAACAGGCCCCTCTTCCCGTGTTCCTCTTCCACATCCCAGACCCCACTCCTGAGCCAGGGACGAGAAAGGGAGGAGGGTGGCGGGGGGAGCTGGCTCCAGCCCCAGGATACACCGAGGAAATTAGTTTGTCTCTGGGCTTGTCAGCGTGTGAACCTCCCCCTGGGCCCTTGCCTATCCCAGGCCTCGCCCCTCTTCTCTTCCCTCCCAGTTGCACATCTCCCACATCCCCTTCCCTGGGCCTCAGGCTGTTCCCCTGAGGCATTGGCAAGGGCTTTGCCCTCTTCCCTATGCTATACTGCCTTCCATGCCCTTCCTCCTATCCTCTCTTGAGATTTCCTCAGTTTCTTCCTTTTACAGCTCTGCTTCTGGCAACTGAATCCTCTTCTTTGGGGTGTTGGTGAGTATATTATTTTCCCTTGCCCCGCTGGCCTGAGGGACTGGGCCTGTTGAAGAGGAGCTTTGGTTTCACCAGATCCCTTTGCTGGTTTCCCTGTGCAAAACTTCTGCTTGACTCTGCTACCCTTTCTAGTTCCCGACCCTTTCTCTCCTGACTTCTTCTGCCAAATTTCTTGAAGGAGTCGTCTACACCCTCTGTCTCCACTTCCTCTCCACCTACTCATTTCTTAACCCCCTGCAATCTGGCTTCCAGGCCACGGCAACCGTCTGTCCCAGGTCATCAGGCATCTCCTTCTCACCAAACCCGACAGCATTTTCTACGGCTCACTTTCATGTTCTGAACCGCCCTGTGGAGCTCTGCTGCCTTCCTGAGCTCTTCCCTGGCCTGCACTCTCAGAGGCCACCTTCTACCTCTCCAGCCTGGCCTCCTGGCTCCTCGGGCTCCTCTTCTTCTCTGCCCTGCCCTATGGTGGGCACTCTCCGCCCAGCCAATCAGCACGTCCTTCCTGAGTGGCTCCTTCGTGGTTTTCTCTTTCCACACCTGTCCATAGGTGTGCTTCACCTGTCACCTCCATGCAAATGACACACTTGCTGGAAAAACTCAGGAGGTCTGTGAACAGAGGCCTGCATGTCAGGGCCAGAGCAGTAGAAGCTGAGAGGAGGTCTCTCTGGTGGCGAGCTGGCAGCTCTGCTCCCCCTCCCCATCGCCCTCTCCTTTCCACAGCTGAACTACCTGGGGCCCCCTTTCAACGAGCCTGACTTCAATCCTCCTCGGTTGGGGGCAGAGACTCTGCCCAGGGCCACTGTCAACTTGGAAGTGTGGCGGAGCCTCAATGACAGGCTGCGGCTGACCCAGAACTATGAGGCCTACAGCCACCTCCTGTGCTACTTACGCGGCCTCAACCGCCAAGCTGCCACAGCTGAACTTCGGCGCAGTCTGGCACATTTCTGTACCAGTCTCCAGGGTCTGCTGGGCAGCATTGCAGGTGTCATGGCAGCTCTTGGCTACCCACTGCCCCAGCCTCTGCCAGGGACTGAGCCAGCCTGGGCCCCTGGCCCTGCCCACAGTGACTTCCTCCAGAAGATGGATGACTTCTGGCTGCTGAAGGAGCTGCAGACCTGGCTGTGGCGTTCAGCCAAGGACTTCAACCGGCTTAAGAAGAAGATGCAACCTCCAGCAGCGTCAGTCACCCTGCACTTGGAGGCCCATGGCTTCTGATCTCTGACCCTTACCTCCCCCCACCCCCATCCCCAGTCAGCTGTGCTTTCATTCTGGGGTGAAAAAAACCCGAGCACCAACATTTGTTGAGCCGGGAAGCAGACAGCGGGAGCTCGGCCCTCCTTAGCCTTGGATGGGAGTGTAGGCATGGAGCTTGATACGCCCTGTCTCCTGACTAGCTCCCGGGGTCCTAGGGTCTGGGAAAAGGTGCAGTGGGTACCATCCTGTTAACACAGAGGTAGCGCTTGAGGGAGCTGAATGGCTCAGGTGGCTGTAAAGGCTCTCCCTGCCTCCTGCTTTCTGCTTGCCACTTGCCAGTACCCGCTCAGTTCCTCATGTGGCACTTGCAGAAGCACACCTGGAGGGCATGGGTGGGGGCCACTGTAGCATGTGCCTTGCTGGGGTAAAGACCCTTGGCTTCCCTCCCTCTCCTTGGATGGGTGTTGCTCCCCTACCCCAATAACTACATATCCTATTCAGGAAACAAGGCAACCAGTCTAAAGAAGAGTGTGATAGAAAGTGGAGGGGGGAGGGGCTATGCTGGAGGTGGCCTAGAAACCAGATGTAATATTAAAGGAAAAGGCCAGGGACAGACCAGACCCAGCAGTCACCAAGGCAATTGGTGGCACAGGGTGGGAAACAAAAGCCATGCTGAGCATCAGGACCTTGCCTTGAATTTTCTTGCCGGCATCTCGGTGCCTCCTCTCTGCCCCCTTTCCCAGGGTATCTGTGGTTGCCTGGGCTGGGGAGGGCAGCCATAGCCACAGCCACAGGGTTTCCTGAAAGTTTACATTGCAGTAGCATTGTGGGGTGAGGGGGATGGCTCCCCCAGGCTCTACCCCCAGCCCCACCCACTCATGACTCTAATTTTGTTGTATTAATATTTATTTATTTGGAGATGTTATTTATTAGATTATATTTATTGCAGAATTTCTATTCTTGTATTAACAAATAAAATGCTTTCCCCAGATCATGGACTCTTTGCCCAGCCGGCAGTCTTCCTGGGGTACATTGCTGGTGATCCTAGCCCTGCCTCCTAGGGTTCGCATTGTCTCTTTATACCATAGAGGTACAGAGGGCTCAAGGGACAGGCTCTTTCTGCTGGCCCTGGAGCAACAGACTCCTGGAACCCATCCAATCCTTCGCCATACCCACAATGCCTTGGTCCTCCCAGATAGATATGTGTGTTTCTTGGTGTCTGTCAGTCTCCCTTGTCTCTGGACTGCTTTACTAGTGTCCCAGATTTGTCTGGCCTTGAATTTCTCCACTCTAGCTCAACCTGCACTTGGTGGGGAGAACTGTTATGTTCCTCTCTGACTTACTCATCACTAACCCCTGACATTGATTCCAAGCTTTCCCAGGCTCCTCTTACTCTTCTTCTCACTCTCTTCTCCCAGGCAGGGTGATGGACAGCAGCCAATCAGTGTTCTTTACCCTATGAGTTCGTTTCCCTCCAATGTGAAAGCCTATTTGGGGTGAGAATACTTACTGGACTGCAAGAGAACGGGACAGATGGGAGGGATAATCTGAACTCCAATCTCGTGTTATAGCCTGTTAGCTGAATAACTTTAGACAAACTTTTCTGGTCGTTGGTTTCTCTATCTGTAAAGTGGGGATAATTTGATATCTTTTAGGCAATTGTTGGAGAGGGTAATAGAAATATTAAAGGCATTTGGCTATAGCAGCAACCATTGTAGTAATTATAGATTAGTTGGGACACATCCCTGTGTCATGACATTCTGGTAGTGAGTTTCTGGGCAAATTAATGGGTTAATTGCTCCCAGGAAACACATGGATATTATATGAGAGCCTCCTGTAGAGTATGCCTTAAGCAAGGAAGTAACAAATACTTTACAGACCTAACTACCTGTCCTTCACTGTGCTGGCTGGACATACTGAAACCAAAAGAAGACTCAGGCCTAACTTGGCACCTGTCCTTGTGGAAGAAAGAGCAGCTTCCCTGAAATAATAAGGTCTAGAAGCCCAATCATGTGATGTAGTGGACAAGCAAGTTCTTGAGCCCTAGAAAAGGGTGAGGTGAGTGTAGCCGGAGGAGTTTCTGGGCTAGCCAACCTCAGCATCATGCCCTAGAGTCACCTGGCCCAAGTGGAACATGCCCTGCTTCTATGGGCTGAGACATCTGTCCAGGCACTCAGGATATGCTGCCTCTTTGCCTAATAAGGCACACTAGAAAGGGCATCAGGCTTTCTCTACACACATGCAAAATACATCTTGGCTTGTGATACGCAAATCATTAAGCAAGGAGCAGTGAGGAAGACAATGAGGAAAGCAAGGATCCTGTCTTGTCAGAGTTCAGGAGGCCATACAGTATTAGCTGATAAGTTTCTTAAGGCTCCAAATTGTCCTCTTTAACATTTTCCTCCTCTCTCCCTTTGTTCCTTCTATCCCTCATCTGTTTTCTTCTCCTTCTCCCTCTTCTTCCTTCTCCTCCCCTCTCCAGCTTGTCTCCTCATTCCGTAGCCTAGGTTGCCTTCAAACTTGACAATTCTCTTGCCCCCACCTCTGCAGTGCTGGGTGAAAGGGTGTACACCACCACACTCTGCTCTTTCCTTCTTTGCTCTGCGCTAGCACTCAGCTCAGGCTCCAACCCAAAGGTGTTTTGTGAATGTATTCTGTAAGTGTGGAAGAAAAAAATCAGGAAAAGGGAGTAGGGAGACCTCCCGTAAATGTTAGGATATGATGAAGCAGACTTGCTTAAACGTAGAAAGATGTGGGCAGTGGGCCAGTGAGATGGCTCAGTAGGTAAAGGTGCCTGCTGCCACGCCAAACAATCTGAGCTTTGTCCCTGGAACCCACACAACAGAAGAAGAGAACCAATAAATATTAAGAAAGGAAGTCAATCAGGCAGACCCATCAAATGTAAGTCGAGGACAAAGAGTCGTACCTGATGGGGTGAAGGGCATCAGCTGTAGGGAAGAAGCAGTGCCCGAAACCACTAGTGTGTGTCATGCCTGGCCCACAGCAAGTGCTCAGCACACCTGCTGCATGCAGTCACAGGGTAGATTCAGTACCATTCTCAAAGAGCAGGAAGAGTTTGGACAGGCAGAGATGGGGCAAGCCACAGCTAAGTCCTTTTCAGGAGCAAAGTGTTTTGAGGGTAGGCTCCAGGATTGCCTAGTCATGTATCCAGATAATTTTTTAGCATAATGCCTGACACAGTGACATCTTTGGTAATTTGATTTAAACTGATGTAAAGACTGTCCAAAACAAAAGTTTTGAAGAGTTTAGAAGTTGAGAGTTGATCAGCAGTCTCTGGAGGAACTGAGAGAAGAAAGTAGAGAACACACTGGCCTGGGCAGTTAAAAACCACAGGCACCTTGTTTTGAATATAGACCAGGCTTACCTAAAACTCAGTGATCCTCCTGCTTCAGTGTCCTAAGTGCTGGGATTATGGTCATGTGCCACCGTGCACTACCCATAGGAATCTTTGAAATAGCAGGTGAGAGGCAGATAGCAAATTATGAATTCAAGAAAGATAGAGTGTGAAGAAAGCAGAAGTGAATACATATTCTCAGTGTCCTATGCTTTACCACACAGGACACTGAGACACAGGACAGGTTCAAGGAAAACTTATTTGTTTTCTTTTTTTAAAATATTTTATTTAATTATTAGTTATACAGTATTTTACCTGCATGTGTGCCTGTATATATACCTGCATGCCAGAAGAGGGCACCAGATCTCATTTTAGATGGTTATGAGCTATCATATATGGTTTCTGGGACTTGAACTTAGGACCTTTGGAAGTACAGACAATTCCCTTAACCTCTGAGCCATTTCTCCAGGCTCCCATTTGTCTGTTTTCAATAAAAGAGATCATGCTGGATATGGTAGCTCACACCTTTAGTCCCAGCACTCTGGGAGGCAGAGGAAGGCAGATCTCTGAGTTTGAGGCTAGTTCTACAGAGTAAGTTCCAGGACAGCTAGGGCCACACTGAGGAACCCTGTCTTGAAAAACTACACACACACACACACACACACACACACACACACACGAGATCTACACATGCTATTGTCAACTGTGGAGGTTGGTAACTGAAAAGTCGAGTGGTTTGGGGTATAAACTGAAGAGATAAAATACAGAGAACCCAAAAGGTTGCTGAGCAGCCACAGGAACGAACCAGGTGATCCTAGCAAACACATCTTTCTTGTGAATCCCATTTGTGGCATTTCCTGCCAAGCCAGAAACAGCCTGCCTGTACCCAGAGCGTCCTCAGTACTGGCTCTTAGCCTCCAGGAAGCTGCCTTCTCTCCTAGGTGTGGGGTTTTGGTTCCTAGGCATCTTCTCCAGCACAGGTGCATTTCAAGCGTGGAAGACTACAGGGAGCTTTCCAGTCCACATGTGCTCTCTGGAGAGGACAAGGGGGCGCCATCCCCTCTCATCTCCGCTCTCGCTCCTTTCCCCCTCAGGACCTCGGACTTCTGGGGGACAGTGCTCTGCCTCATGACATCGCAGGGATCCAGGTAG
Source organism: Pachyuromys duprasi (assembly GCA_028658305.1). Lineage (NCBI taxonomy): Eukaryota > Metazoa > Chordata > Mammalia > Rodentia > Muridae > Pachyuromys > Pachyuromys duprasi. The sequence goes on from CM053762.1 coordinate 21,897,174, forward strand.
TCTTGCTGTATGCCTTGGCTTCTCAATACCTGGGCTTCTGACTCTAAGACCTTACTTAAGAGTTGTAACCTGGACTGGAGAGATCCCTCAGAGGTTAAGAGCATTGTTTGCTCTTCCAGAGTTCCTGAGTTCAATTCCCAGCAACCACATGGTCGCTCACAACCATCTGTAATAAAATATGGTGCCCTCTTCTGGTGTTCAGGTGTACATGCAGGCAGAACACTGTATATAAAATAAATAAATCTTAAAAAAAAAAAAAAAAGTAACCTGCCAGAGCTCGAGGGATAGTTCAATTGTTAAGAACACATACTACTCTTGCCGTCTGATTCACAGCACCCACATAGAGTGGCTCACAACAGCCTATAATTTCAGCTCCAGGGGGGATCTAACTCCTTTGGCCTCTATGAGAACCCGCACTCATATGCTCATATCCCCACAAAAGAAAGAAAGAAACAAAAACAAAACAAATGAAACACCAAAAACTAGAGCCCTGAAGTGCTCTCTGAACCTGTTCTCAACTGTGGCTTCCAGGTAAGGCCACCAGCCTAGCTTTCTGTATGTGTGAATTCCAGAGCTCCCCACACGAAACATCTTCCAGGCCTGTCCCTGCCTTTGTGCCTTCTGCTGCTTACTCTGCTTGTACTGTATGACACAATGGCTCACAATTGCTCACCAGTTCCATTTCTAGCGCCCTGGGGTCCCTCGTCTCTTGACTTTGCCATGCCTGTCTTGCTGGTCGTCGGCCTTGGAAAACGCCCTCTCTTCCCTCTGCCTAAATGCACTGTCCCCTGAAGTCCTGTGTTCTGAGGGTGCGAAGGAGTGAGAGTGGAGATGAGAGGGGGTGACCTTCCCTCTTATCCTCTCCAGAGAGCACATGTATTTGGAAATGCACCTGTGCTGGAGAAGATGCACAGGAGATGAAACCCCACACCTAGAAGAGAAGGCAGCATCCTGGAGGCTAGGGCCAGTACTGAGAAGGCCCTGGGTAGAGGCAAATCACTATACCTCACCAGAAAATGACACAACAGCCGGGACTCAGGGACCCCTCAGCAGCAAGGGACGTCATTGTCACTCAAGCACTGATCTTACACAAACACATTCACCAGTTGGCACAGCCACAGCTACCCAAAATTGAGAAGGTCCTTTGTTTTCCTTAGCCTAGAGCACAAAGATGAGCCTTTCGAGGCTGGCTGCATAGTCCCTCTGAGTTCTGCCTTCTTCTCTGGGGCCTCTGTCCTCTCACTCCGTCTAGTATCCAAATTTCCTAGCAGGGAACAAAATATTTGCCAGCAGAGGGAGTAATTGTGAGAAAGCTTTGGGTCTGAGTCCTGGTCGTTTTATCTTAACCTTTAGTTAGGGTCCTGAGCCTGGTTAGTTCAGAGATAACTTGGAGGTCCCTCCCCAATTTGCCTTAACCTTCAGGATGTGGCTCTTAGGAACTAATTAGGATCTCTTTCCTCCTGGACAAAGTCTGACACCTGGTGGCCATAGTGAGAGATGACTGGAAGGGTACAGTTTCAAATCTTCTCCAGAATTTCTTCAGAACTGTTGGCCCAGGTGAAAGGTGAGCTGACCAGAGCTGGTGTGGAAAGCTCATGGGCAGAACAGACACTAGAGACCTAGGGAAAACTTCCTAGTCTCCTACCCTGTAAACCCATGAAACTCAGAACATACCAGGCTGAGGAGCTGTGTCTGAGGGGGTAGAGAGGGACTAAAAGGTGAGCCTAAAGAAATACAACGTGGGAAAAGAATGAAGGCAGCATAAGGAAGACATTTGGGGGTCTCATCTGGCTGCCTAGGATCCCTGAGCTGGAATGGTTTTCAGTTCAGAGTGAGTAGCAGGGCCGGGGGCCGGGGGAGAGTTGCTAAGAAGAGGGAAAGAAATGGGATAGGACTCATATTCCGTCGAGCCCCGTGCAGCAGGCTGCTCTCCTCTCTCTCTTCCGCCTGCCCCATCTTCTCAGTGATACTTGGCTGTCTCCATATGGCCCATCTCAAACCTCAAACCGGGGAGAGAGGCTTTCAGGGTGTTCAGTGTGCGTGCATGTGTGTGTGTGTGTGTGTGTGTGTGTACAATGCTGACCCCACCCAAACCACCAGACTTAAGCCAAGCGTACTCTGCTGTCCACTGGAACAGCCAGCAGGAAGTCTCAGCCCCTGTGAGTCCCAGGTCTGGGCTTCTGTTCAAGTTGTTTGTTCTTCTGGTTTCACGGGGACTTGAACCTAGAAAGGCTTTAGGTATTTCCAAGGTGCATGACCTGACTCCTAGTTCCAGCACCAGCTTCTGAAGTCAGTGCTGACCAAGGACACTTCTCATACAAGACAGAACTGAGCCCTCAACTCAGACCACCAGCCTTGTCTCCACTCTGAGACCTGAATGACAATTTAGCGGATGGGTCCAGGAAGCTGTAAGAAGTGGGATGATGTAGAAGAGTCGGGCAGAGTGTAAGAAGGGAAATGATGAGGTTAAGGAAGAAAGGAGGAAAACACCTAACGACAGGAGGCCAAAGGCTAGTCAGTTCTCCAAACACCTTAGAGAACCATGGGATGCTGAGAGGCCAGGACGGTCCCAGTGCTGACTGGGAGAGGAGAACATGCTTCCTAGGGAGAGCTCCCTCACTAGAAGGCCGGTGCTAGGGTTTCTGCACTCGGGACTCACACTGGATCTCTAAGGGCTGACAGCGAGCTACTGGGCCTGAGCCTGAGCCTGGCAGAGCTGGGATGGGAGTTAGAGGGAGGGGAGACAGACAGGGATGGCCCAGCCAGGATCCACAGAGCAGGTCAGGGTATCAGGGGCACCAAAGGAGAGAAGGGAATAGGCCCAGGCAGCAGTGGGAGCTGCTGTGGCCGCCCGGCGGCACACCCCATTTCACGCTTCCTGGGCGGTGGCCGGCCCCACGGCTATCAGCTTTCAGGGGTGGGAGGGACCAGGAATGAGGAGGGGTCTGCCCCACCCATGGCTCTCTGCTCCCTCAGGGCTTCATGGGCTCAGGAAGTGGGTGCCACATACCTTTGGGAACAGCCTCAGAGTCCCTTTCTGAAGCTCTTTTAGGGAGGAATGGTCAGTCTCATAGAGCCTAGAAGCTAGCCCACTATAGAGCACTCTGCCTCACTAGAACTAATGCCTGAGCCTTTCCCTTCCTTGTAGGGAATCCTGCCTGTCCCCTCCCTAACTCTGTATGGCCCCTTCTCAGAAGTGGGCCCCACTTGTCCAGGAGACAGATGGGAATCAGGCCTGGGCTAACAACGCAAACAGTGGGTCAGAGGAAGGCCTTATAGGTCTTTGCAGTGTGCCTACAGCTCCCTCTTCCTCAAGATGCTGATAAGGAAGGCCAGGCCAGATGGGGTCCCTGGAGACACTGCCTTCTCCCCACTGGTGGGCCCCTATCCACAGGGACCTCTGTCCACACCCACAAGGAGCCCACTGCTTCCTAAGCCATGTCTCAGAGCTTCAGAAAAGGAGCACAAAGGCCTCCAAGCAGCCATCATTAGACCTCACAGCCCTGGAAGGAAGAACCGGATGGGCTCTCCAGAGTGATTAGTGCTGGGTCAGTCCCAGTGCTGGTTCCCAGACTCCCACTGGCCAGCACTTTCACCCGCTGCCAGGAAGTTGGTGAGGGGGAGGTGGTAGTAGGGGTGAGTCAGCGATGACAGGAGCCCCAAGACAAAGGTCATGAGTGGAGAACCGAGAGACGCTGTTTACAACAGTCTATCTCCTGGAGGTCTACTCCCAGTGCCTACCAGCCTCCTTTAGCTCTAAGCAGTTCTTACTCCTGCCCTCCTGTCCAGGACTGACAACTGTGTGTGCCTCCCTGTAAGCCTGGGAGCTTCTGGAGCGAGCATAAGGGCGGCTAGTTACACAGTATCTGTTACTAAGAGCCCTGGCCACAAGCTACCTACACTTCCCAATTGCCAAACAAAACAAAACAAAACAAAACTCTTTTTGATTTTTTTTTGTTTTTGTTTTGAATTAATATGTGGGAAATGCTTAGAACAGCACCTGTTAAGTCCAATATGAGCATTAGAGATATTGATATTATTTTTCTGCTCATATACACATTCGGAAGAAACACAGCAGATCTGGTGATTAAGAACTGGGGATCTGAATCCATGGAGAGTGGGGACTAGACTAATGGCGTCCTGCTTGGAATGAAATCTTCCTGACTAGCAAAGTGGACAGAGGCAGGCTGTGGGACCTGACAGAGGACACAGCAACCGCATGCCTGGGCTGGGTGGACAGTGTCTCTGCCAGCAGACTGTAAGAAAGGAGCCTTCTGAGCCCATGGGCTTCTTCAGCCTGGTCTCCTGGGGCCCGTAGGAGCAGGGAAGGACCTGGATTAGTCCAAACTCTTTGGACTTGCAGATCTGATCCCACAGCGCTCTGGGGCCAACCGGCAGGAGAGAAAGGTTCCAGCAGGGCTCAGGGGACTTACAAACTGGCCACGGGGATTAGTGAGGCTGAAAAGAACATTTGCCTAGGAAGGAAAAACGGGAAGTGAGAGGCCGAGGATAACTCTATATGTCCCTAGGGACCCAAGTAGACCAATGAGGGACCAGAGGAGGTGGTAAAGTCTGGGGCATCTTGACAGGTCCTTGGTTCCGCCTAACCCCTCCTCACTCCGAACCAGCTGCCCCGCCCCTGCCTTCTGCAGGCTTCCATTGGCTAGAGTTAGGGCCCCGCCCCACAAAGGCCGCTTGCCATTTGCTGAAGTCTCTGTTGTTTGCGTGTTTGTGGGGGCGGAAGACACGCGTCATTCCCTGGAACCTAGGGACTTCCTCTCTCTGCTTGTCTGGGTCAACTTGTCTGTCCATCGCTGGCCCATCGCTCTCTGGCCCTCTCTCTCACTCCCAGCAGCTGTCTCTCACAGGCCCACTGCCCTGCCTTTTCTTTCCCGCTACTGCCTCCTGCTCCGCCTGCCTGGGTGGCCGCCATGGGTCGGAAGCGGCTCATCACTGACTCCTACCCTGTTGTGAAGAAGAGGGAGGGGCCGCCTGGGCACAGCAAGGGGGAGCTGGCACCAGAGCTAGGTCTCTGAAATGTGGGGGTGGCCGGAAGAATGGACATGCAGGGATCAGAAAGATATCTCTCTCCCGACTCTCTCTCTGTCTCTGTCTTTCTCCCCGTCTCTCTCCGTCTCTGTCTCTCTGTGTCGCTGTCTGTCTGTCTCTTTCTGTGTGTGTTGGCTAGAAGGGGAAGCTAGCCTGTCTTGCACTTCCGACGAGCTGCCTGGCTGCAGGATGGCAAAGGCAAATGAGCAAGGAGAGAGCCAGGATACAGTAGCACAGCTCTAAGTCCAGGGTGGGGCAAAGGCCTGGATGGGACTGAGGCGCCCCATGTCATTGTAGGGGAAGACATCCAGTCCCTCAGCCAGGAGGAAGCAGAGCTGGAGCTGCTGAGGCAGTTTGACCTGGCCTGGCAGTATGGGCCTTGCACAGGTGAGAACCCCATTTCCAGCTCCTGTCATCAGGCACATCTCTGAACCAGTTCTGTCATCGATGTGTCTCAGAAATAATCCAAGTGTCTGCCTAACTCTCGAACACTGTCTGCAGAGACAGACATGTGGAGGTTCAAGAAACTGCCCTCTGTATTCTCCAGCCTGGACTCTTCTGCCTGTTCTGAGTCTTCTTTCCCCCCTGGCAGGTATTACACGGCTGCAGCGCTGGCTTCGGGCAGAGCAGATGGGCTTGAAGCCCCCCCTAGAGGTGCACCAGGTGCTGAGGACACACCCTGAAGACCCCCGCTTCCAATGCAGGTCAGGACAGGCCTGGACAGCTTTCAGGGGAACTGGGGCCTTCTCCAGGAGCTGCCGCCCTCTCTCTGCATAGGGGCTGCCTTGACTTGGAGAAATGGGCACAGACTTAGGGGGTCCTTCCTGACAAGCAAGAAGGGTCTTCTAGGTGCCTGGCACAAGATAGATCCCTATACTGACCCTTACCTCTATGCGCTAACGGTGGGGGAAGAGTATTTCTGGGGGCCATGGAGCTAGCTATGAATACTGAGGTGTTCACCAGAGCCATAGAACCACAGACAATAGTTAAGAACTGGCAAAAGTACATCAAGGAACAGAACTAACTTGGCCTTTTACACAATGGAGTACTATTCAGCAATTAAAAACGAGGAAATCATAAAATTTGCAGGCAAATGGTGGGACCTGGAAACGATCATCCTGAGTGAGGTATCCCAAAAGCAGAAAGACACACACGGTATATACTCACTTATATAGACCTATAAGATAGGATAAACATACTGAAATCTATACCCCTAAAGAAGATAAACAAGAAAGAGGACCTGGGGAAAGAGGATTAATCCTCACTTAGAAAGACAAACGGGATGGACATTGGATGTAGAAGAAAACAAGTAGCAGGACAAGAGCCTACCACAGAGGGCCTCAGAAAGACTCTACCTAGCAGTGTTTCAAAGCAAATTTTAAGACACATAACCAACCCTTTGGCAGAGTGCAGGGAATCATATGAAAGAAGGGGGAGTTACTAAGACCTGGAAAGAACAGGTGCTCCACATGGACCAAATAGATCAGGGCATAGGGATCTTTTATGAGACTGTTTCTCCAACTAAGGACCATGTATGGATATAACCTAGAACCCCTGCTCGTTTGTATGTAGCAAATGGTAGCTCAGTATCCAAGTGGGTATCCCAGTAAGGGAAACAGGGACTATTTCTGACATGAACTCAATGGCTGGCTCTTTGACCCCACCCCTCACCTGAGGGAGGAGCAGCCTTGCTAGGCCACAGAAGAGGACATTGCAGCCAGTCCTGAAGAGACCTGATAAGCTAGGGTTAGATGGAAGGGGGTCAGTGGACTTGGAAAGGGGCAGGGAGGAGATGAGGGAGGGATGGGAAGGATAGGGAGGGAATGCAGGAGGGGGCTACGGCTGGGATACAAAGTACATAACCTATGATTAATATAAAATAAAAGAAAAAAAGAAATGCTGAAATTGTGTATATACATATATAGGTCAAATAAATTTTTAAAATGTGAAAAAAAAAGAACTAACTTGGCTATGCATTTCTTCTCCCACCCTGTCCTCCACAGCCTCTGGCATCTCTACCCATTCTGAGGCACCACCTAGACTGTTCTTCCCTTGGCACCTCCTAGCCACCAAGAACTTGAAGACAGACATCATGGCTAGCAGATGCTGCTCTGCCCAGTTCAGCTCTGGAGAAACAGTAGGCTAATTTTGGAGGTCTTCCTGGTTCAGCCTCCAAATAACAGCTCCTGAAGCTCCTGGGGTCCTGTGCAGCTGAAACCAAGTACCTCTAGGGCCTAATCATGACCACCAGATTAGACTACCAGGTCAGACTCCCACACCCTCTCTGACCTATGATGTGGCAAATCCATCACAGTCTGGCATCAAGCAAGATGTAGGAAGATAACCTAAAAGGCCCACCTCATGTTGGCCATCTAGCTGAGGGCACAACTGGCTGAGCTCTTGAATCAAGGAGCTCACTAAGGCCTACAATAAAGTACTTTAAGCCTGAAATCCTGACCTTTAGTCCCTTAATATGGTCCTAATGTAACTCAGTTCCCAAAAGGAATGTAGGCAGGAGAGCCAGCTACAGGCTCTTTTGTTACCTGACCTTTTTTGGGATAGGGAGTTCAAGACAGGGTTTCTCTGTTTAGCCCTGGCTATCCTGAACTCACTCTATAGATCAGGCTGGCCTCAGACTCAGAGATCTGCCTGCCTCTGGCTCCGGAGTGCTGGGATCACAAGGAGTTCTATTTGTCCTAGAACTCACTATAAACAAGTTGGCCTCTAACTCACAGAAACCCACCTGCCTTTGTCCCCCGAGTGCTGAGATTAAAGGCTTGTGTGTCACCACCAAGCTTCCATAACTATCTTTCTAAGGAAGTCTTTTCAAAGCTGAGATGGCCTCTGGTGTCCCCTGGTAGTACTTAGAAAACCACTCTAAGTCACCTTCCCAGACCAGCCATGGAAAAACATGCCTAATATGCCCAGTTTATGAGCAGCTGTTAAGTTCCTGGCACCATAGGTCTCCACCAGGTGTTACTACCACTGAAAATATAGGCAAAACAAACATGAAAATTAGTTATGTCATGTGGTGGCCAGCATTAAGTACAATTACGGTGAGGGGTTTGTAGGGGGTCAGAGAATGTCAAGGTGATATTTTGGAGGAGTCAAACAGGAAGATCCCCATAGTACGGTAACATTTGAAAAGAAACATAAAAGAAAGTAAGGGAGAGAAGGCTCATATCTCTGTAAATGTTTCAGACAGAAAAAATGACAAGGAGAAAGGCTCAGTGGCGGGGACATTTCCAGACTGTTCACACAAGAACATGAAGATCAGAATACAGGGGACAAGGGCAGAAGGGAATGAGGCCAACAGGTAGCAGGCTAGTTCCATTGGATGTTGTAGACCACGATAAGAAATCTGGATTTTACAGTGAGTGAGAGGAGATGTAGATGGCTTTGAGGAATGATATCATTGAACTGATGTTTTGAAAATATAACTGCAGCTGTGGGTGGAAACAGTCTGTGGAGTTGGGGAAGCAGACAGGTGGTGAAAGCGCTCTGCTTGGCAGGCTAATGAGACCTGCCTGAAAAGAGGTGACAGTGATGTCATTTGAAGCAGGGTGGGGAGATGGAGCTGGTAAGAAGTGGCCAGATTTTATTTTGAGGGGACAACTGACCACTAGGAGTTGCTGATCTTGCCTGGGACTTAGGGGACAGGAGCCAAGGATAACTTGTCTTGAGCGGCTAGAAGATCAGGTAGCCCGGTAGCCCATAGCAGATAGGAGGGCTGTGCGAGGAGGGGAGGAGGAGGGGAAACAAGAACAAAGAGCTCTAGATGTTTGGCTTTGGGGAAGGGGATCACTGTGGTGGAACCTGGGGTCTTGCCTATAATAGGCAAGGTCTCTATGACTGCTACACCCCCCGTCAATATGTTATATTGGAAGTGTGTGAAGTGTGAAGTGTAGGCAGAGGATATGGTATCTCTGTAGAGATCTGGATTTGAGATATAACTTTGGGGAACTTTCAAATAGCATCTAAGGTCACACGAATGAGCTGGGCACAGTGCTGTTCACGTGTAATCCCGATACCCTGGAACCTGACTCAGGAAATTTCAAAGCCAATCTGGCAACACAGGAGGACCTGGTCTCCAAAAAGTTCTCAGCACTCAGAAGACAAAGACAGGCAGATCTCTGTGAGTTCAAGGCCAGCCTGGTTTACGTACAGAGTTACAGGACAGTTAGGGCTATATAGAGAGACCCTATCTTAAACAAATGAACAAAAAAGCAAGTCCATCAATCAACCAGTATATCAGTATATTAAGAGTATACAGCACACACCTGTAATCCCAGCACTCAAGGAGGCAGAGGCGAATAGATCTCTGTGAGTTCGAGGCCAGCCTGGTCTAGCAAGTCCAAAACAGCCAAGGCTACACAGAGAAACCCTGTCTCGGAAAAACAAGCAAACAAACAAGAGTGTTAAGAGAAGTGGGACCCCAGGACAGCCCGCTCTACACTTCAGCCAGAGAGTAGGGAGAATGGCCCAAAGGAGATGGGGGTGGGGGCGGCCTGCAGAGACAGGAAGACCAGAACAGTGGGGGCCCAGGAGAGGCCTGGCAGAGAGTCCCAACCTTTAGGCGTTTCCAAGAAGCTGGTAAAATGCAGTCTGAGAGGGTCCTGCTGGATTCAGCCACAGAGAGGTCCCCAGGGAACTTTGGTGAGAACAGCTTTGTGGTGTGATGGTAAGAGCCTGCCTGGAGAACGGGAAACAGAGAGCTTGTCAGTTTTGGTTTGTTTTCAGAGGGAGGAAAGATTTATTTTGGCTCATGGTTAAAGGCAGTATTATGCTAGGGGAGGGACAGTGGCGGTAGCAGCCTCTGCCTCTAACACTGAACCGTGAGGAAGAAGTCTGGAGTGCCTCACAGACTCCATGCTAGCCTATCACTCCAGTGTTAGCATATGTGCTGCTGAAGTGGGCGTTTCTTTGAGGAACGCTTACTGTAAAGGAGTGCAGCCTGGAGTGCTAGCTAGAAAGGGATGAGATCAAAGGTTTGTTTTTGTCCTTTGTTTTAGATAGAGTAGCATAGCAGCTTAATTACACAGTGTGAACAATCAAGAGTGGTGCCCCCAGGACAGGATGTGATGCAGTTGGGAGTGAGGTCATTGTTAAGGTCATGAGAGCTGGAAACTCTAGATAAATCTACTGTGAGCATGCAGGAGTAGGCATAGGGAGGGGAGGTCTTGAGGAGCGAGCATACTGGAGGAGCAGATGTGCACTGAGAGCCTGGCACTGCTGGGCAAGGTGGCATGTTTGCTGGGTGCCTATCCTGCTGTGCTGAATACTGTATTCATGTCACCAGTTGAGGCCTGAAAACAGTCTCATTAGGTAAGTACTGTCTACGATTTACAGATAAGGAAACTGAGGCTGAGAGGGAAAATGCTCTGCCCAGCCAGCACGCAGCAAAGCCAGCCTCCACAGCTGTCCCACCAGGCTAGCCAAACACCTGCACTCCAGATGTTTAGGGACTTGATGAGATAAGGCCTACATATGGGGAAAATTTAAGGGGGAAAAAAACTCTCATGTAATACAAGTGCTGCCCCCAGGCATCCTAGGAGTCTAAAGACACGGAGGTGCCTGGTTCTCAGGAAGCAGAGAACATCTAGGGTAGGAGTGTACAGCAACCGATCTGCAGAAGCCTCCAGGGCAGATGACCCCTCCTGCTGCACTGGTCACCCTGCTAGACCTCATCTGTGCCTTTAGCCTCACAGTATCCCTGCTTCCTAGACCTTCCACTCTAGAGTTTCTGAATATTCTCAGTAGTTTTGTGTTTTGTCATTTTTAAATTTCCCAATTTTACATTTGACTCCAGACTCCAGTGATGTGTCTGAAGTAGCTGTTTTAACATAAAAATAAATGAAAACCATTTAGGAAGATGTGTTTGTAGCCTCATAAGCCTCTGACACCTATCACAGCCTAGATGGTCTGAGAAGCACTGTGTAACAGTGAATAAGCGCTCACCCAGAGGAGATGGGCCTGGAGGCAGACTGTAGGGACATTTTCTTGATTAATGACTGATGTGAGAGCCCAGCCCACGGAGGTGATGCCATCCCTGGACAAGAGGTCCTGAGGTGTATGAGAAAGTAAACTGAGCAAACCAGGAGGATCAAGCCAGTAAGCAGCATCCCCCTATGGCTTTTGCTTGAGTTCCTGCCTTGCTTGAGTTTCTGCCCCAACTTCCCTCATTGGTGGACTGTTACCTGGAAGTACAGATGAACTAAGCCCTTTCCTCCTCTGGTTACTTTTGTTCATGGTTTTTGTCAGAGCAATAGAAATCAAGCTAAGACAGGGGGCATGTGTGCTCAGAGTGGTGTGTGCAGGGTATGTATGTGTGTTGTAGCACTCGGTAAGGAGCAGCACAACTAAAAGCATCTAGTGGGCTGAAAGATGGCCAACGGGTTAAGAGTACTTGTTGCTCTTGCAGAGGAGCTGGCTTTGATTCCTAGCACCCACATGGCATCTCACAAACACTCATAACCCTAATTCCAGAGGCTCTGACACCTTCTTCTGGCCTCTGCTGACACCAAGCACACAGAGCTACACATGCACCATGCATACACACAGGTGTAACATAGGAAGGAAGGAGGCAGGAAGGAAAAAGAAAGGAAGGAGGAAGCCAGCAGACGTACTAGCAGCACTGGTCTGTGTGCATTTTACCCTCACAGCTGCTCTGGACATAACACTTACTACACAGAGACAGTAAAGAGTTGCTCTGGACAACATGGCATGTGAGATTTGATCCTAGAGTCCAGCTCCAAGCCTGTCTTCTTTGTCATATATGACAAAGCGGAAGAGGCAGGCTGGGACCAAGAAAGGGCGCTTGAGCTGGACTGTGTCTATGATAATGAAAGTGCCTAAAGGCTTCTGGGTAGAAGAAACAACATCAAGAGAGCCATCTTGAAAAGTCTGTTTGGCCAGGTATGAAAGAATGAAAGAAAGATTAAAGTTAAGGTGTTTGGCACACACTTTTAATCACAGCATTCAGGAGGCGGTGGCAGGTAGATCTCTGTGAGTTCAAGGCTGGCTTGGTCTATATAGCAAGCTACAGGAAAGCCAGGGCTACATAGAGAAACCCTGTCTAAAAAATGAGAAGGGGGAGGGAGGAAGCAGGGGAGTAATAGTTCAGGGAGGAAGATTACGTAGGAGGCTATTAAATATTCAAGACATGGAGTGCTAAGACCTTGGATTAACAGGGACAATAGGAAGGACAAAGACTGTTGTAAAGGAAGTTGGCAAAGACTAGTATCTGGGAATGGAAGAACAGGAGAAGGAGCCAGATCTGGCTCAGGGTACAAGTTTGGGTGGTTGAAAGAACGCTGAGGCCATGAGCAGAGATGGGAGGGGGCCAGGCTCCATTTTACACATGGTCAGTCTGAGGTGATGGTAGAAATCCAGAGGGAAAACGTGGTTGGCAATGTAAACAGAGTTCAAGTCCAGAAGAGAGGTGAGGAGGGGGTGACATCCAGGGGCAGAAGAGACTCATTTGCACAGAAGTGACCACTGACCCCAAGAATATGGGAAAAATCTTCTGAGACTAAAGGGACAGGAAAATGTGGGATAAGCAAACCAAAGATGGCACTTGGGAAAATTCTCTTTAGAGTTAAAAGAAGAACCAGCCAACCAGAGACGAAATCTTAAAGTGGCAGAAAGTCTCCCGAAGAGCAGTGTCACCAGGACTGACGAGGCAGGCAGTTGCAGTCGGCTACAGAGATATAGGACAGGTGCCCCCCCACCCCCCGCCCCGCCGACTCTGTTCTTGCTTTGCACTTCTGTTAGGGCTTTCTCAATGTCATTCTCAATGTCATGGTAGTGATGAGGACCACGGTAACCCTCGGGGACCACGCTGACTCATGCTCACTGATTCAGGCGTGGCAGCATTCATCCACCCTCAGACCATGTTGCCAGCCAGGGCAAGCCTGATGGGAGGGCCCCACAGAGGCTGCCTAAGAACTAGACAGATGAGCCCACAGCAGGGCTCGAGTGATTGTAGACCATGTGCTAGGTCCTAGGTCCTTTTTGGGCCCAAGTTTGTAACCTGAAGGAAGAGGCATCTACTTCTGACGCCACACTGTGAGGTACTGAGGGCTTCTCTGGCTCCAGCCCTTCCTGCACCCTGTTGTTCTCTCTGTGCAGCCTAAGTGAGCTAAGGGTACCTTGGTCCCTGTGGTGGCCTTTTTGTCATGGCATGTCAGATTAGGACAACAGTCCATGCCACTTTCCTCACTGCTAGAGAGGATTTGATCTTTGTCCCCATACAGCAGGGTCCATTCTGTGGTGACAACCTTCCCACTTCATGTTCACATCTGTTTCTGGTCTGTTTGTCCCTCCAGCCTGTGAAATAATTTACAATGTGAAGGCTACTCCTAAGCCTTAATGAAACCTAGGCTCTACCTAAATCACTCCTCTGTCAAGTTCAGAAGCAGACCCTTTCCTGTTTGTAAGCCGGGACCTCCAGGGGCCAGCCTAGTCAGCGCAGCCTGTTCAGATCCACTGAGGGACAGAGCAGAGACACTCATCCTGTCAGGAGCACTTGGCACTGTCCAGCTTTCTCTCCAGGTCACTGGCCAGGACCCCACCGGTTCAGTCCCACACTGCTGCAGTGCAAACTTCTCCAACTCCACGGAGATTAGTTTGACATCTTTCATTGAAATCATAAATGCAGATATATCCCTTTCTGTCTCTATCTGGAAGCCGATCCTGCAGGTCCATCTGTATGTGGAAAATACCTGTCTACGGTTATTGATTGACACTTTTTCCAGTGGTGAAGTTTAAGTACCTGGTGGATATAAAACTGCACAAGTTCCACAAAGTTCTTCATGAATTGACTTATTTGACTTAATTCTAAGACATATAGAGAACGGAGGGAAAGATTTGTAGAAAAGTTTGCATTTGAGGAAAAATGTAAGGCTAAACATGTGATTCAGTAGTAAAATATGTGTTTAGTATGTGTAGGATCCTGGGTTTGATCCCAGGAATACACACATGCTCACACATTCTCTCTCTCACGCACACACATTTGTTTTATGCACACAGCGTCTCTAAGAAGGCACCCGAGAAATGTATGCCACTAGGGCTGGCAAGGTGGCTCAGTGGTACAGGCACTCACCGCCAAACCCGATGCCCCTCACGACACACATAGCAGGGAGGGAACTAACTCGCAGACTGTCCTCTGACTCTCCACATGCATGTGTCCCCCACCACCAAAAATAAATGAATGTAATTAGAAGCAGAATTTTGTAATATTAATTGCCTTTGACAAGAAGGTAATTTGGGCCTTAGAAGTTAGGAGTAAGCTGTGCACAATTGCACGCACCTGTAATACCAACACTCAAGGAGGCAGAGACAGGTGGATTTCTGTGAGTTCAAAGCCAGCCTGGTCTACTCAGTGAGTTCAGGCTAGCTAGGCCCTGTCTAAAAAAAAAAAATGAAAAAAAAATTAATTTGAGTAGTAATTTTGGATTATTTAATTAAACTACCTATTCAGTAAATCAAGTAAAAAAACATTAGCAAATCCATGCCTATATATTTAAGAAATGTTAAAAGTAATAGAAATACCCAGGGTTGATGAAACAGACCTATAATCCTAGCACTTGGGAGGTGAAGGCAGGAGTATCCAGAGTTCAAGGCCAGCCTCAACTACACCGTGAGCTTGAGGTCAACATAGGTTCCTTGAGACCTAGTCACAAAAACGATGAGGAGGAGGAAACAAGGCCATTGTGCCACACAGGGCAACAGTCTGTGGCTCCGCCTGGACGCACAGCGCTGCCGTCTGTATTCCAGCCACGGGAGAAGGGATTCCTACCTCGTCCTTTCAAATGTTATTTCTAGCTGGCTCATTCTCCTACCTGAAGGTGTCCCAACACTGGGACAAGGGGCAACTCGTCAAGACAAGAGATTTAGCAGAAGTTCAAATATGATGACTCTAAATTGAACAGAAAACTTCCAGTCAGCGGTTAACAAGCACACATGTGACACCTGTGGGGTAGGTAGCTTGTGGAAGGAAGAGCCCTGCTCCACCCCATGAAAATATGCCCGCTTTACACCCTCTGCCAGCCATGCGCAGCAGAAACAGGTAGAAGCTCAAAACAGCCTGGCTCTGGGAGGATCTGAAGGAAGTATGACGACACGCCATTCATCACTTGACTCAACAACCCCGGTGTTACCTACAACTTACCCTGAAGAATCGCTTCAACAAACAAAACAACATGTGCACAAGCCTATTCGCTGTGGCACTGTGTGAATGGCAGAGTACTGCCTACAGGGGCTGCCCAGTGTGCCACCACAGTGGAGACACGGAGATTTCCTGGCTGATGTGCAGTGATTGACTTGTGAAATAAACTGTAAAATATGTATAAACTCCCTATGTTTTAGGAAAGAAAGAGAAGTAAACTATATATTTGATTAAAAAAATACAAGAGAGCTAAAAAGATGGCTCAGTGGTTAAGAACACTGCCTGCTCTTCCAGAGGTCCTGAGTTCAATTCCCAGCAACCACATGGTGCCTCCCAACCATCTACAATGAGATCTGATGCTCTTTTCTGGCATGCAGGTGTACATGCAAATACAGCACTCATATATATATAACATAAATAAACAAATCTTTTAAAAAACACAGGAAGGGTAAACTTGAAATGGTAGAGTAGGTAAGGACGGAGGGAGGGCACAAGCCAGGCTTCTCTAAGGGCATTTATAGTTTGGCTCTTGTACTATATAACTATGCTAAAGACGGTCTAACATCTTTATAAGGTGACCTTTTTACATACCACTCTAACCTCAGTTTTGATCAAAGGGTTGTCAAGGTCACCAAGAACAATGTAGAGATTGCCAAGGACTTACTTAAAAGAGTTTTCAAGTCTGACTGAAAACTCTGACATTTATACATAGATAAGAAGATGGAATATTTAAAATCATGTTTTTCTTTTTTAAAAAAAGACATCTTTATATTTATATTTAACTTAGAACCTAAATATAAGTATAAACAAATGAATCTTACTATATATCACACTGGTATTATAGCCAAAGAAAAGAGAATTATCAAGGCTGGGAAGATGGCTCAGAGGGTAGAAGAACTTGCTGCCAGGCTTGACCTGAGTTTGATCCCCAGGACCTACCTGATGGAAGGACTGATCCTTACAATTTGTCTCTGACCTCTATGCCATGGTACACCCTCCCACACACACCAAATAAATGAATTTCAGGATAAAACAAGAAAAAGAACATAACAATTTAAGTACATTTTCACTACAACTCATATACTTCCTAACAGCAAAAAAGCTATCAAAAAACCCTTCACTTTTACTTCCTGGCCGTGTTGGAGATGACAGTACTGGTATGATGAATTTTAAGCAGTTATGCTATTTTTGCATTAAGAATAGAAAAGGAAAGGGGTGGCACACCTTTAATCCCAGCACTCAAGAGGCACAAACAGGTGGATCTCTGTAAGTTTGAGGCCAATATAACTCACATATAGAGTCCAAGACAGCCAGGCCTACACAGAACCCTGTCTCAAAAAACAAACCAAAACACAACTCCGAACAAACCAACAACAAACACGGGAAAGCCTGGTGGCGGTGGCCATGGAGTGCTCATGGCTGCCTCACACGCCTTTAATCCCAGGACTTGGGAGGCAGAGGCAGAGGACCGCTGAGTTCAAGGCCAGCCTGGTCCACGGAGAAAGTTCCCGGACAGCCAGGGCTACACAGAGAAACCATGTCTGGATAAACCAACCAACCAACCAAGACTACACAGATGTTGGAAAACAGGTCACAAATGGAGAAAAATTATGAAAGAAAATCTTCCAGGGTGGGATTTAGTATGGTAGATGATAGTAGTGTGAATTAAAAAAAACATTTTTAGTAAGGTATAATTTATCTGAAACAACATTACGGGTTTTTATTTATTTTAAAGATTTATTTATATATTATGTATACAAATAATCTGCCTGCATGTGCACCTATACCCCAGAAGAGGGCACCAGATCTCATTGTAGATGGTTGGGAGCCACCATGTAGTTGCTGGGAATTGAACTCAGGACCTCTGGAAGAGCAGCTGGTGCTCTTAACCTCTAAGCCATTCTCTAGCCAGGATTTTTATTTTATTTTTTTTTATTGTGATCAAGCGCAGGGCCTTGTGCAAGCTAGGCAACTGGGATCAGATACATACCCACCCCAAAAATTGGATTTTAAGTGAACAGCTCTGATAAATGTATACACTACCTTAACCATGAATCTTATGATAATCTAGAACATTCAATCAGCCCAAAAAGCTTCTTACTCTTCTTTGTATATAATTCTCCTTTCCCTCATCCTACATAATTGGTTTCTGTAAGCAGAAACATATCTTGTCTTTCCTAGAACGTCTCAGAAATACCACCATGAGCATTTCTGGCTTATTCACCTTATAATATTTGTGAGAGGGCTTGGTGAGAGTCCAGCAAGCTGAACTTGCTTCCTGGAACCCAAATGTAGGGTAAGGACTGACTCCACAGAGTTGTACTCTGACCTACACATGCATACTTCCCCCAATCAAACAATTTAAAGATTAAAAATAGTAATCTGTGTGAGCTTCGGTCACGCTGTTGTGTGTCGGGCACTTGCTCACTGCGCGCGAAGTAGGGAGCAGAGTTCCGCTGAAGGGAGATAGGGCAGGCAGCCAGGAGAGGAGGCTGCACCAAAGCTGGAGGGAGATGGGGAGGGAGGCTCAGGCTGCGCTGCCCCGCCCTGCTAACATCAGGGCGCGGATGTGAGTAATAATGGTGGGCTCAGGACTAAGATCGGGAGATAGAGGGTTCCTGCTTCACCAACCAGTTAGCCAGAGAAGAGTGAGGCCTTTGTTACCCAGGCCTGGTCAGGAATGCAGGGGTACCTGATGACTCTGTACCCGTGGCCACATGCCATAGACCTGGGGGAGAGGCAGGTCACAGATGAGTCAGGCTGAACTCATTTATTTCTATGGCTGAGTAATATTCCATCATGTGACTAAGCCATTTATGAACTGATAGATGTTTTCAATTCTTTCTAGTTTTGGACCCTGCTGAATAAAGCTGTTATAAACAGTCATGTACAAGTCTTTGTATACATTTTCTATTTCTCTTGGGTAAATGCCAAAAAGTAAGATACTAGGTTGTATATCATATGTGTATTCGGTTTTACTTATTTATTTTTAAATATTTATTTTATTTCATGTGTATGGATGTTTTGCCTGCATGTATGTCTGTGTACTATATGTCTGCCTAGTGCCCACAGAGGCCTGAAGGTTCCCTGGAACTGGAGTTATAGACAATTGTGAGCTGTCACATGGATGCTGGAAACTCAACCCAAGTCTAGAAGAGAAGCCCATGCACCTACCCACTGAGCCATCTCCCCAGCCCATGTATATTAAATTTTACAATAAACAGTAAGTTCATCTCGCAAAATGAGTCTACCATCTCACATTCCCATCAGCATGTAGGACAGTGTTAAGGGATTTATCTCAATGGTTCCTAGCCTGGGCTCCTCGCATGTGTGAAGTCCTGAGCTGGAGGTGGCTTAGGAGCCTTATATCTGCGCCAGCATCTGGTGGTGCCAGCCTTTCAAGTTTAGTCATTCTTCTTAAAAACGTCTGTATCAAGGTTGGGCAGATGGCTCAGCCGTTAAGTGAGCTTACTGTCTGTCAGAGGGCATGATGTGTATGTGTGCAGGTGTGCAGTCAGAAGGCACATTAAAGAATTTAAAAAGATATTTTAAAGATTTTATTTTTGTTTTAATTATGTGTATATGCATGTGAGTGCAGGTTGTCTGCAGAGGCTGGGTTCCTCTGGTGCTGGAGCTGGGGATGGTTGCAAGCAATCTGACATGAGTGCTGGGAATTGGACTTGGGTCCTACAGAAGAGTAGTCCATGCTCTTAACCAAAGGGCCATATCTTAAACGTGATTACTTGGTCCAACAACAAACAACATTCTAATCACTCCATAGAGAAACCCTGCTGCTACTGACAATCAGTTCCAAGTTCCCTTGGCAACAACACACATATTTTCAGTCTCTATGGATTTGCCTCTTCTGAACATTTCACACAGATAGAATTATGCAGGGCTGGAGAGACAGCTCAGTAGTTAAGAGCACTCGCTGTTCTTACAGAGGACCTGGGTTCAATTCCAGAACCCACATGGCAGCTCACAACCATCTGTAACTTCAGTTCCAGGAGCACCAGGCCCATACCTGCTTCACATATATGCATTCAGGCAAAACACTCACTCACATAAAAGAAAAATAACTAAATCTAAAACAAACAAACAAAAAAAGCTCCAGGGGATCTGATAGCTCTTCTGGCCTTTGTAGGCACCGCACCATAGACATAAAAATGTTTTCTTTTTCTCTGTGTAGCCTTGGCTGTCGTGGACTCGCTTTGTAGACCAAGCTGGCTTTGAACTCACAGAGATACATCTGCCTCTGCCTCTCTGAGTGCTGGGATTACAGATGTGTGCCACAATGCCCATCTCATAAAAATGTTTTTAATGAAAATAAATACATATGAAATGGAGAGATGGCTCAGAGGTTAAGAGCACTGGCTGTTCTTCCAAAGGTCCTGAGTTCAATTCACAGCAACCACACGGTAGCTCAGAACCATCTGTAATGATATCTGGTGCCCTCTTCTGACATGTTGGCATATGTGCAGGCAGAATGCTGTATAAATAATAAATAAATAAATCTTAAGAAAACAAAAGAAATAAACAGAATCATGC
This sequence comes from Pachyuromys duprasi, assembly GCA_028658305.1. Classification (NCBI taxonomy): domain Eukaryota; kingdom Metazoa; phylum Chordata; class Mammalia; order Rodentia; family Muridae; genus Pachyuromys; species Pachyuromys duprasi. The sequence goes on from CM053762.1 coordinate 21,916,939, forward strand.
AGCATGTTGTCGTTTATGTCTGCTTTCTTTGATTTCATACAAGAATTTTAGGATTCATCCATGGTGTTGCTCACAAGTACTTAATTTCTTTTGATGGATGAATAATAATTCATTTTTAAAAATTTAAATACAGTGGGCAGTGGTGGTGCACGCCTTTAGTCCCAGCGCTTAGGAGGCAGGGGCAGGCGGGTCGCTATGAGTTCAAGGCCAGACTGGTCTACAGAGTGAGTTCCAGGACAGTCAGGGCTACAGAGAAACCCTATCTTGAAAAGCAAACAAAACCACCTAATTATTTATTGGATGCTAAGTAGGTGGCTCAGTGGTTGGGAGCATTGGCTGCTCTTCCAGAGGATCAGGCTTCAAATCCCAGCCCCTTTCCAGAATAGCCAGGGCAGTTATACAAGAGAAACCTTGTCTCAAAAACAAAAACAAAAACAAAAAACAAAACAAAATACCAAAACCAACCAAACAACCACAAACAAAAACAAAAAACAAATCCCAGCCCCTACATGGTAACTCTAGTCCCAGGGGATCAGACAGTCTCTTCTGGCCTCTGAGGACACTGCATGCATGCAGTACATGAATATACATGCAGGCAAAACACCCACAAACATAAAAAGAAACAGTGTTAAATAATGTATTTATTTTTATTTTATGTGCATTACTGCTTTTCCTGCATTTATGTCAGTGTGAGGGTTAGATCCTGGAGTTCCAGACAGTTGTGAGCTGCCATGTGGTTGCTGGGAATTGAACTCAAGACCCTTGGAAGAGCAGCCAGTGCTCTTAACCACTGAGCCATCCCTCCAGCCCCTGGTTTTAAAATTTTTAAGAAACACTTTATTTTTGTTTTACCTGCACAGACGTTTACCTGCGTCTGTATGTGTGCCCCCAGAACCAACAGAGGTGCTGTACTTCCTAGAGCTGGCTGGGAACCAGCCAACATGGGTGCTGGTCCAGACTCTAGCCCTCTGAAAGGACAGTTCGTGCTCCTAAACAGCAGAGCCGTCCCTCCTGCAATCTTCCCTGATCTCTTTAAGACTTGATTTTAGGCTGTATTAGACAGGCTTGGCATAGCTTTGTTCTACAGAAGGGTTTAGGAAAGAGCTGGCGTCTGTAGAGAGCAAGACATTTTCAGCTATTCTAGCCCATATGATGCCAGCCACTGTGGTATAAATCAGTCAGGGAGAGTATGTAAACAAATACACAGGTAGTAGTGGGCCTGTGGTAGACCAGATTTGGGCAGACTGTAGTTTGTCTTCCCAGCTTCTAAGTCATGGTCCCTATTTCTACAGCATGGCTTCACTGAGGTCTCCTGTCAGACAGAATATTAACGAAGAGTTTCCATTCTGATTAACCCACAATCTAAATTCTCACAGGACTGTGGGACCTGACTCCCAACCTTAGAGCAGTATCACATGGTCACCCTACACACATGTAATCGGCCTCGGCTAAGGAGTCATAGGGCAATCACACACAGACTTCGGGCAATTCTCTTCTCTGTACCTATCTTTCTTGCAGCTTGCCTCTGAATTTCCACCTGCTTTGGCAGCCCTCAACTATGAGGTCTGCCTTCCAGTGCAGAAGAACTCCTGTGTTCTGCCTTAGTGACACCTCTGTGCTGCACCAGCATGTGGTCCTCAGGCGAGGGGAGGCGCCAGTGATTTGGGGTTTACTTCAAATATTTTCCTTCTCTCAGGGATCATTTCTACCTATTTCTAAAAGCCAATAATAGTGGTCATACATACTGTACCCAATTTTAGAGCCATTTACAATGGGAGGGCTCTGCCATGGTCTAAATAAGCAGTCCTAAACTCATTTTTCTTCCATTTTATCATCCATCATAAGAGCCTAAAAGCAATAAAACTCCATAGCAGTAAGCGCATGTGTAGTTGCTCTTAGTTTCTGAAAACAGCTTTTCCCCCCTTAAAGAACCTAAGAATCTCTGGATGAATGGCTGATTTTCATCAGGGTAGATACAAGGTGTACCTAGAACAGGATACTGTGATAGGAAGCAACAATGTATCAGAGACGTAGGAGCTCTTACTGCCCAGATACAGGATAACCAGAAAGAATAATGTGAGGCTGGAGAGATGGTTCAATGGTTGCTGCTCTTGCAGAAGATACAGGTTTGGTTCCCAGCACCCACACCCCAAACTTCACAACTTCCTGTAACTTCAGTGCCAGGGGATCCAACACCCTCTTCTGGCCTCAGTGAACACCCACACATATCTGCATATACTCAGGGACACAGGCATACACACAAAATAAATAAGTCCTCAAAAACAATACTGACAGCAAGACATTGAACCTGCAGGGATAAATGTGACAAGGAAAAAACCTTTTTGCTGAAAAATAATAACTTACTATATCAAATGTGTAATATATGAAATTATACAATTTAAATAATACAGTGAAATAAATAATTTGGGCAAAATTATCACCTAATGCTAAAAGTAGTGATTGAGAGGGTGGGGTGCAACTTGATAACAGAGAACTCGCCTGCCACACAAGAGGCCTTTAATTTGATCCCCTACTCACAAAAAAGTAAATAAAAATAAAACCAAGGGCTGGAGAGACGGCTCAGAGGTAAAAGCACCAGCTGTTTTTCAAAGGTCCTGAGTTCAATTCCCCACAACCACATGGTGACTCACCACCATCTGTAATGAGATCTGGTGCCCTCTTCTGGCGTGCAGGTGTACCTGCAGACAGAATACTGTATAAGTAATAAATAAAGAAATCTCTTTTTAAAATAAAATAAAACCAATGGTTGCTAGATTATTGGGGAAAAGGATATCCATGTGTTTTCAACTTATCATTTGGTAGAAATAATAAAAGGAACAACTTTTTAAAGATGTATTTATTTATTATGTATATAAAGTTCTGTTTGCATGTATACCTGCACACCAGAAAAGGGCACCAGATCTCATTACAGATGGTTATGAGCCACCATGTGGTTGCTGGGAATTGAACTCAGGACCTCTGGAAGTGCAGCCAGTGCTCTTAACCTCCGAGCTATCTCTCTAGCCCAAAGGAACAATTTTTTGCTAGTGGAAATACTTCAGATAGTATGAGAAGGTTTTGCTTGTTTGTTTATCTTATGTAGATGAATGCTTTATCCGCATGTACACCTGCATGCCAGAAGAGGGCATCAGATCCCAGTATAGATGATTGTGAGCCAACCTGTGGTTGCTGGGGATTGAACTCAGGACCTCTGGAAGAGCAGCCAGTGCTCTTCACTGCTGAGCCGTCTCTCCAGCCCCAGTTTTGCTTTTATAAATTCTGTAATTATGGCCTATAGTCTAGACTTGGCGCATTATTTCTTGGTTGGCAGTTCCTCATAAAGTTAGACAGAGTGACATCATGTCCTAGCAATTCCACTCTTAGGTATGAACCCGACTGAGAGCGGGACTCAAGCAGGCACCAGCCAATGTCCACAGCACAAGTTTTCACAACAGACAAAAGTTAAAAGACTCCAAATGCTTATAACCAAGAGAGTGGATGAATAAACTGTGTATATACATAAAAGGGCTATTATTACCTTAAGGAGGAATGAAATTCTGGATCGTGGTACAACTTGGCTAAAACCTGAACACATTATGCTAAGTGAATTAAACCACACACAAAAGTCCAAATAAGGTAAGATTACATTTACATACAGTTTGGAAAGAGGAGAATTCACAGAAAGCATACTGTTCAGCAGGCAAGTTCTGTTTGTGATAATGAAACGTTTCTAGAAATGGATAGTGCTGAGGTTGTATAACATTACAAATGTACTTTGTGTGTACGGTGCTGGGACTGAATTTAGGATCTCACTCCCACATGACTGACAAGTGTTGTACCACTGAGCTATAGCTGCAGCCCTGCGAATGTACCTGATGCATTTTTATGTGTACGGGAGTTTTGCCTGTGCACCACATACTTGCCTGGTACCCACAAAGGTCAGAAGAAGGCATCAGATCCTCAGAGACTGGAGTTATAGGGGTTATGAGCCACCATGTGGGTGCTAGGAATTGAAGCCAGGTCCTCCGAAACTTGTAACTACTCCTAACCACTGAGGCATTGCTTCAGCCCCCGAACAATTATGTACTTTGTTTTTCTGTTGTTGATTTTTGAGACAGGGTCTCTCTACGGAACCCTGGTGGCCTTGGAACTCATTATGTAGGCCAGGCTGGCCTTGAACTCACATAGATCTGACTGCCTCTGCCTCCAAAATGCTGGGATTAAAGGAGTGTACCATCATGCCAGGCCCAATTATATATTTTAATTAATTAATTAATTAAAATTAATTGGCTGTCCTGGAATTCACTCTGTAGAGCAGGCTGGCCTCGAGCTCCTCCTGTGTCTGCCTCCCCACTGCTGGAATTAAAGGCCTGTGCCACCACTGCCCGGTCAACTATATATTCTAACATGAATAAAGTCCATTCATTGTGGTAGTGCATGCTTAGAATCTCAGCACTCAGAAGACTAAATCAGGAGGAGTTTGAGGCCAGCCTAAGCTATACAGCAAGAACCTGCTTTATAAAAAAGCCTAAAATAGTAAATTTTATGTTATGTATATTTTTTACCAAAATTATTTTATTTTTACATTCTTACGTTGATTGATTGATTGATCTATCACCAGGTGGTGGTGGCGCACACCTTTAATCCTAGTGCTCAGGAGGCAGAGGCAGATGAACTTGAGTTCAAGGCCAGCCTGGTCTACAGAGCCAGTTCCAGGACAACCAGGGCTACACAGAGAAACTCTGTCTCAAACAAGCAAAACCCCACAAAACATTGTGGGAAGGGAGCTTGCATGTGGCACAGACAGCAAGCGTGCGGAAGTCAGATGGCAGCCTGAGGGAGTCAGTTCTCTCCTTCCATTTTGTGGCTTCCAAGGATAACACTTGGGTCACAAGGACTGGCGGTGCTTTTATGTGCTAAGCCATCTTCCCATCCCTATTTTTAATTTGTTAGCGTAGTTTTTGTTGTTGCTGGTTTTTTGTTTGTTTGTTTCCTCTGTGTAGTCCTGGCTGTCCTGGACTAACTTTGCAGGCTGGCCTTGAACTCACAGAGATCTGCCTGCCTCAGGAACTAGTCCTGGCTGTCCACCTGTTTGAGACAGGACATCTCTTCTTTACTGACACAGGCACCAGGCTGCCCGAGATTCATCTCCCCAGGGCAGCGCTGGGGAGACAGTGTTTATGCTAGTATGTCTCAATTTACATAGGTTCTAGGGATCTAAACTTGGGTCATCAGGCTTAAATGGCAAGCACTGTACACACTTAGCCTTCTCTCCAGTCCTGTAGATATTTCTTAGGTGTAAAGGTAAAGGTTAGAGGGTCCCTTCTGGCTAGAGGACCCAGGTTTAATTCCCAGCACCCACATGGCAGCTCACAACTGTCTGTAACTCCAGGATCTGACATCCTTATACAAAGACATATATGCAGGCAAAAACTAGTGTACATGGAATAAATTATTTTTTAAAAAAAAGAATGAAAGACATCAGGTGGCAGTGGCTCACGCCTTTAATCCCAGCAGGCGGGTCTCTGTGAGTCTGAGGCCAGCCTGGTCTACAGAGTGAGTTCTAGGACAGCCAGGGCTACTCAGAAAAACCTAGTCTTTAAAAACAAAAACAAAAAGACACAGACTAGGATGTCCTGGAAGAGAAAGCTAGAAAGGCAGGCTGGTGCCAGTGTGAGAAAGGCTTTGACTCACAAAGGAGAAAAGTCAGAACGGCACTTGTGAGGCCATGCAGAGCACCACCAAAGGCATGAAATATGTCAGTGAAGGCCTAGAAACCATGAAGACATGGTAACAGGGAATGAGGCAAGCTGAGGAACTGGTGGCAAACGGGAGATGTTTGGAGAAAGACCATCAGACTCTGGTAACTGGTTACATGTGAAAAGTCACTCAGAGGCTTACATCTGGATGTAAGGGACACAGAAGTGAACAGAAGAGTCAACAAGAGGCTGGCCAGAAGCTCCCAGCTTCAGAGATGAGCTGCAAGGAAGGAGAACATCCCAGCTGTCCTGTCACATGACCCTTCATAGGCCCTCCTCCTCCAACATGGTTCCAACCAGAAAAAGAACCCTTCCAAGGACAGTTCTTTGCTCAGAACAGCCTTTGCCTGGCCCTACAACCCACTGTCAGAAACCTTGAAGCCCAAGCCACCTTAGTGCCCTGGCCTTCAGTCCCATGAAGTTCCTTCCTACCTAGGCTCCAAGTTCTTGCCTTCCCTCTTAGCTGAATCATTTATTAGAGACTAGGAGTCATAGATAGTTCCACATGGACACGCCTGAGATTGATGTAGCGGCCAGCAAAGGGCATGTGCTCTTGTGTTCAGCAGCTTCAGCTGCTCCTGATTAAAAAGAAGGGGACAGCAGCAGCTAGACCTCCTGAGGAGACAGAGTTCAGCCCAACACAAGAGCATTCAGGATAGTGAGGTCATCAAAATGTGGACAGAGCTGAAGGAGGCATGTAGCAGAGCCATCACTGAGGGGATGGTGTGGCCTCCTAATGGCTTCCTAGGCTGGGATCAGTCAGCCAAACCAAGACAGGCTGCTCCTGTCTTGGGTAAACTCACCTACCTCCAAACTTCCTCAGGACACATGAGGACATAAAACATAGGCCACATATAAGCAGCTCCCTCTTGTCAATGTAGCCTTTTACACGGACTGTCTCACCCCCCATCTCTGTCTGACTTGAGTTAGGTCATCAGGTGGGACCTGCTTTGGCCTAGTCTTGCACTCTCTGTGTGCCCTTCTCTGTCATTCCTGTACCTCTGTAGCTCCTTGAACCGGTGGGTGCCAACAGGGCTGGGTAGGAATTACTACCCAGGCCTGCCTGACCAGGCAAACTTTTATAGCTTCCTTCCCCATGGAGGTGGAGAACAGATTTCCTATCCTTCCTCCTCCAGCCAGACACACAATCCTCCAAGAAGCCCAGCTACCTGGGTAACCCATCTGCCAGAGGATAAGCCTGGCAGAGTGAAGAAAAGGATGTGTAACTCTCAACAGGACTGTACACGGGGGAATAGGTTTACATCTAATAAGCATGAGAAGGGAGGCCCTCTTCTAATATGTCTGACAATAGATGCTGGAAAGTTGTGGAAACAGGCAGGAAATTCTGACTGAATTGGGAAGAAAGTGAGTTGCTTTCTGGAATCCAGCTAACTGAGGACTGTGGCCTCCCCAGTAGGGTGATGGCACTCCCTTCGTGGTAACAGGCAGGAGAGACTACTGTTTTTAGCTCTTTGCTCTACACCCTAAGAACTTGTACATTCAAATTGAAAAGTGAAACTATCTCACAAGAACCTGCTGCTGCTTGACATCCAATGAGATCTCATGTAAGTGGTAGTGCTTCATAAATGACCAAGGGCCACCATAGTCTTGCAGGCAGCTGGAGCAGGTCTGCACGGCAGGCATGGAGCTTCCTAACCATCAGGCCTGGAGTTACCAGGCTTCATGGGACACT
>CM053762.1:21924490-22040999 GCA_028658305.1 Pachyuromys duprasi
TTACACCATCTCCACAGCTTCCCTGCTTTGAGGGTGACTTTGCACCCACCTCAAGCAAGAGGACTGGGAGAATCCAGACCTTCTTAAAGAGGCCCCATCCTTGAGGCCTTCTCCTTTCAGTCTTATCTATCACCACTGTTCTGTATCCCTGGAACTTGCCTCTGAGGGGCTAATTTCTGGGTAGGGCTGGAGAAAAGCAGGACCCACGAATCACCCTGAAGATGGAGCTGCTGGTGCTAACGTCATCTTTTTGCAGCAGCCTAGGAAGCTGGTGTGGTAGATAGTTTCCTGCTGCCAAGGGGATTACAGATGGGAGGGAAATGTCCCTGCAGAAGAGTTGGTAATAGGAGAAGATACTCAAGTACAGGCATAAACCAAAGGGGTATCCACCCTTGCTCTTACAGATTGCTTCATGGCCTAGGTTTCACTCCTCCCAGCAGAGCTCTTCCTTTAAGCTCCAGGAAGGGAGGTTCTACACTTTAAGAAACTTTATTAATTTGTTTTCTCAGTGGGCTGTACTGTCTAAAATATGCCAACAATCTGGCTCTTGCCATAATCACCTGCCTGATCACATTCCTCCTCCTATAGGAATGGCTTCATGAAGGCCTAGGGTAATTTAAGTACCCTCGTCTGGTTCCCCTTTGCAGGAAAACTCTTCACTGATACATAGTATGTGCCAACATCAAGCAGAGAGAAAAGCAATCACCAGATTCTGTCTTCTAGAACTATCCAGCCAGGAATACAAACAGCTCTCTTCGGTGTCAGACTCTGACAAGGGTCCCCAGAATACCTTTTCCCTAATTTTTGCCTTGAACACTTCACACATACATTAAAAAAAAAAAACCCACATGAAGTTTCCTCCTTCTCTCAGTATATTGTGACTTGGGAGTGGTCTCTCCTGCTTTGGAATCTTCAGAGTACAGTGACCTAGACCTCAAATGCTACATTAATTTTTACTTCAATGATGTGTTTGGACTACTTATCTGTCAAATCCTATGTTTCCTAGGGTCAAAGTTGTATCATACATCATCATATTCCTCAGAGTACCCACACGGTACCACATACATGGCAGGTGTTTAAAATGCTCACGGGGAGCTGGAGAGATGGCTCAGAGGTTAAGAGGACCCGGGTTCAATTCCCAGCACCCACATCGCAGCTCACAAGCATCCCTAATGCCAGTCCCAGGAGGATCTGATGCCCTCTTTTGACTTCCATGGGCACCAGGCATATACATGGTGCACATACATACATGCAAGCAAACAACTCCAATTCTAGAGACTCTGATGCCCTCTTCTGACCCCTGTGGGCACTGCATGCATGTTGTGTACAGACATCTGCAGGCCAACACCCATACACATAAAATAAAAATGAGTATTTTGAAAAAGTGTGTTAGGTATATTCAGCAGCTTTCATATAACAAGTAAGTTCTCACATCCTCTAAGAATCTTTTTGCTTTGTTTTGGTTTGTTTTTTTGCTTTGTTTTGACACAGGGTTTCTCTGTGTCAAAGGGCCCTGGCTCTCCTGGACTTGCTTTGTAGACCAGGCTGCTCTCCTCCCAAGTGCTGGAATTAAAGGTGTGTGCCACCATGTTCAGCCCTCCTCTAAGAATTTCTTTCTTTCTTTCTTTCTTTCTTTCTTTCTTTCTTTCTTTCTTTCTTTCTTTCTTTCTTTCTTTCTTTCTTTCTTTCTTTCTTTCTGACAGGGTTTCTTTGTGTAATTCTGGCTGTTCTGGAACTCACTCTAGGGGTTGGGGATTTAGCTCAGTGGTAGAGCGCTTGCCTAGCAAGTGCAAGGCCCTGGGTTTGGTCCTCAGCTCTGGGAAAAAAAAAAAAAAGACAAAATAACAAAAAGACCAAAAAAAAAAAAAAAAAAAACAAGGTAACTGGAACTCACTCTATAGACCAGGCTGGCCTTGAACTCACAGAGATCTGATGTCTCTGCCTCCCGAGTGCCGGGAATAAAGCCGCCACCACTGCCCAGGATTCTCTAAGAATCTTAAGGAAGGAAGAGTATCTTCACCACCATCCGATGCTGGACCCTGAATCCTCCCTTCACGCTGTACCAGTGAGTGTATTGGTCTTCAGCACTGAACCTTGTATGAGTAGACTCCAGCTTCCTCTTCCCAACCAGCCTGTAAATATATAATCCTCACTGAGAAGAATGGATATGTCCAGAACTAAAAGAAGTTATTCAAAATTTAGGGATCCAGCCTTAGAATAGTGGTTACTGTATGTGGGCACTGGACTAAAAGTGTATTTTTTTCTCATTTAATCCTTAAAACCTGGGAGTGGGGGCGGTGGCAGAAACAGCAACAGCAATGGTGGCACACTCCTTTAATCACAGTGCTGAGGAAGCAGAGGCAGGAGCATCTCTGTGAGTTTGAGGCCAGCCTGGTCTACAGAGCAAGAGTGTAGCCAGGGCTACACACAAAGAAACCCTACCTTGAAAAACAAAAACAAAACAAAATACAACCTTAAGTGGGGGCCTGGCTCAGCACTTAAGAACACTTGTTCTGAGGCTGGAGAGATGGCTCAGGGGTTAACAGCACTGTCTGCTCTTCCAAAGGACTGGGGTTCAATTCCCAGTACTCACAGGGCAGCTCACAACTGTCTGTGATGCCCATTCCATGGGATCTGACACCTTCACACTAATGCACATAAAATAAAGTTAAATAAATTAAAAATAAATTAATTAAAAATTTAAAAAAAAAAGAACACTTCTTCTTGCAGAGGGCCAGGTTTGATTCCTAGCACTCACACGGAGGGGCTCATAACCAAACCATGCTTAACTCCAGTTCCAGAGCATCTGCCACCATTTCACATCTTGCTCAGCACCAGGTACTCAGATGGTGCACATACATACATTCAGGCAAAACGCCCATACATATAAAATAAACCTTTAAAACAAAAACAAAAATCAGGAGGCGGTACTATCATTACTCTTACTTGTGCCCATGAGGCTCAAGACCTGTAATAAATCTGTACCCAACTCACAAACCCAGGTTTGACTAGATCACATCCCAAGCTCAGATGCTTGTTTAAACTACTTCTCCCCGCCCCCCCACATAGTTTTTTGGGTTTTTTTGTTTTTTCTTGCACTTGGTGAGGGGCAGCGACTACAGCTGTATGTAAAATGGGCTAGAAAACACCTTGGGATTATTTGCTTCAAGTTCCTTATTTTTGTTTGTTTGTTTATACAAGGTCTCACTTTGAAGCCTGGGTTGCCTTGGACTCGGTTTATATATCAGGCTGGCCTTGAATTCAAAGAGATCCACTTTCATCTAAAGGCGTGCAGCACCACAAACCTGCTCAAGTTCCTTCTGTATTTTACAGACACTGTCTTCTATTCCAGGGCAAACCCCATTACTGGGCGGGAGCAAGGATATTGAAGTTGGGGGTCAGCCTGGGGTTCCGACTCCTTTGCAGGCAGAGTCCTGAACCTTGAACCTCCTTTGCAGGTCCAAGCCCCAGGTGCACTGGTCTCCCAGGCAGAAAGATTCTACTTTCACGTTCACTCAGCGCCCACCATCCCTGCCCGCTGTCCACTTGCGCCCAAAGAGTACCTGTGTGCAGCGCGCAGGCCCTCCGCCGGAGGGTGACAAGATTTAGAAACTAGCTCAAGGCGAGCGGCACCTTGCAGAGCCAGAGAGCCAAACACTGTTCTCGCCGGGCTACTCAGGACACCGAGGCCCCGGGGCGCGCGGACGCCGGGACACCAGAAGAATTTGGCAGCGCTGGTCCCGGCTGGCAGGGCAAGTTCCCCACTTTGTCCCTCTAACAGTTTGCAAACTCGGTCCCAGCTCCTTTGTAGTTCAGGGAGCAACCTTCTAAACCCTCAGAGCAGAACTGTCCGGATTACCCGGGGTCGAGGTTCCCATGGAAACTAGAGTACGTTCTTTGCGCCTGCGCGGTTGCGCTAGACACGTTGGGAAATGTAGTTTCCACTTTGCCACTACTAGGCCTAATAAATGGACACAAGATGGCGCTCGAGCGTCGCGGTTGGGTCTAACGAGTCTTTTTGGCGTCGCTGTTGCTGTGGTCTGAGGAGAGGCTGCCAGGCCTGAAAGGTCAGATCCTGCGATGCCTTGTCTCTGAGGCGTCTACGGTGCGGATTGAGGGCAGAAGCGCGAGCTATGAGGAGGGTTTGATTTTTCTGTGTTTTTAAACAGCCTAGTGAGGGGTGACCACTGGTGATCCCGTCTCGGCGCAAGGAGAAGGCTTTGAAGGTGGAAACAAGCCCAGGTTGGGGCTAGCCTGAGACCAGCTTCGGTATCAGGTGGGAATCGAATGGGTCCTTGAGCGCAGGGATTTTCTAATACTGTCTGTGGGAGCTGGGTGTTTCCAGGCGGTTCTCCACCCAGAACCTTGAGCATTCCTGTGAAATAAGTGAATTGACCGCTGAGAAACAGCCATCTCTGTGTCCGGAGTTAGGCTCTTGTATTAAAAATTTAGAGACCCAGGATCTGATTCAGGCTCTATTAGATACGCAGGAGTTTCTCTTGCGTCTCAGTTTTTCTAAACACTGGTGGTTATAAGGCCTGCCCTTTGTCCCTTTGCAAGATGACTTGGGTGTGTAGGCTGGATGGCCCTTTAAAGAGATAAACAATCCCATTTATTGTAAAAAGTGCAACTTCCTGGAAGGATATTAGGCAATGTATGAAATTAAAAATGTATAGTCTTTGCTTTAGCAATTTTAGAAATATATCCTACAGATGTGGTAGCAAACAAAATATTTTTGTAAATAAAAATACAGACAAAAGTACTTGGTGGAATGTTATGTGGAATGGGATTTTAAAAAATCTAGACAGCCTGTTCATCTATAAATGGTCACTTATATAGCCCAGCAAGTGGTACACACCTTTGATGCCAGCACTGGGGAGGCAGAAGCAGGCAGATTTCTGAGCTCCAGGCCAGCCTGGTCTACAGAGAGAGAAAAAACATTGTGTCAAAAAAAAAATAGGCACAGTGGTACACACCTTTGATGCCAGCACTGGGGAGGCAGAGGCAGGAGGATCTCTGTGAGTTTGAGGCCAGCCTGGTATATAAAACAAGTCCAGGACAGCCAAGGCTACACACACACAGAGAAATGTTGCCTCAAAAAACTATTTATATGTATATACACACACATACATATGTATAAAAGGTCACTTAAATACATAATAGAGTCTATAAAATTGAATGTATATGGTTATTTAATTTTTTGTATGTGTGATTCTTGGTGTTGAACTCAGGGCAACATGATCGTGCTAATTGGGGCCTATCTTATGTGAAAGGGCTATAAAGGTCATAGTTTGAAAACTATTTCAAAGTGCTTTATAGAATGTTAGTATGCTGTTGTCTAGGGCCAGTGAGAGAGCTCAGTGGGTAAAGGACTTGCCACCAAGACTGACTGCCAGGGTTTGACCTCAGGAACCTACTTGTTGGGAGAACTAATGCCCTCTAGTTGTTCTCTTGGCCTACACACACAAGCTGTGGCATCTGTGTGCACATACAAAGGCACAGTGTATAAAAATGTGAATTAAAAAACATAAATGCTGGGGCTGGAGAGATGGCTCAGTGGTTAAGAGCACTGTCTGCTCTTCCAAAGGTCATGAGTTCAATTCCCAGCAACCACATGGTGGCTTACAACCATCTATAATGTGAACTGATTCTTTCTTCTGGCAGGTGTAAATGCAGATAGAACACTCATATACATAAAATAAATAAATCTTTAAAAAAAAAACATAAATGCTGTCACCTACATGTCTTTCTTTCTTTGTTGTTTTTCAAGACAGGTTTCTTTGTATAAACCTGGCTGTTCTGGAACTCATTCTGTAGACAGGCTGGCCTTGAGTTCACAGAGACCCTCCTGCCTCTGCCTCCCAAGTGCTGGGATTAAATGCATGTGCTGCCGCCGCCTGGCTTTGTTTGTTTTTTTGGTTTTTTTGAGACAGAGTTTCTCTGGGTAACAATAGTCCTGGCTGTCCTGGACTTGATTTGTAGACCAAACTGACCCACTTGCCTCCGCCTCCCTCTGCCTCTGCTGGCATTAAAGCTGTGTCCCACCCCGCCAGGCTTAATTTTCATTCATTCATTCATTCATTCATTCATTCATTCATTCATTCATTCGTTTGTTAATGTGAGTGCTCTACATGCACACCTGCATGCCAAAAGAGGGCATCGGATCCCAATATAGATGGTTGTGAGCCACCATGTGGTTGCCAGGAATTGAACTCAGGACCTCTGGAAGAGTAGCCCAGTTCTTAACTGCTGAGCCATCTCTCCAGCTCGCCTGCATTTCAAAAGAATACACATACAGTTAGTACATTTGATTAGATAACCATGGAGCATCTTTGGATGGCCATTGCCTATGAGATAGAAGTGAGGCACTAAAAGGACAGGACAAGACTTCTCATTTTATGTTAAGCAATTTGTTTAAGCTTTGTATCTACATATCCTAATAATTTGTCTTTTTTTGTGCAGATACTTCCCCATCCAGGTTTTGTCTCCCCAGTATTGGATCCTTATTTCTTAGGGTCCTTGTGAATAAGGGGTTGGAAGGAGCAGAGTTCATGACTGCATCCCTACTTTTTGAGCTGAGCAAGCGGCAGGAAGCAGAGTTGTTCCCCTGACCTCACTAGCCCTCAGCCCTGGGCGTAGCAGTCTGTGACTCCTGGTTATTTTGCAGGAGGGAAGGCAGCCCCATATTTGCCCAATACTTTGGGCCAGTAATGGAACTAGCTTCCCTGTACCCCTCCTATGCATGCCACCCAGATGGGTTTAAATGACCCTTATTCCAGGGAACACTTAGAAGCTGAGCTCTAGCTGTGTGTGAATGACCTGCATTGTTTCAAAACAAAAACCAGAGAGGAGGGGTGCTTATGGCTTCCCATGCTTGCTTTGTTTCACAAAGAAGAAACAGACTCTGAGTGCAGTGACTTGGAAGTGATGAAGCCAGGGCTGACACTCAAGTCTCCCCACCCACAGTTCTTCTCTACGTTAGGGAGAACTGGACAGGATGTGATATTCACGTCTGGTGTCAGTTCCTCTCAGGCCTGCATTAAGGGAGGTCCTGAAGATGCTTAACCCAAACCAGTGTAGTATGTCACAGTGTCATAAGACACAGAGCGTGATCTTGGGGCTGGGATGGAAACACAATGATGGAAGCACTCTGTTCTTTTTTTTTTTTTTTTAAGACAAGGTGTTACTGTGTATCCTCGGCCTCCAAAGTGTAGGGATTAAAGGCCTGTGCCCTTATGCCTTAAATATGCCAATAAATATTCTTACACGCTACAATGAGAAGAAACCACTAGGTGGGTGGGATCACTAAGCAACCATCTTCCCTGATGACTATGGACAGCTTTGAAAATCAGGCTTTCTAGACAGGTGTGGTAGTGTACACCTTTAATCCCAGCACTTGGGAGGCAGAGGCAGGGAGGTCTCTGAGTTCCAGGCCAGGCTGGTCTACAGAGTAAGTTCCAGGACAGCCAGGGCTACACAGAGAAACCCTGTCTCAGAAAAGAAAAAAAGAAAGAGAAAAGAAATAAAGGAAAACAAACAACAGGCTTTCTTGCAGTGTAGCCGGAAGGTGATTCTTAGAACCAAATATGCTCAAGAACTAGCATCAAATGTCCAAACGGAAGCTCAGCTTTAATGACAGGCTTGGTCTTCTACTTCCTCATCTTAACCCACTTTAGCTGTCCCAGCAGAATCAAAAGCCTGCTGCCCCTTATAGGCTTGTTCCTCCTGGTCTGCTGATGGGCAGGATGGCTAACATTTACCCAGGCCTTGCCCTAGAGATGCGGAGATAGTACTGGCTACCCCTTTCCCTCCCCACCCCACCCCCAGCACACCACTCAACCAAAACAGGCCTGTCACAGGACACCTGAGAGACAGAAGCTGGAGGAGGCAGGAGCAGCTAAGCGTGGTGTGTAAACAGAGAAGGGTCTGACTGAAAGACAGACGGCTTTGTCACAAGTGGAAAACACTTAATATGAAAATGTCTTTTATTTCTCAGTACAAAGCCAGATGCTATACGACTTTGAAAAACTTGACCAGCCAGAGCTCTTCAAGAACAAGAAGACTCTCTTTAGCCCAGTGCCCTGTGACCCAGTGAGGGCCCTGGGAAAACTGGGGCAGCAGAGATTCTGGTCAGTTGTGTGGGTGGTGGGTAGTCTGTGAGGCCCCTCAGGGCCTGTTGGGCTGGGGTCTAAAAGTGCTATCTGCCTTTGTGGCCACTGCTTCCCTGGCCTAGCTGCCTGTAGGACTGTGGGAGAAGAGGGTTGCACAGAGCGGAATGGCCAGAAGTTGAGAGCCAGGGAGACATGAACTAGAAAAACTGCCCTAAAAATTTCTGGTTTTAATTCCATAGCTGCATAAAGTGTTAGAGGGTGAGTGGAAAGTGAAACCAGGGTGCTATTACCCTTAAAGGCACCTTGAATGTCTCTACCTATACCCTATGATAGAAAAAAAGTCTTGAGCCCTTGACAGGTACACATGGGTCTGAAACCTAAGGCTGCAGGAAGTGACAAGGGTCTGGGGACTGCTGGGGGGAGGGGGAGGAGCTATAGGGAGCATGCAGGCCCATAGGTGCAAAGTGTGATCATCTGAGAAACTGTGGCCAATCTCTGTTTAGTGTCTAGGGACCATAGTGAAAGGGCTTAGGCCTCGCCCTCCTCTCTGCTGTCATCTAAACTGGCCTGCCTCATCATCACCTTCCGGAGCCTGGGTGTAGAAGACATACCAGCCTCCCCCTGCCCTTGCCCTAGCCCCTGTTCCTGGAAGGCCCGGGTTCTGCTGGCTACTAGGGCAGCACTATGAAGGGCAACCACAGACTGGCGAGACTTCAGGGCAGGCCAAGGCCCCTTTCGGACCCGCTGGCCACCTTTGGCTCTTGAAAGCTGAGAGAAGGGGTGAAGAGGCTCTTCATCAGAAGACTCATGGGAAGAGAAAACCTGGGTTGGGGAGAAAAAAAGAGCCATGGGAACTCAGAGCTAAGAAAGGGGTAGGTAAACAGTTACCAAGGGGAAACGGCACTCAGGCCTGTTGCTTGGCCTTCCCTGCTTGAACTTTCTTCTGGCCCCTAGAAGCCTTTTTAGTGGACTAAACCTGACTTTAACATCCTTCTCCTCTAATCCCTCTGCCTGTATATATTCAATCCAGTGAGCCATAGCTGAAACCCTGCCAGGTGCCAGGCCCTGAAAAGGGCTCTGTGATACCAGGGTCTAGGTACCTCATAGGATACTTGCCTTGGACAATAACCACCATTAATCCCACATCTCCTATTGATCCATACCCAGCACCTAAAATGTTCTGCCTTCGAGGACTCCTTTTGTGCTAACCGTGTGACCTCATGTCACATGTGGGCCTGGCTTCCTCAGGCAAGTGCTAGCTTCCTGTCTAGCTTGTACCCAACAGCTCTCAGCACACAGCATGTCCACTTGGTAGATGGACTGTGAACACAAGGCTCTTCTCTGAGCTATCCTTTTGCTGTGGGGCTCCTCAGCTTTAGGAAGGGCTTCAGGAATGGTCTTGCTTATCCTCTCTAGTGCAGGACGCCATCAGCTGCCAGCAGAGCTCATGGTCTGGGGAGGATGCTCACGCCAAAGCTAGAACCGAGCCCCTAGGAAATGAGCCAGCTTGACAGCCTGGGGCTGGGCTGTCCCTTGCTCCTGCTCAGACCTGCAACTGCCTAGACCCTGGGATCCCTGTTCTTGCCAAGCCTGGGGAGAAGCGAGGAGCCTGGAGATGGTCATCATCCTTAGGTACTCTGGACAAGTTGCCTTGTGCAGAAAGGTGGGAGGTGGTCAGTGCAGAGGAAGCAAGACAATACCCCACCGTGAGGATGTGCCAGCCTTAAGTCAGGCTCCAGCACTTTGCTCCCTTAGTTGCTTCTATAAAGCCCCTGCAGGAGAGCTCCCAGCCCAGACTCACCTCAGGCGTGTCTCCAGCCTCTGGGGTACTCTCCGGCTCCAGGAAACTGATAGAGCGCATGACCCTTCGGAGGTTGATGCGGGGCCGCAGCCCAAGCTCTTCTTTGGGGGTTTCCTGGCTTTCCTCCAAGCTCAAAACCATCACCTTCTCATTGCCCCCTGGTTCTGGTGGAAGAGGTGGCAATGGTGTAGAGACTTCAGGTGCCAGGGGCTCCTCCGGGGAGACCACACCCACTTTCTGCTCCCAGACATGGCTCTGCCGGCTGTGAGGAGGTGGCTCTGAGTCAGCTTTGAGTGACACAGTAACCACCCCCAGTATACACATCACCTTCTCCCTTGTCCCTCCCCCTATACCTGGCAGTCAAGATGCCCTGGTAGGTCTGTAGCTGGCGCAGGAAGCCGGGGTTGGGGCGCACAATGGGCCGGAGCTCCTGCACGTGGATCAGGGCCTGCTCCAGGCCCCAGCCGTACTGCTTCATGGCATAGGCCAGCACTGTGGCAGCAGAACGGCTGACACCCATCTTACAGTGGACCAGCACCCGGGTGCCCTGTGCTCTGTGGAGGTGGGATACGGTCAGTCCATTTCCCTTCAACCCTAGTAGCCTGTAGACTGGGAAAGGATGGGGAGGGGCGTGGGACCTGGAAGTGAGGTGGAAGTGGGGGCAGAGAGGGCAGTGAAGGAAACAGCCCCGGGGCGGGGGGCAAGATGAGCAGGAGGAGGGGACCAGCCCCCGATGGAAGCCCAGCCTTCACCAGTTATATGTGGTCTGGAGCAGCAGGTGCTGGGAGGGGCCCAACCTGGCGTCCTCAATGAAGCGATGTGTCTCCTTCCAGTGGGGCAGCAGCTGTGCGGACTCCTCATCCCACACACGTACATTGTGGTAGGTGAAGCGCTCAGGGAAGAAGTTGTCAATCTCCCGGGCCATGTTCAGGATGTGACTTACCCTGTGCCAGAGAGTCCAAAGCCAGACTGATGTGGCAAAGACCGGGTTCCCTGGCCATTTCTATTTGGTTCTTGCTTCTGAGAGTCAGGGGATGGCAGCAGTTGGAGTGGGAAGAGAACTGAGCCAGCTGCCAGCTGACTAACCTTGGGCATGAGTTTCCCTGGTGAGGAGCCCACCTTAACCCTCTTCCATTCTGTGACCGAAGTTAGCTTTCACGCTAAGCTGAGATCTGGGGACTCTTAGCGGCAGGTAATGAAGGCTACAGCAGCTCTCTCAGAAGCCCACGGTGGGGGATGACAGGTTCTTTTCAGAAGTGGCAAGCACATCCCTACTAGAAGAAGGCATTTCCTTCTACCTGTAGAGGTGGCCAGGTGGTCAGGAACCTCTTCTGCTTGGCCAGTGTCCACCACCTTCCTTCATTTCAGCACAGTTGAGCCCTCATTTCTGCACTATAGTGTGGGCTTGGTGGGCCAGATAGCTAAGCACAAATGAGCCCAGCATCCCCAAGGGTGGATTAAAGCAGAAACAGTGGTACTGGGGGTGAGCTAAGATTCCAGAAACGGCCCAGACACCCCACAGGAAGGCTGAAAAAATGAGTGGTAGTCCTGAGTCTGGGGAACACTACCTGTTTCTCTGAAGTTCCTCCAGGTTGGCAGCATTCCACTCAGAGCCCTGCAGAGTGAGAGGAGAGGAGCACTGGCTCCCATGGCTTGTCTCTAGCTAAAGGACCTGTCATAGCAGCTGCATCGGTGATCTGGGCCCCACCTCCGACAGCCTGACTCACCAAGTAGAGGTGGGGGAAGATTCGGGAGGCCCGGTCTTGCTGGGCCATGAGCAGCAACATGTGGTTGTCAATAAAGTCACGGTACTGCTGGAGGGGACATCCCAGACGAAGCTCCAAGGCTTGACGGATCTATGGGGCGGGGGAGGATAGAGAGGAGAAGGCAAGGGAAGCCTCTGAGTACCCTGTCCCATCTGCACAGAGCTGTGGAATGGCTCAGGACTGCAGGAAAGCAAGCTGAGAAAGACCCCAAGGGAAAGTGAGTCTCAGGCCCCGGCCCAGCCACCCTGCCCACCTCTTTGGAAGTAACACTGTCCAGGTCACTGGTGTCCAGCACCTGCCACAACTCAGCCAGGATCGCCTGCTCCATCTGCTCCTGTTCTGAGGCCCTGGCAGTGATCCTTCAGTAAGAGGCCACTTCACAGTGGTACCACGCCCTCCTCCTCCCGCTCCCCTCCCCAGCACTGACTGTCCAGGCTCAGCACTAGGTGGTCGAAGGGACTCCAGGTCAGACATGGCCATCCACTCATTGAGGCAACTCTGGTCAGAGTTCAATTTCTCCTGGTAGTGAGTGGCCCAGGCAAGGGCACTGCCACCAGGCACAAGACCACTGCCTAGAGCCGCCTCACATGCCTGGTGCAATACCTGCAACGTGGCCCTGGGACAAGAAAGAGGGGCTGAGTCACACAGTCCTACCTGGTTCCCTCTTCTGGGCCTGGCTGCTGTCTAAGGAGAGGCTGGCCCAGGGCTGGGCTACTGCGGCACTCACCACATAGTCTGGATGGAGACAGGCTTGAAAATTCGGCTCTGACCACCAGACGTCACACTGAAGCCCCTGCAGGAGACCCAGGGAGGGTGGGACCAAATGCCAGGCTCTCAGAGAACCTGTTCATTTGTCAGAGGTGGGGAGGCTGAGGCCCTGAGGTAGGTAACTTGCCCAAGATCACAGTTCAGGAGAGTAAGTCCCAGCTCTGGCCCCCATGTTTGTCAACGCCTGCCTTCCCATTCTCCTCTTCCCCCGTTCCTTTGCTTCCTCTTACCCGTCACCGTCCAGGTACACCTGGGTATCACTCCAGAGGGGCAAGACCAGGCCCAGGGTGCAGCTGTGGGAGCTGGCAGGGGACAGGAGAGCCATTGTCCCTCAGCACCTCACATCCTTGGCCCAACCCATCTCTCCCTGCTTCTACCTGCTGTCAGGGAAGTCCACCCCGAGAAGGACGGTCTCATCCTCACTCAGACACTCTCCTGTGGATACTACCAGCAGGTAGCGAAGGCGTGGGGGCCTGGCTGCCTCCAGCTGGGCTGCCTGGGAAAATGGAAGAAGCCCTCAATCACAGGGGCTCCTGGATATGCTCCTTCACTCCCACATGGACACATCCTCTAATTCCCAGAAAGAAGATCGTGGCTACTTGAGAAAACGGTGATACTCAGCTTTTTCAATTTACGGCTCAACAAACTGTCTTTAAAACAAATGGGAGCCAGGCGGGGTGGCGCGCGCCTTTGATCCCAGCACTAAGGGAGGCAGTGGCAGGTGGATTGATGTGAGTTCCAGGCCAGCCTGGTCTAACAACCCACCACTTGCCAATATTTTATTTGAAAAATGTCTTCTACCACAGGAACAGTAAGGACTTAATTTTTTTTTGTGTGTGGTGTTAGGAATTAGAGGTAGGGACTCATATATACTAGAAGGATTTCATTTTATGATGGGTTAGAAAAGCATTCCTGGGGCTGCACAGGTTAAGAGCACCGTTGATCTTCCAGAGGACCCAGATTCAATTCCCAGTACCCACATGGCAGTTCATGGGCTGTAACTCCATTTCCAGGGCTTCTGACACCCTTATACAGACAAGCACACAGGCAAAACCCCAAAGAACATTAAAAAAAAATCGCAGCACTTCTGTTTCAAACCCAGCTGGTACACAGCTGCCAAGGTATGCTTCAAAAGCCCGGGAATCTGAGTCCATCCCTGGGCAGCTCACTAGTATCAACAGGAGCCTCTTGTGGTTTACAGAAACCTCTCCCTGTAACCCCCACCTCCTGGCTCACACGGGACAAACCTCCCTTGTCCTTCACAGCCCTCCAGAGACAGACAAACTGGCCCTGGGGAACAGCCTGGTTGCCCCCGCACCTCTCTTACCAGGCGGATGTCATCCTGCGGCCTCAGCAGCTCCACCATGAGATGCAGGTGCTGCTTCTGCACTTGTTTCCAGGGACTCTGGGATCCTTGCCCGTTGTCGGCTTGGTCCTCAGTGGGCTGCCCCTCAGCCGAGGGTTCTTCCATTGGCCCAGGGTCAGCCTCAGCTGCATCCTTACAATCCCCTCCATCCTGAAGTCCCAGGACCGCCCCTCGGAGCACCGCGAAACTCTGCCTGGCAGAGCGATGCGGAAATGGTTCAGGCCCTTGCTAGCGAGCCTCCCGAAGGGACTGCTGAAAAGGTCTGCCGAGCCAGCTGGGCTGGAGTAAGGGACGGTTTGCATTTTAACCAGCACCCAGAGCCAACCTTAGGCTCTCGAACTCCTTCTCCCTTGTTTTGCACATTTGGGATGTGTCCCTTTTCTGGGTGGACTCAGACGCTGTAAACTTGCTTAGGCACCTACACATCTTCAGGTCCCATCCTGCCCTTGGTCCTGTGATCACTGGCCTATCCAGGGAATGAGTGAAAGCATGCATTGACCAGGACCAAGTTGGCCCTTCCGGTTCATCATCTACAAGCCAGAGCTGGGACCTATGCCAGCTCCACCCACTGCACCTGGCTCCCACCTAAGCATGACTTTATCTGACAACACTTCAGTGAGTCCTTGGTGCAGCCCACAGCGGGAAGCATGGGTCCGGAGAAGGGACTCACCTTCGCTGGAGCCGGCCTCTGCTCCTGACCTGCTAAGGAAGCAACCCAGGGATAAGAGTAAGGGAGCAGCCCCCAGGACAGGTAGCGCCCAAGGCCTCTCCTCTCATATTAAGGGAGCTGAGCCCTAGGTGGGAAAAAATCTCTTCCCTCCGAAGCTGCTTCACTCCACAGGCCCCAGAGAAGTCCCGGCCTAAGTCCAGGCACAGCAGGGCTACAAAGGCAGGTGGCTGCAGACTGTGTGTGTGTGTGGGGGGGGAGGTCGGTGTTTCAGGACTTTGCATCTACCTAGGTCCTGGGAGCCTCAGGACCTCCCAAGTGCCCCAAAACATGAGACCCAAGGTCCTCTCCGCCTACTCCCACACAGCCCAGGGCTGCCAGGGGCAGGACGTGCTCCCTCAGGCCCAGCTGGCAGCCAACTGCGAGAAAACCCAGCCAAACTCACCGTGGATCCCACAGGCGTGGAGTGACCACTAGCAGGCGGCGAGCGACTCACTGTGACCAACGCCATGGGCAGGCCCGGGTCACCTGGGCGAGCACCCCGCACGACCCCTCCCACAGCCCACGGTCAGTCCCAGACTTCGCACAACCAGGAAGGAGAGATTGGAGCTACTTGGGCCTGGCACCTCCTCGGGAGCGGCCCTTAAAGGGCCCGACTCATGACCAGTCGTTTCTAGCAGAGCCGGCACGGAGCGGCGGCGGCCCCTCCCCTCCGCTCTCGGTTCCGCTCGCCCCGCCCCGTCCCCGCTGGAGGCGTGGTGGAAGGCGGAGCCGAGGGCGGGGCTCAGGTGAGGGGCCCAGACCTCACGTTCTCTCCTGGCTTTGGTCGCTACGCCCACAGGAGGCGTTCAGCCCGCCTTGCTGCACCCATATCACCTGAGTGAGTAGTTTTGGGCCTCCACTGTTTGTTTTACACTCTGGCTCCTGGGAATGAAGGAGCAAGGACAATAGGTCTTTTGTTGTTGTTGTTTTTTTTTTTTTCAGACAGGGTCTCACTATGTAGCTCTGGCAGGCCTGGAACTCCCTATGTAGACCAGATGGCCTGGAGGTCACACAGATCTACCAAGCGCTGGGATTAAAGACACGCGCCACCACGGGGGGTGGGAAGGGGCACTGGGTCTTAAGTCTACCATCCCGTTCCAAACTTGTTCTCCTTTCTGCTTGGTCTTCATTCCTCTACGTTGAGGTTGAGGCGATCTGGGAGACCAGAGACCAGCAAGCTTCTGAGGAAATGAGGTTGGGTTAGCAATATTCCCCAAAGCACATAGACCTCTCAGGTCCGCGGTAGTGGTGACCAGGAAAGGCTAAGCCCCTTAAAGTTTCACTTTGAAACTGAGCTGCAGAGATGGGGGTGGGAGCTTTCTCCAGCGGGTAGAATAGGAAGACCCAGTCCTTTTCCTGCCCCCAGCAGGCGTATGGACAACACTGTGGGCAGAGCAGCCTGGGTGGCAGGCAGAACTACCGGCTTGGGGCAGCACCCGGGGAAATCTCAGAACCTCCAAGAACGCCTGCTCTGTGAGAGGTCTTATTTTACAGCTGTAGAAATAGAGGCTCCAAAGCTGGGGCTGTGGCCGCCATGTCTCAGTAGCACCCCCATCCAGTGTCCTCGTGCTTCCAGCCCGCGGAGGACAGCAAGCCTACTGCTGATGTTCTCTTTATTTCCACCTTGGTCTCACTGACAGCCCACCTCCAGGACCCCAGACCCCAAGCTCAGCAGCAGACAGTTTATAAATAAATAAATTACAAAAGCAGGCAGAAGGAATGACCCCGGAGAGCTTTCCCAGGGCCAGGCAGCTCAGTGTTCTGTGAGTGACAGCTGCAGGATCCGCTGCAAATCTTCTTCCTCCTGCTGACCCCGTCTCTCCAGTTCCTCCTGTTCCCTCGAAGACAACTCCAGGGCTAGGCGAAGCTGCTCCTCAAAGCTTGGGGGTGCCGGGGATAGAGGTGTCCTCTGAGGAGACTCTTGACCCCTGGACTCTGTGGACAGCTGTAGGCTTTCCTGGAGGGCCCTTCAGGATGAGGGTTAAAGGAAAGCAGACCAGTAAGAAGGCTTGGAGAGGAGCCAAGAGCATGTAATTTTGAGCACAAGGTGTCAGGGACAGAGACAAGCAGGCCCTCTTCTGGCCCTTCATGCTCCTCATGGTGAGCAGCGTTTTGTCACGTGATGGTATGGAGCCCCTGGGTCAGATCTCCCAGGCTTCCCACCTACCAACAGTCAGCTAAGGACCCACACACAGTTCCTGGGGACTCACTGCTCCAGCTGAAGCTGCTCTTCAAACACTGTGACTTGGGGAGGAGGGTGTATGCCGGGCCGCGTGTTGGTCAGAGCTTCCCACACAGTCACCTGTGGCAGCCAGAGCCCAGAACTGTCACCTCAGGCCTGTGGCTAAGGAGGCCATGACCCACCTTCCTCTGCATCCCACCTGCTCTGCCTCTGTGCCGGCCTCAAGCAGGCTCTGCTGAATGGCAAACTGCAGCAGGTCGTCATCCTCATCTCGAAGGGGCTCATTGCGTTCAGCACCCAGCACGCTGTATCCCTCAGGCACCTCGAATACAGCGGGATCCACCTCACATGGAAAAGGGCTTCCTGGGCGGGGCAGCAGAGAGGTCACAGTCAGCCCCAAGGCTGACCTGCCCCCCATGTCTCCTGTAGCTATAGCCATACCTGAAGCAGAAGTGGTGGAAGTGGGGGTGGGGACCCACACTGAGCTCACAGGCTCGTCACAGCCACACAGGTTACTGAAGGTGATGCGGGCATTGAGCACGTGGAAGAGGGGAATCTCTGAGGGGGAGAGCCAGGCTTGAGCTGCCTGCACCGGACAGTAACCCTAAACCCGAGGAGGGAGTCACACCCAAGTCCCGGTTACCCCTTGGTTGCCCCCTCACCAATCTTGACAGGGAAGCCAGGTGGGAGGCGCAGAGTGATAAAATCCCGCAGCTTGGCAAAATGAGCATTGCTGATGGCCATCAGGTCAATGATGGGTGTCACCTGGTCACCCAAGGACAGTGGGTGCTCCTCACTTAGCCACAGTGTTGCCTTGAACCTATCCAGCCAACCATAGGAAGTGGGTCAGAGACCCCCTGGTGCCTCACCCTGTCTAGTCACCTGCCTGTGGTGCCCTTCTTCCCGTTCAGCTCCTTCTGACTGCCGCCCCTCTAACAGCTGAGTAGTCCCAGCCCCTGGCCCGTCTGGTGCTGATGATGGCTTTTTGCCGTCCTTTGGATCTGCATGAGGAGGGGCCGTGGCCACCCTGTTGGCTTCTCTCTGGGCCTTGTCCATAGCCTGGTCTTTGTCCAACACTAGCCAGCACTGTCCCCTTGACTGTGCTGGACACACAGGCACAAAAGTGTTGTGTCTGAGTGTTGAGCACAGCCCAGGAGTTGGGAACTCTGGGGTTTAAGTCCCATCTCCAATAACGTCTGAGCAGAGCCATAGGAGGCTGCACAGCGCGTAGACCCGCTACAAGGCATCTTCACTTTGACCACATCCACTGTGACCGTGCACATTGGGTGACTCTGCTTTTCTGGAGAAGAAAACAGACTCCCAGAAGGGAAGATTATTTCCATGTGATATAAACCAGTGAACAGCAGAGCTGTGGGCCCTTCCCACTCTGTCATGCTCTGGTCCCTGGCACATGCTCACTGAGTTGAATAGAAAAACAAGCCAGGAATGGTGTAATCCCACTACTTGGATTGTTTTGAGTCGGAGCCTAGCCTGAGCTACAAAGTGGGACCCTGTATCATAACACTAAAATAAGCAAGCAAGCAAAAGCAAATACACTGGTGATAGCAACTGAGTATGACCAACTCCCTGGGCCAGGTGCATGCTAGGTTCTCAGACTCTGGCTAAGAGAGACATGGCTCCCACCCTCTAGAGCACAGTCCAGAGAGAAGCCTACTGGGTGAGCGGACCCGTCACTGTGACACACTCCATAAGTGGCAGGACTCTGCCGTGCTCAAGGTCTCCTGATGGAACCCCCACCTGCCCCCCAGACCTCACCTCTGTACTTTGCTGGACATCTCCATGGGGCGCCCAATGTTTCTCGATTCCAGGCTGAAGCTGGGGTCAAAGTACTCCTCAGCAGAAATGGCTGTGGGGTTGGTGGGGCTGGCTGCCTGCTGCACTGGAGCCTGAGCGGATGCAAGGGGCAGGACTTAGCCCTCAGTCCGACCAGAGAGTGCCCCACCCAGCCAGGCTTGTCCCAGAAGCCAAGCTCACCCCGCTGTGGGAGGAGTGCTGCTGAGCCATCCCCAGGAAGGACTGGAAAGGAGTCTTCCCCGCTGAGAAGTAGTAGGAACCATGAGGGATCTCTGGGTCACTTCCCAGCCTGTGTTCAGTTGCTTTCTGCCTGGGAGCCTCCCACTGGGTGGGAGAGGGTCCTGGCAGGAAGAGGGAGTCCTCCCCCCACTGCCTGGGCCCGCTGAACCCTGGCACCAGACCACAGGATGATTGGGTGGCAGTCGCACCTGGGTTTACCTTTGTTCCTTAACTTGTCCTGATCAGAGAGGTGCTCTGTCCTTGTGCGTGTCACCAGCTCCACATTGGTGGCGCTATACACCTGAGGATCACACATAAGGAACTCAGGGTTCGGAGCCTGTTCCTCACAGTCAGCCTCATCAGCCCAGGATCGCAGTCCTCCTGTTCCCAGAGACACACAAACTCTTCCCACAGCAGAGCAGGAGGCAGGCTCCGAACCCCAGGAGTCGCCAATGGGGACACGTAGTTAGAGAGCCAAGAAAAACCAAACAGAAAACCACCCACTATTTCATCTCAGGGCCTAGGGAGGGGTCAGCAGGACTCTGGACCGTATATATTCCCTTTGGTTGGTCAGGCTTCTGGTGTGAAAACTATTCCTTCTCTCCCTCCACAGCATGAGGGGGTGAAGGAGCTTGGCTGTCGGGTCTCACAAGGCCATCCCCAAGTCCCCTAGCCCAGCAGCCCCTCCTACCTTGGCCTCGTAGCCACTAACAGTCTCCATTTTCTCAGACCGCCATCCCCAGATGCCACATTTGTTCCTGCAACAGAACAGGCAGGACTTGTGAGGACCTGTATCCCCAATACACAACACCTGTATCCCTTTACCTAGCTGGCTCTGACTACCCAACTACCAGTGTTCCTTCCCATGGTGACACATGTAGGGGTCTGTCTGGACTAGGACTAGACAGCTAGAACATTTGCACAAGGGCCAAGGACCAGAAAAGCAACTTGTTTTGTTTTGTTTTTGGAGACAGGGTTTCTCTGTGTAGCTCAGGGATTGGCCTGCCTCTGCCTCCCTAGTGCTGAGATTAAAGGTGTGGAATAGCATGCCTGGCTCTTAATTCTATTTTTTTATTAATATTTATTTATTTAAATTGGTATAATAATGGTGTTGGGCTTCAGCTAAAAACTGCATGAATGCAGAAGCATTTATTATTGAGAGGATGTCTGGGATGATTTTGTTCTTGTGTATTTCTCATTGTTTGAGACAGGGTCTCTCTGTGTTGCCCTAACTGTCTTGGAACTAGCTATGTAGACCAGGCTGGTCTAGAACTCACAGATCCCCTGCCTCTGGCTCCCAAGTGTGCACACATCCACACAAAAATGTAAGAAATAAACCTAAATAAGGTGTCTATAACAAATGTGGAGATGATTTTCTTTCTCTTCATCATCATCTATCCTGAGAGAAAAGTAAAGGACCGAAGGTTTTGCCGTAAGATGCTACCAATCATTAAGAGAATCAGGATCAGGGATTTACCAGCTTTTCTACAAAATGAATAATGAGGTAATACTTTTCAACCCATGCTATCAAATTTTGCCTCATATCAAAATCAGATAAAGACATGAAAAGGAAACTGCAGATTCTGGATGTAACTCAGCAACAGAGTGCTTGCGTGCTGTGCATGAGAGCCCTGGGTTTCAACACCAGAAAAAGAGAGGTGTACTGTGAATTTTGTAATTTTGGTTTCTTTACAAAAACACAGAAAAACAACAACAATAAAAAACACAGAAATGGGCTGGACAGATGGCTCAGAGGTTAATAACACTAGCTGTTCTTCCAAAGGTCCTGAGTTCAAGTCCTAGCAACCACATGGTGGCTCACAAACATCTACCGAGAGATCTGGTACCCTTTTCTGGCATGCAGTCAGAACACTGCATAAATAATAAGTAAATAAATCTTGAAAAAAAACAATAACCAGAAATATTGTAGGAATATGTTTCCGTTGTAACTCGAGGGGTGCAGGATACGGGGCTGCTTCACAGAAGCTGACTATGATTTACTTTGTGCTCTAGCAGAGGCGTGATTTTGCAGATAGTTTCTGTGATTGTGTGATATTTGGAATTCTGGGGACTTTTCAGAGAGTATAGAAACACTAAAGCCCTGAGACTAGGGGTGGATTGTTGGATGTTTGTGGTTTGTTAAATAGTCATGTGCAAAAAAAGAAAGAGAGAGAGAGAGTTTAGGTAGCCTAATGCTGAAGATCAAACTTGCCCCAAGGAGCTTGATGTTCCTAATCAGGCAAAAGTAGTTGAAACAATAATGTCGCCCCCTTTCCTCTCTATTTTTCTCTCTCTCTTAGCCTAGTTCCTCTGTCTGGAATATGGAGGTCAGTGGGGGTGGCTTAGTGAAGTTGCTGGAGACCCAGACCAGAGAAGGGGGATAGATCCTATATCATCTTGAGGTTTCAAGGGACACTACCAACCACTGAAGCTTGGGGCTAGCGTTAAGAGCCTGGGGAGTCTATCTAACAAAAAGCAGGTAGCCAAAGTTGACTGAGGCTAGGGAACAGAATGGTATGGTAGCCCAAAAGAGAGATCCTAATCCCTGGAATCTGCCCATGAGACTTTATTGGGATAGAAAGTCTTTGGATATGCAAATAAGTTGAGGACCTAGAGGTGGGAAGGTCACTCTGGTTTTCCTTCCTCATCTCTAAGTTAGGGGGCTGCAAAGGAAGAGGAAAAAGGGTAGAGAAGGGTGGAAGAAAAAGGAACCTATAAAGGAGTAAAGATCTGGCTATGGAGAGGAAGAAAAAGAAGTAAAAGAGGAAAGCAGACTGGCCATAGACCATGATTTCTTTTAAATATATAGACAGAATCCTCTGCAAATTATTAGCGAACAGAATCTAATAACAGAAAGAACTCTATACCACAATCAAGTAACACTATCCCAGGAATGCAAGGTTGGTTCAATACCAAAAGAATCAATTGATGTAATAAGTCATATGAACAGAAATCTTTAGGTGTGTGCTGGTTTGAATAGGAATGATTACTAGAGGCTCATAGATATATGAACGCTTAGTCATCGGGGAGTGGCACTATGGAGAAGGATTAAGAGGTGTGGCCTTGTTGGAGGAAGTGTGTCACTGGGGTGGGCTTTATGGTTTCAAAAGCCCGTACCGGGACCAATCTCTCTGCTTGCAAATCAGGATGTCGCTCTCAGCTACTGTTCCAGAGCCATGCTGTGGCCATGCTCCTTGCCATGATGGTAATGGACTAAACCTCCAAAACTGTAAGCCAGACCCCAATTAAATGCTTCCTTTTCTAGGGGCTGCGGTGGGCACAGTGTCTTTTCATAGCGATAGAACACTCAGACAAGGTGGCACTGGGGATCAAACGCTTACATTTGTTATTGAACTGTAACCCTCACCCCAAAAATAACACTTAAAAAAACATATCAAAAAAACCACATGGTCATATCAATGAGGCGCTGAGCAAATCCAACACTTTTTCATTAAAAAAAAAAAAGCCTCAACAAATTAGAAATCAAAACAAACTTCTTTGTTTGGTAAAGAGTATCCCTGAAACCTCATAATTAGTATTAGGTAATGATGAGACTGAATATTTTTTTCTTTGGGCTGAGACATGAAGGCTCCTGCCCCTTCTAATTAACATTGTACTGGAAGTCCTAGCTGGAAAACCGAGGCAAGCAAAAGAAATAAAGAAATAAAGATTCTACATTGAAAAGGAACAAGAAAAACTATATTTATAAATATGATTTTATATAGTAAAAATATTGGGGCTAGAAAGACAGCCCAGTGGTGAGGGCACTTCTGACTCTACCACAGGGCAAGAATTTGGACCCCGGTACCAGTATCAAGCCTATTATCCCAGCTCCCTAAACACTGATGCCTCCTTGTGGCCCTCCGGCAGTGCACACATGGTGCACACACATATATGCAAGCAGTCATACAAATAAAATCTTTTTAAAAAATTGATGTTTGCTAAGTATCTAGTTGAGTACAGCGTTGTTCCAGTATATGTGACCAATATGGAACTGTATTTTTATATTTATAATGAACAAATGCAAATCTAAAAATGAGGGGTTGGAGAGATGGCTCAGTGGTTAAGAGCACATGTTTCTTTTTTAGAGAACCCAGGTTCCATTCCCAACACACACATGGTAGTTCACAACATTCCTTAATTCTACTTCCAAGGTCTCCAACTCCCTCTTCCTGCCTTCATGGGTACTAGGCACACACATGATACACAAACACACATGCAAGCAAAACGCTCTCACATAAAATAAAACATATAAATCAAAAGTTTTCAAAAATTAAAGAAAGAGCCAGGTGGTGGCACACACCTTTGATCCCAGCACTTGGGAGGCAGAGGCAGACAGATCTCTGTGAGTTCCAGGACAGCCAGGGCTACACAGAAAAACCCTGCCTTGACAAACCAAAAATAAAAAAAAATTAAAAATAAAAAAGAATTCAATAAGAAAAAGAGAACCTGACTCAAACATAGTCGCTAAAGAGTTGGAATAGTCATCTGTCAAAGAATAAAAATGAATAAAATGACCCAATTTGCACATGAAAACATGCTCAACATCCTTAGTCATTAGAGAAATGCCAATCAAAACCACTGTGAGGTGCCACATCCCAACCATAAGCCTAGCCGGATGGCAAAAATCAAAGGATGAGCAATAAGGAGCACTAGTGAGAACGTGGAGAAACTGGGCCCATCACACACTGCGCTACCAGGGTAAACCGGCTCGGGCCCTTTGGAAAACAGTGTGGCATTTCATCAAACAAAAATCCTGAGTTGTTACATAACCCAGCAGTTCCTCTCAAAGGCTAGAGATGTATCCAGGAGAAATGAAAACACACGTCCACACAAAACTTGCATAAAATAGTATGATTATTCCGAATAGGCAATCAGCAGAAACAACCCAAAAGTATAATTAATGTAATAATGTAAATAAAGAAATAGGGAGCCGGGTGAGGTGGTGCACACCTGCACCAGCACTCAGGGAGGCAGAGGCAGGCGGATCTCTGTGTTCAAGTCCAGCCTGTTCTACAAAAGCGGTCTAGGACAGCCAGGGCTCATTGCAGAGAGAAACACTGTCTCGAAACAAAACAAAACATCAGAAAGAAAGAAGGAAAGAAAAGCAAGGAAGAAAGAGCCTGGAGAGATGGCACAGCAGTTAAGAGCAGTGGGTAAGTGCTCTTCCAGAGGTCCTGAGTTCAATTCCCAGCAACCACATGGTGGCTTCCATCCATCTATCATGCGATCTGATGCCCTCTTCTGGCGTGCAGATTGAGGACACTTGCTTTTAAAAAAAAAATTAAAAAAGAAGGAAAGAGTAATTA
Source organism: Pachyuromys duprasi (assembly GCA_028658305.1). Taxonomy (NCBI): domain Eukaryota; kingdom Metazoa; phylum Chordata; class Mammalia; order Rodentia; family Muridae; genus Pachyuromys; species Pachyuromys duprasi. Next base: position 21,948,537 of record CM053762.1, read on the forward strand.
TGAGCACTGGAGAGAGGGCTTCGGAAGTTAAGGGCATTTTACCTCTGCTTTTGCAAGGGACTGGTTCAGTTCCTAGTACCCACATGGTGGCTTACAACCATCTATTACTTCATCTGGCGCCCTCTTCTGGTCTCCTTGAGCACTGCAGGCACCCAGTGTACACAGATAATATATACAGGCAAAACCATCATGCACATAAAAATAATTATATTTTAATTAATTATGGTATATTTGTTCTTTTTTTTTAAGATTTAAGTTTTTTTAAAATACAGAATTCTGCCTGTATGTGAGCCAGCAGGCCAGAAGAGGGCACCAGATCTCATTATAGATGGTTATGAGTCATCATGTGTTTGCTGGGAATTGAACTCAGGACCTCTGGAAGAGCAGACAGTGCTCTTAACCTCTGAGCCATCTCTGCAGCCAGGTATGTTTGTTCTTACAATACATTCAGCCTTAAAAATATATGAAGAATTCCATGCCATGGCTACAGTTTGGATGAACCTTGAGAACATCATAAAGTGAAAGAAATCAATACACCAAAACCAACATATTTCAAATTCCACTCATGTGCAGATTCCAAACAGGGAGATCTCTAGCAACCGAGAATGGATTAGTGGGTACTTAGGGCTGCACGGAAGACGGCAGCTGAAGGGTTACTGCTTGAGACAAGAAACATTTTTAAGAATTGTGATGGCATATATTTGTTAGTAAGAGCCACAGTAACCCCTGCACCCCAATCTAAGCAGTCCCTAGTGACGTGGGATCAGCCTCCCATAGGTGTCTGGAACTTTCAGGGTAGTTCTGCTTTTATTAGTGGTGGTTGAACTGACCATGATGACATACACCTATAATCCCAGCACGCATGATTGGAGGCGAGAGTCTCTGGTTCAAGACCCTAACTTTTAACAAATGTGGGTTTTTCTATCTCTTCTCCATCCCCACCCATGATGTGCCAGGTCCCAACTGACCTCTCAAAGGCCACATTGCGAGTGTCCAGGTGGGTGGAGACAATAGGGGAGGTGAGACGGCTGGCCACGTGCTCCTCGCTGGGCCGCATGGCAGCCAGCAGTGCTTCTGGTTCGTGCAGAGCTGGGCCCAGTGTCTCTGTGTGCACCACCTGCCGGTCATGGTCCACTTCCATCACCAAGGCTCCCGCCTCTGTCAGCCGCCAGGGTGTCACAGGAGGGGACATATCAGTGGCAGGCCCTACCAGTCTCCTCAGCCAATCGCTGCTAGGTAGATACACCCTCAGCCCCCAGGTACCCCGCCACTCTCAGCTTTCAGAAGGTACAGAAATAGAAGGATATCACCCTCACCAGTCATTGGAGAGTCTGAGGGTCCCGGCAAGTACCCCAGGGCTCACCCTGACCCCTGAAGATGAAGCTCCTCCGGCCGCGCTGCCAGGTCATGTGCTCAAAGCCCAAGAGACTCGTGTCCACCCGCAGGCTCTCACCCTGCTTCCACACTCGGTACACATCACTCGGGCACATCTTGGACACTAGGGGTACTGCACAGGGTCTCAAAGTCAATGTGGGGTCTTCCCCAAGTGGCCCACTCCAAGTCTTTGGCAGCCGATTGGTCCCCACTCACCCCAGCTGGTAAACTCCCATTTCATTTCCACGTAGAAATCAGGGGCCTAAGAAAGACCAGAGCTGCCTGTTAGGGCCTGTGGCCTGGTGTCACAGTTTAGCAGGCCTTGGGGCTAACAGCTCACTGCTATTCTTTGGGTTCCCACAAATTTGTGTTTCACTGCTGTGGCCCAGCTAGACTCCCACCCCAAACAAACCATGCCAAGGAGAGGGCCCAAGTAGGCCCTAAATTGGTCTTCACATAAAGAAACGATGAGCACTGGGGTCCTAGAGCCAGTCTCGAGATGCTCCACAGCCCAATGTGAGGCTCTCCAAGGCCTCTGTCTTTTCTGTGTCTCTGAGTCCTGATCTCTATGGGGACGACTCTTCCAGACCTTCCCTGATGTGAGGAAGCACAACTGTGCCTCTGTCCTTTTCACGCTTAGGATGGAGTACACAGAAGTAGGCATTGCAGGGTCCAGGCCGTCTCTACTCAGTGATCCTTCTGGAAATTTACATTCTCTAGGAGGCTCAAGGCCTACTATTCTGCCCAGGAGATTCCTGATATCAGGGACCATCAGCGCTAGTCAATGTCTTCCTCCCAAAAGACCCCAATCTCCTGTGCTTGGGCATGGGACCCTCTATTTCTTACCCTGGCAGAAGTCAAGACAGATGGTGGGAGAGCCAGGCCTAACACAGGGACTAAGGCGGCCCTGTTAGGATACCCCACTTCCGTACTATCCCCTACCGTACCTGACGGAGTTTGTTGAGCAGTTCTGGAATGCCGGCCAACCTCTGTGTGGCCCTCTGGAAGTCCCGATACTGGAGTACCAGCTGCACCATCTCAGGGTCCCCAGTGCTGACTGCCTCCTGCAGAACTGGAGACAAAGGACTGCTGGGGAAGCCCTCTTAGTAGCCCCAGGCTTGGCTAACTCACTCCCACCCACCAACCTCAAGGGGAGACCCTCTGCCCTGTGTAGTACCTGCCCAGCCCTGGTGGCTCTCCCTGCCCACGTTGGCATTATGTCGAAGGAGGACTCTCACAGACTCCAGGTTCCCCAAGGACACAGCCAGCTCCAGGGGGGTCCGCCCTCGGGGATCCTCCTGTTCAATGTCGTGCTGAGGGAGATGGGACACTCAACACAAGGCAAGAGAGAGCCAAAGCAAGGAGGTCACTGGATTGAAAAGGGCTGGAGTTCTGATAGGAAATGAGAGTAACCAGGTCAGTGAGAAGAAAGAGTGACCTGTGTAGACTGGAGGATGTCAGCGTAAAGGGGACAGTGAGAGCCAGTGGGAAGGGACGGCTCGCTTCACTTGCACTCTGCTACCCATGGAGTTGGGGGCCTGATGGCAGAGTCTAGTGAGGCAGATTCAGGTGAGGAATGTCAAGAGTTTGGACCAGCGCGAGGACTGAGAGCATGTTTTTCGTCCTCAGTCTAGCTCAGAGGTGATGAGAGTGAATCCAGAGCTCAATGCAATACGAAGTGGGCAGAGGGCAGAGCAAGGCCCAACGCAGGAAGATGCAGCTAAATAGAGGCTCAAGCTCCAGGGCAGGTGACCTGAGCTTCAGACAGGGCTGGACCTAAGGCGTCAGAATGCGGCTGCGGAGCACAGCAGGGGCAGGTGGGCTGCAGGATGGATTCCACACCTCTGGCAGGGGAACCAACCGGATCCCCTAGGGGGCCTCACCTGGCGGCTGTGCAGTGCGGCCTCCAGTTCGCGGTGCCGGTTCGCCCAGACTAGCCGGTGCAGCGGGAAGGTGGGGCCCAGGCCGGCCATGCTGGGCCTCAGCGCCGCATCCCGAGTGAATCGCCCAGCCCTTCTAGGCCTACGCCAGGCACGACCCCCGCGCCTCCGCTGCGAGCCGCACCTCAGCTGCACCAGCTGCAGCCCCGCAGACCCTTAGCAGGGAGCCGCGGCAGCAAGAGCGAGGGCGGCAGGGAGGGCGGGACGGGGGCCCTGGGGGCGGGGCTACACAGGGCTAGGGCGGGGCGTCGAGCTCCGCGCCCCCTCACCTCCCGCAGCCATGGCAACCACTGCAGGCCTGCGCGCTGGGGCGGGCTGAGTGTGAGTGGGGTGCTGTCCAGTCTCCAGAGCAACCACACGCGCCCCGGGAACAGCCAGAACCTCGTTTCGAAGCCGCAGGGGTCGGTAGGGGGCGTTACGGAGGGCGGGGCCTAGCTGCAGCTCCACCTGTGCCCGCAGGGGGCGCCCCTGGCCCTAGGCAGACCCCTTTTCTAGCGGTCTGAAAGGGGAGGAAAGGGCCGGGAAGGTTGCTGGGAGGCTCGGTAGCGCGGGGGCTGGGCCCGGCACCTACGTATGCAATGGGCCCTGGTCTGTTGCTCTTGCAGACCCTCGCCCACAACCTTCTACCCAGCCCTCTCCTGGGTTCCGCCGGCACCGACTGGCCTTTTGTATGCGGGTGAAGTGGCAAGTCTTGCCCTCCCAGGCAAGGCACTTAGCTTCCAGGGATGGGCATCCACCAGCAGCCCCTAACGCTGACCAGTCAAAGCCTCTTCCCCAAGTATCTGCCTGGCCCTGATGCCTGGAAGGCATCACACCATGAGCGGGGAACCCTCCAGAGCACTGGAATCAGCCAACAGGAATACTGGGGTTGAGAACACAAGCCCAGGCAATAATTAGCTTTCCTGGTGGGAGACTGGCCACCACATGGGTCCCTTTTGCAGAAGCTGCATTTTGCTGCCAACAGGGAAGGAAGAGTTTCGAAATAACGCCAGCCCTTCCACACACACACACAGGATCTAGGGTTCAGGCAGTCAGCTTAGTTCCGGCCCCTGGTTCTCTTCAGCCCTATCATTGGGGCCTATGATCCTGGTCTTGCTGGGTGCTATGGTAGTAAACCAGACTTTCCAAAACTGAGCCACTGTCCTATTTTTAAAATTTACACTTAATTAACTGTCCATTCTTTCTTGTGTATGGGTGCCTATGAGTGTGGAAGTCAAAAAAACTTTTTAAAGAATTGGTTCTCTCCCTTGAACTCAGGTTGTCAGGTTTGGCAGCAAATGTCTTTATCAGATGAGCCATCTTGGTGGCCCTGTCTCCCTAACTGTAAGAGTTAGTGTGATGGAGAAAGGCCATTGAACTCGAGGCTCCTTCCCTGCCCTAGGATGTCATCTCTGCAGCCAGATCGCCACTTTTACCCCCTTTCACCCTGTGCTTAGGTCATTTATAGCTGTCAGGGACACAGGCTACTACTTGCCTTGTGTGGTGTGGTTAGGTCATCTGTGATCTCTGGACTTTGAAAGGAGCTCAAAGGCTTCTGAAGGTCCAGAGCTCTACAGCTGGGCTCTGCTGGCTGCTGCTTTCCTCAGAGATGTCCCCATATCCTCTCTACCCTGAGCCTGGAAACCTGAGCATTTCTCCATCAGCCCCTACTCTTCTGACAGTGACCCCCTTGTCCATGCAGGCTTCTCCTGGCTGGCAGCTTGCCTGCTCCCATTCTCCCTGATGCCACCTCTAGAACACCTCTGGTCTTAGGTATTCCATGCTGACCCATTGCAGCATCAGAATGAAGCCCACCTTCCCACGCCTTCCCTTCTTCCCCCAAGACCAGCAGTGCTCTGGGCTGTCTCACCTTTCGTCTTTAAATAAATATATATATTTTACACATACAGTGTTCTGCCTGTATGTGGGCCTGCACACCAGAAGAGAGCACCAGATCTCAGTATAGGCGGTTGTGAGCCACCATGTGGTTTCTGGGAATTGAACTCAGGACTTTTGGAAGAGCACCAGTGCTCTTAACCTCTGAGCCATCTCTCCAGTCCCCTTGTTTTGTCTTTTGAGACGGGCTCTAACTAAGTAGCTCTGTTCTGGAACTCTCCTTAGACCAGGCTGGCCTCAAGCTCATAGATCCTCCTGTCTCTGCCTCCCAAGTGCTGGGATTAAAGATATGTGCCACCATGGCCAGCACTACTTTACCTCTTAACTAAGGTCACAGCCTCCTTCATACGCTCCATGTTTGACCAGCCACTTTTGAACCCTAAGCATGGCTCAGCCATTTTCTCCTCTCTGGCTTCTTTCACTTCTTCCTTCACTGTCACTATTACAAGCACATCTTATCTGGACAGAAACAAGAGACTTGTCTCCCTAGTGCTTGTAGTTTTAGAACAGGATCTCATGACCTCAGCCTGCCCTGAAACTTAAGAATTGGACAGACATAATGGCAAACACTTGTAATCCTAACAGTTGGGAAGTGGAGGCAGGGGAATGAGTTCAAGGCTATCCTTGGCTACATCGTGAGTTTGAGGATAGCCCCTGCTAAGTGTCCAGAACCAAGCAAATTCAGCCTCCCAGTGTGTCCATATCTGCAGGCTGCAGTCACTGAGTACTAAGGGACTATGCTAAGTTAAGGCTGGCCTTTCAGGGCCCCAAGGCCTGGTTCCTTCTATTGTTTTGCGGTCTGAGATACTTGTAAGTGCCTGATCCTTTCTGGTCTTAGAAACATCTCTACTAAAGCTGGAGGCTCAGCTCAAGTGCCATTCCATCCGAGATGCCACAGTATCGTCTCCTGTATGCATCCATCCCTGCATGAACAGGCAGGCCGTGGTGCTTACACGTCCTGTCAAGGGCTCCAAAGACCCTGGAGCACGAACACAGGAAAAAGTTCATTCAGGAGAGATAGGCTTGATGTTGGGGCACCCCTCCCAGCCCAGAGAACCCCAGAGGCCAAGAGAGGTCAATGCCGGACAGTCAGAGGCCCAGAAGGTGCAGTGTGGATGAGAAAACAGATGCGTGTCGACAGGGAGTGGTGATCGACATAGTGCTTGATATGCAGGGAACTTTGTAAGGCCAATTCGTCCCCCGCCATTCCAAACATGACACTGACGTGGACCAGGGGCCACTTCTGCTTATCTGGGAGATGGCAGAAGAATCCACTCCTCCAGGGAGAAAAGGATGGGCTACCAAGGTCCTCCCTTCTCAGGCCCCAGGCAGAAGTGACTGAGAAGTGGTCACCAGGCACAAAGAGTCTGAGACAGCGAGGAGTCAGGCACCATTTTTTTATAAAAACGCATAGTCTCATTTTCCACTCTTTAAAATCACATTCAAAAATCGGCAAAGAAACGCCCCGGGGAGTGAGTAGACAAGAGGGGGTGCGGACCCAGCCCCAGGGGAGCGGGCACGACACCACACGGCTTTGCGACTGGCACAAGGGGGCATGCGGCGGGCAAGGCGCACCTGTGGGCGGTGGCACTGACATGACGTGGGCTAAGGGCTGGACAGTGTGGGTGGGGGCACACTGACCAGCCAGGACAGGGAGAGCTGGCCCCAGCTGGGCTCTTCTGCTGTGCCACCCACCTGCCCAGGCTGTCCCACTGTGGTCCTGGGCAGGTGAGCCTCACCCAGCCCCGGTCTAGAGACCTAGGTTCAGGGAGGCCAGTGTGGCCCAATCCACAATTGCCTTTTCTGTGCTCCTGAGTCCAGGCACGCAACGGGAAGAAGAGGGACTTGCACGGAGGGACAGCAGCCACTGCCAATGGCGGCCTCCTAACCCAGCCCTAGTGTCCAAGGAAGGGAGAGGGGACAGTGGCAACACCCAGGCTCTTCCCGAACGAGGGCCCAGGAGCCTGTCCCTGCAGGGGACCTCCAGGTCTGGGGAGACGAGGGCCTTTTCTCAGCAGTGGCAAGAAGGCAGGACAGCAGGGGTCTGTCCCTCTTGGCATGAGGGCTGTGGTGGGAAAGTTCAAGTAGTAACCCCGTGTTGCACCTTCCTTCCTAGAGTAGGGTGCTGGGCCACCCAGCTGGGCCACAGGCTGAGCACAGCCCACAGAGCCTGAAGAAACACACACACCAAGTGTGGCTTCACCCCGTGGAGGGGCAAGAGGGCTGCTGAGGGTTGCTCCTCTTCCCTGGAGGAAGACGCTGGGAGCAAAGACCCTGGGGGGAGGGGCAAGGCAGGGTGCTAGACAGTGGCTGGGTTGGTGGCAGCAGGAGCCGAGGCAAGCAGGCCCCTCCCTGGGGACTGGGCCAGGCTGGGGCCACAGGAAATCACAATAATTACAAAAAAAAACCTTTTCCGCTTTGCGGGAAAACAAATACTAAAAATTCAACAAAATAAATTAGAGGTTTATAAAAGGCGGGCGGCAGGCGGGCAGCAGGCGGGTCAGAGGCCATTGGCACTGCCGCGCTGGATCAGGGGCACCTTGCTCAGCTCCACCACAGGTGAGCGCGGCTTGTTCTTCATCTTGGGCACTCGCTGCACCAGCTGCTGGGCCTCTCGGTACGCGTCTCGCAGTTCTTTTTTCCACTGCACTAGCTCAGGATCACTCTGCACGTGGCCAGGCTCTATCAGCCTCTGCCAGCCGGGCACCCGCCCACTGCTCCCTCACCTCGGGCTCCCACTTACATCACACTGCAGGACAAACTGCTTGCCACCTCGGATCTTAAGCAGGAGACACTTGCGTTCCTTGATCTGTGTTTCTTCCACTGACTGGATCTCTTCCATGGTCAGGAGGCTCTGCTGCAGGGTGGGAGGGGCCGCAGGCTGTGAAGAAAAGGCCCTGGGACCCACCCTGTGCCCACACCATGTCTTCTCAGTACCCCTTCTTACCGGAGCCTCGCCTTCACCCCGCCACTCGAGCCGGTTGGGGAACAGGTAGAAGTATCGCCGCTGCCACTGGGTCAGGAAGGGGTTGCCCATCTTGGACATATAGCCATGCATGATGCAGTCCTTACCCAGGGCATAGTCTGCACAAGAGATGGGATGCAGGCTCAGCACCCACCCACACCCAGACACTTTCAGTTTCCTAGCAGAGCCCACTTCTCATTTCCGCAGTGAGCATCACGCCGGTGCCCCCCGTGGTCATGAGTCCTCACCCTCCTCGTGGCCCAGCTGCTTGTTTTTGGCTTTCTTTCGTGCCTCCAGCCGGTCTGTCTCAGCATTGATGGTGTCAAAGACAGTCTCTGCCACCTCCTGCTGCCACCGCTCCGAGATGGTGAGAGGGAAGTTGCGGTAGAGTTCCTGGTCGCTGTCCAGTAACTTCACCAGGTGAACATGGCAGGGAAACATGGACAAAGGGTGCCAGAGCATTATCAGCCATGGGCCTGTACAGGGCCCTAAGCTAAGATGGTCGCATGTGACCACCATCCCCAGGGAGGTTGGGGGATGAGGAAGTGTGGCTCACAGCCCACAGGGTAGCCACAGTGTCTCACAGGGACAGAGGAGGGACAAGGGCCATCCAGACCAGGCCAGGCTCAGGGTTCAGGGTTCAGTGGCCAAGCCAAGGTGCAATACCTTGATTCCTTTCGTGTCCTCCTCATCGAAGGAGCCAATGTCAAAAGCATCTGCTGCATTCACCTCCCCACGTGGGGGGATCAGTGGAGGTGGGTACTAAGCAGAGCAGGGTTGGCATCAGCAGGGGGGAGGGGCCATGGGGCTCCTCATCCTACCCCTGGATCGGCTCTTACCTTCTGTAAGAAGACCATCTGCCAGTCCAGGGAGCGGAAGAAGGGGCTTTCTTTTACCTCCTGAGCCCTGTGGAGATGCATGCCTGTCACCCAAGCTGGGCCAGGCCCAAACTGTGGAGCCGTTAGCTTATGTCTGCCTCTTGACTCAGCCGCCTTTTGTCTCTGTCTTTTGTCTCTTAAGCAATTCCATAACTCTCAAACTGTTTGCTCATCTCTAAATGGGAGAAGCAGTTCCCACATCCTGGGGTTGGTGTGAGTTTTAATACTGCCTTGCCTGGCCATTAACAGATATCCCAGTAGACCTACAAAGCTGCTATTAAGCTGGGTGTGGTGGTACACGCCTCTAATCAGAAGCAGGAGAATGAGTTCAAGGCCAGCCTCAGCTACAGAGTAAGGCTACAAGACCTTGTCTCAAAAAATTACCACCCTCACCTCATGCAAAAAAAAAAAAAAAAAAAAAAAGCTGTTATAATTATGGTTATCATCACTTTGTCACTTTGCTACAAAGACTCTTCTGGATCTTTTGAAAGCTGGTCCCCAGTTGGCTCCAACTGGGACACACCCAGCTAGCCCTGCCACCATGAGGACACTGGAGAGGGTGGGCCACTATATTCCTTATGAGTTCCTCACAAGAAGGTTTAGACCATGGAGGGGTTCAAGTGAGGGGGCACAACCAGAGGTCCAGGAAGGCTGGGCCAGCAGCCCACAGCCCACAGTGAATCTAGCCATATGTTGGAGAGGACACTCACCCACGGCCCAGACAGCCCAGCCTCCGGTTGACATCCCTCTGCAGCAAGCCTTCCAGCAGGGACCGGAGCTCAGGGGAGAAGGAATCAGGCAGCTCAACAGCCTTTCAGGTGAAGAGAAGGAGAGTGTCAGTAGGAGCCCAGGAAGAGCCCTTGGCTCTGGGGGCGGGGTAGAGACCCAGCTTCCTACTGGTCCCTGGAGAGTGTGAGCTCTGACAACACAAGCAAGGCAAGAGGCTACAGGGCAAGAAGCCTTTCCCTTAGGACAGAGAAAGGATCACTGGCTCAGGAGCTCTCTGGCTAGAGAGAGCAAAGAGTCGATGGTTGCTGGCACCACTGGGGACCTTCACTGCTACTCTTCACTCACCATTGTCAATGTCATGCGATCAATTTCATGCTTATCTTTGGTCTTGTGCTGCCGGAAGGGGCTGTGTCTGGACAAGAGGTCAAAGATCAGCGTCAAAGAACAAGAAAGCTGAGGTAGACCTCACGAAGGGGCTTGAGAAACAAGGGAAGGCGCCACTTCTCACACTCCGTCCATGCAGGCTCCTCTCCCGCCTCCTGTCTGGACTGGTGAAGTAGCTCAAGGCTTCGCTCTACCTACCCACCTGGGATAGCCTACTCACCCCCGCAACAACTTGAAGAGCATGCAGCCCAGGGAGAACCAGTCAGCACTGCTGTCGTAGGCTACACCCTTCTGAAGCACTTCGGGGGCCATGTACCCGTGCGTGCCCCTGCGGAAGCACAGGCTGTAAGTGAAGTGGAGGAGGTTTGGGAAGAGGGGGAATGGCTAGACACTCACACACTGGCATGGGGCTTCTTCTTGGAGAAGTCACAGGCTAGGCCAAGGTCCGAGATTCTCACGTGGCCATGCTCGTCCAGGAGAATGTTGGCTGGCTGTAAAGGAAGCCCTGTGAGCTTCTGAGCCAGGAGGAGGCCAGCCTGGGCCTTCACTAGAAGGGGCTATAGGTTTGGGAACAAGGCCCCAGGCAGGACACTCCCCTCCCCCATGATGACAAGTGAACTTAGAAAGTGGGTCAGGCAGGGAGGGGAGGAAGGTAAGGCAAGGAGACAAGCCTGGAGGAAGGGATAGGTGATGGCGGCCCCTCACCTTTAGGTCCCTGTAGACTACAAAACGGTTGTGCATGTGTTCAAGACCCAGGATAATCTCAGCTGCGTAGAAGCGCATGTCGGCCTCAGAGAAGACTCCATGCTGAGATAGGTGGTAGTGCAGGTCCCCACCTGAGGGGCAGCCCCCCACGTGAGACTCAGCTTCCTGCCCAGGTCCAGCCCTAGGTCCACCCCCTAGGGCTGGTCCTGAGCTCACCGTTCATGAGATCCAGGATGAAACTGAGCTTGTCTGGTGTGTGGAATGCATATGACATGCACACGATGAAGGGGCAGTCCTAGGAGGGAGGGGAAGGTGAGCAAAGGCTGGCTGCGGCTTGGGTCGGGGTTACTATGGGCCGCTTGGCCAGCCAGCTCACCCCGGTGCTGACAAGGGAAAGCATGATCCGCTCATTCAGAGCCAGGGTCTCTCCCTGCTTCATCTTGATGCGTTTCTTGTCCAGACACTTCATGGCGTACCTATGATGGAGCAGGAGGTCAGCTGCGTCAGCACGCCCCGCAGGGCAGAGCCCCAGGCAGCCTCAGCTGGCTGCTGCTGCTGACCAGACACAGGACAAAGTGTGTGACACAGCCAGTGCTTTAGAGAGGGCAGAAGGTACTAGCAAGTTAAGAGTCTGAGAAGCCTAAGGAGACAGAACAGTCAAAACAAGACAGGAGTGAGGGGACAGTGTCAGGATGAGTAAGGTATGGTCCTAGGCCGAGACTGAACATTCAGGGATGGCGAGCATGAGACGCTGATGACCTTAACAGCTCTTCCCTAAAAGGACCCAGTCCCTCATGATGCCCCGAGAAGCCTGACTCCTCCCTTGGGCACCCCACCCACTGCCAGCTGATCAGGGTGCTCACATCTTGCCTGTGTCTGCTTTCCGGCACCCATAGACCTCACCGAAGCCCCCACGCCCGATGATTCGATGCACACTGAAGTCATTCATGGTCAGCTGCAGAGTGGCAACAGCTGGGGTCACTTGCAGGCCTTTGGGGCCCACAGCAGAGGCATGTGGCAGCAGGGACAGGCCCTGCTACCAGGGTCCCCTACTTCTGTGATCTGGCCACACACTTACCTTTGTCCGGTCTCCCCCACTGGGATCCTACCACTGGCCTCCTCCCTTCCAGAGTCCCCACTAGCCACCACCATGGGGCTGCACACCAGTCCCCCCCCCCAGCCCACTCACATGGATGTTGAGCTCTACATTCTTCCACTGGCAGAACCGTGTGAACTTGTCACTGGAAAATAAGGAGGACACACACTCAGGCAAGTATCAAGACATCAGAGGCCACCAGGGCCTGTCCCACCCACTGCCCTTCCAGGGTCATGACAAATGGACATAGAAACATCCTGAACCTATGGTCAGCTCAGGTCACATGGTCTCAGCAGCCTGAGCCATGGTGTCCTGCTGCAATGAGAGAGATGGTCTTCAGTCAGACCCACTAGGGCATACACCTGCTGCTCACAGTCTCCCAGCCAAGAGCTCATTCCCAGGGAAGTCACCTTCTCAGCACCCCCCACCCCCGCCTATGGCTAGGTGGCTTTGACTGAAAACGCTGCTCTAGCATTCTGCCTAGACTGTGGTGGTTTAAGCCACAGAGGACACTGTATGCTTGAAGCCTAGCTCTGCCTGAACTCTGACGCTCCACAGAGCACAGGGAGACACAGGGTGAGAGAAAAGGACAGAGGATCTATGTGACCTCCCAGGAGTCCCTGTGATGGGGCACAGACAGATCCCACACCTGCCCGCTCAGAGCCAGGGCAGGCTGCCTCTGCCGTAAGAATCACTTCTCTCTCTCTCCTACTCACCTCTCAATGAACTTCTGGAACACATCTCCTCGGAGGTTCTGACAGATCTCCTCAATGTATGGCTGTGGGGAGGGAGCGGGGAGTTGGTGACCAAGTCTATTAGCCCCTGGTGACCCAGGCCCTCCATCCAGCCCCAGGCTGCAAGACCCCAGCTGTGTAAGGCAGGAGGGTCTGATCTGGGCAGGATGGGGCCAAGAGGAAAGGAGCCCATCACACACCTGGAAGAGATCCGGAGGCACCTGCTTCTTCACCAGGTGGCCCTGGACATGCTCAGTAGCATTCTTTGAAAAGGGCTGGAGAAGACAGAGGTGGCTGTGAATCCTAGCCAAGGCCCTTTGTTCCCTTCCAACCCCAGGTTGCTTGGGGTCAGCACATGAGTTTGCACTGAAGGCAGCTGACCGTCAAGAACACTCACGTGTGAGCAGGCCAGCAGTTCTTTCATGATGTAGGAGTCAAAGATCTCCCGGCTGCGGGCCACACGCTCCTCCTCTGTCTCCAGCTTCTCATATTTCTTGATCTGGTGGAAGGCACAAGCATAGATGGTCTGCCGGGGTGTGAGGTGAGGTGCCTCAGACTCAGCGAGGTGCTCAAGCACCTCTCTCTCAGCAGACCTCACTCGCCTCACCTCTTCATAGAACTCCACCAAGGGCCTGGCCTCTTCCAGATGGTTCAGGCAGAAGTCTCGGAAAAGCAGGTACCCTGAAAGCAACCAGGTCTGGTCACGCTGAGCCATGCACACACTTGTCTCAAAGGCCTCCTGCCACTATGGGTGGAAAGAGCTTGGGGATTCCTAGACAAAACTAGCCAGGGCAGTAGCAGAGACGGTCTTCACCGCAGAAAGGGGCGAGGCAATGTGTCCACTGAGGCTGCCGCCAGCCTGAAAAGTCCCAGATTCCAGGCAACAGTCCCGGTACTTGCGCCCTATCCCCAGAACCGGCCTTTGCAGAAAATGGCTGGGAAATGCTGGTACTGGGGAAGGGAGGGGGATTGGCTCTGGCATTAGTACTTCTGGGCAGTGTCATGACCTGACCTCACCTGTGCTGGTGACGCTGCTACCTACTATGGTGACACTACCTACAGTCAGGTTCTTGGTGGGGACATCATGACGGACCGGTCCTCTGCGCCAGGTCAGGCTGTAGCAGGAAGGAGGTGGCAACCAAGAGAGGCCCTCTCCCTACCACTTCCCGTCCATCTAGATGATTTTTCAGAGTATCACTGACCAGAAAGGTAAGTCCAGTTGGGGAAACTGAGGCTCAGGGAGACCTGTGCTAAGAATGCAGAGCTCCTCGATCCACTGGAGAATCCCTTGGAAAGGCAGGCCAAGGGTGGAGGTCTCAGAGCATCTTCAGGCAAAGCTAACGGTGGCTCCCCCCTCGGGCTCTAGTCCAGCACAAATGCCTGAGGGGGTTTTGTTGTTTGGTTTTGCAGACATGATTTCTCTGTGTAGTCCTGGCTGTGGAACTCACTCTGTAGACTAGACTGGCCTCAAACTCAGAGATCTGCCTGATCTGCCTCTACCTTCCTATTGCTGGATTAAAGGCCTGTGACAACCCCCCAACCCCCAACTGGGGTGCCTGAGTTGTGCTGGGTTGCTTTCTGTGCCTCTCTGAGGGTCACTTGTGGTCTAGTTACTGACCTCTAATCCCAGGTCTCTCTGCTGGTGCTTAAAGCCATCATTTCTTCTAAGAGCAGCCTGGTGGAACCTTCCAGCGGCTTGTGAATGAGGCTTGTGGTCAGAGGTTCAGGATTACAAAGTGCTCTTACTGACACCACTGATTCAGGCCCATCCTGTCTGCCTTGGGCAATTGGGCTCAAGGTCCCATTTCTTATATTTGAAGAGCTTGAGGCTCAGAGATAGGAGAGGCAACTGTCCCAAAGCCAAACAACCAGACCTGTCCCCCAGGCTGTGTTCTTCCTGGCCTACTGCTGAACTAAGGCTGACCTCCAATGCCTGATCCTTCTAGGCCACTGTCAGTTTCATACTGAGATCCCATCCTCAGGAAGCCCAAATCTGAGCCCTGTGTGACTGCAGTGCCTTCCAGGGACACCACCCCAAGTTTTCCTTTAGGCCGGGCAGTGGAGTGGGTATACCCCTCTAAGACAAGGGTGTACACCCACACCCACACCAGAGGAGGAAGGATGGAGGGGCCAGCTCCAAGACAGGTTGCTCACTTAGGGCCTGAGGGGGTTGGGTGGAGGCGGGGCCAACCACAGCTCTACAGGCACCACAGGAAGGGCCCCGCCTCTTCCTGTCAGTTCCACCAAGGGCCCAGAGCAGCTGTGGCTGCGCCAAGGGGAAGCTGCAACTCTCAAAAACAAAAACCCCAAAGGAGGAACTTCCCTGGCGCCTGGGGAAGACTGATGCCCCCACCCCCCCAACTACAGGGCTCCCTGGGTAGAAGCCAGGGGCTGGGAGGCACAAAGGGTCACCATTCTTAACTGCAGGGGAGCAGAAGTAGATGGGGGGCCTTCTGGGATAGGGGCACATGGTACAGCCAGCTGCAGGGTGACAGGAAGCTGACCCTGGAGTCCTCTTGGAGAGGCCTCAGGCTGGGAGATGTGGCTGCTCTTACCTAACTTCTGTGAGAAGATCTTTTCAAAGGTCACTTCTCCTCGGTCCTCTAGGTACTTCTGCATGACACTGCGGATGCTGCGGGCAAAGCATGACAGTGAGCAGGGCCCACAGGGACCTTGGGCTATAGGCTCTGCCTCGAAGCCTGGAGCAGGGCACTCGTTTTTAAAAACAAATGTGTTTGTGTGTGTGTGTGTGCGTGCGTGTGTGTAGAGGGATGTGTGCATGCCAGGGTGTGTAGAAGTCAGAGAACAACTCACGGCCGTTGGGCCTCTACTATAGCATGAGTCCCACGCTTAGGTTGTCACCTTTACCCACTGAGCCGTCTCCCCTGAGGTTTTTCTTTCTTTCTTTTTTTTTTTTTTTTTTTGGTTTTTCGAGACAGTTTCTCTGTGTAGCCTTGGCTGTCCTGGACTCAATTTGTAGACCAGGCTGGCCTCAAACTCACAGAGATCCACCGCCTCTGCCTCCCGAGTGCTGGGACTACAGGCGTGGGCCTCTGCGCCCACCCGGCTATCCCCTGAGGTGTTTTGGTTTTGTTTTTAAAAGTTAGGATCACACACACACACACACACACACACACACACACACACACACCTGGGGTGGCTGCGCACACCTTTAGTCCCAGCAGAGGCCTGCAGGTCTCTGTGAGTTTGAGGCCCAGGCCCTTGGACACACAGCAGCTCTCCTGCTTCAGCCTCCCCAGTGCTGAGTTTAAGTGGCTAGAATGGAACCATGCTTTAACTCAGTGTCAGGCCCTCCAGAAAACTCCCAGTCCTTCTGCTGGCCTGCTCACTCATTCTGTACAGAAGTCACTTCAGATGAATACCAAGGTTATGGTGGCCAGCAGATCCTCATCTGTGCCTACTGCTTTCAGAAGTGTGTCACACACTGCCACATGCCGACTCCTCTGGTAACTTAGGCAGAGGGCAAAGCCAGGACCTGTCCATTAGTTGGATAATGGACAAATCAACAAAATGTGGCCCTATTGTGTTTGGCCATAAAAAAGAATGAAACACTGACATTGACAAGTTCAGGGGTGGGACTAAGTGACAGGTGAGCCCATCCACATGACTCCATGATAGGTTCATTGACAGAAAATCAGGATTTTCTAGGGACTTAGGGGAAACTGCTCAAAGAGCATGTGGATTTTCATTTTTATTTTTTTAAAGATTTATTTATTTATTATTTATACAGTATTCTGCCTGTGCATATGCCTATAGGCCAGAAGAGATACAATTATAGATGGTCATGAGCCACCATGTGGTTGCTGGGAATTGAACTCAGGACCTTTGGAATATCAGCCAGTTCTCTCTCTCTTTTTTTTTTTAATTTTTATTTTATGTGCATTAGTGTGAAGGTGTCAGATCCCTCGGAATTGGGTTACAGACAGTTGTGAACTGCCATGTGGGTGCTGGGAATTGAACCCTGGTCCTTTGGAAGAACAGATAGCGTTCTTAACCACTGAGCCATCTCTCCAGCCCCCAGCCAGTTCTCTTAAACTCTGAACCAGGGATATTTTGTTGGTTGGTTGGTTGGTTGGTTGGTGTGTATGGCTCAGAGGACATTTGGGAATCAGTTTTCTCCTTCAAGTGTATGGGTCCCAGGTTAAGCTCAGGCTGTAAAACCTGGCAAGTGCTTGCTTGTTTGCTCATTTGTCTGTTACTAGCTGAGCCATCTCCCAGCTCAGGGGTAGGGGTTCCTTTGGAAGTGATGGGATGCTCTTGGATGACGGCAGTGTAGTACAGTGCGCATACAAAGAAAACACTGAATTCTCTACTTTTTTGTTTTGTTTTGAGGGGACAGGATTTTGCTGTTGTAGCTGATGGCCTCAGACATGTAGTAATGAGTGCTGGGATTACAAGGGTGTTATCACACCTAGTTTGTTTTTAGACAGGGCTTCTCTGTGTAGCCTTGGCTGTCCTGGACTCACTTTGTAGACCAGGCTGGCCTCAAACTCACAGAGATCCACCTGCTTCTGCCTATCTGAGTGCTGGGATCAAATGTGTGCACCACCACGTCCAGTTCACACCTAGCTTTGAACTGCATACTTTAAAGTGATGAATTTATATTGTATTTCATCTTCATTCCAGCACTCAGGAACATCAGGGGTTCAAGACCAGCCTGGATTACAGGAGACCCTGTCTCAAAAAAATAAAAAATAAAAAAAATTCAAGCCTCAGTTTGTGTGCCCCTAACACCTGGATGAAAACATGACCCTACACCACCTGGCAAGGCCATGGGGAAGCCTGCTCACCAAAGTTCTGAGAGAAACTCCACAGCCACCACTTGTTTACTCCTACTGCCTGGGGAAATCTCACTGAGCTACATTCCATGCTTCAGAGGCCTCCTTGCTGTCTCCGCCCTCCTCTTCTAGGCCACTGGCATCCCAGACCTGCCCACTTGTCCCAACAGCAAGCTCTGGCCACATTTGGCCCCCACTAGCCTGGCCTCTCTTGAGAACACACAACTGCTCAACTGAGGGCACATGAGAAGCCACAGGCCGTGCCAGGCCGTGCCTGGAGTACACGTGGAGCCCAGCTCCGCTCTGCCCCCCTGCAATCTCTGGCAGGGGAAGTCGAGGCTACCTTGGTCACCCAGGCTAGAGTCAAGCACTTCATGGCATGAGACTGATACCTACATCTAGGCAGGTCTTTTCCTGGTACGGGCCTTTGGTCTGTGATGTCAGTGGGTGCGTGGGGGCCTGTGGTCAGGTCACCTCTGGGTGGAGATGTGGACCTTTGCTGGCATCTTGAAGTGCCAACAGGATGTCACCAGGCGCTAAAGCCCAGGGTTCTGGGTGGAGGGCGGGAGTGGGGTATGTTAAGACAGGTGAGGAAAAATTAGCCCAGCAACAAGAGGCCCACAGGGCAGACAAGAAGGTACAGCAAAGCTTCATGGAGGGAGGATAGGAATAGGGTGCCAGGGGATTTCAAAGCTAGGGCGCAGCCTGCAGGTATGGACTTTAGGAGGCTGGATTCAACAGAGCAGAGGCCTCATGGGGTCACTACATAAGGAAGCCCTGGCAGCCACCTCTAAGGTAAAGGGGAGTGGCGCTGGGGAGATGCACAGGCTCGGGGTACAGGAGTACCTTGCACTGTGAGCTTCTAAAGTTTTGGAAAGATGAGAGCTCCGGTCAAAGGCGAATCTGGGGAAAGTGGTGCCGGGACACCAGACTTTAGGCCTGGCCCTCCCAGGACCTAACTTCGGAGGCCTTCCTCAAGAAAGGCCTCTTAGGGCTGAAGCTCAGTGGTTAAGAGCACTGTCCACTCTTCCAAAGGACCCGGGTTCAATTCCCAGCACCCACATCGCAGCTCACAACTGTCTGTAATGCCCATTCCATGGGATCTGACACCTTCACACATAAAATAAAATTAATTTTAAAAATAAAAATTGGGAGGGTATGAGGGAGGGGGCTACAACTGGGACACAAAGGGAATAAAATGTAATTAATGTAAAAATAAACTTAATTAAAAAAGAAAGAAAGGCCTCTCAAGATAGTGAAGGATACAGAGCTAGGGCCCAAAGCTGAAACTGTGACCCTCCTCGAATGGAGGCTAGGAGACCATAGCTCCACCAAAAGCTGTCTCTGACAGGAAGTGCAGCTCTGACCAGGCCAGGCCTTGGTGACCCTGGGCTTCCAGCCTGTAACTCCTGCCCAAACTCGGCACACCCCTCCCTCCACACACACATATACACATGGTTGCCTCAGAGCTGGTTCCCTCTGGAATGGCAAGACAATTCTCAGGTAACTGGCATAGGCAACAAGCTTACATGTGCCAGTCATCTACACTGGCCTCTCCCGGGGACCACCACAAACATACTTCCCTATCTTTGGGTTAGAACAGACTAAACCTCACAGACATGTGCGAACAACAGGAACTTGGAGAAAAGTTGTTACCCTGAGAGAGACAAGGTCCAACTGAGTGATCCACACCTCCAATCCAGCACTCAGGAGGCTGATGTGGGTTTTCTGTGAGCTTGAGGCCAGCCTGGGCAACAGTGTAAGACCCTATCTCAAACAAAACTTAAATGAGGAAATACTCAGACACAGCCCATGCTCTGCCTGTAGACCGCAGCCTGGCCAGGCAGCCCTCCACGGAAGACGCTGACCTCTCAGATCTTGCAGGCAGTGGCACCCCTGAAAAACCTGGCAGGAGGGCACAGGGGCACGGATCTCACCTGGCAGAGAGCCCAGGAGAGTGAGACTGTCACCACCGCCAAGTCCCGGTCCTGAGTGCTCTGCTTGTCACCTCATCTTTACATTCTGGAACACTTTGGTCCATAGCGAGGATGTGAAGCAGTAAAGGGGTTGGGGATGGGGGTGGAGTGTGTGTCAGCACATCCATCCTCCATGCAGTGGAGGGTCAGATGGACACGGTCAGTCAGAGCCAGGTGGGATGTGCTGACAGGAAGATTCAGGTAACAGGCAAAGCTCCCAGCTGTTAGGGAGACCCCAAGAGGAGCTGGGCAGGGCACTGAGAATGGAGGCCCTGGGCACCAGGAGAATACCCTCCCAACCCCATACTGGCTTTCTGAAAATAGGCAAAACAGGCCATTTTGGCCAAAGGCACGCCCAAGAATGTCGGGGTCTGCCGCCATTATTTCTCGCCATGTGGCCTAGAGCAGCTGAGACATGGGTGTACAAAGGTGCCCAACAGCGACAGTGTTTGGAAAAAGACCCTGCCTGAGAAAGCCATGGAACCAACAAGGCAGGGCTTTCTGCTTTTTCACCTGGGCCTGGGGCCCAGCCAGAAGCAGGACCTCAGGTTGGAGACTGTCCTTCTCATCCAGTGCTATACTTGGGCATGGCCATAGCATTCCTTCCAGCCCACAGTACTTCATTTTTTTTTCCTTAAGAGAAAAGTCTTTTAAAAAGAAAAAGAAAAATTGCTTTTGAAAAATAAGCAAAAAAAAAAGTATACAAAAAACAAATAAAATAATAAGCACTACCCCAAAACCAAACATAAGGTCAGCCTGAAGCAGAGTCCTTGAATGGAAGGTCCTCCAACATGGCCATTTAGGGTTTCCAGACTGTGCTCGTGGAGTTGGAGGCTATGGAAACTGGCTGGCTAGGAAAGGTGCTACTGGCGAAACTCCTGGCCAGGAAGCAAGTGCAGGCTTGCAAAGGAGGCAGCAACAGCCTCCTGGCTGGGTCCCTGATGCTGGCAGTGCCTGGAGACGGGACATGCCCTGAGTGGCATCTTATCCCCACCCAAGCCAATAACCCACATCCATCCAGGGGCATGTGGTTCTCAATTCCCCACGTGGGAAGCTGAGGGCAGCACACAGTACGTTCCAGTCGGCTTGAGTTACAGGGTGAAGGGTAGGGTCAGTCCACCATTATCCTGGGTGGGAGATAGCTTGTGCCTCAAGGGCATGCTGGTGGGTTCCAAATAGCTCTCCCCAGGGGGTCATCACAAGCTGTGTTTATTTATACAGATGTGCGGTTCGTATGCATGCTGATATGAATTCTGGCACAGGTATGTGCAGATGCAGGCACAGGCGCCCCCGGTTAGAGGCCAGGGGTTGCTGTCAGATGTCTCCCTTAGTAACTCTGCACTTCATTTTCTAAGGCAAAGACTTTTTTGGAACTCAGAGCTGGTGACCAGCTTGCCTCAGGGATCCTTTGTCTCTACTGTCCTGGGATTACAGGTGAGCTCTAAGCCAGCCTGGCTCTTATGTAGGTGCCAGGGGTCCAAATTCCAGTCCTCATGTGTGTACAACAAGCTCTCTCATCCACTGGGCCATCTCCCCAACCCCATTTGAGTTCTCTGATACGGAGTCTTGCTATATAGTGCAGGCTGGCCTTGAACTAGCAATCTTCCTGCCTCAGCTTTCTTGAGCATGTGTCACCATGCTCACTCAGCTAAGTCACACAGACTTCAATGCTGATTTTCTCTTTTGCAAAACAAGAGTGTCAAGGCAATGGAACTGTCACTTCTGTACTGCATATCAGAAAGCTTGAAAGGTCTAAAAACAGGGAGGGGCGGTCCTGGGGCACCAGGCTTTCTGTGCCACTGTCAGCCTGTATTTCCCCCTAGACACTGAGACTTGGCTGCCCTAAACTTTATTATTTGGCACCCCACAACTCCTAACTGCCAACACTAGAATATGATCCTATGCTGTGATAACTAGTCCACATCGGTCCTGTACTTGAAGGAAGGGTCTATGTCCAGGCAGTCTCACAGTGGCAGAGCAGTGGCCAGAGCCAGGCCCACTGGCAGGAGGTGAACCAAACAGAGTGGGTGCCACTCCCCTGGCCCTGAGAGCAGTTTTAAATACTCCCAGGACTCCACCCTAGAGCCCAACAGAGAGCAGACACCTATTCTACCAAAGAGTTGAGGGCACCTAGGCACTAGCATGCTTCATGCCAGGGTGGCCTACCCATCCCCATTCCTAGGGCCTCTAACAGCTAGGGTACTCAGAGTTTGAGGAGCAGGCTGGGCCTGAATTTAGGAGTAGGAAGAGAGCACTTCCTCCCTCAGCAGTGACTAAGGTGAGAGGGCAGCAGGCAGGGAGGGAGTGTCTCAGAGAACTTCTCGGAAGAAAGGTGCCACGTGCTTCAGCATGAGGACAAGTCCCACACTCTGGCGCAGTGGCCTAGTATGTCAGGCATGGCCCTTACAGACGGCTCCTGCGCAGGGTTTGGGAGCTCACCTGCGTGGACAGGGAGGGCCTACAGGAAGGAGTCTGAAGCAAACACGCTCATATTGGAAGTAAGGAAACCAGGGCGGAAGACTCCATAAGGCAGGCTGCTGGTCTGGAGGCCCACAGTAAGCCTCCAACAAAGCAAACATCCAAATTGGCTTTGAGTAATACCGCAGAAGGGGATAGGAGGGGAGGGCCTCAGAGAACCCACACAGCGGCCAGCCTCTTCCACCTCACCAGGGGCTTCAGAGCATGACAGCATGCCTCCCAGGGGCCTGCTGGGCTGGGAGGGATAGTCCTGGCTAGCACACGGTCCTGGTGTCTGTGTGACAAGAACATTGATGCTGTGGTACCCCAAGAAGCCGGTGCAGAGGCTGAGGCAGAATGTGGTTTGTCTCAGACAGCTACACTGGGAACTGCCACACTCGGGGAGGGGACAGTCAACAAGCTGTGACTGTAGCTGAGGCACTCCCTGGTGGCATTTCCAGGAAACCTGGCACAGAGTGGCAACAGCAGGAGGAAGTCCCCTGGGGCTTCTTATTAATATTTCTCGATGACTCTCTCTGGGGCCTGGCAATGCTCTCAGAACTCAAGGATGGGGCCACTACCAAAGAAGAAAGACCAACTGTGACCACCATGGCCGCACAAACCCTTGGCCAATGGAGGGCAACAGCGGTAGACCAGGAGCCAAGGTCAATGTCTAGTGAGCCCAAGACTCGTAGGTTCTCCTGCAGAATGTTTAGGAAGAGACACTTCAGCCATCACAAGATGTAAACAGGCACCCTGCATCTTATTGCTTATAAGGACTCCAGGAGTTGACATCCTGTTAGTGTACATTGAGAACACAATTCTAGGGGTCCTTGCCCCGCAGTCCCTGGAAGGGGGTTGTCCCCTGTTCCAATTCCAGGGCAGCTTCCACCCTCAGAGAAGTGACCCCCATTTTATCACCAAACACCCACGCCTGCATCGCCAAAGCCGCCCTCTTCAGTAAGCAGGGATGCGAGACGAGACGTCGCCACAGAAAAATGCTGCTGCCAAATGCCTTACTTTTGGGATCTCATTTGAAGTGGGCTTGAAATAAGCTACGTGTAACTACCAGGAAGAAGAAATGGCCTTAGGAGCCAGTGGGGAGTGGGGAAGAGGCCCAGGGAGAAACAGCAGGTATGATGGAGGCTGTGCCTTCCTCAAAAACCATCACATGCTCTTGGCTCCTGCTGTTTATTCCATAATATCCTGAGAACAGTAGCCATGTGCAGGCAGCTGGAACTCCCTGGGGGCCCTAGGCTCTCAGCTCCCTACACAGCAACCTGGGCACAAGGAGAAGCTGCTGCAGAATGTGTGCCTGTGCTTGACGTCACCCAGGATTTACTACTAGCTTGGATTGTGCATTAATAGGACACATCATTCCCAGGCTGACAGAGCCCAGATCCCTGTGCACGGATCCCGACCTATGATGCTCCCGCTCCCTTCAAATCCATTTACTGAGTGCAGTGAGGAAGCGAGCAGAGCTGAGCAACTTAATAGCAAATCCATGAGAGGCTTGCTCAGGAGAGGAGGACAGATGGGGAAAGGCATCCTAGAGAGCCATTCCCAGGGAGCAGTAGCAGCTTCAAAGGCCCACAGGGATAGACTGCAGAAAAGATAATCTTGTTTTCAGGGGCAGGAGGGGGTGGGTTGCTGCTACTGGAGTGAATGTTCTGGTGAGGGGTAATGGCTGAAAGCAGCAGGCTGTCTGCTGGTGATGGAGAAGCAGAGGGAGGAAGAAGAGCAAAAGCCTTCTCAGCTCTCCTTCCCCCACCAATCTAGGCAGGAAGTCCTGGCTGTAATGAGTTAACAGGAACGAAGTCGCAGAGAAGGAAGAGTAGCAGGGTCTGGGGAGACCGGGGAAACAGGCAAGGGGCGGGCAGCAGCGGAGGAAGCTCATGGTGGGGGAGGGACCAGGAAATAGCCCAGAGAACCAGAAGGCTGCAAGAGGCTCCCAGCTCCCACAGGCTGCTTCTTCGCTGCCACTGTCACCAGGGAGCGCAGGGACATCTCCTGGGACCGCCCAGGCAGGGCTCCTCACCCAGGAGCCCTGAGATTAATTACACAGGGCCTCAGTGGTCATATTAAGCAAATGATGATAATTATAAGACAGCGGCAGCTGCTGGGAAAGAGGCAACAGCTTCTACAGGGCGAGGCCCAGACCACAGCCCCACAGCCCTGGGAGGTCATTGGTGAAGGAGCAGTATCCTCCTTTTAAAACCAAAGCAGATAAACTGAGGCAGGTCCAGCCAGGATTAAGTGTGCCTGGATCCTACATGAGGTGAGCCAGTATTGCAGGAGTGAGGAGCCAGGACCCCTATGTTCTATCCATAAAACACCCCCTCCTGTGAGAAGGTCGGGGATGAATCTGTTTCCCCAGATCCTCTAGGTGACAGAAGGGGAGGTCCCTTTGCCAAGTTACAGTGGCACTATGCCCAACAGTTCCCAGTCCCCAGCCCTGGGAAATAAAAACTGTGATGCCAGCCAAGCTCAGCCAAGCTACAACCCCGAGCACCAGCCACAGAGAGGCTGCCAGGATGGCCCAGCCCAAAGTGGGAACAACTCCCATTGGCACACCGGCACAGGAACAAGCCCCACTGCTTCTTCGCCTGGGAAAGCAGGCCCCTGTATCTGATGGAGGGCCACGTGGATCTGTCCTTCTATGTATGCGTTAGCTTTGCCAGGGCAGCCTGTTTCTCTGTTTCAGCAAATGGCAAAGGGCTGGGCCCTGTATACCGTGACAGCCGATGAAACCAGAAACTGCCCTGCTACTTTCGGCTACCACCCCAGACTCACACACCAAGACAAGGGGTGTCAGCCATCCCGTCCCACAAACCAGTTATCTGGGAGTGGGTGGAAAAGACAAAGCACAGACAGGAAGAGTACTGTGGCTAGGACTCCAAAGATCTGTGATCCAATCCCAGATCTTTTGTATGACAAGCCCCAAGGCTTCAATTAGTAAATGAGGAAAATACCACCTGCTGGGTCAGCCAGTGTCCCAGAGTTGTGAAGACAGGGCACTTTGCAAATTGGGACATATTGGGCAAACATGAGACATGGTCACAACCACCTTCAAGGGCAAAAGACATCTGCCTCAAGAGTGTGCAAAGTGCATCATGAAAGTGACCTGCTTTCCAGCAAGGGAGGCCATGGCCACTGCAGGGCGACTCAGGGTCCTTCCCTGCCTGAGCACACCCATGATCAGAGTTTGAGGCCCTGAACCACTCACAGACTGAGAAGTCAGCCCAACAACATGCTACTGATGAAGCTGCACCCGCTCCCTAGAACTCAGAGCCTGCCCCAATTCTGCTCCCAGATATCACCCCATCCCGGTACTGTTGAGCAACAAGCACACGTGGGCACGGCCTTGCCAACTTCACATGCTGGTTTTTGGACCAACTGGGATGACAGATGTCAAAATAAATAATGAATTATTAAAATTTCCATTCTTGTTCTTATCACACCATCACTACCACCAAAAGAGAGGGCAAAGGGAAAGAGGCCCAGTTCCTTTATTGGGATTCTCACGCACCTGCAGAGGTGACCCAAGGCGGGCTCCATTAGGAGCAATGCATTCTGGGGAAAGATCATCCAAACATGGAGAGCTCTAGAAAAAGGCACCACCTCAAACTTTGCAGACCTCCCACCTGCAAGAGAATCCCATGACTGTGGCTGCCCAAGAGAGCTAGACAGTGCCCTGGATGCTAACTGCACCCCTCCCCCACCTCCTCACTTGAAGTTTTGTCATTTCTGAACTCATTTTCATCCTAACTGCCGCTGCGCCCAGACAACCCCAGCTGACACTCAGTCTAGTTCCTGTTTTGAGAAATCTGATTGCAAGTGTCTTAGAAAGAAGGGGGGCCCAACGGCCTCTTCGGAACGCAGACCAGTTTTTTCCTCTACTGGGCTTGGTTCTCAGTCAAAGTGAAACCCAGCGAGCAGCTCTGGGAGGAGGGGCGCAGTGAGAGGCTTGCAGCTTCCCTGCAAGCTGCCCACCCTGCTCCAAGGACCGGGACCCCCCAGAGGCCTGTCTCACACTGCCCACCGGAAAAGAACTTGCCCCATGTCCTGTGATGGAGAATGGCAGTTGTCCTACGACAGAGTATAGCAGTATAAAGTCAGACCCAATTCTTGGCTGCTAAAGAGGGTGGCCTGAGAGCCGGCTGGGATCGGCCTCATCACCCACCATGAGGCATCCTGGTGGGTGGACACATTTGCTCTTCCAGATGCAGGCCGTCCAGGCCATGCTTCAGGTCAGGACAGTGAACAAAACATCCAACGAGAAGCTGAAAGCCCAGATGGCGAGGCCAAGTGTCCCTATGGATTACCGGGGTGACCCTGCACAAGTCACTTAAGTCTGAGATGTCCCCCATCTCTCTCTCTCTCACACACACACACTTTGTTCTACGGGAAGAAAACTACACCTGTCTCACTCACTCCCTGGCCTCCTGTGCAGCTCAAATGGGAAGTCTATTTGCCACAGTATACTGGACAAGCCCCAGCTACACGCCTCACATCCTGCCCAATTCTGCACCCACATCCTGGACAGTTTAAACTTTGATAGCAGGTGCGATGACATCAGTTGTCTTGCAGAGAGGTGGCAGCGAGGACCAGCTGCTATAGGCTAGGGTGTTCCCTGGTCAAAAGTACCCACAAGGCACCACATGTGGGGAAAAGGGTGAAGAAGGGACTTCCCTAACCTGAACGCTGCCCCCAGGGATGGGATGGTACAACACAAGCCACCGCACTGTCCCCAGAAAGCACTCAAACCCAATCCCAGGCCAGTGACCCCCACCACAGGGGAAGGCAAAAAAGTCTCCAGACTCGCCCTCCTCACTCCACAAACCTCACAAGAGTGTTACCCACTCCAAGGCGAGCAGATAGGGTAGTGGAACACCAACGGGGGAGGGGAGCAGAGGCAACAGACTGGGAGATACAATCGGGTAAACAGAGGCAGACATGGGGAAGGGAACTCCGGAGGGGACTCCACCGAGGGTGGAGGGCAGAGCGAAGTACCAGAGTGGGAAGAAGGCTGCAGCAGAGCCGGGGGCTGACAGCGACCAGGCCCGGCAGTGAGATACAGGAAGCGGCAGCGCGGCCGGGGGAACGCGGCTGGGAGCTTGGAGTTGGGGCGTTCTGGGCTCGCGGTCGCCAAGCCTGCGGCGGCCGGGACGGAGAAAGTCTCCGGGTCCTGGGGCGGCCAGGGTGGTGGGGTCTCTAGGGCAGAAGCTCCCCGGGGCAGGAGGGGCTTCCCGGGTCCTGGGGCAGTCGGAACAGTGGGGTCCTTGGGGCAGAGGGTTCCCGGAGCCTGGGGCTGCCGGGAGAGAGGGGGTCCCCGGGGCACGACACCCCGGGGCGGCGCGCGGGGCCCGGCACAGGCAGGCTCACCTGGGCTCCGGCAGCAGGATCTTCTTGCTGGCGCGCGCGGCCGGCGTGGCCTTGCTCTTCTCCATGGCCATCAGGTAGCTCACATCGGCCAGCACTGCCTCCAGGTCGGCCATCTTGGCGGCGGCGGCGCTGTTCCTCCCGCCGCCCGAGGCTCCGCTCCGCTCCCGCTCGCTCGGCCCGGCCCGGCCCGCGCGGCTTGTCGGCCTCGGCGCCGCCGCCGGCCCGGCCGGTCCCGCTCGTCGCCCGCTCACAGGCGGCGCCGCCCCATGGCGCCGGCTCCGGCCCGGCCCGGCTCGCGCTCCGCTCCCGCCGGGACTGCAGTCGCGGCGCCGCCGCCGCCACCACCACCACCCGCCCGCCCGCCCGCCCGCGCCCCGGAGCTGCCGCCGCCGCCGCCTCCGGCCCCGCCTGCCGCGCACAGCGCCAGCGAGCCGCCGAGGGGCCGAGCCGGGCGGGCGGCGGGCGGGCGGGCTGCAGCGCCCCCTAGAGGCCTCACGGCTCGGGGCCCGGACGCGGGGCTCAGTCCTGGGCTGTTACCCGAGTTTTGCACCCAGGACCCCAGGACAATCCCAGGCCTCGAGCGGTGACCACAAACTCGAATGCATCTCCGGCTGTTAGACTCTACGCTCCCGCCAGGGCCATATCAGCAATCCTGACACCGAACAAGACCCCAGACTCAGATTTCCGAACAATGTCTCAGGATCACAGAATCACTGTCACCTCTGACCCCCCGACCTGACCCCAGACCATGGACTTCAAACTCCCAATGGGACCCGAGACTCAGACCTTGAGCCACTCTCTGACTGTGAACATTTGTTGTTGTTCTTGTGTTAGACAGGGTATTGCCGTGTAGCCCTGGCTGGCCTGTAACTCACTGGCCACAGACCAGGCCATAGAGATCTACTTCCTTGCCCCTGTCTCCCAAATGCTGAGATGGATTAAAGCGGGGTCCGATGAGGGCTGAACTCTTTATTTATTTATTGTGTATGTGTGTGCATACATGCAGGTCAGAGGACAGACAATCTGACAATCAGTTCTCTGTGTACCACATGGGTTCCTAGGGACTTACGGTCCTTGGGCTTGATGGCAAGCCGAGCCTTTCTGTTGGCTTCTTTGCTAGCCAACTCCTGCCTGCTCTCTCTGCCCAGCACTTGGGAGGCAAAGGCAAGTGTATTTCTGTAAGATCAAAGCCAGCCAGGGCTGTAGAGTGAGACCCTGTCTGGAGCAACCAAATGGAAAAAATTTAAACCACAGACACCTCTCTAGTGTACCTCTCTGCTTTCCAAGCTGCCAGGACACACCGACCCAAGTCCTGGACACTTAGAGCCAGATTCCTCTGTCAGTTCACAGGCAGCAAAACAAGTGCCCCTATTTCCCTTTGTAGTTTTTTTTTTTTTGAGATTGGCTTTCTCTGTCTGTCTCCCCTGGAACTTACTTTGTAGCCGTGGCTGGCCTTGAACTCACAGAGATCTGCCTGCTTCTGCCTCATAAGCACTGTGATTAAAGGTGTGGGCTACCACTGCCTGACTGGTGAATAGTCTCCTAAGCTGCAAGCTGAGGCATGAATGATAGAGCCCTGTCCCCCTCTCTAGCCTGGTTCCCGCCATCCACCAGGAGTTCCCTTTCTTTCTGTTAGTTCTCTACTCTGGGTTTCTGCTTTTCCCTGGACCTGGAAGCTCTTTTATGTGCCTTCTTCCCTAACCAACTCCTGCTTACCCTTTCAGACCCACTTCCTGCAGGTAGCCTTCCCTGACTTCCTGACCCCAACTGAATACATGCTCCATCCTACACTTACCACGACCAGACCCTATTGCTCTAATCTGAAATCACTGTCAATGAAAACATGCATTGTAATAGTGGGAGAGGGGGAGAGGTCAGACATTACATTATTCCATTTCTGCATCCAAATGTGAGAAATGTTGATATATTAAAGGAGATGCCCACTGTCTTCCACTGTCATTGATGTTCCATGGTTCCTCTCTCTCCTGTGTGCGTGTATGAACATGTGTGTTACAAGTATGTGTGCATATTCATGTGGGAATGAGTGCATGTTATATGCAAGTGTGTGTCTTTGAGGAGGCCAGGTCAATATTATATATCATTTCTTTCAGGAGCCATGTGTGTATTTATCTTACTTAATTTTAAGATTACTTTAAATTAAAGAGTAATATAGTAATATATAGTGGGTAGTGGTGGCTCATGCCTTTAATCCCAGCACTCAGGAGGCAGAGAGGGGCAGACCTCTGTCAGTTCCAGGCCAGCCTGGTCTACAGAGTGAGTTCTAGAACGGCCAGGGCTACACAAAGAAACCCTGTCTCCAAACAAGCAAACAAAAATTGTGTGTGTGTGTGAGCGCGCGTGCCTGAGTTTGTATGTCTGAGTGTGGGTTTGTGCACGTGAGTGCAGGCCCCTGCAGAATTGAGAAGGTGTTGGATCCCCTGAAGCTGGAGTTACAGGAAGTTGTGAGCTGTCTGCTGTGGGAACTGAACTCTAGTCCTCTCCAAGAGAAGCACATGCTCTTAGCCCTTAACCATTGAGCCATCTCTCCAGCCGCTGAATTCACTTGAGACAAGGTCTCTCAGGTGGGACATGGGGGATGCCAGTTCCGCTAATCTGGCTAGCTAGTAAGCCTCACAAACCTACCTGTCCCTGCCACCCAGCGCTGGAACCATAACTCTGAGTCACCGTTCCAGGCTTTTTATGTGGGTATAAGGGATTGAAGTAAGATCCTCATGCGCAAGCGCTTAAGCGACTGAGCCTTCTCACCAGTGGTTCCTGGCTCCTCTCTCTTGCCTTGGTGTCCATTTCAGTACTAGCTGCAGACAGGCATTAAGGTTTGATGAATGAATGAGTGAGTGAGTGACCACACTGTTAGAACACAGGAAGTTTGAAGCAGAACAGGGCTAGCAGCTCCAGCAGGACTAGATGCCTCTGACCTTCCCCCAAGCCCTGCCCTGGCTCTCTGAAACTAGTCCTGTGAACACAGCCCCACCCTAACCTGGGTTCTGGAACAGTTCCTATTTAAAACAACAACAACAACAATAACAAAAAAACTGCCCGAAGAACTTGTCAGACCAGAGTCTGAGTGTGGGTTTGGAAATGCCAGCCATCCCTTCTCTTCACTAACTGGAAACCCAGATGGGCCATCCCACCCACTGCCCCAGCCAGACCTGGTTCCCAGGAGCAGGTCTCCAGGGCATCATGGATTCCTGAGACCTGAGACAGTAGTTTCAGGCAGCCAAGGGACCAGAGGCTAGTGTGAGGCTAGTCTTTGAGGCGGTGCTGCCCCCTGGTGGTATCTAGAGTGTAAAGGTTGCGTGGAAACTTGACCTTTCGGGCTAGTTTCTACAAACTTTTGTTTCATATCCAGATTGTGCTGGATTGGGCCAGGATGCTGGCAGTGCAAAGAGAAGAGGAGCACCATTTCTTCTCAGGGTGATCATGAATGTTGAAAACTCAGCCCCCGCCGAGCTCCTGGTTCCCCCTCCAGACAAAGCCTCCATCTTCCAAAATCCTAAGGAGTCTTCTTCAACTTTTCTTCCCGTATCTGTCCCTAATCACCATATATACACCAGCATCGTCTGTGCAAAGCACAGCAGCCTCTTCTCAGGCTCCGTGTCTTACTGTTGCAGTTTCCACTGCCTGAACTAAACTATATTTTGATTGGCATAGGATAATGCCCACCTCCTTCCTGTGGCCTATAAAACCTAGGAGTCCTGGCCTCCGCATCTCTTAGGTACCTCCGCTCCTCCTCACCCTAGCCTCTCTGTGACTTGAACAAATCTGTTATATGGTCCTCCTCCCCAGCCTAAGCTACACTGGCCACCCCCACAGGGCAGGTTCTTCTTCAGCCCATTGTTCCCTGGGTTAAGATATTTATGATCAGAGGACAAAGGGCTCTGCCTTACTGTTCCTGTGTGCACCAGTCAGTGCTGTATCCCTCATGGCCAGCATGAAAATTCAGGCTGGCCTTGAACTTGTGACAATCTTCCTGGTTCTGCTTTCCCAGAGATGGGAACCAATTACTACCTCCTTCCTCCCCCGGTGCAGGGGATAGAATTTAGGCTATTTCAGGGCTGGAGAGATGTCTCAGTGGTTAAGAGCACTCACTCCTGTCTTTCAGAGGACTTGGGTTCGATTCCTACACCCACGTGGCAGTTCACAACTTCCTGTAGCTTCAGCTCCAGGGAAATTGATCCTATCTTCTAATCTCCACAAGTACCAGGCACTCACATGGCACACATACATAATGTAGGCAAAACACACACACACATGAAATGAAACACAAAGATAAATAAGGAACGCAGGACCTTTCAGAGTCTAGGCAAGTACTCTAGTGCTGAGAACCATATACTTGTGTATTTTAGAGGGTCTCATTGTGTTTGTTGCCTTGCTGTCTGGCCTGGAACTCACTATGTAGCAGGCTAGCCTTGAATTCACAGAAAGCCTCCCTCTTTTGTCTCCCAAGTGGTGCTTGGATACAAACTAGAGTTAAGTGAAAGGAGGAAACCTTAACTGAGAAAATGTTTTCATAAGATCTGGTTATAAGTTGGGTGGTGGTGGTGTGTGCCTTTAATCCCAGCACTCAGGAGGCAGAGGCAGGTGGCTCTTTTGAGGACAGCCTGGTCTACAGAGGACAGCCAGACTATCGTTAAAAAAAAAATGAAAGAAAAAAAAAGACCCGGCTATAAGCTATGAGGCATTTTCTTGATTAGTTATTGATGAGGGAGGGCCCAGGCCATTGTGGGTGGTTTCATCCCTGGATTAGTGGGTCCTGGGTTCTGTAAGAAAGGAGGCTGCACAAGCCATGGGAACCAATCCAAAAATAAGCAGCCCTCCATGTTCTCTGCGTCAGCTCCAGGCTCTTGCCCTGCTTGAGTTCCTGTTCTGACTTCCTTTGATGATGAACAATTCTGTGAAAGCGTGAGCCAAACAAACCCTCTCCTCCCCACTTGCTTTTGGTCATGGTGTTTCCTCACAGCGCTAGAAACCCTGACTAAGACATGTGGCATAATGCAAGTGTGAAGGTGAGCAGGTGACTTTATGAAGTTTGTTCTTTTCTGCCACATTTACATAGGCCCCCGACCTGGAGGGCCTTATTTTTTTTGGGACAAAGTCAAGGTATCTGTTCTTTGGTTGAGGGACATCTAAGTTGTTTCCAGATTCTGGCTACTAAAAGTAAAGCTTTAGGCTGGAGAGATGGCTCAGTGGTTAAGATCACTGTCTGCTCTTCCAAAGGACCTGGGTTCAATTCCCAGCACCCACATGGCAGCTCACAACTGTCTGTAATTCCAAGGGATCTGACACCTTTACACTAATACACATAAAATAAAAAAGAAAGTTAAATAAATAAAAATATTTAAAAAATAAAGCTCTATGAACATAGCTGACAAATGTCCTTGTTGCGCGGTGGAGCATCTTTCAGGTATATGCCCAGGATCTTGAAGTAGTGCTATTCCCAATTTTCTGAGAAAGTGCTAGATTGATTTCTAAAGTGGTTGTATAAGTTTGCATTCCCACCAGCAATGGAGGAGAGTTCCCCTTTCTCCACATCCTCTCCAGCATGTATTGTCAGTTGGGTTTTTTATCTCAGCCATTCTGATGGGTGGAAGATGAAATCTCAGAGTCCTTTTGATTTGCATTTCCCTGATGACTAAGGATGTTGAGCATTTCTTTAAGTGTTTCTCTGCCATTCGATATTCCTCTGTTGAGAATTCTGTTTATCTCTGTACCCCATTTTTAAAATGGATTATTTGATTTGTTGGTGTCTAATTTCTTGAATTTTTTATGTATTCTGGATATTAGCCCTGTTGCCTGCTCTTTGATCACTTCCCCCTGGTGATGCAGCCTTACTAGGCTACAGACGATCCAGGCAGTCCTGATGAGACTTGATAAGCCAGGGTCCAATGGCAGGGGAGGAGAACTCCCCCTTTCAGTGAACTAGGGTAAGAGGATAGGAGGGTGGGACTGGGAGGAGATGAGGGAGAGGGCTACAATCAAAATATAAAACAAATACATTGTAAAACAAAAACAACCAACAAAAAAACCACCAAAGTAAAGGCATATAGTTCAGGCTGGTCTCAAACTCACAATCCTCTACAGGTCCCTGCCGCCAGGGTGCAGGTCGTTAGCTCTTTCCCTTGGGACCCTTAAGGTCATGCAGTCCAGTTTTGTTCCAGCCCCAGGCTGCTTTTCTGCTTTTTGAAGTTTTTGCATAGGCCAGGATTTCAGCTTCGGATTTTCAGGACCTAGGCTACTTCCCTAGTTTTGGTCCCGCCCAGTCCCTCCCTCCCAGATCCAAGGCGCATGCGTTCCTACACCCCAAAGCAAACCTTGGGCTAGTGCTTGTGGAGGCCTCTCTAAGATATTTGGAACTTGTGTGAATGTTCGATTCATCATCTTGTAGCCCTCATGTTGGTGTCTGTGGTGTATCTGAAAGCTGTCGTCTACTAACCTCATCCAGTGCCTTGGTCAAGTTTCTTATCCTTTCTGAGCTGGTGAAAAGAGACGATGTGCAAGGCTCTGCAGCTTACTGACTCTAGGGCCAGCTGGAGTCTCGGTTGTTCTCCAGGCCCCTTACAGTCTTTTCTCTTACGTCTGCCTGTTACTTTTCCTTTTCTGTGTCTTTCAGAGTGCATCACTGTCTACCAGCACTGTCCTGGCTTTACTGAAGTTCACAGCTGGAGACAGCTGTGCTCAGCCTCTGGAGAGGGGTCAACAGGATAGGGAAAGGCAGAGAACTGGATCTGGACCTGGACAAGGGTCAGGCCTAGTGCCCTCTATCTTCCAGCTTCCATTCGGCTTGGACTCCTTATCTGTGGCCTGGAAATTACGTCGGGCAGAGGAAGGGTCCTGCATCCAGTAGTTAGGAAGCATTAGTTGCAGCCAGCACTCATGCCACACTTAGCAAAGTTGACCTGGGGGAAACAGGGGCCGCTCCCCTCCTGCCCCCAAATATTACCTGATTGGAAGTGCCCTATGCAAATAAAACAGTAAGTCTCTAGGCTAGAGAGGGGCTCATTTGTTAAGAGCACTTGCTGTGTAATTATAGGAATGCCCAAGTTCAGATTCCAGTACCTAACAAGCCAGGAGTCTTGCAAATACCTGTAACTCCAGCACCAAGGGATCTGATGTCCTCTTCTGGCTCCAGAGCATACAGGCAAGTACACCTTCCAGCTGAACACACACACACACACACACACACACACACACACACACACACACACACACACATTTTCCAAATAGGAGGCTCTGGGCTGGAGAGATGTTTCAGTGGGTAAGAGGGCACATACTGCTCTTACAAAGGACTAGAGTTAGATTCCCAGCATCTAAGTCCAATAAATAGCTCATAACCTCCCATAATTCCAGTTCCAGGAGATCCAATGCCTTCTTCCGACCTCTGAGGGCACTGCGGTTGTGCACAAACCCACACTCATCCATACACATAATATACATACTTAAAAATCAGGGGTTGGTGATACAGCTTAGTAGTCAAGAGCACTGGTTACTCTTCCTGAAGACCTAGGTTTAATTTCCAGAATGTATATGGTGGCTTACATCTATAACTCCAATTCTAGGGATCCCCGCCCCCCCTTTTTGAGACAGGGTTTCCTCTTTGCAGACCAGGCTGGCCTCAAACTCAGTGATCCACCTGCCTCTGCCTCCCGAGTGCTGGGATTACAGGCGTGTATCACCATACCTGGCTGATCTGATTCCTCTTTGGCCTCCATGGACACCAAACATGTTCAAGGTACACAGACATACACTACACGCAGGAAGCACACACACTAGTCAGTACTTCTGAGTTTGAGGCCAGCCTGGTCTACATATTAGTTCTAGGACAACTTAAAGGGGGCCTCAAACTCAGAGATGCCCAAAGTCCAGTCCTCCAACATAAGTTTTAAGAAGATTTAGGACCCCAGTCAGTCGTTGAACTGTTCTTGCAATTGAGTTTGAGATGAACTATAGCAGTGGTTTTCAACCTTCCTAATTCTATGGACCTTTAATATAGTCCTTATGTTGTGGTGACTCCCAACCCTATTGCTACTTCATAACTGACTTTGCTACTGTTATGAATCATATTGTAAATATGGTTTCTGATGGTCTTAGGCAACCTCAAAAGGGTTGTGATCCATAGGCTGAGAACCTTTGAAATAGAGGCTGTTGCTGATTCAGGTCCTGGACAGTGGTGGCTTCCCCTCTGGTGGCAAGAATGAGAACAGTAGAGTTTGAGATAACGGAGGTAAAACTAACAATTCTCTCTTCTCTGCTTCTCAACTAACCAACAGCTCCTTAACTACAGGTCAACTTACCCAGTGCCACACCGGCTTTTAGTTTCAGGTAGGAGTAGGAGTTCAACCCTCCTGGGATGCACTGAGCATTGCTGACAGCAGGCAGTGCTTGGGCAGAGGGTGAGAACTAGCAACAGATCTGGTCACATGGCTGAATTAAGAGAGTTGGGAGTTAAACGCCAATCAAAGCCCATCTGGAGGCTTCAGGCAGGCACTAACCTCGAGGTGGAGCCTAGTCTGTAGCTTTACCATGTGGAGGTTGGGCTTGGTTATTGGGGCGAGAGATCAGAACTGCCAAGGCCATTCACAGGCAGTTAAGTACTGTTTACTCTTGGGGAGGCCCAATAACCTTACTACATAAAATACTTACGCATCCATTAAAAAAACGTTTGCTTTGGGCTGGAGAGATGGCTCCGTGGGTAAGGGCACTTGCACAAAGCAGAACCCTGGATAACAAATGGCACTAAAACCAGCCTTCTCCATGCTACCCTTCGCCCTCCACAGACATGCCACAGCATGTATACATACCTGCAGTCACAGCAAGCATTTTTTTAAGTTTT
The DNA here is from genome assembly GCA_028658305.1 of Pachyuromys duprasi. Lineage (NCBI taxonomy): Eukaryota > Metazoa > Chordata > Mammalia > Rodentia > Muridae > Pachyuromys > Pachyuromys duprasi. The sequence continues at coordinate 21,984,685 of CM053762.1, forward strand.
CCTTGATGAAGCAACATTAAGAAAGCTAGTAAGTACATATACTTATCACAGATGTTTCTGTCCAGAGGTGGGACCAGCATTCCCTGGTCTTAGCTGGACAGCAGCATGTCTGTGTGACCTTCTGATCCATCCTCTCAGACACACACATACACCAAAGGAGAAAGGGGTTAGTTTTTGTTTTTAAAGTCTTTTATTTAAAAACAAAAACAAAAAAAACCAAATCAAAATATTTCCCATTGGGGGCTATTTCTTTTCTTTTTTTGTCTTTTAAAAATTTTATTACACAAATATCTCCCATTCCCAAATGTCAGAAGACATCTTTGCTCTTTCTAAAACCAAGTGGGGGGGAACTTTTAGAAAACAGTCCAACTAGCTTCCTTCCATCCCTGACCCAAAATAATGCCAATGTGTCAGCTGGTGGCCTAAGACTTATTCCCTTAATGCTCACATTTAATTTAAAAATCTTAGCACAACATTGTAGATCGACTCTAAATAAGCAACAAAAAATATATATTTACAATATTTCCCCCCAAAAAACCAAACCCTTTAAACATAGTGACTTTAGTTGTTTTATTTATTGAGCAGTTATTTTTAATCACCAAGTGATTTTATATTATATATATATAGTTATATATATATATATAATTTTCTTCCTTTCCTTTGTGGTTTTTTGCCCCAGTTATGTGGAAAGATGAAGGCAGAGGTCTGGTCTTGCAGTCTGAGGAGGCCAGGTTCTGGTAAGACTGCAGTTAAGAGTAGATGCAAGACTATGAACTTACATGTTCTTTGTCCTCAGAGATATTTCTCTCCTTTGCAAGGACCAATCCTCACCTCTAAAAAAACCATTCTCCCTCACAGTCCTAAAGAAAAGACAGACCCAGCAAGGGCATCAGTCCATCTGCCGCTCCCTTTTCAGCTGACGAATTTCTGTGTGGTAAAATGCTTGTTTTTTGTTTTTTCCCCAAATCCAAATACCAAAACCCCAGACAAGCCATCAGCTTAGAAATTTCTGTGGATGAACTGTCCCAAAGGTCAGAGGCACTCTCCCGGCACAATCCCTGCTCTGAAGGGGTCTCTCCACCTCCCCTTTTATAAAGACGACAAACAAAACTTAGTAATTTTAGTATTTTCCACAGGAGCAACCAAGAAAAAAAAAAGAGGCAGGAAGCTTCTAATTATAGGTCATTAATAGTATTAATAAGGTTTTTGCTCAACACCCAGGGTTCTTTACAGAAGTTCCCCTAACTGAGGCACTCTGGAATAAGTCACTGGCGTTTCCTCAACATTTCAGCCCCAGAATTCTGGGGCCTGAAGACCAATGGAATGGCAGAGGGTCAAGGGAGCTGACTGCTGTTTTTAAGGTGCAGCCAAGAAAATCAGCAGATTGGAAGAAACAATGCCACCCCTTGCCAGAACCCAGTTTTCCTGGAGAAAGTCTGGTTAATGCCAGGGTCAAAGCTGGCTAGGGTCTGAAGAGGGGATGATGCTTCTGCTTCTATTGCTTTGGCAGTGGCATCTCTCCTTGGGCGGTTCACACTTTAGACTCATGGTGCCTGGGCTCTGTCCCTCCTGATGGGAGTTTAGGAAAGCCTGAGGCTGGGTAACAGGAAATGGATAGGAAGTGGGAAGGGTTATGTTTGGGGAAAAGAGAAGGCAGGGCAAGGCTGTGCTATCAATCTCCTACAGATGGGGAGCAGAGTGCAAATTTGCATGTATTACTGACAAACTCTGGCCACAGGCCTCTGCTGAGCATCTCCTCACACTCTAAATATTGACCCAGAATAAATCCGACCACTTTTTCTTTTTTTAAAGTGCAAAAAGCTCTCTGCTGCCCTAGAGAGAGGATCTTTGGACAGGCCATTCAATGCAAAGTACAGGGGGCAGCTGATGGGGCTTGAAAAATGGTGGTGGAAGAGTGGGAGACATCATACTCCCCTCTCCTTCCCTGCACACACGTGCAGCACACTTAGCTAGACATACAGAGGCACATGCACACACACTTCCAAGGCTACAGGCAGAGGGCAGGTAACTGGCTTTCAATCAGGACTCCCCTTAAAAGGCACCAGGTCAGTGAGCTGCTAGGCTATACATAGGCCTGGGCTCAGAGGGCCACACGAAACCAGAGCCCAGAGAAGCCTGGCCTGGAGGCAGGTGGGAACTCAACCAGTCCTCTGTTCCCCCACCTGGGGAAACATGCTGCTCCTTCTGAGGACACCAATTTTAGGAAACCCTTTTCAGGCAGGAAAGGGGACATGTAGAAAGGGCAGTTAGTTGGTGGGCAACACTTGGGGTGTGGAGGGGAGATGATGTCTGTCTTAGAATATGCCTGGGTAGCAATGAAATGGGCATCTCTGGGGGCACCGTTCCAGCTCCTCTGAGAGCTTTTGATAACCCCAGTAAGTGCAACAACGGACTCAGAGACTAGTGGGAAAGTTTAGGGTGTGGTAGCAGAATGGGGGCTGCATTATATAAATGAGTATTGGACAGCATCAAGCTCAGGGAAAAGAAAAAAGGGCTAGCATAGACACGGAGCAAAGCTTCAGACATCTCACAGCACCACTGAGACCTGCCAGGCCTGGTGTTTTCTAGGGCTGTTGGCCCATCCTGCAGAAGCCGGGAGAGTGCAATGGAGGAGAGACACACAATGGACACCACAAGGAGAACCTGGCCACGGAGGCAAGACCGCCTTCCTCCCTGGAGTTTGCTTCAGAACCAGGCACTGGTGGGGACCATGGGTGAGAAGGAAGGGCTCTTGGCCCAGTGCAGGTCAAAGATGCACAAATTCCCCAAAACTGAGAGCCCAGCTTCCTAGCTGGCAGACGAGCAAGCAAGCAGGTACTGGGACAGCACAGCCTGTGCTTTCTCCTTGATCAACCTCTCCTCTCTTTTCCTTGGGAGGGAGAGGAGCAGGCAAGTGACCTTGGTGTCCACCATCCTCTCTGCCCCACCTGTGGGAGAAGGGCTCAGAGAAAAAAGAGCAGAGAGGGAGTGTGTCGTTGGCCTCAGAGCCCGCGCAGGGTCAGGGAGAGACTCTCCTTGGTGGGAAGGCAGGGGAAGATTTTCCTGTTCAGTCCGGGCTGAGCATGTCTTAGCTAATTTTCTGTATCAGTTTCTCATCAGACAGGCAGTAGAGGCTGTTGATGGACAAGTCTGAGATGAAGTGCTCACAGGCTTTTCTTGTGATCTGTTTGCATCCTCGAAGGTCAATCAAGGTGACATTAGCAATTCGCCTTAGGAAGAACAGGGTCTGGTCTGTCAATTTATTGCAACCTGTGGGCAGAGAGAACAAAGATCACAAACATGAAACCAGAAGCCCATTTTGGCCACCCAGTTCTCCTAGCTATCTTTCTCCAATATGTTAAATCAGCACATCAGCACTGTGGCCTTACTCTAAGGACCATGTGCAAGTGAGCACACAAGAGCTGTTTGGCTGACTAAACAGGTGCTGGATGGTAGCCAGGCATGCAGCCACCTGAGTTTACTATCCACTTCAAAGATCTTTTGGTTTGAAAAGAAATATAAATCTTTTGTTCTCGTGCAGATACACATTTCTTACTGTTGTTTTGAGAAAGGGTCTCAATATAGCTCTGGCTGGCCCTGAACTTACAGAGAGCGGCCTGTATCTGCCTCTCAAGAACTGGGATTTAAAAAGGTGTGTGCCATAACTGGCCAAATGAAAATTTTAAAATTTATTATTATTATTATTATTTTTTGAGATAGGATCTTACTATGTAACTCTGGCCAATCTCAAACAAGAAACCTAACTACCTCTGCTTCCAAAACACTAGGATTAGATTAAAGGTTTATGTCATCATGCCCAGCTGCAAATTTTAAATATTTGTTTTATATTCATGTGTGTGTATGGTAACATGTGTATAGGTGCTCAAAAGGCTGTAAGGTGTCAGATCCCCAGGAGCTATAGTTTCAGGTGGTTATGAACCACCTGACATGGAAGACAGGGACCACTGAGCTAGCTCTCTATCCCCATGCAGATGTAAATCAAGAAATAAATATGGCTCAGAAAGCAGGGACACCGCTTAACATAAAGACAATGGCATACCTGCCATATTGAGCTCTGTGAGGGAGTACCGAGTGGAAGACCCGACAGCAGTGAGTAGGTTGGAGGACTGATCTGTAAGGTGGCTGCAGTGACTGAGGTCAAGTCGAGACAAAAGGGGCATGTGGCGAATGATGAGCCGGAGAGTGGCATCTGTGATGTCAAGGCCTGCCAGCCGGAAGTCAGTCATGTTCCGGAGCTTGCTTCGATTGTCTTGACCTCCACAGGCAAGAGAAGAGCTTAGATCAAAACTTTTAATTCTCTACCAAAGCCCCAGGTAGTATAGGAACCCCTTGACAGAGTTAAGCAGAATTACCCACACTCCACCCTTCACAGAGAGAGTGAACAATGTACAGGGATGTTTCTAGGAAACAAGATTAAGACTGCTGTCTCTTTGGTGGCAGACTGCATGCCCCTCTCCCAAAGTGATGTGTGAACAGGGCCTTTCTTCCTCACAGTCCTGTGACTCTGTTACCATACATCATTCAAAGAGTTTTCGATGTCCTACTCTGACCCAGAAGCCTTGCAAGATGTTCTCAGGCTTATGTTCTCTGGGCCCAAACTCTTAAAATTGTGGGAGTTATTTGCTTGTACATAACTTGCATGTGTTCATGGCCTGTTACTGCATTGTAGACTTGCACAATTTAAATCTGAGACCTTAGTTTCAAGCTCTGTCCAAAAAGAAAGCTCAAGACAGACAGGTAGATGAGGCAGGCCCAGAGCTTACCTGGTTTATCTGTGGGTGGAGTAAGCAAATCCCGAATTTGAGGGTCTTTAATTCCTACTGCCCACCGAAGATCAAGAGTCCTGAGAAGGGGGCAGCTGGAGGTGCTGAGGGCAGAGACTGCAGACCAGGAACAGCCTGCTAGTAGGAGGTCTTTTAGTCCTGCAATAAATGGAAACAGACACATAACATACTCTGCTTATAGAGAATTCAAATCCTCAGTTACCAGCTGTTTTGAGCAAAAAGAATTGATCTCTAGTTTAATGGGAGAGAAGGGATGATGTTCTAATCTAGTAACCAACTCTAAAGATTCAAGTGCTTAGGCCTCCAATTTTACAACTATTACTTTAGTGTTAAAACCAATAGCTGGATGCCAGATGGTGGTGTCCTGTGCTCCTAGCACTTGGGAGGTAGAGGCAGGTGGAGAGCCTGGTCTACACACCTTTAATCCCAGTACTTGGGAGGAAAGGGCACACTGATCTCTTTTGAGTTCTGCATAGTGCAAAGGCTATCATCTCAAATCAAAGTGCACACAAACACAGACAAAGACAGACAACCCCACCGCCATTGCTGGAGGGTTTAGGGAGGTGGCTAAGCAATTAAAAGCACTTAAACACTCACTGAACAAGACCAGAATGCATATCCCCAGAAACCATATACATGTCAGGTGGACATGGCAGCCTATCAGTAATGACAGCTATGAAAAAAAAAAAGAGGGGATCTCCACAGTATAACAAGAGTAGCCATATCAGATGCAAGCTCTGTACTGTTGATTAGCCCCTGCCTCAACATATGTAGTGGAAGAGTTACCCAAAGTTCCTGATATCAACTTCTAATACACATGAATGTACAAATGCACACTCACCTACATGCATACACATGAAAAGAAGGAAAATAAAGACCCAGTCACTATGTTTCTACAAGAACAACAGATGATGTGTGGCCTTAAGATACTGAAAGGGCTAACAAGGGACTGGTGGAGGCAAAAATCTGACTCATATGCTCTCTTTTCTATGCTCAGGAAATGTGCAGGGCTGGCAGCAGCAACTCTACCTCATTCTCTCTTGTGCAGTCACCAATCCAGTGATGCCTTAGAGACTGGCAGTTCCTGTGGCCCCAACAGCCATGGTTTAGGACTACTGCTCCAAACTGCACTGCATCAGTTGTAAGCAGTATTAACAATAGCCTAATGTTCCCTGCTGGTCCTCTGGGCCTCAGGACACTAGCAAGTCTTGCTGCTCACCTACCTGGCAACCTATTGACCAGCCATGTCAGCTGCTTTTTGGAGATGTTAGTCCAACTAAGGTCGAGGCTTACTGGTTGCCGCTTGATGATACCACTGAGAGCTTGGGGCACGATGGCCTTACACCTACTCAAGTCAATTTTTGTCCAAAGTCGTTTATCACAGCACCTGTAAGAGGGAAGAGAATTTAACTAATGATATTCCTGTTAAAGGTGATTCCAAGGCACTCTGCTAGGCTTCTGGTAAAGGCTGAAAACCTGAAGGTCATTCCTCTAAGTTGTCCTTTAAAAAACCAGAGACCACTGTCATTTTTTGCCTCAGAGTCAGGCAAAAACTGCTTGTTCTTTAAAACAACTAGACCCTTTGCAAATCCAGGTTAAGCAGGGTATGGCTTGGCTAGTCCACAAAATAGTATGATAGAGTCCCTTTCTTTGTATGGCTCCTGTTGAATGGTGTACAGGGACATTTAACAATTTAAAAAAATAATTTTTAACTTGATTACAAGATAATAAATAGGTTTCTACACAGAGTTTTTATAATTTTTAAATTTCTTTACTTCTTACTGCCTAGAATTCCTTGGCTTGCTCCTTTTGCTTATCGTTATTTGCCACTGAGGGAGATGAAGGATGCTACACATCACCACCACAGCACATCCTGCCTTGAGCCCATTACTGTCTCAGGCCCAATGAAGCTCTCTATCACTCTAGACATCCCTCTTCAACCCCAGGCACCTGCTTCCCTGAGTGCTTGACATCTATCTTCTAGCCAGTTCAGTCCAAAACTCAAAGGGAAAGGCCTTTCCCCTACAGTCTACAGACAGCATTGCACCATGTAGGTTTCTAGTTAATGTTACAGTCCCTACTCTTAAGCTCAGCCTGCCTGGCAGGGCACAAGGAGATAATATGTAATGGGAGTCTTATGTGCCTTGGCCTGGAAACCAAGAATCAGAGACTGGTAGGCCCACTTATTTGACAGAAAGAAATTAAAGAGAATTTGCGTAAATCACATATTAATTCTAATCCAGGAAATAGATTTGTACTGGCAAAATTATTAGATTGACAAAATCTCACTGATGGCACACCAAATGTTAATGTAGGAGTCCTTAAACAAATAAATACACACCATGCGAGAGCATACTGATAGACCCATCCTAGAGGCTCTGATTCAGCAGATCTGGAGATTTGCTTTTCTTTGCTTGTTTCTTTTCTTTTCTGAGACATGGGTCTCATGTTTTAGCAAAGATCTTCCTGACTCTAGTCTTCTGAATGCTGGGATTACATGTGTACAATACCATATTCTAACATGTTTCCATATATATATTGCTGGTCAAGACAGCAAATTCTGAGAACAATAGCAATAGAGTGTAACCAAAGTAAAAATTATACACCCTTATGGAAAGCCTCACAACACACCAGATAAATTTCTTCATTTATGAGCTCTAGGGATTAGCTCCACTAAATGTATGTTCAACTAGAGGAGAAATGGTCCATTACAAAGGAAAATTTAGTCTCAGAATTCAGGACTGGACTCTGCTTGTTATAGAAAGGAATGATTTAGGTTTGAAGAATAATTAAAAATAGAAGTTGAACATAGAAGAGGAAGAGACCAAAGAGTACTAGAACTGTAAGATTATGAGCACCTTCAGATTCATTTTGTAAAGTTTGCCCATTCCTCTTGGTGCTATCATATGTCCTAAAAACTAGACTACTACCTAGCTTGTCACAAACTCTCAACCAGCACATGTTAGCTTAGGTTAGGGGAAGACAGGCTTACAACCTCTAAGACCCTACGTTTTAATACAAACTGTATAAATCAATCCCTTAAATCAGTTTCCCTTTCCCCCAGCAGAGAGACAGGGAAACAAAGAGCAGGGAGAGGAGGCAAAAGCTCAAACTTCCCCTAACATGTGGAGATATAATAGACTACATCTTTAATAGCACTCATAGACCAGGTCCCTTTACTTCTTAAAAGAACCGACATGCCTGCAGATATCAAGGTGCATGCTGCTGTCATTCAGAAGACCTGCCACCTACTCCCCTGCCCCTATTCCTGACCCCCTGTATCCCTGCTCACCATTTATACCACGTCTTGCACACTCGCATACATTCACAAAGTTCTCTGCGGCTGAGGTAGCGGAAGACAGACATCCAGACCTCCCGCTGCATCCAGCTTTCGTCTCCATCCTGAGCCCAACTGCCCCGGCCATTCAGCCTGGCTGCACCCCCCTCCTCTGCACTGTCATCTTCCTCCTCCTCCTCTTCCTCCTCCTCTCCCCCCAGCCCCTCCTCATCCCCACGTTGGGGGTTTCGGGCTGGACAGTGCTGCATTAGCACACGGGGGTTAGGGCGAAGGTTGGCAGAGGAGGCCGTGATGGCCTGCAGCTTGGGCACAATGGATGTCCCGTGGAGCTCTTTGGTGGGCCTCTGTAGCGTGACAGTGAGGTACGATCCCCGGATCTTGGCTTTCTCAACTTCAGACAGCTCCTTTTTGCCGCTGGGATTGTTCTCCTTTTCCCGTACCATGGTGCGCTCTGTGGCCTGTAGCCGCAGCAACTGCCGCCGTTTGAAGCGCTCATCACGGCTGGCACTGTGGTGGTCGCTGGGGCCAGCCCCAGGGGATGACCGAGTCACCATACCCCGGGGAGAAACCGGGTCGTGGATGAGCTGCAGCATGGAAGTAGGAGAGTGAGGCGGGGGTGTGAGGGGCTCCTCGCAGCTCCTCAGGGGCCGTAAGACTTTGGCTTGTACAGCTTCTTCATCGCTCTCTTCTATTTTCCGCTTCTGCAAAATGCCCAGAAAAGAAACACCAGTGCTTCCTTTTTTTCTAAACCCTTTAAAGTAACAAGGAGAACCTCAGAGAAGCCAGGTCACTGCTGCCAAAGGGGGCCATTTCCTCAGAGCCTGTGATTCAGACTGCCAAGATCTGTTGGCAATAGCTCACACCCAGGTTACAGAATGTTGATTTCAGAACATAAAATACTGAAATGTTCACTTAGGAAAACTACCTGTGAGAAAGGCTTGTGCCCAGAGGATGAAATCTAGAATATACGGCTTCTTGATTTTATACTCTGTATTGTTCATTGCACCTCAAGTTTTGGATATTTTCGGGGGGGGGGGGGTAAAAAATATAATTTTTGCATTACAAGTCTACTCTTTGTATAACTTGACCATTTTTACTTGTGTCTCTAATTTAGCTCTTTTACAATCAAGTGATGAATCCATGTTGATGAAACAACTCGCCTAACCACGGACAAAGAAGCAGGGGCAGAGTACTAGACTCCAGTGCCTTTCAGGAATCAGCTCTGCATTATCTCAGTTCACCTCTCCATGAGGAACCGGGCCATTACAGAGAGAGACCTGGTTATGATTACAGAGAAGAATCCCACAAGGCCAAGACCTCACCTTGTAGCACCTGTGCCTGCGAGACACTTGGCCTTTCCTGCAACCACCACTGGCTACGCTGAGACAAAACTCAAGTCAACAAATGCTCTAAATATCGTATTAATATGACAGATTTTCCATAAGGAGACATTCCGTCACCAGGAACAACCCTGGTCTGTATTTCTTTTGTTCCTTACATTTTTGGTCACTATGGAGGAAATGACAATCTTTCTTCTGGAAGCTAGTTTTCACAGCATATTAAAATATAACAAAAACATAGCACCTGCCACCCTTAACAGCACCAGTAATGACAAGTTTAAAAGTTGCTAGTCCAAGAATGTGCAATGAGAACTCGTGGTAGTCGTCAGCTCTACAAACCTTCATCCTCAAAAATATTTCAACTGCATGGAGCATAAACATTTAATCTCAGCACCAGAGACTGTTGGGTCTCTGTGAATTCAAAGCCAGCCTGATCTACATAGCCGAGTTCCAGAGCAGAGCCACTGCTACACAGTGAAACCTTGTCTCAAAATTCCAGAACAAAAAATCTTGACTAAAATTTCAACTGCCCCAGAACCTAAGTGGAAGAACTAAAAAGACAAGCAATTGTCTTCATGCTTCGTCTTCATGCCTGTGCAGGGTCCCTGAAGAGCTGACAGCAGGTGGCCATCTCCTGCTCTCTGTGCCCTCAGCTGCTCTAACCTTGAGTAACCAGAGTCTCTTTGGCATACTGATGTTTCTAGTCACTAATAGGGCAACAACCTTAGCTGTCCAGCGCTAAGGTCATGAAGCTAGTCCCCACTCTCTCTAGCAGACTGGCTGCTTCTGAATTGTACATTTGGGCTCAGGCGGCAGGTAAAGACAAAGATGTAAAGATGACAAAAAAGAAACAGAAGAAGAAGAAGGAGGAGGACGAAGAGGAGGAGAAGGAGGAGGAGGAGGAGGAGGAGGAGGAGACAGACAGAAAGAAAAGGTTAAACCTGTTTAACCAGAAATGCTAGTGTATAAATCCACAGGCCAAGCCTGCCTCCCTGTCTAGTTACATTCCACAGCCAAGGTTGCATACCTAATTCTCTAACTCAATAGCTCAGAGATGGTTCCTGCCTTTCTAGTATACTACAGAATAAAAGGAACCAAAATTCCCAAGTGGAACAGTGTTTAGTGATAGAAAAAGCAAAAACTAAAAGAACCCCCCCCAAAACAAAACTAAAAATAAAACTAAAAACAACAAATTGGAGGGGGAAGGAGAGTCATCAAAAAAGGATGATTAAAAAAGATGTTAAACAAACAAAACCAAAATAATCTTGGTCACAGAAAGCCCCTGGATACTAAAGCAACCTACCCAACTGAACATTTCCTTTACCTGGGCTTTCTCCGAGCTGTCTTCCTGGTAACACTTTGGACACTCCCAGCAATTTGGCAACTCCTCGTTAAGCAACCCCTCTCCATCCATCTACAGGCAGATAGGGATGTTAAAAAGAAGTTAATTTTTCTGCCTTCTACATGACACAGTTAACACAGGTAGGAAGAAACTGGAAGAGTCACCCATTTTTAGACACACTGATCTACATGGGAATTAAAGACTGAGAGCTACTGAGCAGCAAACAGTGCTAACACCACTCCCCGCCACTGCTAACTGGCTACTCTCAAGACACTTTGATTCTTGGCTGCATGACTGAAACTAGGCTCCCTAGTTTTCAAGGTCTGGGCCAGTTCAGAGTTGTGTTTCCTCTCCTAAACATCCCATGTTAATGGTACCAGACCCCATCTTGCTATGTGGGCAAACTACTGACTGCTGAGATTCAGAGATCTATAGTTAAGTTTCAGTGACCTAGCATTCTCAACTGCAAAACGTAGATACATATAACAATGCATCAACTTAATTACTTGAGCTATAATAACAACCCTGGTTTGTGTTAAGAACTAAATTAAAAGTGCTGACAGCTGGATTTGGTGGCATTTGCCTATAATTTCAGTATCTAGGAGGCAGGGGTAGGTGCAGAGGCAGGATGATTTCAGTAAATTCAAGGTCAACTTAATCTACAAAGTAAATTCTGACCCAGCCACAACTACACAGGAAGAAATGTCTCAAAATAAAAAAGAAAGCTGTTCAGGAATAGTGCTTAGTATTTAACACTTTCTATTAGAAATTTGTCACAGAGAAAATAGTATTTTACCAATTCTTTTCTTTCTTCCTCACACCCCCTCTTGAGTCAGGATGTTAATAGTAGCTCTGACTGCCTTAAACTTAAGAATATTTTTGCCTTACCTCACAAAATTCAGAGTCTACAGGCATATGCCACTTAAAATCTAGTTTTTATCAATTTCAACACACATTTTTTCAACAATCCCCCGTCCCCAACACATACACACAAATCAGGGTTTCTCTGTGTAGCCCCAGCTGTCTGGTCTACCTACCCTGTAGACCAGATTGGCCTGGAATTCACAGAGTTCTTCCTACCTCTGTCTCTCAAGTGTTGGGATTTAAGGTTATGTGCCACAGCCACCCGACTACTTTTCTTGCCACAGTACCAGTGCCCATGCATATCTACCTATACACCTACTTACCTACCCACCTTTTAGATTGGGGAGAGAGGGAGAGGAGAAGGAAAGAGGGTCTTACTATGTTGCCAAGGCTGATTCAAACTAAAGCCATTTTTTTCACCTCATAGTCACCATACCAGTTAGTCATATACCTGAGACCTAATTTGACAGATCCAATTTCACAGGCTTGTCATCAAGATTCATGGGGGAAAAAAAGCATGTAAAACACGCCTTCTCAGGCTGGGCAGTGGTGGCATATGCCTTTAATCGTGGCACTGTGGAGGCAGAGGCAGGAGGATCTTTGTGAGTTCGAGGCCGGTCTTGTTTACAGAGTGAGTTCCAGCGCAGCCAGGGCTACACAGTGAGACCCTATCTCAAAACAAAATCTCAAAGTACAAACCAAATCAAAACACACCTTCTTTTCTTTGGATATATATCAGAATCACCTGGAGCACTCTGGGAACATATAATTTAAGCTAGATCACATGACTCCATTTTTGAGGTTGGGTTATAACCACCCCCTCTTTTTCCCACCACCCTTGAAGCCCACACCCTGAGACAGAATGAAAGATGTGGCAGAGATGCCTGGGAGCTTACAGCATCCTCAAACATGTCTTCAAGTTTCATGACAATAGCCTGGAGACTTCAAACACAATGTCCAGAGGCCTCTTAGACATGTCCCAATACACAGTAGACATCTCAACAATGGGCTAATATTCTCCTCTGTGAACAGGAAGCTGAAAGTCCACAGCAGGCACAGAAACAGCCTCTACTGGCAGATGTTCCACTCTTTTGTCAAGGGAGGGCCTTTAGGCATATCTTTACCTGGAGGCAGCCGGGATGAACTATCTCATTGCATATGCAGCATTCCATGAGCTTCTTCTCAAAGTCTTGTGTCTCTTCATTCTGATCTACCTCTCCACAGAGAGAACATGTAACTGAATGAGGCAGTCTGGGCTACAAGAGGACAAAGATCAGCAGACCAGATTTAGAACCTTTAAATTTCATATTCCCTTTAAATAAAGATGGGAGACTTGGTTCACCGAGGATGCACAAAGACAAGGTAGCAAGCAGGGAGGATTTTGGTTGGAAAATGACTAGGAAAGAAGACTGGGGACTCAGCTGCCCAGGAACCGGACCATCAGGTCATTAAGTCACTCTTTGTTGGCTTGTCTTTGGCCTCACAGGTCCCTTCTTATTAAGAAGGGGACAGGAAACAGTGAATTGCTCTCCAAAGGCTGGGGTGTCCTATTTGAACATTGGGTAAGTAGGGCCATAACATTAGATTATTTTTACTATGGATACCTTTCTTCTAAACACAGAGAGAGAGGAACTCCATCTCAGTGGAGCCTTTATACTTATAGTTTCTCTGGCACCAGCACCACTTCCTGCAAAGTTTTTTTATCCAGATCACTTACTGCTAAGCACTGTCGGAGGACACAGGATTGCTTCATTCGTCCAGGCCCACCAAACTTCTTCATGTCCCTGCAGTAGTGGCAGACACCACATTCTCCTTGCACACATGCTTTGCATTTCCTACAGCGCACTCTCCTCCTCCGGGCTCCTGACACAATGGGGGAGGCAGCAGCAGGCCTTACAGGTGTTAAGCGTGGAGCTGGCTTCATGGTGTGAGGCTTTGTGATGGGAATAGTAGGAACCCTTACCTTTGGCCTGGTAGGGAATTTAAGCTGGAAAAAGAAAGCAGTAAGGTCAATCATGTCTGGTTACTTTAAAACTGGAGAGGGCAGAAGATTACACAGCAAGGTACCTGGCCTAGGACTTGGCAAATCTGCCCCCTGCCTATTTTTATAAATAAATTTATAAACTAATTAATAACAAAATAAAATAAATATTTAATAATAAAATGAGCCATGTCATTTACTTATCTACGGCTTTTTTCAAACGCTGTAGAGCTGTGACATTCTGTATAGCACACAAACCCACAGAATCTCAACAGTGATAGAAAACTTTGCCAATCGCTGACCTAATGCTCTGCTACCCTTTTCAATTTAAAGAGAGTTGAAAGGTTTGGCGGCATTGCAAACTTTTAATCCCAGAATCTGGGAGGCAGAGGTAGGTGGATATCTGTGTTCAAGGCCAGCCTGGTCTACAGAGTGAGTTCCAGAACAGCCTGGAACACAGAGAAAACCCTGCCTTGAAAAACCAAGAAAATATTACTCAACCCCACACTTTTTAACATTCTGCTTAAATACCCCTGGGATGTTATGGATTTGGAACTTTCGGCTAGAAAACACTGAAGAGGGACCTAATTTGACTCATGGTCAGGACAGAATACACCAACTCTTGTCACAGACAGTAAGATTAACAGTTATAAAAAATATAAGCTTCAAAGGCAAGAAAAAAAAGTTACTGAAAATTTATTTGCTGATGGAAGTTCTTTTTAATTTTATCTGGGTGTGATGGTAATCTACCTGTCATCCTAGTACATAGAGGTAGAAGCAGGACAGCTTGGTAAGACCCTGTTTCAATACAGGGAGGTAATTCTTGGGATCATGGTCTCACTCTAACAAAAACCTTCTAGTTTTAGATACATATGTAGTGCCTTAAACTAGCTTTAAATCATATTTCGCTGAGTTTCTGGGTCAGAAGAATGGGACATCTACTGGGTCAACCAATGTAAACTAAAGCATCTGAATCTGAAAAGAGGGCTCGAGCATGATAGTTTCGTAAAGAAAGTCAACTGTGAGCTGGAGAGATGGCTCAGAGGTTAAGAGCACTGGCTGCTTTTCCAGAAGTCCTGAGTTCAATTCCCGGCAACTACATGGAGGCTCAAAACCATCCATAATGAGATCTGGAGACCTTTTCTGGCATATACATAATAAATTAAGATTTATTTATTAAAAAAAAAAAAAGAAAGTCAACTTCAAAGAGAGCCAATTATCCTGAACTACGAAGTCAGGAGAGAATCAAGTAATAATTGACTATTAGCACTTTATTTACTAATTTATTGAGATAGGGTCTTGCTATGTTAACCCTGACTGGAACTTATCAAAACCTTCCTCTCTCTATTTTCTGAGTGCTGGGATCAAAGAAAGGCCTGTACCACCACCATGCAGGCCTGTTAGGTTTTTCTTGTTTTTGTGAGACAAGATCTCACTATGTAGCTCTGGCTGGCCTCAAACTCAGAGAGATACACCGGCCTCTGTGCCACCTTGCCTGCTTATGAAGGTACCAAACAAAACCCATCTTTTTATTTCCGGAATGGTGGTGATTAATTGGCAATAAACTTAAGTGGTTTGAAGATCAAGCAGAAGAGCCTCTTACCTTATCCCTTTTTGGCCACTGCACTATAGGAACTCCAGTGAGGGCTAACTTGGGATCACTACTGGCAAGTTCCTCCAGTAAAATCTAAGAATCAAAGAGAAGCAAAAAGCTGAGCATGGTGAACACAAAACGCAAGCACTCTCAACAGCATCCAGACTCAGCCTTATCCCTGCCCCTTCAGCACCAGAAGGTTGTTTATATTTCCCCTCTATACAGATTTATTGCAAATCAAGTAAATCAACAATGAAAGAGAAACCTCCGATTATTGCTATCAAGACTTTTAACCCTGGTTGGGTGCACTGCCAGGCGACATTACTTCTAAAACTAAGGAAGCAGATCCACACAGTAAATTCCAGGCCAGCCACGGCTAATCAGTGAGATTTTGTCTCAACCAACAACCACAGAGGACAGAAACTTCTTTGCTCTCAATACCATATCTTTATTTCTAAGATATTGAAGCAACTAGGTTCTATATATAGTGTTACAGTGTTACCTGTCAAGCAATTCTACAAAGGATAGTGAAATTTTATATTACTTCTGTACTTCTCTATAGCAGCAATTATCAGTTTTGTTTTTATTTCTGTGGGTGTGGGCAAAGAGGCATTAAAATGAATGGCTGACATTAAATTATTAAGATAATATAACCTTCATGTCCTGGTTCAACAGGATATTACTTTTGGGGGAGAAAAGGAAGCAGTAGTGGAGATTAAACTCATAATCTCACACACGCACATCCCAAGTAATGCTCTACTAATGAGCTACATCCTCAGACACAGACTTGTTTTAAGGCTGATTACAGCTGCATACCCTTTGGGGGTTCACAGCACACAAACACATACACGTTGAATCTGTTTTGCATTTAAACTATTAATGGAAAAGGAACAGTCTCAGATCAATTGTTCTTATGACTTCAATAAAAAGTTTGGATAGCTTAGAAATAAGATGACAGTAAGAAACTGCTGCTTAAGTGAATCAATGAAAGAGATTCAAAACTAAAAAACTACCTAGTAGAATAAATCTCCTTTTTGATGACATGAACCACAAAACAATGCTACAGCAGAAGAATGTAAATCTAAGAGATAGGTTACCCTTACCTAAGTGTACAGACTGTTTCAGGAAAAACTAAAGTAAACTTTGACCTAGAAGAACCAGAATGCTTGGGTCACTTTTGTTGTTTTTATTTAAAAAAAAACTTATTTATTTAATATGTATACAATGTTCTGCCTGCATGTATGCCTGTACACCAGATCTTATTATAGATGTTTGTGAGCCACCATGTGGTTGCTGGGAATTGAACTCAAGACCTTTGGAAGAGCAGCCAATGCCCTTAACCTCTGAGGCTTCTCTGCAGCCCATGCCTGGGTCACCTTTAATAAGCATTTTCATAATCAGAACTTTCAATTATTTTCATTCTTAACCTAAAGATCGTGTTCTAAATTCCTGAGTTAGGGCTCACAAAAACCTGTTTACATTCTAAAAGCTTCCTCTATTAAGATCCCCCCTTTGCCAAATCTCCAGATGCCTCACACCTTCCCCCAAACGGATCTCATTTTCAGTCATTTTATTTACTTCAAGTTGCTATGGCACCCTATTCTAGAGCCTCATGTTAGCACCATACTGTGTGGGGGTGAAGAGGCCGGGTGTGGTACCACGTGGGACAAGGTTCTGGTCCTAATCTCCCTAGGGTGAAAAATTCAGGTCCATTCAAAATGTGCACTGAGGAGTGCATGGCTCCCCTCCCCCACTTTGCATAGGGGAGGACTAGGACTCTGCCCATTTCCTCTGCGGGAGAGAACTGAGCTGTCCACAAACAGGGACTTTCCACTTTCCGCAAAGCAAACTGCACAGAAAGACCTATGATTAAGAGAGTAGAAAAGGAACTTAAGTTCACTGGAACAGTCTAATTCTACCTGTAAGACTTTTGTAGGGGGCACAGGGAAGGATAGAGAGACTAACTGTGTGGGCTGCACTGGGTGGGGGCAGTTAACATACACACCACTCAATTACTAGGGTATATGTGGGTGTGGAGGGAAATGCAGATTTCCTTCCCAGCCTATATTCGCTGGGGCCAAGTCCGCAATGCTCTCAGTTTAAAAGAAAAAAAAAAAAAGACTCTAGCCGAGGCCCTATGAGAAACCATAAAAAAGCCACCACCCCTCGCCAGTGAGGATTTAGGATCAAGGAGCCGGGCAGGGGTGGGTGGAGTGCGGAAAGGCTGCTGCTTATCTAGGTTCCAGGCATTTGAGAGACCATTCAAACACAGGCCCACACCCCACAGCACACAGAAAGGGAAAGAGAACTAAGAGCCTCCGGTCAAGGAGTAAGTACTCCGCAAAGCCAAGCAATCCAGTTCCAAAGCACAGCCCACAAGCCAGAGAACAAGTGTTAACGGCTCAAGCAACACAGGTAACACAAGCATTGTCCTAGACTCGCCCAGCAGGCAGTTCTGCCTCTTCTAAGAGACAAAGTCTCTACAGTTACACACACCCAAAACCAGAAAGGGCCTGCCAACCGACCGCCTGACCTTGCATTTCTTGTTTGTTGCTCTGGAGCTGCAGAGGCTCTTGGGTGAAGTTTCCCCAGCGCCTTTGTTTTGTTTTCTGTGCTGAAGTTGTGCGGAAGGAGTTAGCTTTTCTGCTTCTAGGAAAATCCTGATTTACGTGAAAATCCCGAATTTCTCAGAGCATGTAAAAGCAGGGCAGTCCCACTGTGACCCTTCAGGCTACTCAGAGCAGCGTGGAGCACTCTGAGCTCCTTCTAAAGCCCTTCAGCTCAGCCGCGGCTTCCTGTGCCTGCGAACAATGCTGCTGCGTCACCCACATGCAGCTCCCAGAAATGCTTTGCAACGGAAGATGGCAGGAGGGGGAGCTCAGCTCGAGTGAGCCAGCCAGGCAGAGGGCCTGGCCGTTCTGCTGCAGAACCCGGAGGGGGTGTGTTTGGCAGCCGCTCGCCTCCTCGTGATTGGAGGAAGCACAGTCGGGGAGGGAGCTTGGCCATCCCAGGCCCCAGATCCGTCCCTTCCAACACTGCAACCGGAGAACCCAGGGCCACCTCCAGAGGGCTCTGGGTAGCAGACTTCAGGAGGCGCCAGTTGAAGGGAAGGCTTTAACCCAATCTACAGGCTATGCCTTCATACCCCAGCCCACAACTGTGCTTACTGTAGCCCTGCACCATTCCATTCAGGGTCACTTACTCTTTTAACCGGAGCTCTCTTACTGATGGTACACAGATATCTCTCCTCTCTGGGATCCCATCTCTGCCTCTGAGTAGGAAGCTGCAGTCGCTTATGCTATTCCCTAGCTCTTCCTGGATCACCTGTCTGCCTGACACCTGGCCACATTCAAACAGCTCCTTCCCACCATCCAGTATTTGTTCAACACCTTCAGAAATACCATAATTACAGGCAACACTTTGATAAAATATGGTTGTTCTTATCAACTATACATACAGTACATGGCCACTTCTGGTTCTGACAAGGAACCACCAGGAAACTAGAACGCTATATGCAGCAAACTTTAAGCACTGCTATTGTGAACAAACCAAGGTACTCAGGTGCAACTTATGGTCGGAACACTTTATCCTCTTGACTATACAAAGGACAGGGAGTCAGGACACAGGCTTTCTCCCCAAGCCGCAGCACTTTCCTCTGCCAGTCAGAATGCCTCACCCTCCAGATACCACTCCCAAATTTCTGCTTCTAAATCAGTTTTGCCTACCTCATTCACAATCCTACTGCCTCAGCCTTCCAAGTGCTGGAATTATAGGCACGGCCACCTTCTTACTGATATTCTCTATGAAGCAAACAGCCCTTCATTCCATTGACAGTTCAATGATGCCTTCTATACTGTTCAGGCTGCTGAGCCAGGGTTAATGAAGCTCAACATTTGTTCTTATTCTCTCACTGGGCTACAGCAAAAAGGAAGGGTTCACACAAGAGCAGGAAAAGGCAGTTTGTGTTTTCCACATCCTCCTGATATAACTGCAGGTGCTACTTTGACATAAACCTCTCTCACTACCATTTTGGTTTTTTAAAATTATATTTATTTGTGCATGCATATAAAGGTCACGGGACAACTTTTATTATGTGGGTCCCTCAATGGAGGTTGTCAGGTTTGGCAGTAGGCACCATAATCATGAGTTTCTAGAACAGATTTAGTGACCTAATAAGCTTTCTGGGATCTGGGCTGTTGTCAAGGGCTGTGTTTGTTAATAGACTTTTTGCCGGTTTCCCTTCCTGTGTTGCCTGCCCAGGCTTAGCTCTGTCCCCTGGGGGCTCAAGTGATCCTCCTGGGCTTCACCAGTGTATATACATACATGTGGTATGTACTTATTTTCACTGTAGCTTACAGAATGAAAAAGTTACTTCTGTGTTCTTGATTGAGTTCTTCCAGGAAATAGTTAACATGGTCATCCAGACCTTATACTTTACCTTTGCACTTCCACTTTAAAGACTTAAAGACCAAGTATATTCATTTATTTCATATGAAAAGTTTGGGAACAATTAAGTTTCTTAGAAAATGCTTATCTTCAGTGCTATCTATCCTAGAGATGCTAGAATACTTCAAGGAAAACTGGTTATAGCAAAATCTACTAGAAAAGATGGAAAACAGACACGCCCACTATGAAACTCTAGAAGTAAGGTTTCAAATTATGTATTAATCAGGTCTAATTTTGCCCTTTCCTGTAATTAACAATAAAAAGATGGCCAACAAAGAATGAGCAAACTGGGCGTGATGGTATAACCTGTAATGCCAGTATTAGGTACTGAGGCAGGAGGATGTAACTTCAGAACTGCCCTAGGCTGCCCAGTGAGACCTGTCTCAAAAAGCCAAGGAGGACCCTGGTGGGCATGTGTACATCTTTAATCTCAGTGCTCAGGAGGGAGAGGCAGGAGTTTAGGGCCAGCTTGGTGAATGCCCGGACAGCCAGGGCTACACAGGAAAAAACAAAACAAAACAACAAAGCCAGGGAGGAAGAACATAACCTTTTACAACACAGAAAACATGAATGAATCTAATACTTTAAAACACAACCTTATTTAACTTATTATTCAGTTAGGATGTGGAGAAACATCTCAGCAGTTGAGAGCACTTTTTGCTCTTCAGAACTCACATTAGCGGGCTCACAAGTACCTGTCAGCCCCAGAAAATCTGGTGCCCTCTTCTGGCCTTTGAGGGCACCCTCAGACATACAGGTGAGACATACATACACAAACACACAAGTAAAAGTAAAAATAAAAAGGAGACAAGCATGGATGGGGTGCACACCTTTGATCTCAGCATTAGAAAGCAGTGGATCTTTATGATTGACTTGGCCAGCCTGTCTAGATAGCCAAGTCCCAGGACAGCCAAGGCTATATAGTAAGACTCTGTCTCAACAAACAAATAAGTACTAAGATAACCTTTAAAAATACTAGGGGCCGGGGTGTAAAGTGATTGCCTTGCCAAGTATGAGGACTCAAATTCAGTTTCTAGAACCCTTGCTGTGTGGCTTATTCCAGCTCCAGAGGCTCTATCTGATGCCTCTGGCCTCAAAGGGCACCTGCACTCCCATGTACATATCCACACACATTCACATATTTAAAAAAACAAAAAAACTTCAGCTGGGCAGTTGTTGTTCCACATCTTTGATCCCAGTACTTGGAAGGCAGAGGCAGGCAGATCTTTGGGGCAGCCTTCTCTATAAAGTGAGTTCCAGGACAACTAGGACTACACAGAGAAACTCTTGTCTCAAAAACTGAAACCAACCAAACAAAACCAAACACAGCCTCCTAAAATCTTTAAAACACTGGGGTCAGAAGATAAGTCAGCAGGTACGAGACAGAATGACAATCTGATTTTGATCCCTGGAATCAACGTAAAAGTACAAGGAAAGAACCTATTCTATAAAGTTATCCTCTGTACTATAGTAAGCATGTACTCCCCTTAGGAGACTAACAAAATTTTTTCAAAGTGGGGGACATCTGAGGGACAATAATACCTGAGGGTTGTACTCTGGGTTACACACACACACACACACACACACACACTACATACATACATACCTTGTTAGTGATAACTGCAAATGAAATTTTATTGCATGCTGTTTATTTTTACTTTGTGTATGTATATTTTCCCTGCATGTATATATACTACTTGCATGCCTGGTAACTGAGGTAGATAGAAGCCAGCATTGGATTCCCTGCAACTAGAGTTACAAATGGTTATGAATTGCCTTATGGGTGCTGGTACTTGAATCTGGGTTCTCTAAAAGAGCAGCCAGTGTTTTTAGTCACTGACAGAGTCATCTCTCCAGCATCAGATAACTATTATTTTTAAGGTTATTTGCCACTATAACTCTGCTTCAGTACTATCAAACTCCTAGGGTAGAAGGTAGTATAAATTTTTAGATAAGAGATAAAATGTTAAAATCTTAAATCAGAGTAGCATAAATCTATTGCACCACAAATTTATAAAATGCAATATTTTAGCATGTACAGAGTATTGTTGTAATTCATTTGTTTAATCTACCAGGACAGTCTTAGATGGTAAGAATGAGAAAAGGGCGCCTCCTCCTCACTTAGGATAGACTCTCCCACCCTCCCTCAGAGGGTGTTTGGGACCTGTGCATAGCAAACGCACAGTGTATACACTTCTTAGCCTCCTTCACTGCCCATTCTACAAGTGGACTTGAAGGCCCTAGAGGCCAAGACGAACAGTGGAATAAATGTCATAGATTTGTGACTAACTACAATGTTACTTTTTAACTACTAACAATAAGATTTAAATTTTTTGGTGCTGATATGGAAACACATATATGACTGTCAAGCTGATCAAAAAGCTTCTTTTGTATGTGTGTATACATTGGGAATTCTTCATCAGCAAAAACAAAGCAAAAAACAAAAAACCCAAAACAGATATAAAGAAAGCAATAAAGTCCAACTGAAATCTTCCAGTTGACTGTCATCACCCTTAGGGTGTCCCGATTGCAGCAACTTAGGATCTACCTCTTAAGAACCCTTTGCAAATGAGCCATGAGCTACAATATACACACTGTTTCATATTCTGCCCTTTTATTCAATATATATATATTAAGTTGCAACTCTTCTACTTTAGAGACTAAGAGTATCTTACAGTAGGAGAGCTGCTTTCTATCTTTATTACATTTTCTCAAGCAGTCGAGGTTACTCACATGTTTTCAGTCTTATCCATGCTGATTCACTTTACCAGTAAGTCAATACTCTTTAAATTCCATATTCTATGATTCTTTCTTTAACACTGTAAAAACTTAACATTTTATAGAATGGCCAAAGCCCTTTATCATAGTAATAAAACGGACTTTTCTTCAAGGAAATGTGTAATTATGGCTATCTCATCTCATCATTTTTCCTTTTATCTGTCCTACTCACTTTTTCTGAGAAGCAGATAAGTTGTAACAATACATAATTCTTTTCTGGAGAAAGAGTAAACTGCTTCTTTTTGCTCCCCAACTGAAGTGTGGCCACCAGCACATAAGCACTAAGCTCTCCAGTGTCCCAAAGTCCCCACCTGTGCAGTGAGTTGACATGCATTCAACCTTTTGTCTGTTTGTTTGTTTTGAGAAAAGGTCTCACTCCACAGCCCAAGCTGGTCTCAAACTCAGCCTTGTTTTAGAGTTCTGAGTGCTTTTTATTTATAGGCAGGAGCTACCACCTGGCCTTAAAAAGGATGGAAAACAAAACAAAACCAACAACGTTATTTTTATTTTATATGTAGGGGCACATGCATGAGTAGTACAGAGTCCAGGCTAGAAGAGGCCAGAAGAGGATACCAGATCTGACAGAGCTAGAGAAAATTGGAGTGAGCCAATCAACACCGGTGCTAACAATCAAACTTGGATCCTCTTATAAGAATGGCAAAGTGTAAAGTGCTCTTAACTGCCGAGCCACCACTCCAGCCCTTTATGCCTTGACAAAAGGGGGGGAGGGGAGTACACGGTCTTAGTATGTTGTGCTAGCGAGACTAAAACGCTGCTATGTGGACCAAGCTGGCCTTGAACTCACAAAATCTGACCAGGCTCAATGCCTTTTTTTTTTTAATGTAATTTATTTATTTTTCAATGCCTTTTTTTAAATGTAATTTATTTATTTTTCAATGCTTTTTTTTAATGTAATTTATTTATTTTTCAATGCCTTATTTTTCAATACCAAGATTCTTTTGAAACAGGGTTTTTCTGTGTATCCTTGACTGTTCTGGACTCACTCTGTAGACCAGACTGGCCTCAAATTGACAGAGATCCACTTCTCTATATATCCTGAGTGCTGGGATTATAGGCATGTGCCATCGTGCCTGGCTTGATGCTCAAACTCTTAAGTTTAAGCTCTGAATTTGTAAAATTCTCCCTAAACAAAAAAGACGGAACACAGCTACTCTGACACTGGCTTTAACTAGGTTCTCCTTACTGTCGCTGCCAAGGCTGACCTGACACTCCTGGGCTCAGCTGATCCTTTTGCCTCTCTCTCTTGAGTAGCTGTTACTGTAGGTGAGCAACAAGCAAGCCAGGCTCAGCTCTAGAGAGGCTGCATTTTTTACATCTTTTGAGGTAAACAAGAGACAGTGCTGAAAGCAGAATTCAAACACTGCCATCCAGTCATCTCATTGTCATAGATCACTACGTTCCTCATGTTTACCTGTGCCAAAACGTCTTAGCCAGTGTTGATAGCTATTATTTCCTAGTGATCCTTGATGAACAGTGAAGAAGCTCTTTGCGCTTTTCACATGGTTGGAGATCTTTGGACGCCTCCCCTTAATTCATTCACCTGCCTTTCTGCTGCCTCCTTTTATTTTCTACATTCTCCCTGGTATACTACTAAACCACTGTTTCCTTTAATCTTTGTACCAAGGCCAGGCATGGCAGCTGGTACACACTTGTGATCCTAGTATCTGGGAGGCTCAAGCAGGAAGAGTCCTAATTTGAGGTCAGCCTGGGCTCTCTACCAAACAAGGCTCTGCATAAAAACAAAACCAAACTTGCATAGAACAAAATAATGTTATGAGATAATCTTATGGATCATTTCTTTAACAGAATTTCTAAAGACAATTACCCAGTTAAACAACTCTCAAATGTCAAAATTTATTATTTTCCACATACACTTGTGATGGAATAGCTGCAATAAAAAGAAGCTGTTGTATGGCTGGGAGTGGTGCATCTCTGCGCTCAGGGAGGCAGAGGTAGGTGGATCACTGAGTTTACAAAAGTCAGCCCAGGAGAGAAAAGGCCTGGCTGTCAAGCACATTGGACACGGCTCAGCAACACCTGGAACGGCAGTCCCAGGGACCTAACACTTGACTCTGGCTTCAATAGGTACTCATGCATGCATCTGCTTACATAAATTTTTATTTTATTTTATTTTGGTTTTTTGAGAAATGTGTAGCCTTGGCTGTGCTGGAAATCACTCTGTAGCCCAGGCTGGTCTTGAACTCACAGAGATCAGATTGTGATCTGATCAGACTGTATGCCTCTGCCTCCCGAGTGTTGGAATGAAAGGTGTCACTTGCTAAAATTAAAAAGAAAAATTTATCTTTTAAAAATAAAAAAATAAATACACAATACATTTTTAAGATATATTCCTAATCCATATATGGTAGCACATATCTTTAAGAACCTAAGCACTCAAGAGGCAGGAGAGTATTAGTGAGTTCAAGGATAGCCAGGGCAACACAGAAAGACTCTTGAAGAGTGAGGAGATGGCTTGGCGGTTTTGAGCACTGAATGCTCTTCCAGAGGACCGGGGTTCAATTTCTGGGACCCACATGGCAGCTCACAACTAACTGTAATTCCAAGATCTGACAACTTTACACAGATATGAATGTGTAAAGCAGGCAAAACACCAATGAATACAAATAAAAATTAAAATTAAAAAAGACCTTGTCTCAAAAAACAAAGACCTGGAGATGGCTCAGTGTTTTAAAAGCATATACTGCTCTTCCAGAAGACCAGAGTTTAATTCCCAGTACCTGTATCAGGCAGCTGATAAACATCTGACACCCCTGGCTTTTTCAAGGGCTTGCACTCATGTGCACATTCCCACACACAAATACATTATTATGTATTAAAAAAATAAAACAAAAGGCAGTTGATGGTAGCACATGCCTTTAATTACAGCAGAGGCAGAGGCAGGTATATCTTTATGAGTCATAGGTCAGTCTAGTCTACAGAGTGAGTTCCAGGACAGCCAGGGCTAGAGAAAGCCTGTCTCAAAACCATCCAAACAAATAAAAGCCTAAACAATGACCATGACCCCACAAAAAACAAACAAACAAAACAAAAAACACCAAGCCAAAACTTTTTGAAGAGAACTCAAATAGCAAAGGAAATAATCCCCAGATGAACAAATGAGATTTTATGAAAAATTAAAAAGCTTCTAGAAGGGCAGTGGTGGCGCACACCTTTAATCCCAGAACTCAGGAGGCAGAGGCAGATCACTGAGTTCAAGGCCAGCCTGGTCTACAGAGCGAGTTCCAGGACAGCCAGGGTTACACAGAGAAACCCTGTCTCAAAAAACCAAAACCCAAACCCACCCCTTAAAAAAGCTTCTATACAGCAAAAGAAATAAGTATCTAGAGCAAAAGGCAGCTTACAAAATGGAAAAACTACACAAACAGGGGCTTAATATAGAGAATGTAAGTATTAAGAGCAGTAAAAATTAAACGCCAAAAGAACAAATCTCATAATCCATAAATGAAGGGGTAAAAGATCCGACTAGACAGTTCAAACCAAAATACCAACAAACTAAATAGATGTGGTGGTTCTTGTTTTTAATCTCAGTAAATTGGAAGGCAGAAGCAGGGGGCTCTCCGTGAATACAAGGGTCGCTTGGTCTACAACGCAAGTTCCAGGATAGCCAGGACTATATAAGACCCAGTATCTCAAAAAAAAAAAAAAAAACACCAAAAAAATACAAATGCTCAATGAATATCTGAAAAAGTATACTTAGTCATCAATACAAAGTAAATTAAAGCTGCTATAACCCAGCTGAATAGTTAGAGAAAACTGGAGCTGGCTGCAGTAAAGTGCTTGCTATTCAAGCCTCATGGCCTGAGTTCAATCCCAGTCTCACTGCCACACAGGTGCCCCCGTTCAATAATAATAGAGGAAGAAAATAAGACAAAGATAACCAATGACAATAAATGCTAGTAAAGACCAGTGGAAAAAGAAATTTTTATACATTGCTGGTAGGAATGTAAATTGGTACAGGTGCTGTAGAAGTCATATGGTAGTTCCTCAAAAAACTACAAGTAGAGGTACTCTATTATCCAGATATACCACTGAGTGTACACCTGAAAGACTCCAAGTCAACATGACACAGATAATTGGATATACATTTTTATTGCTGAACTATTCACAATAGCTAAGAAATGGAACCAGCTTAGATGCCTACAACAGACAATGAAGAATAAAAATGTGGCAGCTGGGCAGTGGAGGCACACACTGATCTCTGTGGTTCAAGGCCAGCCTGGTCTACAATGCAAATCCAGGACAGCTAGGGCTCTTATTACACAGAGAAACCATGTCTCAAAAAAACCAAAAATAAATAATGATAAGTAAAAAAAAAAAAAAGATGTGGCACATAATTATAAAGTTTCATACAACTATTATAAAAAAAACATGGCATTTCAGGAAAATGAATGGAACTGCAGAATATTATGTGCAATCTATATTTGTGTGTGGAAGGATGGGGTAGAAAGGAATCCATGGGAGGGAAAGAAAAGAGGAAAAATACAGGGTAACAAAGAAATATTATGTGACATGAAAGAAGAAAGAGGGGGCTATTTGGGGTAGAAGGTATGGTTGGGAAGGTGAGAATCAGCTGTGGGCCAGTTCTCCTACATCTGCCTCCCACTTCACCATAATAATGTTAGCATTCCAGATGGGCAACCCTGTGTTACTCTGTTGTTGCTGTTTTTAAATATAGGCCTTGGTAATTTAACCAAGAGAATTTACCAGCTACACCATTTCCAGGAATTATACTCAGGTTATCAGGTCTACTCACTGAGCCATCTCACCTGTCCCATACTTTTTATTTTGGTGGTAAGCTTGAAGTTTTTTGCACTAAGTCTACACTGAAGATAAGAATTTTCCATTTCCAAAATAGTGACTATCACTCTAGAAAATGGAACACTGACACAGGCACGTATTAATTTCCCTGCTGAAGCACCCTTAATCCTGTACTTTTCCCTCCACATTCAGAAACTTGACTCTCCTAGACAAGTCAACAGCTGCTTACCTTTACGTCAGCAATCAGAGCATCTTCGTCTTCTATCCCTGTGGGGACACACTTCTTGTGCAGTGGCAGTGACTCTAACTTATCTACAAGACAGCGAAGACCTTCAAGTTCAAAGTGGGTCAGATGCACTTGCCTATCCTTTCTAGGGCTACATTGGGGATCCCAAACTTGACCATTGTGGGACCCCCGACTAGAGTCTGAGGGTGAGTCTCCAGACAAAGTTTTCTTCAAACTTGGAAGACTCCGGCAGGCTTTGCCAAGTCCATCATAATCCAGGTTGACTCCATTAGCAACGGGGCTGGTAAGCACAGACCGCTTACTGTTCAAGCGTCGGGCTTCTCTGTCCACCCCTTCCTCATCACCAGTTCCAGACTCCAACTCACTTAGTTCCATATCTACCAACGCAAAGGAAATATCAGTTAGCTAGCTGATCATTAAGAAAAACAGCACAATACATGCAAGGTTCTGAGTGACAAAGCCAATGCTGAAGACCATAGTTACAAACAGAAACAACCCTGTAGTAGCTGGGTGGAGTGGTGCGTGCCTTTATTCCCGTAACACACTGGTAAGGAAAAGCAGGAGGCTCTCTGTGAGTTCCAGGCTAGCCTGGTCTACATAGTGAGTTCCAGGCCAGCTAGAGTGATACCCTGCTTCTAACTAACTAAAGTGTATGTGAAGCAATCATGTCTAGACTGGAGAGACAGCTCAGTAATTAAGAACACTTGTTGTTCTTGCAAAGCATCCAGGTTCAATTCCCAGTACCCACAGGATGATTCAGAATTATCTAAAATTCCAGTTCAGCAGGATCTGACACTGTCTTGTAAACACTGCAGGTGTCTTGTAAGCACATGTAGTACAAATATGTAATACACTCACACATAAAACAAATCTAATAAAAATTAAAAACAGAAACTACCATTCATCTAACTAAGCAAATGCTTAGTTGATACCGATTAACTGCTTAAATGAAATCTCTTGATATTGGGAAAAATGTTAAAGCACAGAAGTTAAAACAAAGATATTAGAGTCTGATCAGCCTAGTCCAAGGTGTGGTTTTGCCACGTACTAACTGCACAATCATAAAATGTTTAAAAAAATCTTGAAAGTTAAAATTCTCATCTGTGAGCCGGGAGGTAGTGGGGTGCACACACCTTTAATCCCAGCACTTGAGAGGCAGAGCCAAGTATATCTCTGTGAGTTCAAGGGCAGCCTGGTCTACAGGGTTGGCTCCAGGACAACCAAGGCTATAAAAACAAACAAACAAAAAAACCCATCTTGAAAACCAAAATAGACACAGACAGATAGATGAGAGATAGATATAATAAAATTCCCATTTGTGCTGGGTAGTGGTGGCACATTCCTATAATCCCAGCACCCGAGTGGCAGGGGAATGAATCTCCCATAAGGTATAAGAGAAGTCAAGCATTGCTAGTCAAGGACTGTTCATAAGCCCTTCTCCTCCCTGAAGATCTCTTTACAGTTCATGGTTGTGGGGGAGGGAGAGAAATTTCTTCACTGTGTAGCCACTTGTTGCCTATTTATCTGTAAATAATCCTTCACACAGGCTTCTATAGTAACTCTAATTATATTTATTAGTTGATAAAGCTCTAAAGGGGCTGGAGAGATAGCTTAACAGTTAAGAGCACTGGCTGGCTGTTCTTTCACATGACCCAGGTTCAATGTGCACTTGCGCACGCACGCACGCACACCCCCCCCACAGCTCAACAACCTATACCACCCACACCCCCCCCCGTTCTACACCTCCAGGGACTATGGAACCTTCATATAAACAAAACATGCAGGCAAAATAGCAAGGCACATAAAATAAAAAAATTAATTACTCTCTGAAAGAAAGAGAAAGAAAGGAAGGAAGGAAGGAAGGCCAGGTACAGTGGCACACGACCATAATCCCAGCACCCAGGGAGGCAGAGGCAAGTGGATCACTGTGAGTTTGAGGCCAGTCTGGCCTACAAAGTCTAAGATAGCCAAGGCTACACAGAGAAACTCTGTCTCCAAAAACAAACAAACAAACAACAACAAAAATAAAAGAAAGAAAGCTCCTTAAAAAAAGAAAGAGGAGGAGGAAGAGGAAGAAGAAGAGGAGGAGGAGGAGGAAGAAGAGGAGGAAAGTAGACCAGGACTAACTAGGAGAGGAAAGGAGAAGATCTGTAGCCAGATGAGACATGAGGATAATGGGGAATAAATGTGTGAAAATATAATGAAACCAGTCTGTATAATATATGTTAACAAAAACAGGCAATGTATCACTTACCATGAGATCAATATAGCAACCCAGTCAAAGATCAGATCCGCAGTATTTCCTTCAGTCTGGTAATTCATATCTAATTGTTTATTTAGTGTTCAACCATAGTAAATGAATTTGGAATTTTCAAACAAAATGAAAGCCAAAAAGCTATAAACTGTAACTATGAAGTGGCAGTAAACTTTTCATCTGAAGTGAGTCTTAAAAAAGTTCATGGAATCAGAACACTTACCCATGCTAAGGGACTCTTTTTGAAACTCCTTGGTGAGGTGAGATCGGTTGGTGATGCAGTACACATAGCGCTCTAGCACATACCAACACATTTCGTAGTAAAATGGGTAACGGAATTTATTTGGAACCTAAACAGAAAAAGAATAATGAGAAAAAAAGGCAATGACAAGGAAAAAGAATACGAAAGATAATCTCAGTCACTGCAATAATTAACCCAGGAAAAAGTCTTGTCAGTCAATCTAAAAAATTCAAGATGGTATCTGAAGCAAAAACTTGTATGTCAATTTGTCACTTTTTAGAATGTTGATCTTAGAGACAGGTATAGTAGTCTGTATCTTCCCAACACATGACAGGCTGAAAAATGGGGGTGGGGGGATAAGTAAACTTAAAAACAAGGACCAAGGATGTAGATCAGCTGGCAGATTGTTTGCCTAGAATACATAAAGGCCTGGTTGGATCTACAGCACTGCATAAAATTGGGTACTGTGATTCATACTTGCATTCCCAGCACTCTGGAAGTAAATGCCAGATGGATTAAAAGTTAGAGGCCAGCCTGGGCTACATAAAACCATACCTCAAAAGGTGAGACCAAACAAAATCAACAACATCAACTTTTTAAAAAAAGGAAGAAAATGTTGTTTTACTGAAATAATCACTATAGAGAAAAAGCATTGCAAAAACCATTAAAGCCACTAAGAGTGGTTAAGTGGGAAATAAAAAAGGAAATCTTAGGCAGGGATGTAAAATATACAGTAACTAGTTGTGGGGCACATATCTGTAATTCCAGCATTCAGGAGACAAGAAGTAAATGAAAAACTAGAAAGGCTCAGGATCAGGACTACCGGAGTAAAAGGTGCTATGAATTTGAGAAACTGTTTTAAGCTACTGGTGATCCATGTCTTTAATTCTAGCACGCAGGAGTTAGAGGTAGGGCAGCCTGGTCTACACAGAGTTCCCAGACAGCCAGGGCTACATAGAGAGACCCCGTCTCAAAAAAAAAAAAAAAAAAAGACATGTTAAAATTCTTGCTTGACTCTGTTTTATATGCATAAAAGAATAATTTTAAACTCTCAAGTTGTGTGCTGTTTAGAAGACAAGATTGAGCCTCTGCCCAAAATCCAACCTCAGTTTTCCTGGCTTGTTCTCTGTAGTATACCCACCTGTCAGGCTAATCTGGTTTTATCAGTCACTATTTTTATAACATTAGTAATCTTTCCATTCAAAGCATCTTAAAAATTATTTATAAAGAATGGCCCTTAGATATACCATTGTCAAGGAAAAGGTAAATTAAAATTACCATTAATGAATAAGAAAGATAAGTACCAGGCGCCATTCTAAATATATCTGCTAGCTTCTGGTGTATACCTTTAATCCCAGAATTCAGGGGGCAAAGGCAAACAGTTCTCTGTGAGTTTGAGGCCATCCTGGTCTACATAGTAAGTTCCAGAACAGCCAGAGCTACATAGTGAAACCCTGTCTAAATATCTTTAGCTAGGCATGGTGGCTCACACCCTTAGTACCAGCACTGGGAAGGCAGAGGCAGCTGGATTTTGTGAGTTTGAGGCCAGCCTGCTCTACAGAGAGAGTTCCAGTATAGGCAGGCTGGTTTTTGTTTGTATGTTTGGTTGGTTGCTTGGGTTTAGTTTTGTATTTTTTTTTTTTTTTGAAACAGGGTTTCTCTGTGTAACCTTGGCTGTCCTGGAACTCTCTCTCTCTGTAGATAAAGCTGGCCTTAAACTCACAGAGATCTATCTGCCTCTGCCTCCTCAGAGCTGGGATTAAAGGTGTGTGCCGCCACCAGCCAGTGACAGTCAGGACTTTTATATACAGAGAAACCCTCTCAAAAACCAAAAAATAAAAATAAAAAAATTAAAAAATATTAAATTATCTATCTCTATTTATGCCACGCTTTTTTTGAGAGGCCACCATCAAATCCAAATGCAATAACCCTGTGATGTCCAGCTGTTCTCATGAATTTAAAATGAAAACGGAACACCTTTCAACCAGGTCACTTTCTTATTGTTGGACAAGAGGCACACAACCAATGAAGCACATTACCAGATTCAAATCTGGATCTTTTATGCAATTACAACTTTAACCAGAAGTTTCTTCTCTCACTTAAAAGCCAACTTACTGTGACAAAAGAGGGTAAGGAACTAAGAATAGGTACTGGCTCTCCTTAAACTAAATGCAACACACTATGCTTCTCTATTAGCCTTTGAAGTATGTTTATACTTCTTGGAAAATTTCTTGAGTAGTTCAGGTCAAGTATAATTATAAAAAATTCTCAATAAATAATATAAGAGCTGACTAATACTGATACTTATGATGGGGAGGAAAGGGCTCAACAAGATGGCCTTTACAAGTGGGTAAAGGTGCTTACTGCCAAGCTAAATTACCTCAATTAGATTCCTAGGACATGGCAAAAAACAGAAATGACTTCTGCAAGTTGTCTTCTGACCTCCACTTATGCACCTTGGCATAGCAACCAACATATATGCACAAAATAAATAAAATTTAATTTAAAAAAGATGTTTATGGTTTTTAAAATGGGAAAGGGAAGGGGAGGGTTGGTAAACAGAATAAAGACAGAAAACCTCAAAGTTGTGAAATTTGAAATGATCATCCTCATTCCACAAATTATTCATGAGCATAAAAATGAAAAAACATGGTTCAAGAGATTAAGACCACCAAATCAAGTCCACCAAATCAAGAATTCAGTAAAAATTTTTGCTGTGTTCTCAGTATGTAGAAACTGCTTTTACGGGGGCTGGAGAGACCAGCAACCACATGGTAGCTCACAACCATCTACACAACAATGTGATGCCCTCTTCTGGCATGTAGGTGTACAAGCAGATAGAGCACTCACCTACATAAAATAAAATAAATCTTAAAAACAAACAAACAAAAACCCTGCTTTTTAATGAAAACAAAAATCTGAAAATTGACAAATTATCATGAATCTTGTTGTGATTCATTTAGTATATCGAAAAGATAAAGGATGAACAACGGATGCATTAAAGGTTAGAAGGCAACCTGCAGGTGTCAGTTCTATCCTTACACCATGTGTGTTCTGGGGCTTGAATTTCATTATCAAACTTAGCATCAGTATATTTACCTGCTGAGCCACCTCACCTGACAAATGTAGTTATTAAACTTATCTTTTTCTTTGTTACATAGGCAGCATGGCCTCAAACTCACAATCTTCCTATCCCTGAACACTACAAAGATTAGAGGCATGTGTTACCATGCTCACCTAACATCTGTCTTAAATGGAAAAACATCTTTACATAAATTACTCACCCGTGTCCGATCTTCAATGCTGTATATCTTTAACTGCATGGGGATGTTGAAGCTGTGCAAAAAATTTCCTCCAAACACTAATGTGTCTGTAGGAGTGTACACGGCATGAATCCAACCTGGAAGACAGGGAATGGAGGCAGGACTGAGAGCACACAGGGCAGTGTTTTCCTAGAACACTGCAACACTTCCAGCTTATATTCTTTTCTTTTTTGGAAACAAGACCTTGATGCATAGCCCAGGCTCATTTAATGGTTGCTCAAGTTACTTATCTCTCAGGGCCTCATTTTTCTCTTTAAAATGAAATTGTGATGAACATTAAATAAGAACATATATCTACGGAAAAGGTTTTATTTACTTATTTTTAAGACATGGTCTTAAATTGTGAAGTACCTACTATGCATCAGCTCTGTATAGGACAGCTTATTGATATTCTCATGTAATCTTTCCAAAATAAGAAGATTTAAGTATTTGACCAAAGTAGTATTGAACAGGCAACTGCATAGTCAGTACTCTCAAACAGACAAGGGACTCCAAAATTTGTACCTTTTTATATGCACTTATTTTAGAAGACATAATAAAAATATCCATGATTTAGCCAAGTTTGGTGGCGCACACCTTTAACACCAGCACTGGGAAGACAAAGGCAGAAAATCTCCAAGTTTGAGGACAGCTTGGTCTACATAGTGAGTTCCAGGACAGCCAGGGCTACATAGAGAAACACTGTCTCAAAAACAAAAGCAAACACAAAACATTGATTCAGCACTGCCCACTCAGGTGGGGAAAGGAGGTTCTCTTCATCAGAGAGGACATGTAAAAATTCTCAATTATTGGGATTATGTAGTATGTATGTGAAGCCACCACTGGCAATACTAATATACTGTGCCAGAATTAAGCACAACTTTTATGGTTTTCTTTTTTTTTGTTCTTTTTAAATACACATTTTCTGGGTGTACTCCATAAAAACAGGAAAACATCATTGCACATGTATGTCTTACTGGGGATTGACTGATTTCAGAGCTTGTACACACTCAGTCTTCTTTAAGAAAACACAGTGGCTAAGTGCTAGAAAGCAACTTACTTTCCTCACTTGCTTACCTGAGGGAATGACGAAGGTATAGCCCTGCTTGAGTTCAATTCGTTGGCAATCTGACACCCGGTCACCCAGAAAGATGTCTCCCTGTTTCCCTGACAGCAGCCAATTCTCGTACAGCTCCAGGTTGTGGGCTGTAGGGGGGATGAGCCAGAAGACCTGTGAGTTAAAAGACTTCAGTCTGTTAACAGCCACTGGCATGATCCAGCCGTCCCCCAACTGATATGCACGGAGGATTGCAAAGTGTCTAGGTAGCTCAGGACTCAAACAAACAGATCTTTCTTGCCAATCACTTGGTTTGACAGCATCTGGGATTTCTTGAAATTATGGCTGTAGAAGAACCCAGAACCCATTTAGAATACCAAGAGAAAACGGGCCTTGAGCTTATCATGGGGATAGTTCCTTAAGAACTCTGGCTATAAAAAAATAAATAAATAAACAAAAATTTCCAGGATGAAATCTAAAACAAAAACAAACAAACAAAAAAACTCTGACTAGAGGCTTAAAACAGCCAATTATTATTGGCCTGGGCTGCTCTGTCGCAAGGTAGTAACTAAGATCAATAGGAAAAACTTAGTAACCCATCTACACATATGTAAATAAAAGGATTTTGGATACAGAGGTCCAGATGTTCAAGGTTAAGTTCTTGTACTTATTTTCATCCCAGCTCTGCTTCTGCTAATAGATGTAGTCCTTCCACATA
This sequence comes from Pachyuromys duprasi, assembly GCA_028658305.1. NCBI lineage: Eukaryota > Metazoa > Chordata > Mammalia > Rodentia > Muridae > Pachyuromys > Pachyuromys duprasi. The sequence goes on from CM053762.1 coordinate 22,019,752, forward strand.
AAGGAAAGGCTAACACTACAAACCTCTGCTATTATAATTCTAGATCACAATTCTGATATAATGTATAGAAAAACTCGTAAGATGGAATATATTTTATTATTATTAGAATATAACTCTTTATGACTGAAAATATTTTCCAGACATAGTGTGCTGGCTGAATCGTAATTTGCTGGAATTTTAATCAATATATCCAAAGATTATGTTCCCCTCCTCTACATTACTTTTCTTCCAGGTACAAAATGATATTGTCCTCCTAGAATTACCTCTTCAGATTCATCAAGAAAATTCTGCTTTAATTATCAGTAGAATGACACTGGCCTACATAAATATTACAACTCCAATGGCACAAAGGCAACTGAATCTACAATTATCTTCAAGTATGAATGGGGGATGTTTCCTAGTAAACTGGTTTCCAGATTATATTAAACATGCAAGTCTAATTCCAATCCTAACTATGACCATACCTTTCCACCTTGGTGGATATGATACCAAACAGAAGTACCACCAAAATCCACATGGAAGTCAGTATAGCAGCCTCGGACACTCATTAAACAGTACCTGACCCAAAGAGAAGCAGCAGCATTAGTGCACTGATAACAACAAACTACAGCCGGGCACAGTGGTGCACGTCTTTAAACCCATCACATGGGAGGCAGAGGCAGGTACATCTCTGTGAGTAGAGGCCAGCCTTGCCTACAGAAAGAATTCTAGGACAGCCAGGGATACAGGAAAAATCCTATCGTGGGGGTGGGGTGGGGGTGGGGGGACGGGACCAATTACCCACAAAATGACATTCTTTTCCCTAGTAAACGCCCTCTACTTTGCATCTAACAAACTCTTTTTTGTGTGTGTGTTTCTGAGGCAAGGTTTCACTGTGCTACTTAGGCCACGCTGGCCTTGAAACTCAAAAGATCTGGCTGCCTCTGCCTCAGGCATGGGCCACCATATTTGCTAAAGGACTGTATTTCTAAGTCACATTTCCAGGACCACACAGCTTTTCTCCCTACTTATGAGTGATATGTAATTTCTCATGTACTCTTCCTTTTGACACTATGAAGTTCACTGTTTAAATAATCTATCAATTTAATGATTTAGAACAGAGCAAAGCTAGAAAGGGATGGACTATTCCTTGCTATTAATTGTATACCCACAGAACACTAAGGAAAGTATACAAGAGCAACTAACTTACTTTTGCACTTTAGGGTATTGCATCTCTAAGATGGCATTTGTTGATTCAGTCTGACTTTCTTTCAAGTGCCTTGGCCACATATTATCTACCCAGTCAATGAAATCCACCTTTAAAAAAGAAGAAGAAAAAAGACATTTAGGTTCCAAAAAAAGTGGTGAGGTTACAGAGAATTTTAAAATCAAGAAAAAACAACTCCTTTAAATATACACTGCACAAAAGAAAATTTTAAAATCTGTGAGCCTTAGAGTCAAACAACAAACATTTTAGAAATAGATAGAAAAGAGAAGACTAACAGTTCCATCAACATGACTGTAAAGCCAGCACTGGTCAAAATGGACTCACTAAGAACAGTACAACTAAGAACCTTCTTCTGCTAATACTGGTATAGTAGGTTGAAACTTTGTGTTTGCATAACATTTTTAAGTGGTAGTCCCTGGAGATAATTGAAAACTCGTTGGTATAAACAGATGTGGGCTGAAGATGACTTAGGAATAAAGGCATACGGCAACAAGTACAACAGTTTTATCCCTGGGTCTCTTATAGTGAAGAGAGAGAATCAATTCTCTTACATGTGTACCACATATACATGCACACACTCTTAGAAATATTTTTACAAAATAAAACAAAAATTAAAAAAAAAATCCAGTATGTGGTAAGAAACTGCAGCAATCATAAGCTCTTGATTTACCAAAGTTTTTAAGATCAAAAAGATAGTGTAATGATTAACTTAGACAAATATTAATATCTTTAAAATGTCTGGGCCTGGTAATGATCACCTTTAATCCCAACACTCTGAGTTCAAATCCAGCTAGGATAGGCAAAGTCACACACAGAAACCCTATGGGGGCAGGGTGGGGTGGGGTTGACATGGCTGGCCATTTTAGTGCACACTTTTAACCCTGGCACTCAGGTGACAGAGGCAAGGGGATCACTGAGTTCCAGGCAGCCAGGCATACATAGTGTGATTCAGAGGAAAAAGAAAAAGAAAAGAGGGAGGGGGCAGGTTAAAACACAACTAGACAATTTATTGGCTAAGAATATTACGTGTTCTATTCCTAGCACCCATACTGCAGCTCACAATCATCTGTAATTCCTGTCATAGGGGATCCAATGCCCTCTTTTGGTCTCTGCAGACATTTGGCACAGACATACATGAAGGCAAAACACTGATACACATAAAAATAAAAACACAAAACACTAGGACCAAACACCCATGCATATAAAATAATTATAATAAAAAACAAAAACCAAGTTGGGTGTGATGGTGCACGCCTGTAATCCCAGCACTCAGGGTGGCAGAGGCAGGTGGATCTCTGTGAGTTCCAGGCCAGGCTGGTCTAGAAAGTGAGTTCAGGACAGCCAAGGCTACACCATGTCTCAAAGAAACCATGTCTCAAAACCAAAACCAAAACACTACCCAAGAGGTTGATGGCACACACTTTTTTTTTCCTCCAAATTTACTTATTTGTATTTTATGTGCATTGGTCTTTTGACTGCATGTATATCTGTGTGTGTTGGGGGTGGGGTGGGGTGTTGGATACCCTGAACCAGGAGATACAGACAACTATGAGCTACCATGTGGGTGCTGGGAATTGAACCCAGGTCCTCTGGAAGAGCAGCTAGTGCACTTAATGACTGAGCCATCTCTCCACTCCCGGGGGCACATACCTTTAATATGAGCACCCAGAAGGAGAGGCAGGTGGAACTCTGTGAGTCCGAGGGCAGCCTGATCTACAGAGTCAGTTCCAGGACAGCCAGAGCTACACAGAAAAACCCTGCCTTGAAAAGACAAACAAAACTGAGACGAAAGGTTTCTAATTTTTAAATCAGGAAATAATCAATAATTTAAAATAATCAAGCTCTATTATAGTCATAATCAACTTTAAATTATAATTCTAGAGATAATAAAGAAACATATTTATAACCAATGTTACTATAATTCTCACATTGTTTTCTATTGTTTTTGAGACAAAAGCTTACTCTATCACTCAGGCAACCCTCCTGTCTCCACCTCCCAAAAGCTAGGATTACAGGCATGGACCACCAGGCTTTGGTTTCATGTGTCTGTGTGTGTGTGTTTCTTTTAAGGAATTCTTTATTAAAAATGAACATTATTAAAAATGATTAGAAACACATGCCCCTCGAGGGCAGAGGCAAATGTATCTCTGTAAACCCAAGACCATCTTGGTTTACATAGTAGGTATCAGGACAGCCAAGGCTCCCAAAAGGGTGAGGCCCTATCTCCCCCAGAATATATTAATTAAAAGATGATTCCACTGTCAATAGCCTCTTCTTTAAAGAAGACTTTGTCAATCATCTTTTAAATCCAACCAGGATAGCCATATAGAGACCTGTCACAGGTCTCCAAAGATCCTGTCACAAAAAAATTAAAGTTGAATTGCACTGAGCTGCTATGGCTAAATTCTAACCTATGATCCTTTCTATAGGCCCAAACAAAACTATACTAATATAGAAAAGATTATTGTCATTCTTGGGGGAAAGGAGCCTATTTTCATGAAAATTTCTTTTAGCTGAATACCTCCAATAATACACAAATGACAAAAGCTGGGCGCACACCTTTAATCCCAGCACTGGGGAAACAGAGGCAGGTGGCTCTCTGAGTGTGAGGCCAGCCTGATCGACAGAGTGAGTTCCAGGAAAGCCACAGTGACACACAGAGAACATCTCTCCAAAAACCTCAAAAAACAAAAACAAACCCTGATTCATCAGACTAGCAAAACATTTTATTTTTCCTACCCATACAAATAGTGATAATACTGAAAATTATTAGATGTGTATCTATATAAAGATATTACAAGCAATTAGCACATATTATTTTGGGAATCAAAGGGTATAATTAGGACCCTCTCCCTTAGTCTTCCAAGTAGTTGGAACCACAATACCTGGCTTGAGTTCACAGTCAGGAATTAAGGGAGGAAAGACTCAAAAATATATAGGTACATTCCAAAAGTGAAGCCAATTCCACTTCCTGAATAGTTCCCAATATTGAGTAGATAGCCGCTACCTTACCAAAAGATAAGTAAAATAGAAATTAATTTCAAGAGAGTAGAGTACCAAAAACAGTTGAAACCAACTCATTTACCACTATTATTTACCTACTAAATCCTACAAGCTGTTACATAAATGCTCACCTGGAGAAGTAGATGAGTCAGGGGCGTAAAATGTGCGTTGCTCTAAATCAACTTTCCCTTGATTTCTGTTTTTTATTTTATTTTTGGGACTGAGTCTTTCTTCTGCAGACCAGGCTGTCCTGAAATTTGTCATGCAGACCATGCTCACACTCAAGAAATTCACCTGCCTCTGTCTCCTCTATGCTGGGATTGAAGGCCTATGCCATCAAATATGGCACCCACTCCCAACACCAACTCAATTCCCTTAAATTTCTTATAACAGAAACCTACAGGACAGAAATTCTTAAGTAAATTTCCCAGTAACATTTTAAGATTCTTCTCTACCACTGAAAGGTCAAGTTCCCAAATTAAGTTGTTGGTGATATAAATCAGAATGATTCCAACAAAAATTAAATGATTTTGGAAAACGAAATCTCCAAAAAATGAAATTCCTATTATCCAATAATCTTTTTCCCCTTTAGCTTGGCATGTGCAAAGCTATAAAAATGTTCCCAGTATAAAGACCTTCTATTGGGGCTGGAGAGATGACTAAGAGGTAAGAGCACTGGCTGGTCTTCCCAGAGGTCCTGAGTTCAATTCCCAGCAAACCACATGGTGGCTCACAACCATCTATAATGAAGTCTGGTATCTGGTGCCCTCTTCTGGCATGCAGGTGTACATGCAGACATTGCATAGGTAATAAATAATTTTTAAAAAATAAATAAAAAGACCTTCCATTGAAAATGAGAGTGTAGTATTGGGAAAAACTGACTCTGGCGTCATGAGAGTGAGCCGGCCCTGCACCTTGCCTGGACAGCATAGTAGAGCTGACCCTGGTGGCGGGGGCACAGCCAGTACCAAGGGAAAGAGAGAGGGAGAGCTGGCCCCTATCACTTGTCTGCTGTGAGGTGGCATGGATGCAGGGGTGATTTTGCGCCCTGGCCCCTGACACCTGCAGTAGTCAGGAGAGCTGATCCTGCGAGAGCTAGCTCTGCACCTCACCTGGGCAACCGTGAAGATAGCTCTGATAGCAAAGGCATGGGTGAGCCAGGCCCAGGAGTGAGAATGGACAGCGCTAAGCCTGCCCCTCTCAGGCTGCATCACTTGGGAGAATGGGCCCCTTCATCTTCACTGAGCAGCAGCACAGTGGAGGTGGCAATGGAGGTGTGGGTGCAGGTGAGTTGGCCCAAGAGCATGAAAGCAAGAGAGCGGCCCCTCCTCCTGCTGATGATGCATTTGGTGGGCTAGCCAGAGCAGTGCTGGAGAGCCCACCCTGGTGATGCAAGTAAGAAGAGCCAGTGGGCTGACCAGCTCAGCTACAACCCAGGCCCAGAGCCAGGGCTGTACATCATCTGCAAACTGTTGGGATGAGTGAAAGGGCCAGTCTTGTTGTTCCAAAGCTGTAGGATTTCTATGACACAGGGCAACAAGATAAATTGGAAGAAGTCCTAGTGAGGATCCAATATTGATTGTATCACAGAAGCCAGAGACCTCAAACCAGACCAATGACCCACTGCAATGAACATTTGTAAGTGAAAATGTGTGAACAGAAGGATATACTGTGGAACACACTGTGACATACTACAGCTTCTACAACGAGATGTTTTCTATGCTTTTGTTTTTATTTTGTGTCTTATTTTAGGAGAGAGGTTGCAAGGGCAAAGGATGAATAGGAGGGGGTGGGGAGAGGATGTAAAACTGGGGTACGTGATGTGAATCAATAAAAAGTTAAAAAAAAGAAAAAAAGAAAAAATGAGAATGTGGGAAAATGATGACTAACCGTGGAAGGTCGCTGTACCATATTCTCAAGCCTGGTGTGGCTAAACTCTAGGCTGATGACATTATAGAGTTTTTCTCGCTCCTCCTCTGGGGTTTCATAGTATCGTGTCCATTGAGCCATGGTCATTTCAATGCCCTTCTGTGTGTTCACATCCATGACATCCACCATTCGACGACTCCCTACATGAAAGAAATTCAAATAAGCTATAATTACTCTTAAATACATTAAGCATAATAAAAACATAAGCCCAAATAAACAATTGTGTTTTTCTCATTTCTGAGACAGGGTTTCTTTGTATAGCCTTGGCTGTCCTTGACTCACTCTGTAGACCAGGAACTCACAGCAATCTACATGCCTCTGTCTCCCTGAGTGCTGGGATCACAGGTGTGAGCCATGTCACTTGGCTAATCCTGTAATGCTACATGATAGATGTATTTATTTCATACATGATTCAACAAGACAGAAGACTTACTGAGATATACTGTTTCTGTGAAGGTTTAAGTCTGACCTAATTAAGTCTCAATCAAGAGTGTGAGTTAAGAGCTGCAATGTCTTTAATACCAGCACAAATGTCCGGGAGTTTGAGACAGCCTAATCTACAAAGGAAGTTCCAGGGATAGCCAGGGCTCTGCTATATAAAGAAACCCTATGTAAAGGAAAAAAAAAAAAAAAAAAAAAGGAATTTAAGGGTTCTCTAGTTAGTGAATACCAGTTTAAATATCTCTATTTTCAGTTTAACAGAGTTTGTTTCTTCAACCTGTCAATAATTTTTAAATATAAAACTCTTCACATTTATTCCATATTTACAATCTGATAAAGCAGATACAAGCTCCAGTCTATCAAGCATAACAACAAAATACAGTGTGTTTGCACACACCTTTAATTCCAGCAGTCAGTAGGGTAGAGGCAGGCTAATTTCTATAAATTTGAGGCAACCTACTCTACATAGTTCCAAGCCTATGACACATAGTGGTATCCTGACTGTAAAAAAAGAATGAGCAAGCACTGCCCAGTTTACATAAGACTAACCCTTACTAAATACACCAGGTAACATCAGAAAACAGGCTAAATGATAAAAGGTTAAAATAATTCCAAATACATCACTAGATGAATAATAAAAAAAATGATAAATTATACAATGAAATTAATCTAAGAATGAAACACTAACAAATGCTATCACAAAAATAAACCTGGGAAGTATGATATGTGAGAGAAGTCAGAGATGAAAGGTTATATATCATGTAATTGCATATATGAATTACACATATCTAGAAAGCATCAGATCAGTGGTTGCCAGAGGCTATGGGGAAAAGACAATGAGAAATGACTTGTTAACAGACTTTTTTGTTTGGGGTGATTAGAAAGTTTTCCAAGTAGACAGTGGTGATGGCTACACAGAGAATAGATTTAATGCCACTGAACTGTACACTTCAGTGATTACCATGGTAATTTTCATGGTGTATTTAATCACAATTTAAAAAATGAGACTGAAGAGATTGCTCAGAGGTCAAGAGTTCTTTTATAGAGAACCTGAATTCAATTTCCAACACACACATATATCAGGGGTTGCTCACAAATACCTGCACCTCCAGTTCAAGAGAATCTGATGCCTCTGCCTTCCTTGGGCACTTGTACTCATGTGTGTATACACACATACACATGCACATACACACACAGAGAGAAGGGGGAGGAAGAGAGAGGAAGGAGAGGAAAACAGAGAGAGGTTTTACCAGATATTGTTTCTTTTCCTTCCCCCTAACCCAAGATTCCTGTGTGTGTGTGTGTGTGTGTGTGTGTGTGTGTGTGTGTGTGAGAATTTTGCCTGAATGTAAGTCTATGGTGCCACATGCATTTGGTACTTTTGGGGGTCAGAAGAGGATGTTAGATGCCATGGAACTGGAGTCACAGAAGGTTATGAGCTACCAAGTGGGTCCTGCGTACCAAACCCAAGTCCAGTGAAACATCTCTCCATCCACTTTCTATATACTTCACATTTAAGAGAAACAAACCACCATATATAGTCTTCAACTTATTTGTATTTGCGGAAATTCAAGAAAAGAGTTAACAAGCTACTGACATTTTAAAATTACTGTTTTTAATTTATTGCAGGGGTACCCATGCCATAGCACCTCAATAGAAGTCAAGAGGACAGCTTTCTGGAGGTGGCTCTCTTCCGCTAGTTTTCCTCTACTACGTGGGCTCCAGGAACTAAACTCAGGTGGTCAGACTTTTTGGAAAGTGCCTTTAGCCAGTGAGCTATCTTGCCAGCGAGTTAAAGATTACCTTTACTGTGTTTTCTTCTTCCCATGGCTTCAAGTCACTATCTCCTCTTTCATTTCACATCTCATCTCTCCATTGCACCACGACATCCCTAAGTGTAGGACAGGTCTAGTGTAACTAACTTCCCTGGCTATCATTTTATCTAGGAATACCTTAGCTTCTCCCTCCCTCCTATTTAAAATTTTACAGTTCTTGGTGTACTTTCCCCCACTTTATTATTAAACCATCAGCAACATTAACAACAAAAGCTTTTATGTGTGTTGGAGTGGGGAAATGGGGGAGTGAGGGAGTAGCAGGGTGTATACATATGAGCACAGGTGGCTTTGAAGGCCAGAATACAGGCCACGAGGTGCTCAGAAGGCTGTTGCACCACACGTGAGTGCTGTGAACCAACTCGGGTCAGTCCTCTGTAAGATCAATACCAAGCTCTTATCTGTGAGCCAACTCTCTAAGTCCCCAGCCTCCTCCCCCTTCATCATTTTAATCCTTACCACCTCCAAAGTCTCTGTTCATATCTCACTGAGGAACCCCCTTTATGTGAAGAGCAACTTCTCCCTTGATGCCTTCAAGACTTTTGTCTTTAGCTTTTGAAATGTTTGGTTTTAACATGTCATGGTGGGAGGCTGTGCGTTCTGGATACTTTTATTCATGTCTTTCACCAACTATGGAAAAATTTCAGCAGTTATTTCTTCAAATATTTTCTCTTTTTTCTTTAAAGATTGTATTGTGTATTACTGCTACATCTGCATGTACACCTGCATACCCAAAAAGGGCTTCAGATCACATTATAGATAGTTGTGAGCTACCACAGGGTTGTTGGGAATTAACTCGGAACCTCTGAAGAGCAGTGAGTACTCTTCTAGTATTCCCACAATGTACACTGGTCTGCTTCATGCTAGCCTACATGTTTTCATCTCTTGTCTGCTTTTATGCTGCTATAACAGAACACCAGATAGTCATGTAGCCCAGATTGCCTGGAACTCATGTTCTCTTGCCCTCTTAAATATTGTGATTTCCTTTTTTTCCCCATAGTTAATACACAAATACTTTTTTAATTGACCAAGAATGCAAGATACAATAACTACACAGAAAAATCTGAGTTTTTTTTCTTTGTTTTCTTCAGAAAATTAGGTTTTTCAGCTTGATCTTTAAAGATGAGAAGTCTGATAAGCAAAAAGTTACCCAAAGGGGGTCCTGAAGAGAATGATATCCCAACCAAGGATAATGCATGGAGAGGTCTAAAACCCCAGCTCAGATGTAGCCCATAGCCTCAGTATCCAAGTGGGGTCCCTAAGTAAGGGGAGGGGGGGTTTTCTCTGGCATGAACTCAGTGGCAGGCTCTCTGATCACCCCCCACCCCTACCTCTGGGGGGGGGAGGGGGAAATGCAGCATTGCCAGGCCACAGAGGAAGACAATGTAACCAGTCCTGATGAAAACTGATAGACTAGAGGGGGGCATAGGAGGAGAAGAGGGAGAGAGGGAGGACTGGGAGGAGACACGGAAGGGGCCATTGCCAGGATACAAATTGAATAAATGATAATAAAAAAGTATTAAAAAAAAAGTTACCTAAAACGCTTATATACAATTGATTTATTTTTCTTCTAAGTTGAATTGTACCCAGGGCTTCATGAATGTTAAGTAAGAGCTCTGTCACAGAGCCCTGGATGAAGTCTTCAAGAACTGATTTTGACAATGGCAGAAGGCAACTTTATTGAATAAACAGTTGCCTTTCCCACAAAGCATACTAAGATCTGAGATATCCATTTCTACCTGTGAACTTGGGTTCATACTATGTGCCTTGTATAAAAATAACTCAAAATGTATCATTAACCTACCTGTATAATGTAAAGTCAAAAATACTAGAAGATGTAAGAGAGTGCAAACTACACCTGGATTATGTATATTTAAGACAGTTAAGAGATGGTGTAAGCCACCATGTGGTTGCTGGGAATTGAACTCAGGACCTCTGGAAGAGCAGCCCATGCTCTTAACCTCTGAGCCATCTCTCTAGTCCCTCCTCTCATGTTTTTTAAGCCTGCATTTCCTCCTGAACACACGCAGTCAACATGTAACTTTTGCCATGTATACAACAACTTTTGAATATCCTAGTCTTGAATATGTGTTTAGGGGATGTAGTCTATCAGTGTTTATGTTTGTTTGTTTGTTTTTGTTTTTTTTTTTTTTGAGACAGGGTTTCTCTGTGTAGCCCTGGCTATCCTGGAACTCGCTCTCTGCAATCAGGTTGGCTTCCAACTCAGAAATGCTGTGCTAATTGTGGCAGTTTACCAATCTTTTAAATCCTATAGGAGTTACTGGGGTCAAACGTAAGGATATAGTAACACCTTAGAGATGGCATTAAAAACAGGCCCCTACTCTTTTGTCCATACATTTTGTCAGAAACAACAATCTGCAATCACAGCACAAGTCTCACATTTTTAAATGTCAAGACCCATCATGGTTCCTTAAAGCAGTGTGCTGTGTGTGCATTGTGCTTCTAGAAAAGACATGCACAACTTCTTCATGGGTTCCAGCTGGTGAGGGATGGAGACTGTGGAAAAGAGATTACTATGGTAAAACCTGAAATTAACTTTATTTTTTAATTTCTCCCTGGAAGTTGCAAGCCTTCAACAGTTACATCAGACTCTCTCAGGGCAATAATATAGGTAGGTAGAGAATGCTTTCACCATCTTCCATAATCTTCTCTGAGTCTGTACTTTATCACAGATAATACCTCCACGCACAACTGTAAGCATATCTAAGCAAGAGGCTAGAGAGAAGCTCAGCAGTAAAAAGCAGGGCTGCTCTTTCAGAGACCCAAATTCTACTTTCAGAATATAGGTGACTAACTCCAGAGGACCCAACCCCTTTTACTTCTGTATACTCATGGGTACCACACACATACATATCACTATAGAATAAAAATCTACTAGGTGTGATGGTGGTGCACCCCTTTAATCCCAGCACTTGGAGGCAGATCTAGGAGTTTGAGGCCAGCCTGGTCTACAGAGCAAGTTCTAGGACAGCAGCCAGAGGTACAAAGAAACCCTGTCTTAGGAAAATAAGTAAAAGTAAATCTTAAAAGCCAACACAGGAAATTACTTTCCTGAAGGTTGCCTAAGAAATGAGAGGCTGAAGATATAACTCAGTTGCTAAATGAATGATTACGTGGCACAGACAAAGCCCTGGATCTGATCCCTAGCCCCACGGAAGCTAGGTAGAGAGGCAAATGCCTGTAACTACAGCGTTCAAAAGGGGGGACAGGTAGGTAATTAGTTTAAGGTCATCTTTGGCTACACAATGAGTTTGAGATTAGCCTAGTATACATGAACTTCAACAACAAAAATAAAAAATGGTAAGAAGTGAACTTCTACAATGGTAAGTACTCACAGATTATCTACGCCTCCTAAAAGCTCTGCCTGAAAGGAACAAGTAAGGGTTTTGCTCACTCAACAGATTTAGCGGGCACTTAGTCTACAAGTTGTGCTAAGTACCAGGTGCTTAGAATATAATACAAGAGCATTAGGGCATGAGTAATATAGGGATCAGAGAATTTAGGGTATCTGACTTTTGCCTCTCAAGATTAAGAAAGTTTATCCAGCAGTCTAACGGGTCCACATGGCCAAAAGGTGGTGCTATAATATTTAATTTCCAAACTGAGAAATAGCACTCTTGTATACCACAGAATAGCTAGTCAGATGAATTTCTTTTGCTTTGTACGTTTGTTGGGAATATGGAGGACTTTATGCCATTTCATTGCCTTATTATAGAACGTAAGTTACCTCCCATGTCTAGGTATTAGTTGAACTAAATTATAAAAATTTTTGCCTTGAGAAAAATTCCTCCTGAACTTATGTACTAATTTCCTCCATATATAGTTGTTTTTTAAAAATATACTTTGATAGAGGAAAATTCTTAGTTGCTAATCAAACAGTTTTCTTTGTAATGAAATATACAGCTTAATGTTCCTAAACCTCAAAGATAAAGAGGCCAAAAGTTTGTTACTTACCCACACACATTTTGACATCATTCACCGTGAAATCTGGATCCGGCATCCTATGAAATAAACACCAGTAAATGAGAAGCACTGCTTCTCTAGTCAGTATGACTCTTTTTTTAAAGTATGATGAACTCTCAAGATACATCAATCTTCATGTTTAGGTTTAAATACTTTTTAAATTAAATTAATTTTACATACATACATTGCATGCAAAAAAACAAAAATGTTAGCAGCAATTATCTTAAAATGATAAATTCAAGACACTAACCTTTTAAGCTTATCTATACTTTTAATTTCTGGGAGTATGAATCACTTTTGAAACAAGAGACATACTTCACAAAAATAACTGGTAAGTTATTTTCAATTACCGACTGCTCTATTGCCACTATCTGAGTCCTGAGAGTAAAAGTCATTTTGCAACCATCTCAGGTCAGGACCAGAGCACTTACTTTATTCCAAGTCCATCAGAATTCTTGAAAATCAGAGGGTCTCTCAAGCCACCTCGCTGGATATATTCTACATTAAAATCTGAAACCATGGGGAGGGGGGGATTAGAGAGGAATCGTTGGGAAAAAAAAAAGATTATAAAAGAAATTTTAAGTAAAAAGGTATTGATTGTTTTTATTACACTGTGCATACAGTTGTAGTCATACATTGTTTAGTGTTGTATCTCAGGGAAATATGGAAAGCACACTGACAATCAGGGCTTGTGGGTAGTAGTGCTAATGAGTCACTTCATACATCCTAATTTGAAATCATCCTCATGTCTTTAACAGCTAAAATAGTCTGAACATTATACATACAACTTTTCATCAGTTTGCTAAGGATCAAAGCTATATAACAGAAGAGTAATTCTACCTCATATAAGAGATTTCATTGTACTTTTTTTTTATATGCTTCTCCCTCTCCTTCTCTCCAAAGTCTCATGTAGCCCAGGCTGCCTTTAACTTACTATATATACACCATTCCTGATCCTCCTGCCTCTAACTCCAAAGTGCTAGTATCACAGGCATGTGTCACCATACCTGTGCTATTTTTAATCAAACCCAAGCCAAGAAATGAGAAAAGGAAAAGGTCTTTCCCCCAATAACATTCTTATTTTAATAAAGGACTACTTGAAATTTAGGAGAGAATGAGAATTGAAACAAAGTATATTTAACAGGCAGTATTTTAAAATTACACAGATGCTAAATTCACAGTTCTTAAGAGCTGATGACTTTTGAAGGGGCTCAGGGTCTGAAACAAAATGATACTGACCTTTTCCTTCCATAAAAGTAACAAAATTGGCATTATATTTGTTGGTGTGAAGCTTCTCTTCCAAGTCAAAAGTTCTTTTCCCTTCAATTTCATCATCTGAAATGCCATCATCTTCATAGCGACGTCGCATGGTACCACGCTATCAAAGGAAGGATATCAAAGGTGAAATCATGTACTTTTCCTTCCTCTCTACCAATCACTGCTACCTACACCGAGAATGTGACTTCTAGTCTTAGCTGCTATTCAAAGCATACTTTTCTTTCTCCAAACTCAAGATTAGCTGATATTCTCAGAATACACAAAATAGAACAAAGTTATAATAAATCACTGTGCTTCTAACCTGTGAAGTTTTCTTAGCCAGGGTTTCTCCGTGTAGCCCTGTTTACCCTGGAACTTACTCTTTACACCAGGGTGGCACAAAACTCAGAGGTAATTCTGCTTCTACTTCTGGGATTAAAGGTATCTACCACCACACCCAGCTGAATTTTATTTCTGCTACCTCTTTAAGCCCAGAGATATAAATTCACAAATAAAAACAACCAATTTAGACCTCCTAAATATCTAGCATAGCTCCTAAGCGTGTGGACATTTAAAGACATTCAAATAAGAGCTGGAAATACAGCTCCGTGCTTAACAGTACATACTACTCTTTCAGTTCCCAGTACTTGTGTTTAACAACTCACAACTGCTTGTAACTCCAACTCCAGAGGATCTGATGTCTGTCCTTGTACAACAATACTCACACACACAAAACCATATGCAGATACACACCTCCATATAATTAAAAGTAAAAATATTTTTTAAAGTGAATACATACATAATTTTAAAAGGACGTTCAAATATAAAGACAGAATTTTTCATTGAGAAGAAATTTCACTAAAATTAAATTTGTAAAACTTTCTCAATAGTAGCCTAAATCATGGGTAGGAGAGATGGCTTAGCAGTTAAGAGCAAGCACTATTCTTGCAGAGGACACAAGACAAGTTCAATTCCTAGTACTCCAGCTCCAGGGGATCTAACCCTATTCCAGTGGCACATGCAGAAATCTATGCACACATATACCTCATTAAAGATAACAATACTTTTTTTAAAAAGATAACCTAAATTACACACTCAATAGCCCAACCCTATTTTGCTTCAGATCAAGAAGGCTAAACAGTAGCATGATAGCTAGCAGGCCATCAATACTGAGCTTAAAAAAAAAAAATGCCTCTCCAGGGGTTAGAGAGATGGCTCAAAGTTTAAGAGCACTGTCTGCTTTTCCTGAAGTCCTGAGTTCAATTCCCAACAACCACATGGTGGCTCACAACCATCTATAATGAGATCTGGTGCCCTCTTCTGGTGTGCAGGTGTATATGCAAGCAGAATATTATATAAATAATAAAATAAATCTTTTTTTAAAATGCCTCTCCAAATACAACATACAGTTAGAAATGAACTCATGAAAAGATGCTTAGTATCATCCATCACTAGAGATATGCAAACCAAACCCACAAAACTATTTCACATCCACCATGATAAATATAATCATGATAAACAACGCAGGTCCAAGTTTGGAAAAATCCATCTCTATACAACAACTATTAGCCACAAAGACAAGTGATGTGTACCACAATGTGAATAATCCTTGAAAACCTAAGGCTAAGTAAAAAAATACAGATATGATTTCATTTATATGAAATGGGTGGCATAAATAAATCCTTATAGCAAATTAGTTATCAAGGTAAGTCAAATGACTTTTAGTGGTATGTGTCTCTTGTTTCAAGAATAATGAAATCCTTCTATAATTAAGTAGTACTGTCCACACACAGATAAACAGGCCCAGTTCCAATGCTGAAGGAGATGGCTGTCCAGTAAGAGTGAGAAAGACATATAAAATTACGGTATTACAATTAACAGGAATTGTCAAAGGCTATACATCAAACAGAAGAACATGCATATTCACTCAGTGTAACTTATCACCTGTTAGATTCTAAGGACTATGTACAATAGATTCTGTTGCTTCACTGCAAATGTTTTTTTTTCCTTCAGCTACCTGAATTTTTAGTATGTGTGTACACATATATAGAAACACTCCTTTCAAAAAGTAAATGTTACAAAACTTGTTTCATTACGTTTTATGAATAATTTTAATGGGAACCTCCTGTATCATTACAAAAACAGTGACTCTTTGACATTATACTGACTTGACACTTTTTTGCCCCCAAATAATAAAAAGCTTGAGTAGAGAAATAAAGAACACACATTTGGATTTAGTTTAATTGCTTTACTATTGTAAGAAAAGGATGCTGAACTAACATGACTGGAAAAGGTTACACTTGTTTTTAATTCTGTTGAGTTTTTGGTTTTTAAGACAGGCTCTCCCTATGTAGGTCTCCCTATGTAGGCCTCAAACTCAGATACCTTTCCCTTTCTCTGAAAATATTACATCTGATCTATTAAAGTTTGGCCAAGTCGGCCTGGAACAAGTTAGATCAATCCCTGCAGCAGACACCAACAGCATTTACAACACTTTCCATGTATGAAAAATTCTAGCAAAGTCATTTCAACAAGAAGATTGTAATAAAAAATAAACAAATAAATGAGAAAGCCGGGTGTGGTGGCACACACCTTTAATTCTAGCACCATGGAGGCAGAGGCAGATGGTTATCTGAGTTCTAGACCAGCCTGATCTACAGAGTGAGTTCCTGGACGGTTACACAGAAACACCCTGTCTCAGAAAAAAAAAAAAAATCTCAAAAGCAAAAAACAAAAATCGTTGTGTGTGATGGCACATGCCTTTAATTCCAGCACTCTGGAGGCAGAGGCAGGTGGGTGCCAGCCTGGTCTACAAAGCCCAGGACATGCCCTAAAATACATATGCTTACCTCTTAAGGATAAACACATAGTTATTACTGACTTCAATGAAGGAAAGAACACATTCTATGAAAATAGAAATCTATTTTTCATCTGTCTCCTCTGTATTAAACTTTCAATTTATAATGAAACTATCCAGAAAACTTAAAGCTCTTCAATGAGGAAATGAGAATGTGTAAAGTAGTTAACACCCATGCAAATACATAAAGTCTACTGATCTTTGGCAAATGGCCAAAGGCAATTCAATATAGAAAGGCCAGTATTTTCAACAAACAGTGCTAGAAAAACTAAAAATTCACGTGTAAAAGATACATTTAAACACTAACTGAAGAAGCAATGGCTCATAGACCTAAATGTAAACTATAAAATGA
Organism: Pachyuromys duprasi; assembly: GCA_028658305.1. Taxonomy (NCBI): domain Eukaryota; kingdom Metazoa; phylum Chordata; class Mammalia; order Rodentia; family Muridae; genus Pachyuromys; species Pachyuromys duprasi. The sequence continues at coordinate 22,036,614 of CM053762.1, forward strand.
TCTAATTTTTAAAAGATAATACAGGAGCAAACCTATGTTTGGCAGTGAGAAGTTTGGATTTTGATTTTATTTGTGAGACAAGGTATCATGTAGCCCAGGTTGTGTCAAACTTGCTTTGTGTCCAAGGGTCACCCTAAACTCCTGATTTTTTCTGTCTCTATCTCCTTCAGTGCTCTAATTACAGATGTGTGCTATCATGCTGTTCTTAGTTTTAGAAGCACCACCAAAAGCATGATCCATGATAGAAATAGTTGGTAAGTGGAAGTTCATTAAAAACTAACAAGTATTTAATCCCATCACTTGAGATAGAGGCAGGCAGACCTCTGAGTTCGAGGCCAGCCATGCAATGCTCTCAGAGACCAGAAGAGAGTGGTGGCTCTCCCAGGACTGTAGTGACTGCTGTGAGCTGCCGTGTGGTGCTGGGAAGTGAACCCAGGTCCACTGGAAGAGCAGCCAGTGCTCTTAACCACTGAGCCATCTCTCCACAGGTAGGTCCAACTTCATTCATAACTGTTACAAGTGAATAACTGGCTCTGACATGAACTCTGTGGCTGGTTCTGAGGAAGACAATGCAGCCAGTCCTGATGAGAGCTGATAAACTAGGGTCAGATGGAAGGGGAGGAGGACCTTCCCTATCAGCGGACTTGGAGAGGGGCATGGGAGAAGAGGGAGGGAGGGCAGGATTGGGAGGGAATAAGGGAGGAGGCTACAGCTAGGATACAAAGCAAATAAACCATAATTAATATAAAAATAAATAAAAAAGAATAAAGCTGCTACAAACATGAAAAAAAAAAGAAGTCAAGCAACCCAGATGCCCCCAATATACAAACAGAAAGGGTCAGATGCATTCACAAAAAGTATTATTTTAGCTGTAAAAACAAGTAAGATGGGCTGGGGATGTATCTATGCCATGTTATACATATGTGTAACATGTGTAAGGATCTAGGTTTGATCCCTAGCACCCACAAAAAAGAAAAGGGGAAGATAAAGGAAAGGAAAACAAAAGTCAGTTTCAAAAGGCAATAACACATTACCTCTTTAGGTAGGACCTTCCAGTTCACATCTCATAGACGGCACAGGCTGGTGACAAGGAATATTGCTCACACTATGTAGGAGAAGTGAAATAGCAAACGGGCACTGACAGAACACATACTACATCATCCCAGAGTGTAACAGAACAGGAGAGGCTGGAGCAATGGCTCAGTGTTTAAGACACATACTGCTCTTCTGACCTCTAAGGGCACCCAAACTCAAAGGCAGAACCCCATTCCACACATGTGCATAATTAAAATATAACAACTGAAGAAGGCATTATTCAAGAGAAAAGAATTACAGAAGAGAAAACAGAAAAGAACTAGACTATGAAATAGGAGGTATCTCAACAGGATAGAAATCATGGGTTAGAAGAACAAGAAAAATTCTACCCACTATGGAGCTAAAATAAATTATTAATATAAGAAAACACTTGGATTTTACACTGTTACTGGGAATAAACCTGCCAAATTGAACACTTAACAGTTTATTTAATTGTTTTATATGCTTTGATGTGGAGGTGTTAGATCCCTTGGAACTGGAGTTACAGACAGTTCTGAGCTGCCATGTGGATGCTGGGAAGTGAACCCAGATTCTCTGGAAGAGCAGCAAGTGCTCTTAACCACTGAGCCATCTCTCCAGGACCAGATACTTATAATAAAGGTGAGGCCTATGATCCTTATTTTGGACAAAACTCAGTGGTTCCCACCAGCATAGGTAAAACTTTTAGGCATGATCCTAGATGCCACAAGATGGCAAGATACAATCAACTGAACACACAACAGTATACTCAATTCATTTGTATGGCTATGATTAAAAAATAAAGATTAAAAGAAAAGAAATAAAAGACACATAGGAATGTGTCTGATTTTTATTTTGTTTGTTTGTTTTGAGACAGGGTTTCTCTGTGTGGCCTGGGCTCTCCTAGAACTAATTCTCTCTGTAGACCAGACTGGCCTTGAACTTGATCAACCTGAGAAGAAAACGTATATATATATACACATACACATAATTTTTATATTATATATAATTATATATATACATAATTTTTATATTATATATAATTATATATATATACATATACACACAAAAATTTTCACTTTTAAGGCAGAACTAAGCCAAGTGTGGCATGTGCCTTTAATGCCTAGCCATTAATATACAGAGCTAATTCCAGGACAACCAGGACTATAAAGAGAAACTGTTTTTAAAAACCTAAAAGTGGGTCATGGTGGCACAACCCCTTAATTCCAACACTTCGAAAGGCAGAGGGGAAATGGATTTTTATGAGTTAGAGCCCATAGTGGTCTACAGAGGAAGCTCAAGGCCACTCAGAGAACTACATAGTAAGATCCTGTCTTTAGGAAGGAAGGTAGGGAGAGGGGGAAGAGAGACAGACAAAGAGACTATAGAGCTAAAAAAAAAAAAAAAAAAACTGCTGATGGAGAAAGGAAGGGGAATATGAACATAGCAGATTCTTAGGGAGTGAAACAACTCTGTATTGTACTAGAGTAATAAATTGGTCAAAATCCATAGAACTGTGTGCTTTAGTTAGTAACTTGTTATCAAGGTTGGGGAGCTAGTCCAGCTGGGAAAATGTCTGCTATGCAAACATGAGAATGGAAGTCAAGAATATATACAAGAGGGGATTGGGAAGATGTTTACAGAGGTTTACAATACTCCCTGCTTTCCAAAGGTTCTGAGTTCAATTCCCAGCAACCACATGGTGGCTCATAACCATCTATAATGAGATCTGGGGCCCTCTTCTGGCCAGTAGGCATATATGTAGGCAGTATACTATATAAACAATAAACAGCGTGCACGCGCAGCGCGCACACACACACACAAAAGACAGGCAGGCATAGTGATGAAAATTCATAATCTCAGCACAATGGAAGCCAGTAACACAGCTGGACTCCCTGTAGCTATTCTCCCAACAAGTGAGTTAGTTCTAGGCCAGAGAGGAAACTGTCTCAAATAATAAAATGGATGGTCGCTGAAGAGTAACCAACCAAGGGAAACTTCTGCCTTCTACACATAAACACATACAAACCCATATTAATTGAAACACACACAGAAAAGCTATCTTCATTGGCCCATCAATTCTAACAAATGTACCACACATACGCAAGAATGTCAACTAGGGATAACAGAATGGGGAAACTGTATTTTCTGCTCCACTATTTAACATAACCTGCAGTCCCATCATTTGGAAGGCTAAAGCAGAAAGATTAATAAGAGTTCAAAGCCAAAGACTAGAGTCCAGGGGACCAGGGTTTAAATCCCAGCACTTACATGGCTGCTCACAACTGTCTGGTCTCCTGAGGCACAATACACAGGCACATACAAGCCAAATGGCCATAAACATAAAATAAAATGAAATTAAAAAAAAAACTGTACTAAAAATAAACAACTTAGGGCCTGAGGGTATGTATGACTCAATGGTATACCAATTTGCCTACCATGCACAATGCCCTAGGTTCCATTTCCAACAACATAGAAAATAGGGTTTATTAATTTAAAAGAATCAATGCCAAGAGGAGACACACGTAGGAAAGATTTTAAATTTCACGGCCTATGGAATATCTATCAACACTTCAACTCTGTCACTGTAAGAGAGAACTGACAACATATAAATTGAAGGGCACAGCTTTTATTTATGGATGTTAAGATTTCAATTTCATACAGTTTTCAAGCCACAATACTGATTTTTTTTCCCAACCACTTCAAAACATAAGGAAGGTTTAAATACACATACACACACAAATTCATGTTGGCATTAAACACAATTATGAAAGAGAAACCACCCAAATGTCTATCAGTAGATGCATGAATAAATAAGATGTGGTTTAGCTGTACATACAGCAGGTACTCAGTAACTAAAAAAATAGGAATGAAACTCCTAAGTGAACCAGAAACTCCTGCAGTGTCAATGAAACCAAACACTAAATATATATGGTGCTGATGTGAAATATCTACAGTAAGTAAATCCGTACAGACACAAAACCAATTAAAGTGGGTTAGTCAAGACTGCTATGGGGGAGGGGTGTAATGGAGAGTAGCAACTTAATGGATACTAAGTTTCTTTTTGAGATGCTAAGAAATTGATGGTTACAGTTTGGGCCTTTTTGTTTGTTTGTAGACAAGGTTTATAAAGGTATGTGTAGATCATGCCATACACTGGCTTCCAACCCAAGAAATCTGCTTCCCTCTGCTTAACTAAAGAAATGCAGCACCATGCCTGGTCTACAAAATATTTTGAATTGTACTATTGAAAATGGTTAATTTAAACTGTGAGTTTTACCCTATTTTTTTCTTGTTGTTTGCTTTTCTTTTCTTTCTTCTTTTGTATGGGGG
>CM053762.1:22041099-22064605 GCA_028658305.1 Pachyuromys duprasi
CACCAAGGTTATACAGAAGGACAAAAAGATATAAGGAAAAAAATTGTAAAACTCATTTTTATTTGGTGGACTTCACAAAATCAAATGACTAGCCAGCTTTGTTTTGATCACTAGGTTTCCATTATTTTAGATTATAAGAGCTTAGAGTCAACAGTCAAATGAAGTACATAAGCCTGGACTGAAGTGGGGTAGAGGATAAAAGTTTTACATTTTTGTCTAGGCCAGATGTGGTGGGCCACACCTGAACCTCAGAGTTGGAAGCCAGCTTCGTCTACATAGTGAGAGACCTTATCTCAAAAAACAATAAAGACTATTTAGGACATTGGAAAATTCTTATCAGTAGTTATTATAAAATGACAATTTCTTTAGTTATGACAATATTTCTGGTAAGATCACATCCTTATTCTTGGGTGAGAAGTCCTGTAATAAGACAGGCATAGTGGTATACATCTGTAACACCAGCACTTAGGAGGCTAAGACAAGAGATCAAGAGTTACCAGGTGGGAGCTGAAGTTAAAGAGGGGTTGCTGCTTTGTAAAGATCCTGGGTTTAGAACCCCCACAGCAACATGGTAGTTTATAGTTATCTGTAACTACAATTCAAGGGTACCCAGAGCTTTCTTCTGGCTCCAATGGCACCAAGCATGAATAAAGCACACGTACACACATATAGACAAAAAAGCAAAAACAAAAAGACTTCTGGTCTAGCATGCATTATGAGACTGTCTCAAAGATTTAACTAACAGTAAATAAATACAACCTAAAGATATTTTATTAAAATTATCTTTTATATAAGTGTGTTGCCTACACAAATATCTGTGTACAACATGTGTGCCTGTGAACACAGAGGTCAGAAGAGGGAAATTAATTCCCTGGAACTAGAGTTACAAATGACTTAGAGTCACCTTGTGTGAACTGGAAACTGAAATCCAGGACTTAGGGAAGAGCAACAAGCACTCTTAACTGTTGAATCATCTCTCTAGCCCTATCTACAGAAATTTTAAGTGCTAAAATAGAGCTATTATACCATGATGTGCAAATTTCTTGCAAATAATTCAGTCAAAAGTAGTACACTGTTAGGCATGGTGGCCCATACATTTAATCCAGCACTTGGGAAGGCAGACGCAGGTAGAATCTGAGTTCAAGGTCAGCTTGATTTCCATGACTGCAGAGAGTTTGTCTCAAAATAAAAATAAAATAAAATAAAAAATAAAAAGACAAGGACTATTTATACATATATTGCTCCCCTAACACTTGGGAATTCAAAGTAAAGCATATATAACACTGACTACTCTTACCTTTGCTATATGAAGGTCAGAATGGAAAAGCGAGAGTGGACAACATTGCACAAATGTAGAAGCTGGACTCTTTCTACAGTAAAGAACAAAGTTTGATGAAAAAGCTAAGTGGTATAATCCCAGCACTTGGGCGGGGGAAGGGGAGGGAACAAGAGGAGCAGGAGATTAAAAGGTTAGCCTTGGCTGGCTAAAAAAAAAAAAAAAAAAAAAACAAAAACAACTGATTAAAGTTTTGGTTTCATTCATATTAGGCAAGAATTTTACTTAGTCAAATATTCCTACTGAAATCACATCATCTCTGGAGGGATCTACAAGATGCTCTACAGCAAAACACTTTTTGTTTTGTTTTTCCAGACAGGGTTCCTCTGTTTATCAAGCCCTGGCTGTCCTGGACTTGCTTTCTAGACCAGGCTGGCCTGGAACTCATGGAAATTGGCCCGCCTCCGCCTCCCAGGTGCTAGGATTAAAGGCGTGTGCCACCACGCCCAGCTGTAGCAAGATACTTCTAATACAACTTATTCTAGGCCACTGAGGTCTAACAGAAAAAAATCTGACCACATCCACAATTTTAAATTTTCTAAACCCATAATTTTATATTGTAATATATATTATTTATATATACTTACATTTGTACTCTGCGACAGGGTTCTTGTAGCACAGTCTAGCCTCGAATCCTCCTGCCCCATCTACCAAAATTTGGGGCTAGTGATTGCTAGACTAAACAGAAAAACTCTAATCTGTTCAAACAAGCAACAGAACCAAAACTGACAAAACCAGTCACCTTGGAAGCAATTTAATGTAATGAATCTTCCAAGGCAGTATACTGAAATGATTCTCCATTTTCAATACAATAACTCAATCAAACCTGTACTTTCCAAGGTATAACTTAGAAATTAACCTCAACTCTTACCAAGGAAATCATCATCACCAGACAAGAAGATTCTTCCTCACATTCCCTCCATTCATGCTGAGTTTTGCCCTCCAGGCTTCATCAGTGTGTTCATCCCTAGTATAGGTTGCAAAATCCAACCAAATCTTCTGCTCCACACTCCATCCCACCCTCACTCCCAACTGATTAGAATTTTTACATTTTTAGCTACTACAACCAACTTCCTACTGTTTTGGTTTAATTCCTCAGAAAGAAGAGACCATGTCAAATTCCTCTTTTCCAAATTCACAGATATCTGCTTCCAAAGTAATTCTGGACTCTTTCTCTTTTTAATTATTTGTTTATTCATTTGTTTTTTGGAAGTAGGGTTTCTCTACATAGCCCTGGCTATGGCTGTCCTGGAACGTTGTATATAGACCAGGTTGGCCTCGAGCTCTGACCCACCTCCCTCTTCCTCCCCAGTGCTGGGATTAAAAGCATTCACCACCATGCCCAGCTTCACTAGACGCCTCTTGATGCTCCCCTAGTTAAATAAAAATTCTGACAGAACAATTAGCTCCATAAAAAAAAAAATGTTACTTCAAAATCAATTTCCTTTCCTAAGAGGTCTGGGACTTATTTCCTAACGTGTATGCATCATAAGCAAACAAAATACTAAACTTCTATAGTTAACTATAAAAATAACATAAATACACTTAAGAATCAATGAAATCCAAAGAACAATTTCAACTACTATCTTCCCCCAAACCTTTCCTGGCCCCAAAAGGTAGTGAGTAAATGTATATTTTTCAGTGAAATAAATGTCTCACTATTATATAGCATCTTTGACCTCCCTCCTTCTAGAATTTAAGATAAACTAAGTGACAGTAAATTTCTTTGAATTCTCATATAGTTACTGGAGAGTGCGAGCAAATGTGTAGCTGGGAGATGAAGTTGGTAGAGTGCCTGCTCAACATGCACAAAGCTTTGGATTTTATCCCCAACACTGTAGAAACCAGGCGTAGTGGTACATTTCTGTAATCCCTAATCAGAGTTAGAAGCCAGAGGATCAGAATACATGAGAATTTGTAACAAAAGCAAATGTACACACACACACACACACACTTGAAACTAGTTGAAGCTGTGTTTCTTCTTTCTGGTTTTTTTTTCCTTTATTATATATTTTTTCCTTTATTTGGTGTAAGATATGCCACTACATAATAGATTATTGAATTCTGCTATTCTTTGGTTACTAAATATGTAAATACAGATTGTAAGACCTAGTAATTACAGTATTTGTAAAATTATCTTCTAGTCCTACTATGATGTAGAAAGTCTGGCTCTGTGTGTGTGAATGTAAAAAGACAATGAAAGACATGGAAGAATATACAAACTGACAGAATGGCTAAGGATTAGAGAAACTAACCTCTGTAGCCCTATCTATATTATATACAACACATATTTATGTGTGTAGTTAAACCTAGCACTCTTACAAATGACTAGGGTTCAGTTCCCAGCACCCACATTAAGCACTTTAAAATCATCTACCTTTAAGGGATCTCATGCTAGTCATTAGGGCACACACGGACACATATACATACACAAACATATAAATTTAAAAAATAGATAGCACCTAAGGAACGATACCCAAGGATGACCTCTGACATGTCCAACATAGACACACACAAACACACAGAATTTTAGTTTATGCTCACATAAATGTGGCCTGAAAAGAATACTAGTCAAACTGTACAGCACTGCTGAAGAAATTCGGAAAGAAATATTCATTTGATTCATTAGAAACAAAAATATTTTTAACTTCTATTGTAAAAAGGAGTACAAGATGGGTGGCACACACCTTTAATCCCAACTCTTCAGGCAAAAGCAGGTGGCTCTCTTTAAGTTCAAGGCCAGCCTGGTCTTGTCTACACAGTTCCAGGACAGTCAGAGCTCTAACAGAGATAACCTGTCTCAAAAACTCAACAGGTTGAGAAGTGTTATCTGTTTATGAAATCAACCAGCCACAGTAAAGAAAGTAAAAATGAAAACTGTGATAAGCTTGGATTGGTTCATTAGACATGCTGAATACAGCATCTCAAACCTGTAATAATTTTTAGAAAGAAACTTAAGCATATCTAGTGTGTAACCATGTACTTATTTCATACTAAGTTGCTAGGGATAACTTTGAGCTGACTCTATGGGAATTTGTGTTACCACCTCCTAACGTGGCTGGGGATTACAGACTTGCAATAGGCCAGCCTGGTCTACAAAGTTAGTCCAGGACAGCCAGAGCTACACAGAGAACACCTGTCTTGAAAGACTGAAAGAAAGGTAGGCACAGGACAGGACCGAGATTGTGCTGGCTGCTAGTTTAGCCTAGGAAATGCAAACCTCAAGTTCAGGGAGAACCTTGCCTCAAAGGAGTATATGAACAGTGGAAAGAGAAGAATACTGCTTCTGGCCTCCATAATCACTATACATGTGCACAGACAAAAAGACCATCCCCATGCATGCACACATATAAAGAAATCTTAAAAGAAATCCACTGAGTCACAAGGAAGCTTCTAAATTGAGAACGATTCCAGCATTTGGGAATTGTGGGTTAGAGGACTTAAGGTAAGGTCTCACTAGTTTAGCCCTAACTGGCCTACCACTATTATAACCAAAGATGGTCTTGAATTCCCAATCCTTCTTGAGCTACTTGACTACTCATGCCCAGATTATAATGCCAAATCTTGATTGAGTGGTTGTTACATGGGTTATTTCATTTTTGATTATTTACTGAACTATATGAAGTGTCATATCTTTTTCTCTGTGTATAGAATATTTCCCAAAAAATAAATTTCAGAAGCTGAATAGAGTATTTCACACCTAAGCCAGTGCTTGTAATATAAAGTCCTTCAGCAAACAGCCCCATCAAAGCTGAAAGAGAACTGTGGAAAAAAAAAAAAAACAGATGTAGATAAATATATGCAATATTCAGTGTTACCTATGAAATAAAAGTACCTAACATTGATTTCAAAATAACTGAAATGAAAAACACAGATGAAAGTTTTTCATGAGCTGGTGATGGAATATACTTTTTGAGTATATTTGAAATTCTCCATAGGTTTTCAGAATATTCACAACTTTAGCAGTACACTTATAGCAATGATAGGGATATAAGGTGAAACAAACACAGAGTAAGCTCACTGTCACTGAAGTTTATTTTCTTTTCATTTTTCCAGACAGCTTCTCACTATGTATCCCTAGACTGGCCTAGAATGTTACACTTTCTACCTAGGCCAACTAGATACTGGAATTACACATGTGTGTGACACTATGCCCACTTAGATTTTGTTTTTGTCCTGGAAAGTGAATATAACCTACTGTTTAGTAAAGAAATAAGTTCTAGGAAACAGTAGTATGGTGCTGGAGAGACGGCTCAGAGGTTAATGGCACTGGCTGCTCTTCCAGGTCCTGAGTTCAATTCCCAGCACCACATGGTGGCTCACAACCATCTGTAACGGTATCTTGTGCCCTCTTCTAGCATGCAGGTTTACATGTAGGCAGAACATTGTATACATAATAAATTTTTTTTAAAAAGGAAACAGTAGTATAACCTTTATAAGACTTCTTCACATGTGTTTATAATATGAAAATTTACTATAAACTATAAATGATAGTATTTAAAATTTACCTCCTGTATGTACACAAGCTCTCCTGTATGTAAAGAAAACAAATGAAAGGAAATAGGCTAAAACAGTAATAATGACTGAGTTTTAGATTTATTTCTTTTAGCTTTCATATAATGTGGAGTGGTGGCACCCACTTAGAATCCAGCTTTCAGGAGGCTGAGACAAAAAGAATCTAAGATTCCAAGCTGGTCTACATAGAAGTTTTGGAACAGCCACAGCTACACAACAACAATTCCAGGCCAACCTGAGCTAACCATTGAGACCCTGTCCCAAGGGCTGGAGAGGCGGCTCAGAGGTTAATGGCACTGGTGCTTTCCCAGAGGTCCTGAGTTCAATTCCCAGCAACCACATGGTGGCTCACAATCATCTGTAATAAAATCTAGTGCCCTCTTCTGGTGTGCAGGGCACATGCAGACAGAACATTGTATCCATTATAAATAAATACATCTTTAAAAAAAAGTGTCCCCAAAATCAAAACAACAAACTTTCTACTATTTATATAACCAGTGTATCTAAATTTCACTACTGGGGGTGTAAGAAATGAGAACTCTTTTTAATCTTCTTCATATCAGCACTCTGGAAGAAGAGACCAGGGGATCTCTATGAGTTCAGAGCCAGTCTGGTCTACACAAGGAGTTTCAGGCCAATCAAAGCTACATAGTAAAACCTTGTCTTGCAAAAATAGGTAGGTAGCTATAGAGAAAGAGAAACAGAGAGAGAGACAGAGACAAAGACATTGAGACATAGAGAGGCAGGCAAGACACACTCAGCATGGGGGAAAAGTATAGTTATACCCAAGGGAATATTTACTTAAATTTCATTGAAGGTCTTTCTATTTTCTGAGTATTGAAAAAACGTCTTTCTACCCCAGTATGGTGGCACACATCTTTAATCCCAGCACTTGGAAGACAGTGGGAGGTGGACCAGGGCTAGCCTGGTCAACAAAACTAGTCCAAGACTGCCAGGGCTGTTACACAGAGAAACCCTGTCTCGAAAAACAAAAAGGAAGAAAACTAGTCTTTTTAGGTGCTGGTGTTTGCTGCTCTTGCAGAAGACCTATGTTGTATGTGATTAAAATTTACTATTGATATATCTTTTAGTAATGCTGCTGTTAAACCTACCTGTATATCCAAATCACCACATAGAGACTGGGATTTATTTAATTAACCTAGATCACAATGCTGGACAATAGTTGCTCCACCCTAAATCTCCAAGCCCACGTTTCTACTGTTCCAATCCCCACAGTGTACTTGCTGTTAGTGAGATTAGGTCCAGTCCACCTCTCCACGCCATTCCAAGACCTCTCCTCCAGCCTCCCTCTCTCAGCTCTCCCCTCTGCCTCCCACCTTCCTGTACTTTGGCTCCTCCCTCTCTTCCTCCTTCCTCAACATTGTGGCTAGTTGCTTTATTTTGGCATGTTTACACAAAGTTGAGATAGGTGATGCTTAGAATATCACAATGTAATATCTGGACTGAAACCAGAGAGTTGGGGAGAGAAATCAGCATTTGAATAAACAAGGGTAAAAGAACATTATACCAACTGACCTAGGTTTGATTCCCAGCATACATATGGTAGCTCACAACCATCTGTAACTTAAGGAGACCTGATGACCTCTTCTGATCCCCATGGTGCATGCATGCATGGTACCTACATGCAAGCAAAAAACAGACAAAAAAAACCATACATAATAAAATAATTTTCTTAAAGTCTTTTTTTCCTTTTTAATTTTATGTGCACTGGTGTTTCTTTGTCTCTGTGAGGTGTCAGATCCCCTAGAACTGGAATTACAGACAGTTGTGAGCTGCCATGTGGGTGCCAGGAATTGAAACTGGGTCCTCTGGAAGACCAGTCAGTGCTCTTAACTGAGCCATCTCTCTAGTCCTTCTAAAGTCTTTTATTGAGCCGGTAAGATGGCCCATTAGTTAAAGGCTATTAAACCTAATGAACTGAGTTCAACCCTAAGATTGACAAGCTAGCAAGCTGTCTTCCAGCCTCCAAAAGCGCAATGTGACACACATGAACCACCACACACAAAAAAATACACATAATATAATTAAGAAGAAAAGATTCTCCTTTGTGCTAAAAAAAATATATATATATGTCTACTTAATACCACATTAATTCAGTCTGGGTGTGGTAGCACCACCTGTAATCATAGCATTTTCGAGATAAGAGACAGGAGGATCAGGAATTCTAGGCCAGCCTAGGCTACATGAGATCCTTGTCTCAATAATAAAAAGAATTAAGAGGGTTGGAGATGATTCAGTGTTTAAGAACACTGCACTGCCTGCTCATCCAGAGGACCCAGGTTCAATTCCTAGCACTTACATGGTAGCAACTCCAGTCTAGGCGATCCAGTACCCTCACACTGACACACATGCAAACAAAACACCAATGCACATAATATTAAAAGTTAATCATAGCCGTGTGTGGTGGCACATGTTTTAATCCCAGCATTCAGGAGTCAGAGGCAGGCAGATCTCTATGAGCTCAAGGTCAGCCTGGTCCACAAAGTGAGTCCAGGAGAGCCAGGGCTCTTGTAACCAAAAAACAAGAATCAATCAATCAGCAACCAATCAATCATAATAAAGTCATAAAAAAATTAAAGAATTTTGAAAAATCAATTCTATGATAATAGTAGTTAATACATCTTTAGAATTTAGCAACATAAAAAAAGGATGCATTACTAGAATGTTGTAAGATTTATATTACTACGAGGACCAAACTGACCTAACATGGTCTAATGGAACTCAGGTCATGAGGCTTGATGGTACCAGGCACCTTTACATGTTTAAGCTTCCAACTGGCTCTTGTTTTGGGGTTTTTTGTAGGTTTTTTTGTTTTTGTTTTTAAATTCTCCTTTCTTTTTCTCTCCTCAGAGTCCCCACATATTCATATGGCCTAGATAGGCCTCAAATCTTATCCTTTAGCCTATACCTCTTCCTAGGTACTAGGACTATAAGCATTATACCCAGTTATTTTCAATATGTGGTCCTGAGTATATTATCTGGGAGATAAACAGGAATAGAATGCTCATATCTTGTGTCAGATGTAATAAAAAATTCTGGGAATGGGGACCCAGAAATCTGGCTCAAGTAACTTTCAGATAGTTCTGGTTTTTCCTAATTTAAATAAGATATTTCTCCTAAATATTTACTTTTATGGAATCTATGTGGCCATTCTAATAATACATTCATAAAGCCCCTACTTTACATCTGTGATATGCTGAGCCAAACTGGAACTTCCAAGGGCTCACAGCAGTAATGAACCAAGGAACTCCACTCTGGCTCACAACTAGCTGTTAACTCCAGTACCCTCTTCTGGCCTCCACAAGCATATGCAGGTAAAACACCATACACATTTAATTTTTAAAAATTGGAATTCAAGCAGGCTGCAGGGCAGTGGTGGCACACATCTTTAATCCCAACACTTTGGAGGCAGAGGCAGATGGTTCTGAGTTTGAAAATAGCCTGGTCATGAGCCTGAGTTCTATGACAGCTAGGGCTACACAGAGAAACCCTTTTGTTTTTGTCTCAAAAACAAAAGAAAACGGTTAGGCAGGCATGGTAGCTCATGCCTATAATCCCAGCACCAAGGAAGCTGAGACACAAAATCTACCATGAGTTTTAAGCCAACTTGGGCTATTGAGAGAGTTCTTATCTTACTTAAAATTTATAAAAGAAAAAAGAAGGCAAGTAGGCCTGGTGGTGCTGCATGCCTTTAATCCCACAACTCCTGGGAACTGGAGAGAAGGCAACAATTAACTGAAAGTACTGTTCTGGCAGATGACCCCTGAGTTTGTTTACCAGCACCCAGGTTGAGCAGCTCGCAAGCACCACTAACTTCAGCACCAGGGGGATTTGACACATCTGGTCCCATCTGGGTTCCTGAACTCAAATACACATAACAAATTCTCTGACATGCTAGGGTCTGGTTTGAGATAGGGTCTCTCTATGTAGCTTGGCTGTCCTGGAACTCTATATAGACTATATAGACTAAGCACTGCCTCCCCAGTGCTGAGACTAAAGGTATGTGCGGGGCTTAAAATGACAATTACTGTAAATATACCAAGCATCACATGACAATGCATTTATGTTCTTTTGTATCTGTTAAGAAAAATAAATAAAAATAAGGGGGCTGGAGAGAAGGCTGAGCTTTTAAAATTCTTGTTGCTATTACAGAGGACCCAGTTCAGATCCCAGAATTCCCGTGATGCTTACAAAGGCCCTCAACTCCAAGTTCCAGGGGTTCCAGTGCCCTCTTCTGGCCTCTGAAGGCACCTGGCACTTACATACAGGCAATCACATAAAATAAAAAAATAAAATAAAATCTTTTTTAAAAAGCTAATAATTAGTGGCCAGGTGTGGCTACTCAGATGACAGGCAGATCTCTGTGAGTTTGAGGCCAGCCTGGTTTACAAAGTCCAAGTCCAGGAAAGCCAAGGCTATACAGAGAAACCCTGTCTCGAAAAACAAGCAAACAAACCAAAAGCTAATAAATAAAATGCAGGTTTTGATTAAGTCCAAGCATAAGAGGTATTCTATACTATAAAAACTTAACAGAAGATTCGACAGACCCCCTCCAAAAAAAATATAAAACTTTCATAATGCTGAAGAGATGGCTTGCTTAGGAGTTAAGTGAGCAGAGGAAGAAGCCTGGAGTGAATGTGTATAGTTAACATAGCATTGCCATGTCAAGGACCCAATGCCTTAGACCCATGGGAAAGCTCTCCCCCATTCCCCAGGAAGTCTCAGAGTGATGGCAAAGCCTTCCTCTGGTGAAGGCAGAAAGCTTATAGAATGTAAAAAAATGTAGCTCCCTCCCCCAGTGTTTACATTCTGAGACTGCTCACCCATATACATCTTCTACCAAGACTAGGTAACTCAGCCTGTTCATAATACAAGTGCTAAGGATTATTGCAAAGTTGGTGGCACTCCATCACAGCCCACCTGACTGCAGGTTTTTGTACATGTGTCTGTCCTTTCTTTGTTTTCTTGTAGTCCCAGGCAGGGGTTCCAGGACCCAAGGCATGCTGGTATTGACGGTCAAAAGTGTTTGCTGCTCCTTGAGCAGACCTGAGTTCCGTTTCTAGGGCAGCTTATATGTGCCTTTAATACAGTGCCAGGAGATATGATACTCTCTTCTGGCTTCTGAAAGCACATGCTCTCATGGATAAATATATAAATAAATAATACTAAAATTAATTTTAAAAATAAAGACAGGCTCAGGCAGTGGTGGCGCACGCCTTTAATCCCAGCGCTTGGAAGGCAAAAGGCAGGTAGATCTTTGTACTCAAGGACAGCCTGGTCTACAAACTAAGTTCCAGGACAGTCATAGCTATATAGAGAGACCTTGGCTCAAAAATAAAATAAAGTTTTTAATTGAAAATAAAATCCTTTCCAGAGAAAAAGTTGAGTAAGCACAAAAGATAATCCCTTAGCAGTCCGTATACAAATTCAAGTAGTCTTTGTAGAAATAGGAGAATCCTTGCATGTAAGAGAAGTATTTACAGATTAAATTACTGTTAAGGCTGACATTGTTTTCTCTCCTTTAAAGTTCAAAAGAAAAGATCTTGGTAGACTAGCATTCCGTTCTGCAAGACCAAAAGACTGCCAAATTAATGTCTTCAGGATGCCTTGTACTTTAGTCATGCCTACTGCTATACAGGGAAACCATTTTCCAGTATCAAAGAACTAGGGGAACCAAACTAATTATGGCAGTAAGCTGGAGAAGACAGTAATAGAGCAAAAGTAACTTGATGGTCTCAAAGAACATGAACAGTCTGACTTTCTCTAAAAGTGAGGGCAAAAGACAGAACAAATCATTCCTTAGCATTCTCCTTGCCTTTGACTCTTTCCTGACCACCACTATCTTGCTAATTATAGCATCACCACCAGCACTTTACCACAGAAAAGATTAAGTGTGCTACATTCTAGTTTGTCCCTATGTATTCAGTTAACCAGCCAGTGACATGAGAATTTCATTAGTAGAAATGGTACCATGCTATGTATAGGCCATGGAAAAGAGTCATTCTTGGCTGCAAAAGCATACTACACAAACAAATTCTATTTTGTATTCGGTTAGATATCATGAGGCACAGGAAAAATGAAAATTTAAGAGGTTTCCTTCAACATACATTGACTGTATTTAAAGAATGAAGACTAGGCTGGGCAGTGGTGGCACATACCTTTTTAATCCCAGCATTTAGGAGGCAGAGGCAGGCAGATCTGCGTTCGAGGCAGCCTGATCTACATAGTGAGTTCCAGGACAGTCAGGGCTGCACAGAGAAACCCTATCTAGGAAGGAAAAAAGGGATGTGTGGAAGAGAATGAAGACTATGACAGGAATCAGAAACAGTGTTACATACAAGTGAAAAACCTAAGTAGGTAATTTGGTTTGGCTGGAACACAGGATAAAAGTTAAATAAAAACAATATTGTAATAATTGAGGCATAAACACCAAGGTAATAAGTCTGTCCCTACAAAGAGTAAAAAGCTTTAAAATTTTATACTATTTCCAACAATTGATAGCTTCTTCCCAATGTCATTTTGTTTTGTGATGCTGGGGCTTGACCCCAGGGCCTAATCCATGGCGAAAAAATGACTGAATACTGTCCTACAACTCCAATACGATTAAATTTACTTTCATTATTCAACAAGTGAAAAAAATAAAATAAAGTCCACCTAGGTTAATTAGGGTTGGGGCTATAGCTCAGTTGATATTTAGCGCTTTCGTAGAATGTTTCATTACCAGTACTACATAAACCAAACATTTACAAGCAGTGATACACTCCTGTAATCCCAGTACTTAGGAGGTCAAGGCAGGAGGATCAAAGTTCAAGGTCTGAGAACGGAGAGATGGCTCAGTTTGTGGACCTAGTTCAATCCTCCACACCCATAAATATGTGTTAAGACCAAAGTTTGGATCCAAACCACCCACATAAAACTGGGTGGGGACATGGTGGACATGGTAACCCACTTTAATTTCAGTGCTCAAAAAGCCAAGCAGAGATGAAATCCCCAGGACAAGCTCTCTAGTTAGACTAGCTCAATCAGGAAGAAAACTGCCCCAGTAAGGAAAATAAAGTGCCAATGAAGGCCTCCACACCCATGTGACACATCCAACCCCATAACCCATGCATCCCAAAATTTAAACAAGCATCCACAAATAACAAAAAGCTAGGGGTGGCAGTGGCAGCAGAGAAGACACCTATAATCCCAGTTTTGGGAAAGAAGAAACAGATTCTTGGGGTTTGCTAGCTAGATTAATTGCTGGGCTTCGGGTTCATTAGGATGGTCACCAAACCAGACAATCTGAATTTGTAATCCCCAGAACCCACGAAATAGAAGGAAAGAACAAGGTCTCCCAAGTTGTCCTATGACTTCCATATATGCACCATGGACAACTGTGCACACACAGTTCAATAAATAAAATGGAATTTAAAGAAGGAACTTGTGAATGCTCCTCTGTTCAACCCCCAAACGTGTTCTTCCTTAAGTTGTGTGCCCTATCTTAATGAAGGAACTACATTATACGCCATACAGGAAAACCTGGGAGTCACATCCACACCTCCTTTACATTCACTTTCAAAAAAACCTAACGAACGAAAAGTCGACAGTTCTTTCTGTAAATATTTTTTTAAATTATCCCCTCTTACTTTTCTTGTAGGATCTCAATAATCCCATACCAGCATACTCCTTGAACCACCACAGTATCCTAACTGGTCAAAAATCCATTCAGGCACTCTCCCTGAACTTGTCTAAGTAGAGTAATTCCAATCTTTTCTGCAATTCAGTCACAGATATTGTAATCCAAACATACTTCTACTCTGTTGAGTCTCTGTCTTCCCACTGCATTTGTAATATTTGACCACTCCTACTTCTTTGAAAATATTTTAACTCCTTCACTTACACCTCTATAATTATACTGACCTTTTTAGTAGTTTTTGTTTTGTTGTTTGTGTTGTTTTGTTTTAAGACAGGGTTTTTCTCTACAGACCTGGCTGTTCCAGAACTTGCTGTGTAGACCAAGCTGACCTAGAAAGATCCAGGTCAGCCTCTGCCTCTCCAGTCCTGAGATTAGAGGCATAGGACCACCACTGCCTGGCCTTTTACTTGAGGTCTCTCAAAAATGTCAAATCCTTTCCAACTTATACTAACCACTCCTCCATTTTGTCTAGTTACTACCTCTTTCTTACCTCATCCTTCAGGGCTCAGCTTTAAATACTCTTAGCAAAAGTCTTCTGATGCCTCAGCCATACTACTAAGTGTAGACTAGATTAGGTCACTATTACACACTGATTGCATGCTGTATTTCTTTGTTGCCCTTTGCATAACTATAATTAACATGACTACTACAAGCATTTGTTTAATGTTTGACTCACCAAAGTGGAGACAACACAAACAGACCATATCTATTCTTCACATTATTCAATCGAAGAGCCTTGCTTACAGTCTGATACATAGTTAAATGTTATTGACACTTTATCATTCCTATTTAAGACTTTGCATTAGCTGGTCCCACAAGAATAGCTTCATATCTCAATATTAAATGCCATCTTCTCAGGAAATCTTTCACTGACTACCCAACCTAAAAAAGTGACCCTGACTCTGGAAGCATCTCATATCCCTCACAATTTCCTCAAAGTATTCAGCACTATCTGACACCACAATATTTGAAAGTTTAAGCATATGGCTCAGCATAAGAGCTCCACAAATATTTAATTGGGCAGGCGTGGTGGCAAAACAAAGCAAAACAAACAAACCAACAAACATAAATTTAATTGAACTAATGTCCTAAATGAGAAAAATAACTTGGTAAATACCTGAAATTCATTCATCATATAAAAATGTAACAAACAAAAAACGTAAGAAGTATTACCAACAAAGTCGAACAGTTCAGTAGAGCTTATCACACACTCTAGAACCAGACTCTCAACTTTGATCCCTAGCTCTGTCCAATCCTGGCTGGATAACCCATAACAAATTATTTAAGGCACTATGTCTGTTTCCAGATCTGTAAAATGGGAATCATAGCACCCACCTAAGTCAGCTGGTGGTGGTGCACACCTTTATACCAGCGCTTAGAAGGGAAGTAGGCAGATATCTGAGTTAAGGCTAGCATGGTTTACAGAGCAAGTCCCAAGACAACCAGGGCAAAAAGACCACCTTAAAGGCTGCTGAAAATTAAATTAGCAAAGTTTTGCATCACTTAAAGACAGAGATATACTCTGAGACATGCACCCTGAGGTGGGTAATTTCACTATCCTGCAAACATCATAAAACACACTTACACAATCTACAGGCATAACCTACTATGTGATTGACTAATGAGATGAAGGTACACAATACACATAGCCTGTCTGTGCTCAATGTTATATGACATATCACTGTAATCATTAACTGTACTGTATGAGAATAATAACAAAGATGTCTGTACATGGTCAGTGTAGAGACATTCTGTTTTCAAGTGTTAGTGAACCATGGCTGGCTAAATTAGAAACTCAAAGGGCCAACTGCACATTCAATTAATATGTGCTACTATCCAGTAACAATGAGCCTTTTTCCTTATCACAGCGATACTACCTTTCCCTTACTTATCTATAATTCTTTAAAGAAAAAAAAGAGAGAATCACTATTTCAATTTTTTTTTGCCTTTGTTTTTTGTTTTTTGTTTCTGAGACAGGTTTCTCTGTGTACCCTTGGTTGTGTTAGACTTGCTTTGTAGAACAGGCTGGCCTCGAACTCAGAGATCAGCACGCCTCTACCTCCCTGAGTGCTGGGGATTACAGGCATGCACCATCTCATGTGGCTTATTTTTTTTTTCTTTAAGATTTACTTATTATGTATACAATGTTCTGCCTGCATATACACCTGCAGGTCAGAAGATGACATCAGATTTCATTACAGATGGTTAGGAGGCACCATGTGGTTGTTGGGAATTGAACTCAGGACCTATGGAAGAACAACCAGTGCTCTTAACCACTGAGCCATCTCTCTAGCCCTTTTTGTTGTTGTTTTCAAGACAGAGTTTTCTCTGTGTAGCCCTGGTTGTCCTCACTCTGTAGACCAGTCTGCCCTCAAACTCAGAGATCCACCTGCCTCTGCCTCCTGAGTGCTGAGAGTAAATGTATGTGCCACCACTGCCTGACTATATTTTAAAAATATAAATATTTTTAACATTTATTTGATTTTTTTGGTTCTGTGTATATTTATATATGTATGTGTAGCATGTGCTGACAAGAGCCCATGGAAATCTGAAGAAGGCATTAGAAATCCCTGGAACCAGAATTACAAGCAGTTTTGGGGGGCAGAAGGGCTCTAGGAACTGAACCTTCAAGTGAGTCTTAAACCTAACTTAAAAATATAGTAACTTAGGCCGGGTGTGGTAGTGCATGCCTTTTATTCCAGCACTCAGAGACGCAGGTGGATCTCTGTGAGTTCGAGGCCAACCTAGTCTCCAAGGGGAATCCCAGGACAACCAGGGCTATTACACACAGACACAGACAGACAGACAGACAGACAGAGACACATATACACACACACACACCCTGTCTCAAAAACAAAAACTATATATTTCTTATATTTATATCATATATTTACTTTATTTATATATAACTCAAATAAAATTTATGTTTATGTATTACATTATATATGTGTATGTAAATATAAAATATGTATTACATATACATAATATACAGTATATTACTAAAAACCCAGGGATAGAGTGTACAATCCCAGTATTCAGGACGAAGAAAGGAGGAGGATCACTACAAACTTGAGGCCAGCTTTATCTACATGGGAAACCCTATTTGTTTTTTAAGGTCAAATGTTAAAAATATGTTTGTTTTTTTTAATTTAAAAAGTTCTGCTGGGGGCTAGAGAGATGGCTCAAGAGGTTAAGAGCACTGGCTGCTCTTCCAGAGGTCCTGAGTTCAATTCCCAGCAACCACATGGTGGCTCACAACCATCTATAATGAGATCAGGTGCCCTCTTCTGGCGATCAGGTGTACATGCAGCCAGAACATTGTATACATAATAAAATAAATAAATCTAAAAAAAAAGTTATGCTGGACAGTGGTAGTATAAGCCTTTAATCACGGCACTCAGGAGGCAGAGGCAGGTGGATCTCTGAGTTCTAGGCTAGCCTGGTCTACAAATGTGAGCTCTAGAACAGCCTAAAGATATACTGAGAAAACCTGTCTCAAAAAAAGGGAGGGGGTGGCTGGGGCTGAAATGGCTTAGTGGCTAAGAGCACTATCTATTCTTCTAAAGGTCCTGAGTTCAATTCCCAGTGACCACATGATAGCTCACAACCATCTTATGTGGTCTAACGCCATCTTCTGGCATGCAGGTGTACATGCAGAATACTCACATACTTAAAGAAAAAAAAAAGGTTTAGTTATGTTACATGCTGGGCGGTGGTGGCGCATGTCTTTAATCTCCGCACTCAGGAGGCAGGTAGATAGATGCGAGTTCCAAGCCAATCTGGTCTATAAGATAGCCAGGGCAGAAACCGTGTCTCAAAAACAAAACAAAAATAAAAACAGAAAAAAAAAAGGTAGAATTCTGGAAAGCTGCAAAGTGAAAACTGCCATCTGAATGCTGCCATGAATATATGTAGTCCAAGGCTCAGGGAGGCACAGTTTGGGGACTTATTGGCAGTCAACTAGCTAAAAACTAGAGTCCCAGGGTCAGTAAAAGACCTCCAAAAATTTTTTTTTAAATATAGTGAGGACAGTAGAAGACAACATTTAAATGTCAATACAGGCAACACACAAAATAGACAAGGTGAACTAATCAAGGAAGATACTGTTGACTTCTGGCCTCCACATGCAATTATATACATATGTACACAAGCACAAATATACACAAAAAAATTCTTTATGGAAGGCATTTATAATTGAGATAGATTTTGTTTTTGTTTTAAATATGTATTTATGTATACACGAGCACTCTTTGCATGTATGACTGCATGACAGAAGAGAGCATCAGATCCCATTACAGATGGCTGTGAGCCACCATGTGGTTGCTGAGAAACTAAACTCAAGACAGTGCTCTTAACTACTGAGCCATTGCTCTAGTCCCTGTTTGTTTTTTGAGACAGGGTTTCCTGGCTGTCCTGGAGCCCACTCTGTAAACCAGGCTAGCCTAGAACTCAGCTGCCTTCACTAACCTGCCTCTGTCTCCCAAGTAATGGAAATAAGGCACGTTCCACCACTGCCTGGCTGAGATCTAACACTGACACTGACTCCAATCCTCAAATCACTCAGACTCCTAAGAAAGACTCTCCTAAACGTACAATAGATTATTTTACAAAACATTGTGCAACAGTTCACTAACTAAGAAAAAATACTGTAGTAAGAGTGGCATACCACAGGTTGAAATCACATACACAATTAAAAAAAAAGAAAAGAAAGAAAGAAAAACCCTCTTACCAGGAAAAAGTCACGAAAATCCTAGATGTCCTTACCACAAAACTTTGCTAAAAATGCAAAAAGTTTTGTTTGCTGAAAAGGCTCCTCCTTTTAAACACTAGACTCTTAAGATGTTGTAGGTATCTATTGAAACAGTTTAACAATTCTATACACTTGAAAAATTAATTCCAGAGGCTAGGGAGATGGCTCAGCAGTTTAGAACACTTGCTGTTCTTGAAGGATTAGTACTCAGGATTAGCATCCTGCACCCATATAATGGCTAACAAGTCTGTAACTTCAATTCCAGGACATCCAATGCCCTTTACTGGCCTCTGTAGCATTTACATGCTTGTGGTACACATTCATACATGTAGGTAGACACATACATTAAATTAAAAAAATAAATCTTTAAATAATAATAAAGTCTAGTCATCAATGGCTAACTGAAAGGGAAGTTTCTGCAGCATTCTCTTTCCTGTTTCCAAAGAAATTTAAAAAAATATCAAGAACCAAGCAATGTGGCACACACCTTTAATCCCAGCTCTGGGGAAGCAGAGGTAAGTCAATCTCTGAGTGAGAAGCCAGCCTGGTCTACTTAGTGAGACTTTGTCCCTGTCTAAAATAAGTAAATAAATTTATTTTAAGTACATGTGTTTATGTTTATAAACAAATATTTGGCTGGGTGTGATGATGTACACCTTCAGTCCCAGCACTTGGGAGGTACTTGCAGACATAGATCTCCCAGATGATGCCAGCCTGGTCTAGGAACTGAAAGATCCACCTATCTCTGCATCCCAAGTGCTGAGATTAAAGGGATAAAATCTTATAAATAGATATGAATTTAGGGATATAAATCCCTGAAATAAGGCTGACAAAAACATATGCATGTTAGATATACTTGCCAATACATATCAAACCTTTAAACTTTTTTAAATTAGATATTTTATTTCATGTGAGTTTTGCCTGCATGTATGTCTGTGCATCATGTGTGTGCTTGGTCCCAGGAGGTCAGAAGAGGGCATCAGATCCTCTGGAACTGGAGTTACAGACAGCTATGAGCCTACACATGATACTGGGAATTGAACCAGATCCTCTGCAAGAGCAGCAAGTGCTCTTAGCCACTGAGCCATCTCTCCAAACT
Source organism: Pachyuromys duprasi (assembly GCA_028658305.1). Taxonomy (NCBI): domain Eukaryota; kingdom Metazoa; phylum Chordata; class Mammalia; order Rodentia; family Muridae; genus Pachyuromys; species Pachyuromys duprasi. Next base: position 22,060,499 of record CM053762.1, read on the forward strand.
TCATTTCAAATCTTTTTCACATTAACAAAAGACAAGCCAAAAGAAATTAGGTAAGGTAGTTCACACTTGAAATTCTGGCATTCGTGAGGTTGAGGCAGAAAGACTGCCACAGATTCCAGGCCACTCTAAGATACAGTGTGAGAACCTACCTCAAAAAAGCAAGTAAAAGAAACCTATATAGCCTTTTCTCTAAGAGTGAAAATCATCAGAAAATGGATTAGAGAATTATTTACTCACTTTTCCTCAAAACATAGTCTAAACACAGAGCCAAATAAAACCACATGAATTCTTCAGCAATATTCTAGGCCTTTCAGTTCAGCAGATTTCACATTCTACATACAATTTTGTGGCTCTCCTCCTATCCTACTCTACAAACAAATTTAAATGTTCAAAATGAATACATGGTAAACAATACTAATGGTGGATTCTGACTAAGGAGAAAAAAAAATTACTAAACTCCAATAGAGAAACCTTGAGAAGAAAGCAGAACTAAAAATATTCAATCGCATGTTCAAGCTAATCCATCTCAACTATAAAATTTTCTTTTAGTAACATGTCTCATAAATTCTTTCCAAAATATTAAGATACAGAACTTTACCAGCATCCAGAATTGTCCTCAGTCACAACAATCCTCCAGACCTACAAAACTGTTTACTTATTAAAATATACTGTTAATTTTAAATACCCATAGCTTATTAACTCCCCAGCTCAAAAACCACTAATAATAATACTAATAATAATTAGTATTGCTATAACATTAAATAAAACTATCCTTCCTTGGTTTGTTCCTAAAATTTACATTTTATGTAACTTATTCAATTAGACTTACTACAAGGTCAGTATTGCCAAGTTAAGAATCTTTGTCTCACTCTAATCCACAAAAACCTTTGATTTGCAGATCTGCAATGGTTCCCCAAAAGTTTAGGCTGTAACTCCATTTCCAAACAAGACAAATTAAAATTCTAACTACCTGACAAAAAAAAATGAGGTGAGACGTTAATAAGCCTTCACCCTTTCCTCTGGTACACACAAAAGCCATCTAAAATAATTACTTCCAAAAGGAGTGAGCTGAAAATACTAACCAATCTCTGGCTGTACCGAATCCTTTCTTCTTCAGGTTCCATCTCTTACTCTTCTAATGGAAGTACTGTAAAGAAACCACTCCAGAGCTGTCCTCCTCTTCCTCCTAAGAATCCAAATTGCAAAGGAAATGAACAGAATAAGAACTCATTCTCAAACTTATACTTCCTTCTCTTCTCATTAAGTTAAAGGCTCTCTGAGAACCCTTTAACCCTCTTGGGCAAATGGTGCCATGTCTTGTCAACATTAATCACATCACAACTACAGGAGGCCTAAGCAAAAGGGGACCCTGGTTTCAGTTCCTTAGGACCAGGCCACACCGTTTGTTTTTGTCGATGTAACTGCAGTTAGTAAAACCCTTCCTGCCAACATTAGCAATAAATAAATAGAAGGAAAGAACGACAGGACTGGAGATATGGCTCATCGGTTAGAGCCCTGGCTGCTTTTCAAGAGGACGGGAGTTCAATTCTCAGCACCCACATGGCAGCTCCCAACTGTCTAGAACTCCAACTCCAGGGGAACCAAAACTCTCACACAGACACACATGCCGGCAAAAGAACAATGCATATAAAAATAAGTATTTTTTTAAAAAACGAAAAAAAAAAAAAGGGAAAACGGCCCTGGACTTTTTCTTTTATCGGGTTTTGTTGTTGTTGTTGAGACAGGGTCTCTCTACATAGCCCTGGCTGTTTTGGAACTCACTACAGTAGACTAGGCTTGCCTCAAACTCACAAGGGATCCAACTGCACTGTTTTCCCGATGCTGGCACCAAAGGTGTGCAGCACCAAACCCAGTTAAGGGTTTCTAAAGCGCTGAATGACCAGATGAAGTATGCACAAAACTAATCCAGATCCTAAACAAATGAGTTCTCAAGCAGGTAGTGACAAATTATGAATAAAAAGGGCAGACTACTTTCATAAGATGAAGTCAAGAAAAGACTCCAACCAAACCAATGCCCCATATCCTTCCAGTAAGGCTGCACACAATTGTCTCCGTCCCAGAACTACCCTCCACCTCAATACAAGGTGTACAACTCGGAAACAAGGTGTACAACTCTGAAACAAATTTGAGAGTTGCAATACGGAGGCAAAAACACCATCTTAATCTAGATGAGTAAATAATAAATGAAACGTCTCGATCTATGGATATGAGAAAAACATACATCACAGACCGGTTGGCGTGTCAATCAATCCCTAACAACAAGGGTTTTCATTTTTCTAAATATCCTTTCTCCTGGATAATGGCTTCCACTGGGAATGCAAATGCTTTTCTCTTGTAAATACATTACGGCCACGTTAACGGGATCCTTTCAGAGGACCCGATGACATAGTTTTCGAGAGCAGTTCGCGGTACTGCCCTCCTCGGCCTCGGTCTCGAGGGACACAGTCTGTACCCCCTGGACGAGTGCCGCCAGGACCGGACAGGAAAGTGGCAAATCTCGACTGCTCCCCAAGGGAAAAGGCGTTTCTATAACTCACCCCCTTGCAAAGAAATAAAAACTTTACATCAAGTCTGTAGATAAGACAGGGAACCAAACTTCCCAGGGCGGGGGAGGGGGGAGGGGAAATCTCACCGGGGATTTTGTTCTTGAGTTCTTGTCCAAGTAAGATTCCAAAAACAGAAAAAATAAAACACCGAACGTCGTCTTCGGATTTTCTGTGTATTAGCCCAGTATCCAGGGAAGGGTCAGAGCGACCCGGAAAAGAGGAAACAGTTACTGAATCAAACCTCCTCTTCTGGCTTTCCAGACTCCGAGTCCCAGGCGTCAGTCAGGAGAGCAAGACCACTTGGCGACTCCCCGGGGCTGGCGGTCAGCAGCCCCAGCCCAAGACCCGGGCCGAGGCGGCCGCGGGAACAGCCTCCTCTCGCTGCCCTGGGCGGCCACAGCCGCTTCGGAAGCCCCGGAGCCGCGGCCGATCAGCTGAGACCCGCCCGGCCGACGCTCCCCGCGCCGCCCGGCCCCCCGGAACGCGGGCCCCGGCCCCGGGGGGCGGAGAGGGCGGGAGCAGCGAGGCGCTCCGACTGGGGGGCCCCGGCTGCCTCTGCGTCGTCCCCCGAGCCGGGGCTCCGCGCTGCGGGACGACCCCCCCGGCCCCCCCGGGTACTCCCCGGTCGCAGAGGAGGGACTCCGGGGGATGGGCCCCCTGACGTTGCCCTTCCACGCGAAGAGGGCCCCCGCCCGGGAGAAAAACAGCCGCGACAGGCCCGGGAGCTGGAAAGGGGCTCCGCGGCCCGCCGCCGCCGCCGCCGCCGCCGGGGAGGGGTGTTGTTTCCCTCACACAGGAGGATCCGCTGAAGCAGCCGCCGCCATTTTGAACCCGTCAGATTCTCACATACACACCGCTCCTCCGGGCTCACTGCGCAGGCGCCGCCTCGCCACCGCCGCCCCCTCCTCCCGCGGCCGCTCCACCCCCACCCCCTCCAAGCCTCCCTGCGCTCCTTACCGCTCTCCGGGACGCACGCGAACGCGCACGCGTCCCTCCCCTCAAACGCCGACACTCCGCCGGCGCGCGCACGCGCGGACGCGTCGGCCTCGGATCGCCCGCGCCCCGCGACGCCGACGCGGTCCCCCGCCCTCCCCCCTCCCCGCGCGCGCGTCAGCCCGCACGCCCTCCCGCCGGCCTCCCGCCCCCGCTCCCCGCCCGCCTCCTTCCAGGTCTCCGGCTGGGACACCGAGGCCCGCGCCTGCGCGCAAGCCGCCGGCCTCCTCCGCGCGCTGCCTCCCCCCCCCCCCACGCCCGCACTCTCAACGCACGCACCCAGCGCGCGTGCACGCACACACGCGCGCACAGACACACAGACACACACACACAGAACTTCGCCCGTGACCCCGCCCATCGCCGGCCGGCTGCGCCAGGCGCCCTCCCCCACCACTCCAGGGAGGGCTGTGACCCCCGACCCCCACAAAACACAACACCCCCCACCCCCGGCAGTGGGAAGCATCTCCCCCCTCTTCCCCTATGGCCAGCGCTGCCCCAGGCGGTCAGACAGTCACACAAGTGAGGGCCAGGCGGCCCCGGGGCCGGG